>CM051345.1:22205572-22805572 GCA_028015215.1 Gynostemma pentaphyllum | reverse complement strand
ATCGGAAACTATATTGTCAATTTTGTCATTATGATTTGATCCACCCTAAAGATACATATGGAGGAATCTATTCTTTGTTAATCCTCTTTGGACCAAAATGTTAAACGAGGATCGGAATAAATTTGTCAAACTTGTCCTCATGATTTGGTCCATCCTAATTATCGAAATGGAGGAACCTATTATTTGGTAATCCTGTTAGGACCAAAATGTCGAACGAGGATCGGAAACAATATTGTTAAAGTTGTCCTCATGATTTGGTTCATCCTAAAGATCCAAAAGGAGGAACATCTAATCCTCATGATTTTAAGGGGTGATTTACTGAACTAGCGGAATTTTATTTAGTAAACTAATTAACATTTAATTATGGATCTATTAATATCATACAATTTGTGATAAAAACATGTAGATTCATGCTTTAAATTTCGAAAATTAAAATCAAAACTTACATTGAGTAATAAATGGAGAATCGGTTGGAGGTTTCTTTACTGCATCAAATCCTCAGCAACACCAAATCTTCTACGCTATATCCCGATCGATCAAACGAAATCCGATTGTGGGATCGAACTTTAGAAGAAATTGGGAAGAAGAAAAAATATTTTCTTCCCAATGGACTAGGGAAAATCGGCTAAGGGAGGAGAAGGAGGAAGAGAGAATTCCAAATTTCTTAGGAATTAAATTGTATGATTTATGAATGACCCAAGCCTCCTATTTATAGGAAAATAGGAATCCTAATCACATTAGGATTAATCTATAGAGATAAATACAAAAAGAAAAAATATTATCCCTTTCCTTTATCTTGCAATTTCGAAAATGCCATAGATAAATAGGAGATTATTTTCTTTTCTTTATTTTATTTATCTTGGGTAAATAAATCTATATAATTATTATAGGATATAATTCAAATAATTATCTCCTACAAATTATCTATGAAGGCCAAAATTAATAATAAATAATTAATAAATCAAATTTATTTAATTAATTATTTTGGGCCAATTTCAATTGGGTTCATTAATCCAATTGGGCTTGAAACTCTCTCTTAAATTAATAAGTCCAACTTAATTAATTTATTTATTAATTACCATTTAAATAAAATATTTTATTTAAACAATTAATAATATTAATATTTTCTCCCGACTAAATATTATCCAATTTATATTTAATTATTAATTTCCATTTAAATAATTTTCATTATTTAAATAATTAATAATAAATATTATAATTATTAATTTCCATAAATTAATAATTTTATTGACAATATTTTATTATTAATTTCAATTATTAATTTCCGTTTAAATATAATTAATTATTTAAACAATTAATAATTGTTAATTAATTTCAAATTATTAATTACCATTTAAATATACTCAATATTTAAATAATTAATAATGTATAATTAATAATATTTCATTATTAATTTCATGTTTAAATAAACTCATTATTTAAACAATTAATAATGTTTATATTAATTACCGTTTAAATATACTCAATATTTAAACAATTAATATTGCCTATTTTAAGTAATTCACTTTACTTAAAATTTCCATTTCTTCTACTTGATTTCGCGACTACGATATTTGGGCTAGCATAGGGACCCGATGGACCTATAGATCATGGGCTTAATAATTAGTCAATTAAGTGATTAACACATAATCGGTTAATTACTTATTATCTAACTATGAATAATTCCACTATAGATTCATAGCTGAACTCCCCTCACTATAGATGAGTTATTGTCCATTTAGTTTATCATTATTTATATCGTGATATAATCCTTCACGTGGAACCCTCATAATTACAAGCGGATAAATTTACCGTTTTGCCCCTGTAATTACCGCTTTATCCTTGTGTTCCCTTGATTCTCCAATGAACATTATCTTTAGTCGAACTAGAGATAATATACTTCTGTGATCAATAGAAGTCGTGGCGCCACTTGTTCATGTCTCGAATCAGTACATCAAGGGAGTTTCCTAAAGTTCCTAAAATGTTTAGGTATCGCACTGATACCTTTAATTTATAGGAAAGTTATGAATTCCATCTCGTGAAAATGAGTTCCCAGCTACTTATCTAGTCATGTTCCCAAAACAGGAGTGTATTAAGCGTTCTTACAGATCGCTCTCAACTATGTGAATCAAAGAACATAACTCCACAAATAGGAGTCCGCATTTCACTCAGGATTGAGATCTATCACGGTTGATAAACTTAGTTTGATATTCGATCATTTCTCGTAAACGGTACTAATGAGAAATTTGATCGAATATCGTGGTCCTGTCTTATACAATCAACATTGCATATGATACTTCCATTTCATGTCTCCCACATGAGTGATCAGGATTAGATCATTTTTCTATAAACAAAATGCGAAGCTATCAACACTGTTACCAGGATAAGGTTCCCAAACGTTATCCATTTACTGTAGACACTTTTAAGTTACTCATCTCGACTTTAATCCTCTCGTATGACTCACATACTAAGTCGTGATTTCATAAGAGTAACTTAGGGTTTACTATTTGAATGTTTGATATTTATATATTTCCATATATTCCTAATATCATTAATTGAATCAATCTAGATAATATAAAGAACTTATGTTTATTTATTTAATTTATTCTTAATAAATTATTATTATTAAATAATTACAAGTTCTAGGACACCATTCCTAACAGATTTGGTCCATCCTAAAGATCCAAATGAAGAAACCTATTTTTTGGGAATCCTCTTTGGACCAAAATGTCAAACGAGGATCAGAAGCAATCATGTCAAATTTGTACTCATGATTCTTTCCATCCTAAATATCCAAATGGAGGAACCTATTCTTCGGGAATCCCTTTTGTCCTCATAATTTGGTCCATCTTAAATATCCAAATGGAGGAACCTATTCTTTAGGAATACTCTTAGGACCAAAATGTTGAACGAGGATTGGAAATAATCTATCAAAGTTGTGCTTATGATTTAATCCATCCTAAACATCCAAGTGGAGGAACCTATTCATTGGCAATCCTCTTAGGACCAAAATATGGAACGAGGATCAGAAACAATCCTGTCAAAGTTGTCCTCATGATTTGGTCTATCCTAAAGATCCAAATGGAGGAAACTCTTGTCCAGATGATTTGGTCCATCCTAAAGATCCAAATGGAGGAAACTCTTCTTTGGGAATCCAACATTGACCATAAGTATCGGAACCAATCTTGTCAAATTTGTTCTCATGATTTGGTCCTTCCTACAGATCCAAATAGAAGAACCTCTTGACCTTATGAGTTAGTCCATCCTGTGGATCCAAATGGAGGAACCTATTCTTTAGCAATCATCTTTGGAACAAAATGTCAAATGAGGATCATAACGAATTTTGTCAAATTTGTCCTCGTGATTCTGTCCATCCTAAAGTTCCAAATGGAGGAACCTCTTGTCCTCATGATTTGGAACTACCTCATGATGCAAATGGATGAAAATATTCTTTGGGAATCCTCTTTTTCCTCATGATTTGGTCCATCCTAAAGATCCAAATGGAGGAAACTCTTCTTTGGACGAGTATCGGAACCAATCTTGTCAAATTTGTCCTCATGCTTTTGTCTATCCTAAATACACAAATGGAGGAACTCTTGTCCTCATGATTTGGTTCATCCTAAATATCCAAATGGAGGAACCTATTCTCTAGGAATCCTATTGGGACCAAAATATCGAACGAGGATCAGAAACAATCTTGTCAAAGTTGTCCTCTTGATTTGATCCATCCTAAAGATCCAAATGGAGGAACCTCTTGTCCCATGATTTTGTCCGTCCTGAGGATCCAAATGGATGAACCTATTCTTTGGGAATTCTCTTTGAACCAAAATGTCAAACGAGTATTGGAACTAATCTTGTCATAGTTGTCTCCATGATTGGTCCATCCTAAAGATCCAAATGGAAGAAACTCTTCTTTGGGAATCTTCTTTGGATCAAAATTTCAAACGAATATGAGAACCAACCTTGTCAAAGTTGTCCACATGATTTGGTCCATCCTGAAGATCCAAATGGAAGAAACTCTTCTTTGAGAATCCTCTTTGGACCAAAATTTCAAACGAGGATCTGAACCAATCTATTCAAAGTTGTCCTCATGATTCGATCTATCATAAAGACCCAAATGGAGGAACCTTTTGTCCTCATGATTTGGTCCATACTAAAGATCCAAATGGAGGAAGCTATTATTTGGGAATCTTCTTTGGACCAAAATATCGAAAGAGGATTGGAACCAATCTTGTAAAATTTGTCATCCTTATTTGGCCACCCTAAAGATCCAAAGGGAGAAACCTATTCTTTGGGAATCCTCTTTGGACCAAAATGTTAAACAAGCATCGGAGTCAAGCTTGTCAAACTATTCCTCATGATTTGGTCCATCCTAAATATACAAATGGAGGAACCTCTTGTCCTCATGATTTGTCCATGGAGGAACCTCTTGTCCTCATGATTTGGTCCATCCTAAAGATCCAAATGGAGGAACCTATTCTTTGGGAATCCTTTTTGGATAAAAATGTCAAACGAGCATCGGAATCAATCTTGTCAAACTTGTCCTCATGATTTGGTCCATCCTAAAGTTCCAAAGGGAGGAACCTTTTGTCCTCATGATTTGGTCAATCCTAAAGATCCAAACAAAGGAACCTCTTGTCCTCATGATTTGGTCCATCCTAATGATCCAAAGGGAGGAACCTATTATTTGGAAATCCTTTTTGGACCAAAATATCGAATGAGGATTGCAACCAATCTTGTCAAATTTGTCCTCATGATTTGGTCATTTTTAAAGATTTAAATGGAGAAAACTCTTTTTTGGGAACCCTCTTTGGACAAAAATATCGAACGAGGATCGAAACCAATTTCGTCAAATTTGTCCTCATGATTTGGTCCATCCTAAAGATCCAAATGGAGGAACTTCTTCTTTGGGAATCCTTTTGGGACCAAAATTTCGAACGAGGACCGAAAACAATCTTGTCAAAGTTGTCCTCATGATTTGGTCCATCCAAAAGATCCAAATGGAGAAATCTCTTGTCCTTATGATTTGGTCCATCCAAAAGATCAAAATGGAGGAAACGCTTGTCCTCAAGATTAGGTCCATCCTAAAGATCCAAATGGCGAACGTCAAATTTGTCCTCTTTATTTTGTCCATCTTTACGATTTAATAGGAGGAAACTCTTCTTTTGGAATCCTATTTGGACCAAAATGTCGAACGAGGATCGGAACAAATCTTGTCTTACTGGTCCATCCTCAAGATCCAAATGGAGGAACCTATTCTTTGGGAATCCTCTTAGGACAAAATTATCGAACGAGAATCGGAACCAATATTTCAAATGTTGTCCTCATGATTTGGTCCATCATCAAGAACCACATGGAAGAACCTATTCTTTGAGAATCCTCTTTGGACGAAATTGTCGAAAGGCGATAAGAACCAATCTTGCCAAAGTTGTCCTCATGATTGGGTCCGTCCTGAGGATCCAAATGGAGGAAATTCTTCTTTGGGAATCCGCTTTGGACCAAAATATTGAACGACGCTCGGAACCAATCTTGTAAAATTTTTCCCCATGATTAAGTCTATCCTAAAGATCCAAATGAAGGAAACACTTCTTTGATATTCCTCTTTAGAACAAAATATCGAACGTGTATCGGAACCAATCTTTTCAAATTTGTCCTAATGATTTAGTCCATCCAAAATATCCAAATGGAGGAACCTGTTCTTTGGGAATCCTCTTTGGACCAAAATGTCGAATGAGGATCGGAAACAATCTAGTCAAAGTTATCTTCATGATTTGGTCCATCCTAAAGATCCATATGGAGGAAACTCTTATTTTGGAATCCAATATTGACCAAAATATCGAACGAGTATCGGAACCAATCTTGTTAAATTTGTCCTCATGATTTGGTCACCCCTAAAGATCCATATAGAGGAATCTATTCTTTGGGAATCCTCTTTTGACCAAAATGTCAAAAGAGGATCGGAATAAATTTGTCAAACTTGTCCTCATGATTTGGTCCATCCAAAAGATCCAAATGGAGGAACCTCTTGTCCTAATGATTTGGTCCATATAGGGGATCCAAATGGAGGAACCTATTCTTATGGAATCTTCTTGCGACAAAAATGTCAATCGAGGATCAGAAGCAATCTTGTCGAAGTTGTCCTCATGATTTGATCCATCCTAAAGATCCAAATGGAGGAAACTCTTCTTTGGGAATCCTCTTTGGACAAAAATGTCAAACGTGGATTGAAATAAATTTGTCAAACTTGTCCTGATGAGTTGGTCCATCTTAAAGATCCAAATGAAGGAACCTCTTTTCCTCATGATTTGGTCCACCCTGAGGATCCAAATGGAGGAACCTATTCTTTGGGAATTCTCTTTCGACCAAAATGTCGAATGAGGATCGGAACCAATCTTGTCAAATTTGTCCCCATCCTTCCGTCCATCCTAAAGATCTAAATGGAGGAACCTCTTGTCCTCATGATTTGGTCCATCCTCATGATCCAAATGGAGGAACCTATTCTTTGAGAATCCTTTATGTCGTCATGATTTTGTCCATCCTAAAGATCCGAATGGAAGAACCTATTCTTGAAATCCTGTTTGGACCAAAATGTCAAACGCGGATCAGAACCAATCTTTTCAAAGTTGTCCTTCTGATTTGGTCCATCCTAACAATCCAAATGGAGGAAACTCTTCTTTGGGAATTCTCTTTGGACCAAAATGTCAAACGAGGAAGGGAACCAATCTTGTCCAAGTTGTCCTCATGATTTGGTCTATCGTAGAGATCTAAATGGAGGAACCAACTCTTTGGGAATCCTCTTAGGACCAAAATATCGAACGAGGATCGGAAACAATCTTGTCAAAGTTGTCCTCACGATTTGGACCACCCTAAAGATCCAAATAGAGGAACCTATTCTGGGAATGCTCTTAGGAACAAAATATCGAGCGAGGATTGGAAACAATCTTGTCAAAGTTGTCCTCATGATTTGGTCCATCCTAAAGATCCAAATGGAGGAACCTCTTGTCCTCATGATTTGGTCCATCCAAATGGATGAAACTCTTCATTGGGAATCCATTTCTAACCAAAATATCGAATGAATATTTGAACCAATCTTGTCAAATTTTTCCTCACGATTTGGTCCACTCTAAAGATCCATATGGAGGAACCTATTCTTTGGGCATCCTCTTTGGACCAAAATGTGAAACGAGGATTGAAATCATTCTTGTCAAACTTGTCCTCATGATTTGGTCCATCCTAAAGATCCAAATGGAGGAACCTCTTGTCCTCATGATTTCGTCCATCCTGAGAATCCAAATGGAGGAACCTATTCTTTGGGAATACTTTTTGGACCAAAATGTCAAATGAGGATCATAACCAATCTTGTCAAATTTTTCCTCATGATGTCCATCTTAAAGATCTAAATGGAGGAACCTCTTATCCTTATGATTTCTTCCATCCTGCGGATCCAAATGGAGGAACATATTCTTTAGGAATCCTCTTTGGAAAAAAATGTCAAACAAGGATCTGAATCAATCTTGTCAAACTTGTGCTCAGGATTTGATCCATCCTAAAGATCCAAATGAAGGAAAATCTTATCCTCATTATTTGGTCCATCCTGAGGATCCAAATCAAGGAATCTATTCTTTGGGAATCCTCTTTGGACCAAAATGTGAAACGAGGATCGGAATCAATGTTGTCAAACTTGTCCTCATGATTTGTTCCATCCTAAAGATCCAAATGGAGGAACTTCTTGTCCTCATGATTTGGTCCATCTTAAAGATCCGAATGGAGGAAACTCTTCTTTGGGAATCCTCTTTGGACCAAAATGTCAAATGAGGATCGCCACCAATCTTTTCAAAGTTTTCCTCATGATTTGGTCCATCCTAATGATCTTAATGGAGAAACCTCTTGTCATCATGATTTGGTCCATCCTAAAGATCCAAATGGAGGAACCTATTCTTTGGGAATCTTCTTAGGACCAAAATCTCGAACGC
Source organism: Gynostemma pentaphyllum (assembly GCA_028015215.1). NCBI lineage: Eukaryota > Viridiplantae > Streptophyta > Magnoliopsida > Cucurbitales > Cucurbitaceae > Gynostemma > Gynostemma pentaphyllum. The sequence continues at coordinate 22,797,599 of CM051345.1, read as the reverse complement.
TGATCAGATACAATCGTGTCAAAGTTGTCCGCATGATTTGGTCTATGCTAAAGATCCAAATGGAGAAACCTCTTGTCCTCATGATTTGGTCTATCCTAAAGATCCAAAGGGAGGAACCTATTCATTGGGAATCCTCTTAATAACAAAATATCGAACGAGGATCGGAAACAATCTTATCAAAGTTGTCCTTTTTATTTGGTACATCCTAAATATCCAAATGGAAGAACCTCTTATCCTCATGATTTGGTTTATCCTAAAGATCCAAATGGAGGAAACTCTTCTTTGGGAATCCATTTCTGACAAAAATATCGAACAAGTATCGGAACCAATCTTGTCAAATTTGTCCTCATGATTTGGTCCACCCTAAATATCCATATGGAAGAACCTATTCTTTGAGAATCCTCTTTGGACCAAAATGTCAAATGAGGATCGAAATCAATCTTGCCAAACTTGTCCTCATTATTTTGTCCATCCTAAATATCCAAATGGAGGAACCTCTTGTCCTCATGATTTGGTCCTTCCTGAGGATCCAAATGGATGAACCTATTCTTTGGGAATACTCTTTGAACCAAAATATCAAATGAGGATCGGAACCAATCTTGTCAAATTTGTCCTTATGATTCTGTCCATCCTAAAGATCTAAATGGAGGAACCTCTTATTCTCATGATTTGGTCTATCCTGCGGATCCAAATGAAGGAAGCTATTCACTAGGAATCCTCTATAGACAAAAATGTCAAACAAGGATCAGAATCAATCTTGTCAAACTTGTGATCAAGATTTGATCCATCCTAAAGATCCAAATGGAGGAACCTCTTCTCCTCATGATTTTGTCCATCATGAGGATCCAAATGGATGAACCTATTAATTGGGAATCCACTTTGAACCAAAATGTCGAACGAGGATCAGAACTAATCTTGTCAAATTTGTCCACATGATTATGTCCATCCTAAAGATTCAAATGGACTAACCTCTTGTCCTCATGATTTGGTCCATCTTAAAGATCCAAATGGAGGAAACTCTTCTTTGGGAATCCTCTTCGGACCAAAATGTCAAATGAGGATCGGAACCAATCTTGTCAAAGTTATCCTCATGATTTGGTCCATCCTAAAGATCCAAATGGAGGAACCTATCCTTTGGGAATCTTCTTAGGACCAAAATATCGAACAATGATCAGATACAATCTTGTCAAAGTTGTCCGCATGATTTGGTCCATCCTAAAGATCCAAATGGAGAAACCTCTTGTCAACATGATTTGGTCCATCCTAAAGATCCAAATGGAAGAACCTATTTTTTGGGAATCCTCTTTGGACCAAAATGTCAAACGAGGATCGGACCCAATTTTGTTAAAGTTGTCCTCACGATTTGGTCTATCCTAAAGATCCAAATAGAGGAACCTGTTGTCCTCATGATTTGGTCAATCATAAAGATCCAAATGGAGGAACCTATTCTTTGGGAATCCTCTTTGGACCCTAATTTCGAACGAGGATTGGAAACAATCTTGTCAAAGTTGTCCTCATGATTTGTTCTATCCTAAAGATCCAAATGGAGGAACGTCTTTTTTTTAGAAGAATTCACAACAATTATATTTAAAGAACAAATGGGGGAACGTGTTGTCCTCATGATTTAGTCCATCCTAAAGATCCAAATGAAGGAACCTATTATTTGGGAATCCTCTTAGGACAAGAATATCGAACAAGGATCAGAAACAATCTTGTCAACAGTGTCCTCATGGTTTGGTCCATCCTAAAGATCCAAATAAAGGAACCTCTTGTCCTCATGATTTGGTCCATCTTGAGGATCCAAATGAAGGAACCTATTTTTTGGGAATCCTCTTTTGACCAAATTGTCAAATGAGGATCGGAATCAATGCTGTCAAACTTGTCCTCATGATTTGGTCCATCCTGAGGATCCAAATGGATGAACCTATTCTTTGGGAATCAACTTAGAACAAAAATGTTAAACGAGGGTCGGAACTAATCTTGTCAAATTTGTCCTCATAATTCTGTCCATCCTAAAGATCCAAATGGAGGAACCTCTTGTCCTCATGATTTGTCCATCTTAATGATCCAAATGGAGGAAACTCTTCTTTGGGAATCCTCTTTGGACCAAAATGTCGAATGAGGATCGGAACCAAGCTTTTCAAAGTTTTCCTCATGATTTGGTCCATCCTAAAGATCTAAATGGAGGAACCTCGTGTCATCATGATTTGGTCCATCCTACAGATCCAAATGGAGGAACCTATTCTTTGGGAATCCTCTTAGGACCAAAATGTCGAACGATGATCAGATACAATCTTGTAAAAGTTGTCCGCATGATTTGGTCCATCCTAAAGATCCAAATGGAGAAACTGAAGGGATGATTTACTAAAATAGCGGAAATTTATTTAGTAAATTTATTAACATTTAATAACGGATCTATTAACATCATGAAAATTGTGATAAAAACACGAAGAACATGTAGATTCATGCTTAATTTTTGAAAATTAAAATCAAACCGAAACTTACATTGAGTAAAATTGGAGAATTGGTTGGAGGTTTCTTTACAGCATCAATCCTCAGCAACACCGGATCTTCTATGCTATATCCCGATCGATCAAACGAAACCCGATTGTGGGATCGAACTTAAGAAGAAATTGGGAAGAAGAAAAAATATTTTTTTTCCCAACATCAAGAGGGAAAATCGGCCAGGGGGGAGAAGGAGGAAGAGAGAATTCCAAATTTCTTAGGAATTGAATTGTGTGATTTATGAATGAACCAAGCATCCTATTTATAGGAAAATAGGAATCTTAATCACATAAGGATTTATCCATGGAGATAAATACAAAAAGAAAAAAGAATTATCTCTTTCCTTTATCTTGGTATTTCTAAAATGCCATAGATAAATAAGAGAATATATTTTTTTCTTTATTTTATTTATCTTGGGTAAATAAATCTATATAATTATTATTGGATATAATTCAAATAATTATCTCCTAAAAATTATCTATGATGGCCAAAATTAATAATAAATAATTAATAAATCAAATTTATTTAATTAATTATTTTGGGCCAATTGCAATTGGGTTCATTAATCCAATTGGGCTTGAAACTCTCTCTTAAATTAATAAGTCCAACTTAATTAATTTATTTATTAATTACCATTTAAATAAAATATTTTATTTAAATAATTAATAATATTAATATTTTCTCCCGACTAAATATTAGCCAATTTATATTTAATTATTAATTTCCATTTAAATAATTAATAATAAATATTATAATTATTAATTTCCATTAAATAAACTCATTATTTAATTAATATTTTAGTGTCAATATTTTATTATTAATGAATTAATTTTAATTATTAATTTCCGTTCAAATAAAATTAATTATTTAAAAAATTAATAATTGTTAATTAATTTCAAATTATTAATTATCATTTAAATATACTCAATATTCAAATAATTTATAATATCTAATTAATAATATTTCATTATTAACTTCATGTTTAAATAAACTCATTATCTAAACTATTAATAATGTTTATATTAATTACCGATTAAATATATTAAATATTTAAACAATTAATATTGCCTATTTTAAGTAATTCGCTTTACTTGAACCTTCCATTTCTTCTACTTGATTTCGCGACTACGATATTTGGGCTAGCATAGGGACCCGATGGACCTATAGATCATGGGCTTAATAATTTGTCAATTAAGTGATTAATACATAATCAGTTAATTACTTATTATCTAACTATGAATAATTCCACTATAGATTCATAGCTGAACTTCCCTCACTATAGATGAGTTATTGTCCATTTAGTTTATCTTTATTTATATCTATGATATTATCCTTCACGTGGAACCCTCATAATTACAGGCGGATAAATTTACTGTTTTGCCCCTGTAATTACCGCTTTATCCTTGTGTTCCCGCTGATTCTCCAATGAAATTTATCTTTAGTCGAACTAGAGATAAGATACTTCTATAATCAATAGAAGTCGTGACGTCACTTGTTCATGTCTCGAATCAGTACATCAAGGGAGTTTCCTAAAGTTCCTAAAATTTTTAGGTATCGCACTGATACCGTTAATTTATAGGAAAGTTATGAATTCCATCTCGTGAAAATGAATTCCCAGCTACTTATCTAGTCATGTTCCCAAAACAGGAGTGTATTGAGCGTTCTTACATATCGCTTTCAACTATGTGAATCGAAGAACATAACTCCACAAATAAGAGTCCGCATTTCACTCAGGATTGAGATCTATCACGGTTGATAAACTTAGTTTGATATTCGATTATTTCTCGTAAACGCTACTAATGAGAAATTTGATCGAACATCGTGGTCCTGTCTTATACAATCAACATTCCATATGATACTTCCATTTCATGTCTCCCACATGAATGATCAAGATTCGATCATTTGTCAATAAACAAAATGCGAAGCTATCAACAGTGTTACCAGGATAAGGTTTCTAAACGTTATCCGTTTACTGTAGACACGTTTAAGTTACTCATCTCGACTTTAATCCTCTTGTATGACTCACATACTAAGTCGTGATTTCATAAGAGTAACTTAGGGTTTACTATTTGAATGTTTGATATTTATATATTTCCATATATTCCTAATATCATGAATTGAATCAATCTAGATAATATAAAGAACTTATGTTTATTTATTTAATTTATTCTTAATAAATTATTATTATTAAATAATTACAAGTTCTAGGACACCATTCCTAACAGAAACCACTTGTGATATGAATCATGAAACGTCACAAATAACTCAAGGATCAATATCAAGATCAAAGTTCATGGCTATCCATTAACAAGCCTACATTAGCAAAGTCAAGACAAGCTTTGAAGAAACGAGCATGGAGGCTATGGAAGAAGACTTGATGAACTTTAATCTATAGAAAATCCATTTTGAAGAAGAGTATTGAAGACTTGTTCAATCAGAAATGAAGAGAAGAACTAATTAGGAATGTTGCACCACTTTTGCAAACTTTCCTTATTTGGACCACTTTCCATATTTGTTCCCGAACTTGCCATATATGCTGTCCACGAATTTATAATGTATTTGGACATGTTTTAGGCCTTTATTTATCAGTTTTAATGCTTAGAATATTTTAAGAATGATATAATATCTTCTAGGGAAAAACTTTCCTAAAATGCACCAAATGCACTTAAGGAAAGATTTGGCAGATTTTGTGCCTCCTTGTAATCCGATTTTTCTTGGTGTTTTTAGGGTTTCTTTGGCTATTTAAAGCCTCATTTGTAATCCTAAATACTAAGAATTCATTTGATAATAATATTGCTTTTTGCTTAGCCGAAATTGCTTAGTTTTGTAGGCTTGTTCTAGGTTGCATGTTTTAGAAACATTCAAGTAAAATTTGATCTAGTATGTTCTCTTATTTCAAGATATTATATCATCGGAATAATCTTTCTCTTCTTGCTTTCCAAGGGTTTTGCCTTATTGTTTATTGGGGTTTTAGGATTTGCATCTAGGGGTTCTTTGTGTTTCAAAGGGTTTCTATTTCAATTTTCTAGGGTTTCATATAATCTTGTCCTCATGATTTGTTCCATCCTAAAGATCCAAATAGAGGAACCTATTTTTTGGGAATCCTCTTTGGACCAAAATGTCAAACAAAGATCGGACCCAATTTTGTTAAAGTTTTCCTCATAATTTTTTCCATCCTAAAGATACAAATGGAGGAAACTCTTCTTTGGGAATCCTATTTTGACAAAAATGTCAAACAAGGATCGGAATGGAGGAATCTATTCTTTGGGAATCCTCTTAGGACCGGAATATCGAACGAGGATTGGAAACAAACTTGTCAAAGTTGTCCTCATGATATGGTATATCCAAAAGATCCAAATGGAGGAACCTATTCATTGGGAATCGTCTTTGGACCAAAATGTCGAACGACGATCAGAAACAATCTTGTCAAAGTTGTCCTCAGGATTTGGTCTATCCTAAAGATCCAAATGGAGGAAGCTCTTGTCCTCATAATTTGGTCCATCCTAAAAATCAAAATGGAGGAACCTATTCTTTGGGAATCCTCCTTGGACCCAAATGTCGAACGAGGATTGGAAACAATCTTGTCAAAGTTTTCCTCATGATTTGGTCTATCCTAAAGATCCAAATGGGGGAACGTCTTGTCAAAATGATTTGGTCCATCCTAAAGATCCAAATGAACCTATTATTTGGCAATCCTCTTAAGACAAGAATATCAAACGAGGATCAGAAACAATCTTGTCAAAGGTGTCCTCTTGATTTGGTCCATCCTAAAGATCCAAATGGAGGAAACTCTTCTTTGGGAATCCTCTTTGGACCAAAATCTTGAGGAGAAGTTTGAAAAGATTGGTTCTGATCCTCGTTTGACATTTTCGTCCAAAGAGGATTCTCAAAGAAGAGTTTCCTCCATTTGGATCTTTAAGATGGACCAAATCAGGAGGACAACTTTGACGTTCAACATTTTGGTCCAAAGTGGATTCCCAAAGAAGAGTTTCATCAATTTGAAACTTTAGGATGGACCAAATCATGAGGACAAGTTTGAAAAGATTAGTTCTGATCCTCATATGACATTTAGTTCAAAGAGGATTCCCAAAGAAGAGTTTCCTCGATTTGGATCTTTAGGATGGACCAAATCATGAGGACAATCTTGACGTTCGACATTTTTGTCCAAAGAAGAGTTTCCTCCAATTGGATCTTTGGGATGGACCAAATCATGAGGACAACTTTGACGTTCGACATTTTTGTCTAAAGATTATTCCCAAAGAAGAGGTTCATCAATTTGGAACTTTAGGATAGACCAAATCATGAGGACAGGTTTGGAAAGACTGGTTGATATGAAACCCTAAAATTGAAATAGACACACTTTGAAAGAACAAAGAACCCCTAGATGCACATCCTTAAACCCTATGAACAAAAAGGTAAAACCCTTGGAAAAACAAGAAAAGAAGATTATTCCAATGACCAAAGACCTTGAAATAAGTGAACTTATTCTTATTTTAAGATTGAAACAATTCACAAACAATCTAGATAAAGGTTTGCTTGAATGTTCTTAAAACGTGCAACCTAAGAACAAGGCAACAAAACTAAGCAATTTCTGCAAATAAAAAAGCAATATTATTATCATATGAATTCTGAGTCTTTAGGGTTACAAATGAGGGCTTTAAATAGGCAAAGAAACCCTAGAATAAGCTAGGAAATTTGGATTACAAGGGGCACAAAATATACCCAAAACTTGCCTTATATCAAATTGACAGATTTTGTGGAAAATCTTTTTTAGATAATAATATCTTTCCTAATCCTTTCCAAACATATAAAATGAATATAAAAGGCCTAAAACATGTCCTTTGGCCATGGAAAACATTACACAAGAGCCCTAAATGTATAAAATAAATGAAAGACTCAAATGACGAATGTTATCAAACATGGAAAGGTTGCAACGTTCTCTCTAAGCTTCATTCTTTGAATCTGATTGCACAACTAGTCCAAATTCTTCTTCCAATTGCACATGCCACAAGTTGAAGTGATTTAAGTCTTCTTCCTTAGCCTCAATGTTCCAATCTTCAAAAGTCTCCTTGAGTTTGCTCATGTATGCTTGACAATGGATATTAAAAGCTTGTTGCAATTTCTTCGCCTTGGATCTTGTCATTGGTCCTTGAACCATCCTAAACTTGTCTTGTGCTCCATCATTCATATCACTGGTTCCGATCCTCGTTTGACATTTTGGTCCAAAGAGGATTCCCAAAGAAGAGTTTCCTACATTTGGAACTTTAGGATAGACCAAATCATGAAGACAATTTTGACGTTCGGCAATTTGGTCCAAAGAGGATTCCCAAAGAAGATTTTCCTCCATTTGGATCTTTAGGATGAATAAAATCATGAGGACAACTTTGACGTTCGACATTTTGGTCCAAAGATTATTCCCAAAGAAGAGTTTCATTAATTTGGAACTTTAGGATAGACCAAATCATGAGGAAAAGTTTGAAAAGATTGGTTCCAATCCTTTCTACATTTTGGTCCAAAGAGTATTCCCAAAGAAGAGTTTCCTCCATTTGGAAACATAGGATGGAACAAATCTTGAGGTCAAATTTGAAAAGGTTGGTTCCGATCATCGTTTGATAATTTGATCCAAAGAGGATTCCCAGAGAAGAGTTTCCTCCATTTGGATATTTAGGATGGACCAAATCATGAGGACAACTTTGACGTTCCACATTTTGCTCCAAAGATAATTCCCAAAGAAGAGTTTCATAAATTTAGAACTTTAGGATAGACCAAATCATGAGGACAAGTTTGAAAAGATTGGTTCTGATCCTCCTTTGACATTTTGATCCAAAGAGGATTCCCAAAGAAGAGTTTCCTACATTTGGAAACTTAGGATGGAACAAATGTTGGGGACAAGTTTAAAAAGATTGTTCCGATCCTCGTTAAACATTTTGGTCCAAAGAGGATTCCCAAAGAAGAGTTTCCTCCATCCGGATCTTTAGAATGGACCAAATTATGAGGATAACTTTGACAGTCAACATTTTGGTCTAAAGATTATTCCCAAAGAAGAGTTTCATCAATTTTGAATCCTATTTGGACCAAAATGTCAAACGAGGATCTGACCAAATCTTTTCAAACTTGTCCTCATGATTTGGTCTATCTTAAAGTTCTAAATTGATGAAACTCTTCTTTGGACCAAAATGTCGAACGTCAAAGTTGTCCTCATGATTTGGTCCATCCTAAAGATCCAAATGGATGAAACTCTTCTTTGGGAATCCTCTTTAGACCAAAATGTCGAACATCAAAATTGTCCTCATGATTTGGTCCAACCTAAAGATGCAAATGGAGAAAACTCTTCTTTGGGAATCCTCTTTAGACCAAAATATCAAACGAGGATCAGAACCAATCTTTTCAAACCCGTCCTCATGATTTGGTCCATCCTAAAGTTCCAAATTGTTGAAACTCTTCTTTGGGAATCCTCCTTGGAAAAACATGTCGAACGTCATAGTTGTCCACATGATTTGGTCCATCCTAAAGATCCAAATGAAGGAAACACTTCTTTGGGAATCCTCTTTGGGATAGAAAGTCGAACGTCAAAGTTGTCCTCATGATTTGGTCTATCCTAAATATCCAAATGGAGGAAACTCTTCTCTGGGAATCCTCTTTGGACCAAAATGTCAAACGAGGATCGGAAACAATCTTTTCACACTTGTCCTCATGATTTGTTTCATCCTAAAGTTCCAACTTGATGAAACTCTTCTTTGGGAATTATCTTTGGACCAAAATATCGAACGTCAAAGTTTTCCTCATGATTTGGTTCATTCTAAAGATCCAAATGAAGGAAACCCTTCTTTGAGAATCCTCTTTTGACCAAAATCTCAAACGAGGATCGGAATCAATCTTGTCAAACTTGTGTTCGTATAATTACCGTTTTGCCCCTATAATTACTTCTTTATCCTTGTGTTCGTATAATTACTTTTGAGGTGAATTTTTTTTTGTTTTTATTATTATTATTTTTATTATTATTATTATTCCTTCATTTAGTATAATTATAGTGGTTGGTGATTGTTCGTTTTACTTAGAAGTATAATTTAGTATTTTAGTTTTCGGCTCGAGTTTGATCGTTAAATAATTTCCGTTAGAACGTTTAAATAGAATCGGGTGTAATAACGTTTATTCACGGGCCAATTACTAATTGTTAAATCACTTTAAGTTAGATTAGAAGTGGCTAAAATGAATTGGAATTGGAACTGTGCAATAACGAGAACCCGGGATACTTTTTACTAAAGAATTAGAGGTCGGGACATAACGGTCATTTAGTAAAACATATATTTATATTAAATATGCTTTCAGTAAGCATATTAGAAAGAAAAAGAAAATAAAATTTCGAAATACAAACCCTCCCAACCGTGAGCTTAAGGAAAAGAGAAAAATCGGGATTCCGTCGCCGTTTCTCGACCGATTTCGTTGATTCTCGTCACGATAGAAAGATCTCGATGCAAGCTTTCATTTTGTACCATCAATCGAGCCGATCCGTTCTGATATGAATCATGGAATGTCACAAAAATCCCAAGGAAAAATCACAACATTAAAGTTCAAGAGAAGCATTGACATCCATTTACAAGCCTACATTAGCCAAGTCAACACAAGCTTTGAAGATCCGATCATGGAAGCTATGGAAGAGGACGTGATGAAATTCAATCTATGGTAAATGCATTTGGAGGAAGATTATTGAAGACTTGTTCAATCAGAATTGAAGAGAAGAGCTAGTTAGGAAAGTTGAATCACTTTTGCAAACTTTCCTAATTTGGACCACTTTCCATATTTGTTCCCAAAGTTTCCATATTTGTTCCCAAAAAGGTTCCAACGAATTTATGATGTATTTTGACATGTTTTAGGTCATTTATATTCAGTTTATTGGCTTGGAATGAATTAGGAAAGATATTATTCTCTAGGAAAGATTTTCCCCAAAATCTGCCAAATCCATATAAGGCAAGTTTTGGGCAGATTTAATTATCTTCTTTATTCCGAATTTGCTTGTTATTTTTAGGGTTTCTTTGCCTATTTAAAGGCCTCATTTGTAACCCTAAATACTAAGAATTAATATGATAGAAAATAACTTTGTTTTGCTTATTGCTTGGTTGATTTTACCTTGCATTTTGTAGCCTTGTTCTTAGGTTGCATGTTTTAGGAACATTCAAGCAAACCTTGGTCTAGTTTGTTTGTGAATTGTTTCAATCTTGAAATAAGAATAAGTTCTCTTATTTCAAGGTCTTTGATCGTTAGAATAATCTTCTTTTCTTGTTTTTCCAAAGGTTTTACCTTTTTGTTCATGGGGTTTTAGGATTTGCATCTAAGGGGTTCTTTGTGCATCAAAGTTTATCAATTTCCTAGGGTTTCATATCATTTGGTATCAGAGCTTAGGCTCAAGGGAAGATTTCTATCTTACTTTCTTTCTTGTTATTTCAATTTTATTCTTGTTTTGTTCTTAGTTCATCCGAAAACTTGAAAACACACCAAAAAAAAAAAAAACTATTCCAGAATTTCCTTATTTGTTTTTGCCTACTGTTTTTAATATTTTCATATAGTTCCCGTTCGATTCTTAGAAAATCACCAACCACAAAAGTCTTTAATTTTTTGTCTAGTTTATGTTTTATTCAGAAAATTTTGTCAAAAATAAAGTGGAAGATTGAGAAAAAAATAGATCTTCGCAGACTGTCGGATTGTGCAGAAAATTGTTATAAAAAAAAAAGCGTTCTTGCTATTTGCTTGAGTTTCTGGAAAAAAGTGTTTACTGTTCATATTGTTCTTGAATAATTCATCTTAAACTCATCATTTATGCATCTTGAATCCGAAATTATCAAGTTGAATGAGCCAAAATTTGTTTGTTTCCTAAAAAGCTAGAACTTACCATAAATAGCCAAAACTGTTTTAGGAAAGTTTCAAATCTGTCCCATATTCAAATATATGCATATCTTGCTTAAGGAAAGTCATATTTTCTGATCCAAATTGCTTTAGGGAGGTATAAATTCGAATTTTTCTCTTTTAGGAAATTTTATTCTTGCTTATTTTTCTTTCTTATTCTTTCCTTGTCACTAAAATAAACCATTTGCATAAATCTGTCTTATTTTCTTCTTAGCCCACCAAATTGCTTGTTTCTTATTTCTTGATTGTTATTTTTTACAAATTTCATTAGTATCTTTTTTTCTTGGTAGTTGCTAAAGTGTGCTAATAGTTCAAGGTTATATTCAGGCCATAAAATCTGTTTTGAGTGCAAACACGAGAGAACGAACATCATCGAGTGTAAAAACTTAGGGAGTGATTGAAAGGTCCTATTTTTATCAATAACTTACTTACTTGCAGCAATGTATCATGAAAAATATGATGAAAGGAGGAGTAATAGATGTCGAGAAGTAGAGCATACTTGGAGGGAAAATGGAGGGGCTTCTTATGAAAGGATGGAGCATAGGAGCTTTGGAGGACATACGCTTAACTTATATACTTTCGATGGAAGTGTAGATCCAGAAGAGTACTTGCAATGGGAGATTCAAATGGAGCATTTCTTTGAATACAACGATTATAGTGAGGAAAGAAAGGTATTGCTTGCTATTACCAAATTCACTAACTATGCTTATGTTTGGTGGTCTCAATTGAAGGAAAAACTAAGGAGGGATAGACAACCACATATTGATACTTGGTTTGAACTTAAATATCACATGAGGAAGAGGTTTGTGCCTAGCCAAAAATAGAGAGCTATTGTGAAAGAATTTCTAGATCTTACACAAGGTGAAAGGAGTGTTGAAGCTTATCACAAGGAGTTTGAAGTTCTCATGGCTAGGGCTGTCTTTTATGAAGATAATGAGTCTACAATGACACGGTTCTTAAAGGGTTTAAGAGAAGAGATTGCTTGTTGTGTTGAAGGAAAAACATATGTAGAATTGGAACACATGGTTTACTATGCAACTACGGTGGAAAAGAGCCTTCAAAGAAAGGCTGCAAAAAGGTATTCTACTAAACATCTTTCCAACCTGATTTCTTATCAAGAAAATCTCAATTGAAAAGTGCATTAAAGAGAAAGGATGTGGCTGCCAATGGCTTGATTAAGAAAAAGGTAACATTTTCTTCACAAGACCACTTGCAATCAAATATTCATATGGAGGAACCTTATAATGCATGTGAGTTAAAAAAGTGTTCTACCTTTGAAAAGAATGAGAATTGTCAAAAAGAGAGTGAGCCAAAAGAAAGAGAGATGAATTTTCAAAAAGAAGAGTGTGAAAAAGAAATTATTGAAATAAGTGAGCGAAAAGAAAGAGAGATGAGTGTTCAAAAAGAAATGAGTGACATGAGTGAGTCAAAAGAAAGAGATTTGAGTTCAAAAGAAAGAGTGTTTGAAAAGAATGAAAGAGAAATTGAAAGAAAGGAGAGTTGTGAGTCAAAAAAGAATGAGAGGAATTGTGAGAACATTGTGAGTTTTGTAGAAAGTGAGGCTAGGAAAACAATGTTTTCAAACAAAACCCACTTTGTACTTTTTTGCAAAGATTTTTTCTTTCTAACATATGAACTCAACCTTTGCTTTTCTAGTGTTTTAGCTAACCTTTTGCAGAATTACAAGGACCAATTTTCAATTGGAATGGAGCTCATGGTAGATACATTACAAGGGGTTGAAATACTTAAGGCACCACCATATTTCATGGAAAAGGATGTTGCAAACGGGATCCAAAGCCAGAAAAGGAAGTTGTTTACTTTTAATCCTATTGCATCAGTTTGTTTAAATGATTATTTCTTGTTTTCCAATTCTGATTTTAAGACTAGAAATCATCCAAACCAGTTTTATTTTCATGATAAACATGCATTCTTTTCTAGGAAAGTTCTTTTGGATGATCTTTACTTGTATGATAGCTTGTCACTTGCAAAACATGTTAAGCTAGCCTATCCATTTACTTGTTATGATTTTCATAGTTCATATTTGTTTGCTAAAGTGTATTTCAAATCTGAATTTTTACAACTTCAATTGGGTTCTAAAGATAAACATATGTTTTGTGCCACAAGAGTTGTCTTTGATAAAATAATTGAAGAGCATATGGATAGTCTCGATTGTGTAACTTTTTTGGATTGCTCAAACACATTAGACCTACTTGAGTTGGATTATGGTTCATATTATTTGAGATATTTATTATCTTCACCATGTGATCATCTTGAGAGTATTGTGGAGTATGAGAAAAATTTTGAGATTGACTATGGTCCACATATTCTTTTCGGCTTCTTAACACTAAGTTTTACCTTTTCTGTGAGTGTTGTGGTCTTTCATGAGCTAGATTTTGATGTGGATATAATGGGATGGAAGTTCAAAGTTTTTGATCCGGGAGGAGTTAGACAAGGGAGAAGACATCAAGATGCTTACAAATCTGATTTGCAAGGTAAGTATGCTTTAGGTGCTTTTATTTATGTTATTAACTTAATTTATTGCTATATAGGTAATGTTATAGATTCAAGGATGAATCCTTTTCAAGAGGGAGGGGATGATATGAATCATGGAACGTCACAAAAAGCCCAAGGACAAATAACAACATTAAAGTTCAAGAGAAGCATTGACATCCATTTACAAGCCTACATTAGCCAAGTCAAGACAAACTTTGAAGATCTGATCATGGAGGCTATGGAAGAGGACGTGATGAAATTCAATCTATGGTAAATGCATTTGGAGGAAGATTATTGAAGACTTGTTCAATCAGAATTGAAGAGAAGAGCTAGTTAGGAAAGTTGCATCACTTTTGCAAACTTTCCTAATTTGGACCACTTTCCATATTTGTTCCCAAAATGGTTCCAACGAATTTATGATGTATTTTGACATGTTTTAGGTCATTTATATTCAGTTTATTGGCTCGGAAAGAATTAGGAAAGATATTATTCTCTAGGAAAGATTTTCCCTAAAATATGCCAAATCCATATAAGGCAAGTTTTGGGCAGATTTAATTATCTTCTTTATTCCGAATTTGCTTGTTATTTTTAGGGTTTCTTTGCCTATTTAAAGGCCTCATTTGTAACCCTAAATACTAAGAATTAATATGATAGAAAATAGCTTTGTTTTGCTTATTGCTTGGTTGATTTTACCTTGCATTTTGTAGCCTTGTTCTTAGGTTGCATGTTTTAGGAACATTCAAGCAAACCTTGATCTAGTTTGTTTGTGAATTGTTTCAATCTTGAAATAAGAATAAGTTCTCTTATTTCAAGGTCTTTGATCATTGGAATAATCTTATTTTCTTGTTTTTCCAAAGGTTTTACCTTTTTGTTCATGGGGTTTTAGGATTTGCATCTAAGGGGTTCTTTGTGCATCAAAGGGTTTCTTAATCAATTTCCTAGGGTTTCATATCACGTTCCAGATCCGGGACATACGAGGTAAAGAAGAAATGGGTTTTTAGGTTTTCTTTTTCCCGATTTTACGTTTAAGCTTCGATTCGTTTTTCTCGGGTGTCGTGGATGATTTCTAGTTAACGAAAATCATTTTGGTCGAGGTTATTGTCTTAAATCTAAGCCCGAGTCGAATGGAAAACCCGAGCCCTTTGAAATATTCCGAACTGAGAGTTTCGTAAGTTGAGTTTCATTATTTTTGAAAGTGTTTTCTTTAAATATTAATCGGAAACCGGAACTTGATCCTTTTCTCTTGCTTTGGCCGTGAGCTCCATAGTGTTTCTGGGAACATTTTGATGTTTAAATTAGCTATTAGTTACTCGTTCGTGGTTTAGAAATTAATATGTTTAGTTGTATATTTTACTTTGTAGGTTTGAACCACGAGCAACCGTTCACGCATCCAACGAGCGGTGTTTCTTCCACGCATCCTAGAGGTGAGTTTAAAATGTGCTTTAGTGTTTTAATGGCTCGGATTACTTGACGAACTAGTTGATTCGAGGTTAAGGATTGTGAATGTTTAGGAAGAAAATGTTGTGGAAAGTATGTTTGGGCTAAGGAAAGTGCAATAAGACGAGATTCTCGTCACTGTATGGTATTAAGACTAGAGGACTAAAGTGTGGTTTGGATGTAATAGATTTGTAAGTAGAGATGGAAAATAACGGTTCGGACTCGGGACTTCCGAGGAGGGGAAAAATAGTCCTAATATGCTTTAGGTTTTCTCTTAATTATTATCCTACGTATTTAGGAAATAGGATAGAAACCGAGGTGAGTTGTGACTAATGGTGTGATGTGAATCAAGGAGACTTAATGTTGATCATTGCCGGAATTGCATTCATTACTTTCCAAGTTTATCAAGCTACAATCTAAGTTCAATAAATGCAACATAAAAGTTCAAGATTACATCAATAAATACAAGTCAAGTTCAAGCCAAGCTCATTAAATGCAAGTCAACTTCAAGCCTAGTTCATTAAATGCAAGTCAAGTTCAATTAATGCAACTGAAGCTCATTTAATGCAACTCAAGACATCAATGCTACTCAAGACTTGTTCATGACATCTTAAGGCTTCATTTAAGACTCCCATCAATACATATGATCAAGATGTTTCAGTTACAAAGACTCACAAATCAGCTTTGTAACTCCCAAATATCAGTTACACTTTAATAATTCCATAGGCTAGTTAATTGTCATTATTTCGGACTTTATTATGGCCGGCTGTTTTTTTAGCCTTTTTCATTCATTTTTATCAGCTTATTTTCATTCATTTGGAAGGCTATAAAGCCATGACACTTGCTTGTAACGGATAAAGATTATTATGGAAGTAAAAATACAAAGTCTCATTGAGAGCATTTTCTTTGAATTGTTGTGAGTTGTGCAACTTTTCATCTTTTCATTCCTTGTGTTTAGGGTGGCTGTAGAATCGAGCTATTAGGATTGATCATTCTAATTTGGTGGATTGATTCGAATCTAGAACAAGAAATCCAATTCTTGTCTTTAGATCTTTGATCATAAGGATAATCATCTTCTAGCCTTTTTCCTTGGGTTGTGTCAAATGGCATATGTGGGTTCTTTGGTCTGGAACTTTTAGGGTCCTTAGTTAAGTTTAAGGGTTCTAAGAGCATTTCGAAAGGGTTTTCGTATCATTTGGTATCAGAGTATAGGTTGCATCTTAGTGGCCGATCTCTAGAATTGATTCTATCTTACTTTTATGCACTTGTTTTTCAATTCTATACATTCTGTCCATCGAATTCATTTCTGCCTTTTCATCCATTTTTCTTCATCATTTTATTCTGATTTTATATCCATCTTAAAGATCACGATTAGTTCTTGAAAATCAAAAAAAAAAAAGAAAGAAAGAAAGAGGAGAGCAATTGCATCCGAGAGCACTAATCTGTACATCTTGTGTTCTTGACAATTCTTCACTTTTCTGAGTTTGATTCATATAATTTCGTGTATAACTAATATAATTGTGTTTTTATAACATTTACCATTGAAACATATCAGTTTCACATTGATTTAAAATCTCAGAAATGGCTATAAGTTACATTTTCCAAAACTGCCCCGTTTTGTAACTGCCGCATTTAATGCTACTGTTCGCCATTCAAACTCTGATCTAACTTCCGAATTTGTCTTTGTTGTCTGAAGAGAAAATTTTTATCTTTCTGTTAACTTTCAAAGTTCAGAAGGGAGCTTTATCCAAATCATAACGAAAACAGTTTAAATCTGGAATATCATTTCTGTGCGCAGGTTTATCCTATTTTCTGGGAACTTCAATTCTGTGAGTTAGTGTTTTCAATTCTGAATGAATTTTTGAATTTGACCTTTTGTATGCTCTTTATTATCATCTTAAAAAGTTTCATATAGACTGCCAATTGAAAATTCATTCTTGAACTCCACGAATTTTGAAATTTGTAATCGCCATTTTTCTTGAGTTCTTTGCTTTCAAAAAATCTGTTTTGCTTTTCCAATCTAATTTTTGCCTATCAAATCTGTTTTTCTTGTTCTATTTTTTGTTTCTTTTCATTATTTTAGATTGTTTAATACTGATTGCTTGATTTTTAGTACTTTAAACAGAAGTTGCTTCATTTTGACCATAGCTTATCCAAGAGCCTAAATTGACATTTTGGCCTACCTTGAGCGATTAAACACGAGAGTACCTTGAGTGATATTTTGTGAGGGAGTGTTGTGAGGTCCAGAAAACATGTCACAAGGGGAAAATAATCAGGGAGAGATTAGTGAAGCTAGGTGGAGAGAGGCACAGATAGGAGCTTTTGCTAGAGTTACTCAACATGTAGAGGAGCTTAATGAGCGTATGGGTAGATTAGTGAAGGCTAGTAATCAGAAAAAATAGGGATATAATTGAAGATGATTTAGAAATTGATGTTGAGGAAGAAGTAGTAAATGATTGGGAAGAGAGTGACAGTGAGGAAGAATATCTTGAGGAAGCCGAAGAGAGTGATACTATAGAGGAGAATATTGAGGAACCCGAGGCGAGTGATGGTAGTTTGGAGGAAGGAAATCGAATAGCACTTTTGTGTAGGAGAGTTCTAAATTCTGAAATCAAGGATAATTTTGAAGATGACCAAAGACACAACTTGTTCCATACTAGGTGTTTAGTAAATGAGACTCCATGTAGTGTTGTGATTGATGGGGGAAGTTGTACAAATGTCATGAGCTCAATTCTGGTTAAGAGACTCAATTTGCCTATAAAACCACATCCCAAACCGTACAAGTTACAATGGTTAAACAATAGTGGTGAGGTGAAGGTGCATAAGCAAGCTATCATTTCTTTTAGCCTTGGGAAGTATAAGGATGAGGTAGTTTGTGATGTAGTCCCAATGCATGTCGGGGATATACTTTTGGGAAGGCCTTGGCAGTTTGATAGAAGAGTGATCTATGATGGCTACCTAAATAGGTACACTTTTACCAAGGATGGGAGGAAGACTACTTTGGTACCTTTGTCTTTAAAAGAGGTTTTCATTGATCAATGTAAGCTTGAACAAAGGAGGCTTGAGATTGAGTTGAAAGAAAAAGTGTTGAAAGAAAAAGAATTAAAAGAAAAAGAATTGAGTGAGAGAGAAAAGAAAGCTTTGAGTGGAAAAACCAAGAGTGAAAACAATGAGATAAAAGATAAGAGTGAAAAAGAAAAGTGTGAACACTTAGAGGAAAAGGAGAGAAGAGGCAAGTTAGTGAGCTATCATGTAAAAATGAGTGAGGTGAGGAAAGTTTTTCTTAGTCAAAAGCCTAATTTTGTGCTTATGTGCAAAGTAGACTTTTTGGCAACTAACTTTAACCAATATTTGCCTAGTGTGTTTGAATATCTTTTTCATGTTTGGAAGCATTACCTATGGCCGAATAAGAGCTTGAGTTGTTCGAAAGGACAGTACATCAAAGAAAGAAAGTATATCGAATCTAATGAGAATGTTGTAAGTTCTATACTTTCTAGTTCTAAGCATATGAAAGTTATTGTCAATGAGCGTCTTGAAAATGAAAGTTTTGAGTATGTGGGAAAGTTGAACTCATTTCGGTATGCATATTCATCTTTTGATGTTAATTTTTCTTTGAGGAGTTACAATAGATACCGAACTATTTGGCATGAATGGGAAACTCAAGAAGTAATAAATGTGATCTTAGGGGCAATCATTAAAGAAACAAACTCGAAAGTGGAAACTTATGAGAATTGTTTACATTTTGTAGAGAATACATGTAATAGGAGAATACATCATAGAAATGTTTGTTTTACAAATAAACTTATTTATGGTCTTTATGTTATTACTACCTTTGAGTTGCTGCCTATAAGATCTAATGTTTTTGTGAGTGATTCAGCCCATTTTGTGAATGTATTCATCAAATTAATTCACATGGATGACGAGCAAATGATCAAAGAGCAAGTTTTCACATTTACCTTGAAAATGATCTTGAGAAGGACATTTTCGGAAGAAAAGATTACAAAAAAGGACCAAGTTGCATCCGAGGGATGATGGACCATATCAAGAACTTGGAAGAATCTATGCAAAAGTCCACACCATTGCATTACAAGGTGAGTATTTTTCGAATTCAATATTTAAAGTTTCTGATTTTGGATGTTTTGTTGTAGGGCATGAAGATTTGGATTCGAGGACGAATCCTTTTCAAGAAGGAGGTAATGATATGAATCAAGGAGACTTAATGTTGATCATTGCCAAAATTGCATTCATTACTTTCCAAGTTTATCAAGCTACAATCTAAGTTCAATAAATGCAACATCAAAGTTCAAGATTACATCAATAAATGCAAGTCAAGTTCAAGTCAAGCTCATTAAATGCAAGTCAACTTCAAGCCTAGTTCATTAAATGCAAGTCAAGTTCAATTAATGCAACCGAAGCTCATTTAATGCAACTCAAGACATCAATGCTACTCAAGACTTATTCATGACATCTTAAGGCTTCATTTAAGATTCCCATCAATACATATGATCAAGATGTTTCAGTTACAAAGACTCACAAATCAGCTTTGTAACTCCCAAATATCAGTTACACTTTAATAATTCAATAGGCTAGTAAATTGTCATTATTTCGAACTTTATTATGGCCGGCTATTTTTTTGGCTTTTTTCATTCATTTTTATCAGCTTATTTTCGTTCATTTGGAAGTCTATAAAGCCATGACACTTGCTTGTAACAGATAAAGATTATTATGGAAGTAAAAATACAAAATCTCATTGAGAGCATTTTCTTTGAAATGTTGTGAGTTGTGCAACTTTTCATCTTGTCATTCCTTGTGTTTAGGGTGGCTGTAGAATCGATCCATTAGGATTGATCATTCTAATTTGGTGGATTGATTCGAATCTAGAACAAGAAATCCAATTCTTGTCTTTAGATCTCTGATCATAAGGATAATCATCTTCTAGCCTTTTTCCTTGGGTTGTGTCAAATGGCATATGTGGGTTCTTTGGTCTTGAACTTTTAGGGTCCTTAGTTAAGTTTAAGGGTACTAAGAGCATTTCGAAAGGGTTTTCGTATCATGGTGACTTATATTCGTGGTGACTATGGTGATTGTGGTGACTAATGGTGACTTATATTCATGGTGACTGTGGCTTATATTCATGGTGACTGTGGTGACTAATGGTGACTTATATTCATGGTGACAGTGGTGACTAATGGTGACTTATATTCATGGTTACTATGGTGACTTATGGTGTCATGTAGTAACGGTGACTATGGTGACTAATGGTGACTTATATTCATGGTGACTTATGGTGACATGTAATAATGGTGACAATGGTGACTACGGTGACGATGTATGAATGGTGACAATATAATTAGGGTGACTATAGCATTGTTATACACGAGGTGACAATTGATGTTGAAATATGTTATGGTAGTTGAAACTGACTTTAACCGAGCCAATCATGTTTACTTCCCTGTGCATGTAGTTCTGAATGTAAATAAGTATTTAGCCTTATTTGTTGATGTGCTCGGTGTTTAGTTATTGGACACTATTTCTGATAAGGACTTCGGTCCATATAAACACTTGATTTCATTTTACTCTCACTAGCTTTATGTTAATGTTGCTACACTACAATTTTACAGGAACATCTCGTGGGAGAGGTCGGGGTAGAGGTCGTGGTGCCGCTTGACTGACCGTACGATGAGCCGGGGATATGGATTGTAGCATTGCGAAATGCTAATCTTTTGGTTGTCTGTAAATGTGACGACCCGTCACTTTTAAATAAATTAAAATTCAGAGAGAACAGCGGAAGTCTTTTATTTTAAGAAAAATTTACGTGGTTTTGTTTGAAAGTTGGCATGCCGAAAACCTGTTTACATCCTAATTTTTCAATCTAATAAATTCACATGGACTTTAAGTCCCCAATAAGGAGTTCAAATATTTCATATCATAAAAACCACATCAAAAGCTCTTATGAGCTAAATACAACATCAAAGTCTTTAAAATTCACAAAAATAATTACATATACTTTACAACAACGAGTCCATCTCGAGGTCAACATCCCTCGATCACGCAGCACCATCTCCCCTTCCACGGCCTCTAGCCAGGGCATTACCTGAAATTTTTGTAATATCATGAGCTAACAACTTAAGCCCAATGAGAATAATAAGCATAAAAAGTAAAGATAGACCTCAAACTCGCATTTCGATTTGTGTCCAATTAATCCGACACAATTTACTCCTAAAGTCTTCGAAGCTCTAGGTAATTTCATTCTAAACTTTCCAAAGGATGATATTACTAACTCTCGTAGTCAATCCTCATCCAATTAACTTGTTATGACATAACTAAGAATAATAAATAAAACTTTGCATAAATAACATCTCGATTAACTTTCTCATCTATCATATGCATAAAAATAATGAGTACATCCCGTAGGATACGCATTCGCCATTTAAGCATGAAATGAAAGTAATGTGGATTTTCACATTTCATCCACCATTCAACCTTATGCATGAAGGTAACGTGGATATTTCACATTTCATCCACCATTCCTTATGCATGATGAAGGTAACGTGGATTTTCACATTTCATCCACCATTCCTTACATTCTCATCCTCACTTTCTTTCCTTTTTTACTTTCTTTCAATGATGCGAGATGTTATGGTACAATAAATAATGGTGAAAAATGTTATGCATATTCTTGCATATGCTTGCAAAAATAGATAAAGTAAAGTGCGAATATTAAAGTAATCGAAACCAACATAAAATAAAAGACATAAGGTAAAAATAGATAAGAATCTCGGACTAACGATTTATAAATCGAACTCCGCTATCAATAATAAAAGTAGAGTCAAAACATAACGATTAACCTAAACCTTTAAGGATTCTAAACTTCCAATTATCCGAGGTTCTATCAATCGTTCTTTATAAAAGTCTTGGATCATTTAACTTCCAACGATCCATCTTAAACTCCAAAACTAATCTAACTTAGAATCTTCTAAGATTCGGGGCTTCCATCGAGAAATCCTAAGTATCCTAAGGCACTATCTCACATCCCTCTAATCTTAGATTGGATTCTAATCTTAGTTCCCGATTCTACAAATCATCATACTTATTTGCTTTCTAAATTTACTTTAAATCCTAACTATTCTCACCTTATAAGTGAAGACTTCGCTCCTAAACACCGGAAGAGCGATCAAGCGAACGGTTCGAAAACACCTACAGTTGGAATTATAACTCAAAAATTAATAAATTACCAACTATCGATCAAACAACGATTAACACACAAAATGACGAAAAATCCATCAAACCCCCCAAGGAGAGGCTCTCGGCCCTCTCAAAGAATTGGGTCTCGGGTTTGGTTTTTCGACTTTTTGGCAATTTAAATACGTTTTGAGTTGGTTTTAAGCAAATTTGATAATCCCGATTTCAATGGGTATCGATAAATAGGGTTTTTGAACATTAATCCCTTTCCCAAAATGAATTTAAATAAACATTATTTCATTAAATTCTAACCCAAAATCAAACCCAAAAGGGTAAATTTCAAACGGGAAGGGTTTCGACTGAAACTCGATTTTAGGGTTAAGGGATTGTTTCCAAAAACACTTAAAACAACTCCCGTATTTACAAACACCGAGTTCTTCAACACGAAATCGAAAGAAATCAAAGAAAACTCCATTAAAACACTATTTGGAGTTAGGGTTTGAAACTTCACTTACCGAGAACTCCTTGGATCTCGAGAGAAACGTACGATGGATAGGTGGGAAATGATCCTTGACTCGAGGGCTTTCCGATTTATCCTAGCTCGAGTCGATCCGCCGAGAAACGAACGAAAACCGATTTTTCTTTCTTCCTTTTTGGTGCTCACGGGTGGGGAGGGAAAACTATGGAGGTTTTTGGTCAATTTTTGAAGTCAAAGATGATTTAAAGAAGATTAATGAATAGTGTTTAGATATTTAGGAATTTTGGAAATGACGGTTACGTCCTTTTATGACGTTTGGCTTAAAAACGAATCCCGAACATCTCAAACTAACCCAATGGTGATTAATAATTATTAATTGGCCCGTTAATAATTATTAATACCATTAAAAGAAAATAAACGAAAAAAGGTCAATTAAAAGATTAAAACCGAAATAAACTGCAAATTCTAAATTACCGATAAATAAATAAACTTTAATTACATAAATTGAAATAAAATAAATAAAAGTTTTTTTTTTATCACAACATAACTGGACGTTACAGTAAATGTGTATATAGTTGGTGTCCTGAGCTCGAAAGAGCGTTGTTTGTATTTTAAACGTTTTATGATGTCGTTTATGTTTTCTTAAACATAGGAAATGCGCATTTCTTGTTTTTCTATGATGTGAATATTGTAAACAGGTTTTGGTATGTTCAAAATATAAATGGATCCACGCAAATTTTCTATAAAATGGTTGTTTTCCTCTGCGTAATGTATTAAGTATTTTAAATGGAGTCGAGTTGTCACAGTTGGTATCAGAGCCTACAGGTTTTGTAGACCACATGCATCGTATGTTTTCATGTTTTGGTTTTATAATCCATGTCCTTATCATCGACCGAGGCAACGGCACCAGGTAACCTTAGACTTTGCACTTTTAGAACTTGCTAGTGTTAAGTTTAAAAGTGTGAATTTGTAATTTAGTATGTAGTGTTTCATCTCAGAATTTGTTTTGTTGTTTTCCAGTATGGCTCCGGGAGCACTTAGGGGAGATAGAGGTGCAGCCCCGGTTGCGGTACGAGGACGGGCCCAGAATCGCCAATCCACCACCGCCACCCCCTGTGGATCATGTTGATGTTGGAGGTGCGGCTCCAGGCAATGTTGGGTTAGGGAATGAGCCTCCAGTTGACCCGTCGCTTAGGCAAGGGAGAAATGTTACTATCTCAGAAAAATATTACCTAGACTTAATACAGGGTGGAGGAGGTTCTGTTGGTCCCGCTATTCCTCCGCCTGTTAGAGTGCCTGATCCGACAGCTGCTTTACCTAGGGTTGATGATGTTGCCAAGGTTTTGAGAGATTATAGCAGGCATGCACCGTTTGAGTTCGATGAGACTTCTACTGATCCAGCACTTGCCGAGAGATGGGTGTTGAGAGTGGAGAGAGCACTTGACTCCATTCGATGCCCTGAGCATTTGAAAGTCCATTGTGGGGTTTACTCATTGGTCGATGACGCAAGGTTCTGGTGGGAGGGATTATCCCATTCTCTAAATCTGGCATTGACAGTTACTTGGGAAATGTTCAGGGAGAAGTTTTTTGATAAATATTACCCGGAGGACATTAGAGATCAGTTGGAGGTACAATTTCTTACCTTGAAACAAGGAGACAGATCAGTGGTGGAGTACGAGAGAGAGTTTGATCGGTTATGCAGATTTGCCACGGGCTACATCGCTAACCTTGAAAATAAAAAAAAGAGGTTCATCGTGGGATTGCAAACAGATATTAGGGGGCAGGTACGAGCTTTACGACCCACCACGTATGTGGAGGTGTTGAGCATTGCCTTGGTTTTGGATATCGAACACTCCGAGAAGAAGGCTGAGATGGCAGTTGCACAGTCTTCTTCTCAGAAAAGAAAGGTTGAAGACGACCATTTAGGTAGAAGGACTCAGCCACAGAGACAGTTCCAGGGTAAGAGCGGAGTATCAACCGGGTCTCAGGCTTATTCAGGACAGATGAGCCAGCCTAGGGCTCAGGTTCCTCCTATGCTTTATTGTCATGCCTGTTCTGGTTATCATTTTGGAGGGTGCAAGGTGACGAGATGTTTTTTTTGTGACCAATTGGGGCACGTCAAACGAAATTGCCCGAGACTTCAGGCCACGTAGCAACCCAGTGGACAGGGTCAGGGTCATGGCCAAGGTCAGGTTCAGAAGCAAGGACAGGGACGAGGTCAGTTTGAGGGCAGAGGTCAGGCTAGGCCCAACCAGCAGCCGAGACCACCACCTCAGACCCTACAACAGGCTTGGGTATTTGCCACCACACGTGAGGATGCTGAGGCTGCAGGCACGTTGTTACAGGTACTGTGACTTTTATGGGCCATTCTGCACTTGTATTGTTTGATTTTGGAGCTAATCATTCCTTTATTTCTACCGAGTTTGTTGATTCGTCTGCTTTTGAGTCTGAGCCTCTAGGGCATGAGTTACGTGTTACTACACCGTTGGAGAAGTCTATTGTTGTGGATAGAGTCATTAATTCTGATGAGTTGAGTATTTTGGGTTTTTGTTTGCATGCTACGTTGATCATGATACCTATGTCTGATTTTAATATTATTCTGGGCATGGATTGGCTGTGTCGCAACCATGCTAGTATTGGTTGTGGCGAGAGAGTCGTGGATTTTGTTAGTCCATGTGGGACTAAACTTCGTTTTCATGGAACTCGAGGTAGAGCGACTCCAGCTGTTATCTCGGTGTTTCAGGCTAGGGCACTCCTGAGTGATGGTGCTTGGGGTTATCTTGCTAGTGTAGTTGACATGTCAGTTAGTGTGCCTACTCTTTATACTATACGTGTGGTATGAGACTTTGTAGATGTTTTTCCTGATGAATTACCTGGGTTACTACCAGTTAGAGAATTAGATTTCCAGATAGAGGTCGTGGTGCCGCTTGACTGACCGTACGATGAGCCGGGGATATGGATTGTAGCATTGCGAAATGCTAATCTTTTGGTTGTCTGTAAATGTGTATATAGTTGGTGTTTTGAGCTCGAAAGAGCATTGTTTTTATTTTAAACGTTTTATGATGTCGTTTATGTTTTCTTAAACATAGGATATGCGCATTTCTTGTTTTTGTCTGATGTGAATATTGTAAACAGGTTTTGGTATGTTCAAAATATAAATGGATCCACGCAAATTTTCTATAAAATGGTTGTTTTCCGCTACATAACGTATTAAGTATTTTAAATGGAGTCGAGTCGTCACAGTTTATGTCTCGAATCAGTACATCAAGGGAGTTTCCTAAAGTTCCTAAAATGTCTAAGTATCGCACTGATACCATTAATTTATATGAAATTTATGAATTCCATCTCGTGAAAATGAGTTCCCAGCTACTTATCTAGCCATGTTCCCAAAACAGGAGTGTATTGAGCGTTCTTACAGATCGCTCTCAACCATGTGAATCAAAGAACATAACTCCATAAATAGGAGTCCGCATTTCACTCAGGATTGAGATCTATCACGGTTGATAAACTTAGTTTGATATTCGATCATTTCTCTTAAACAATACTAATGAGAAATTTGATCGAACATCGTGGTCCTGTCTTATACAATCAACATTACATATGATACTTCCATTTCATGTCTCCCACATGAATGATCTGGATTAGATCATTTGTCTATAAACAAAATGCAAAGCTATCAACAGTGTTACCAGAATAAGGTTCCCAAACGTTACCCATTTACTGTAAACACTTTTAAGATACTCATCTCGACTTTAATCCTCTCGTATGACTCACATACTAAGTCATGATTTCATAAGAGTAACTTAGGGTTTACTATTTGAATGTTTGATATTAATATATTTCCATATATTCCCAATATCGTCAAATGAATAATTCTAGATAATATAAAGAACTTATGTTTATTTATTTAATTTATTCGAAATAAATTATTATAATTAAATAATTACAAGTTCTAGGACACCATTCCTAACGATTTCATCATTTGGTCCATCCTAAACATCCAAATGGAGGAAACTCTTCTTCGCGAATCCTCTTTGGACAAAAGTGTTGAACATCAAAGTTGTCCTCATGATTTGGTGCATCCTAAAGTTTCAAATGGAGGAAACTCTTCTTTGGGAATCCTCTTTGGACCCATAAATCAAATGAGGATCGGAACCAATCTTGTCAAAGTTGTCCTCATGATTTGGTCAATCTTAAAGTTCTAAATGGTGAAAACGCTTCTTTGGGAATTCTGTTTAGACCAAAATGTCAAACGAGGATCGGAACAAATCTTTTCAAACTTGTGCTAATGGTTTGGTCCATCCTAAGATCCAACGGGAACAAACTCTTGTTTAGGAATCCTCTTTGGACCAAAATGTCGAACAAGGATCGAACCAATCCAAAACTTGTTTGTAATTGAAAAGCATGTTTCAAAATCAATCTTTTCAAACTTGTCCTCAAGATTTAGTGCGTCCTAAAATTTCTAAATGGAGGACACTCTTCTTTGGGAATCCTCTTTCAACCAAAACATCAAACGTTGATCGGAACCAATCTTTTCAAACTTGTCCTAATGATTTGGTCCATCCTAAAGTTTCAAATGGAGTAAAGTCTTCTTTGCGAATCCTCTTTGGACCAAAATGTCGAATGTCAAAGTTGTCCTAATGATTCGGTCCATCCTAAAGTTCCAAATATAGGAAACTCATCTTTGAGAATCCTCTATGGACCAAAATGTCAAATGAGGATCAGAACCAATCTTGTCAAACTTGTGCTCATGATTTGGTCCATCCTAAAGATCCAAAGAGGATGAACTAATGATTTTGTCGTCATTATTTAGTCCATCCAAAAGATCCAAATTGAGCAAACTTTTCTTTGGGAATCCTCATTGGACCGAAATGTCAAGTGAGGATCGGAAGCAATCTTGTCAAAGTTGTCCTCATGATTTAGTTCATCCTAAAGTTCCAAATTGATGAAACTCTTCTTTGGGAATCCTCATTGGACAAAAATGACGAACGTCAAAGTTGATTTCATGATTTGGTCCATCTTAAAGATCCAAATGGAGGAAACTCTTCTTTGGGAATCCTCTTTAGACCAAAATGTCAAACAAGGATCGGAACCAATCTTTTTAAACTTGTCCTAATGATTTGGTCCATCCTAAAGTTATAAATAGAGGAAATTCTTCTTTGAGAATCCTTTTTGGACAAATATGTCGAATGTCAAAGTTGTCCTCATGATTTGGTCCATCCTAAAGATTTAAATGGAGGAAACTCTTCTCTGGTTATCCTGTTTGGACCAAAATGTTGAACAAGGATCGAACCAATCTGATATGAATCAAGGAGCCTTAATGTTGATCATTGCCGGAATTGCATTCATTACTTTTCAAGTTTATGACAAGCTCAAGCTACAAGTTAAGTTCAATAAATGCAACATCAAAGTTCAAGATTACATCAATAAATCGAAGTCAAGATCAAGCCTAGTTCATTAAATGCAAGTGAAGTTCAAACTCAAGTTCATTTAATGCAACCGAAGCTCATTTAATGGACTTCAAGCTTTTTCAATGCAACTCAACTCTCATCATAATTGCAAGACACTTACTTAATATGGTAGGTTACAACTTTTGGAAAGCCATGTAGGTTACACTTTTATTTTCATTATCAATTGTCATTATTTTTGTAAGTTACATGTCTAGGACTTTAATGGCTTGTATATTTCGTTTTTGATGGTCTTTTTAAGGCTATATAATGTATTTCTTTCCATTGTAATAATCAGATTAAGATTATTGATGAGATAAAAATACAAAAACTCTTTGAGAGCTTTTCTTTGAAATTGTTGTGAGCCAAGCTTACCATTTCAATTTAGTCATTCCTTATGTTTAGGGTGGCTGTAGAATCAAGCCTTTAGGATTGATCATTCTAAATTGGTGGATTGACTCGAATCTAGAGCAAGAAATTCAATTCTTGTCTTTAGATCATTGATCAAAAGGATAATCATTTTCTAGCCTTTTTCCTTGGGTTGTTTCAAATGGCATATGTGGGTTCTTTGGTTGTGATCTTTTTGGGTCCTTAGTTAAGTTTAAGGGTTCTTAAAGCATTTCGAAAGGGTTTTCGTATCACAATCCATAAACTTGTTTGTAATTGAAAATCATGTATATAAACGAATCTTTCAAAGTTGTCCTCATGATTTGGTCCATCCTAAAGATCAAAAATGGAAGAAACTCTTCTTTGGGAATCCTCTTTGGACCAAAATGTCGAACGTCAAAGCTGTCCTCATGATTTGGACAATCCTAAAGATCCAAATAGAGAAAACTCTTTTTTGGGAATCCTCTTTGGACCAAAATGTCAAACGAAGTTCGGAACCAATCTTATCAAACGTTTCTTTGGGAATCCTCTTTGGAAAAAAATGTAAAACGAAGATTGGAACCAATCTTGTCAAACTTGTCCTCATGATTTGGTCCATCGTAAAGAACCAAAGAGGATGGACCAATGATTTTGTTCTCCTGATTTGGTCCATCCTAAAGATCCACATGGAGGAAACTCTTCTTTGGGAATCCTTTTTGGGCAAAAATGACGGACAAGGGTCAAACCAATCCAAAAACTTGTTTGTAATTGAAAACCATGTTTCAAAAACCAATCTTTTCAAAGTTCTCCTCATGATTTGGTCCATCCTAAGATTCTAAATGGAGGAAACTGTTCTTTGGGAATCCTCTTTCAAACAAAATGTCAAATGAGGATCGGAACCAATCTTTTAAAACTTGTCCTCATGATTTTGTCAATCCTACACTTGCAAATTGATGAAACTCTTCTTTGGGAATCCTCTTTGGACCAAAATGTCGAACGTCAAAGTTGACCACATGATTTGCTCCATCCTAAAGATCCAAATGGAGGAAACTATTCTTCGGGAATCGTCTTTGGACCAAAATGTCGAACGTCAAAGTTGTCCTCATGATTTGGTCCATCCTAAAAATCCAAATGAAGGAAACTCTTCTATGGGAATTCTCTTTGGACAAAAATGTCGAACAAGGATCGGAACCAATCTATTCAAACTTATCCTACCGATTTGGTACATCCTAAAGTTCCAAATGGAGGAAACTCTTCTTTGGGAATCTTCTTTGGACCAAAATGTCAAACGTTAAAGTTGTCCTCATGATTTGGTCCATCCTAAAGATCCAACAGGAAGAAACTCTTCTATTGGAATCCTGTTTAGATCAAAATGTCAAACAAGGATCGGAACCAATCTTTTCAACTTGTCCTAATGGTTTGGTCCATCCTAAAGATCCAACGGGAAGAAAGTCTTCTTTGTGAAACCTGTTTGGACCAAAATGACGAACAAGGATCGAACCAATCCTAAACTTGCTTGTAATTGAAAAGCATGTTTCAAAACCAATCTTTTCAAACTTGTCCTCATGATTTGGTGCATCCTAAAGTTCTAAATGGAGGACACTCTTCTTTGGGAATCCTTTTTGAACAAAAATGTCAAACGTGGATCGGAACCAATCTTTTCAAACTTGTCCTAATGATTTGGTCCATCCTAAAGTTTCAAATGGAGGAAACTCTTCATTGTGAATCCTCTTTGGACCAAAATGTCGAACATCAAAGTCGTCCTAATGATTTGGTCCATCCTAAAGTTTCAAACAGAGGAAAATCATCTTTGGGAATCCTCTATGGACCAAAATGTCAAATGAGCATCAGAACCAATCTTTTCAAATTTGTCCTCATGATTTAGTCTGTCCTAAAGTTCCAAATGGAGGAAAATATATTTGGGAATCTACTCTGGACCAAAATATCGAAATAGGATCCGAAGCAATCTTGTCAAAGTTGTCCTCATGATTTGGTCCATCATAAAGTTCCAAATATAGGAAACGATCATTGGGAATCCTCTTTAGACCAAAATGTCAAACAAGGATCAGAACCAATTTTGTCAAAGTTGTCCTAATGATTTGGTCCATCCTAAAGTTTCAAATGGAGAAAACTCTTCTTTGTGAATCCTCTTCAGACCAAAATGTCAAACGAGGATCGGAACCAATCATTTCAAACTTGTCCTAATGATTTGGTTAATCTTAAAGATCCAAATGGAGTAAAACTCTTCTTTGGGAATCCTCTTGGGACCAAAATATCAAACGACGATCGAAACCAATCTTGTTAAAGTTGTCCTCATGATTTGGTCCATCATAAAGATCCAAATGGAGGAAACTCTTCTTTGCGAATCCTCTTTGGACCAAATTGTCGAACGCCAAAATTATCCTAATGATTTGGTCCATCCTAAAGTTCCAAATGGAGGAAACTCTTGTTTGGGAATCCTCTTTGGACCAAAATATCAAACGAGGATCAGAACCAATCTTGTCAAAGGTGTCCTCATAATTTGGTCTATCCTATATATCCAAATTGAGGACACACTTCTTTATGAATCGCCTTTGGACCAACATGTCAAACGAGGTTCGAAACCAATCTTTTCAAACTTGTCCTAATTATTTGGTCCATCCTAAAGATCCAAATGGAGGAAACTCTTCTTGGGGAATCATCTTTGGACCAAAATATCAAACAAGGATCGGAACCAATCTTGTCAAAGTTGTCTTCATGATTTGGTCCATCCTAAAGATCCAAATGGAGGAAACTCTTCTTTGGGAATCCTCTTCGGACAAAAATGACGAACATCAAAGTTGTCTTCATAATTTGGTCAATCCTAAAGATCCAAATGGAGGAGTCACTTATTTGGGAATCCTCTTTGGACCAAAATTTCAAACAAAGATCTGAACCAATCTTTTCAAACTCTTTTTTGGGAATCCTCTTTGGACCGATATGTCAAACGAGGATCGTATCAATTCTTGTCAAAGTTGTCCTCATGATTTTGTCCATCCCAAATATCCAAATGGAGGAAACTCTTCTTTATAAATCCTCTTGGAACCAAAATATCAAACGAGGATCAGAACAAATCTTATCAAAGTTGTCCTCTTGATTTGATCCATCCTAAAGATCCAAATGGAGGAAACTCTTCTTTGGGAATCCTCTTTGGACAAAAAATGTCGGACGTCAAAGTTGTCTTCATGGTTTGGCCAATCCTAAAGGTCCAAATGGAGGAAACTCTTCTTTGGGAATCCTCTTTGGACCAAAATGTCAAACAAAGATCAGAACCAATCTTTTCAAACTCTTATTTGGGAATCGACTTTGGAATAAAATCTCAAATGAGAATCGGAACCAATCTTGTCAAACACTTCCTCATGATTCTGTCCATCCTAAAGATCCAAAGAGGATGCACAAATGATTTTATCCCATGATTTGGTCCATCTTAAAGATCCATATGGAGGACAGTATTCTTTGGGAATCCCCTTTGGACAAAAATGTCGAACAAGGATCGAACCAATCCAAAAACTTTTTTGTAATTGAAAAACATGTTTCAAAAACTAATCTTTTCAAAGTTGTCCTCATGATTTGGTCCATAGTAAAGATCAAAATTGATGAAACTCTTCTTTGGGAGTCCTCTTCCGAGTAAAATGTCGAACGTCAAAGTTGCCCTCATGATTTGGTCCAACCTGAAGATCCAAATGGAGGAAACTCTTCTTTTGGGGATCCTCTTTGAACCAAAATGTCGAACGTCAAAGTTGTCCTCATGATTTGGTACATCCTAAAGATCCAAATGAAGGAATCTCTTCTTTAGGAATCCTCTTTGGACCAAAATGTCGAACGTCAAAGTTGTCCTCATGATTTGGTCCATCCTAAAGATCAAAATGGAGGAAACTCTTCTTTCGGAATCCTCTTTGGACCAAAATGTCAAACAAGGATCGGAACCAATCTTTTCAAACTTGTCCTCTTGATTTGGTATATTCTAAAGATCAAAATTGATGAATCTCTTATTTGGGAATCGTATTTCGACAAAAATGTCGAACGTCAATGTTGTACTCATGATTTGGTCCATCCTAAAGATCCAAATGGAGGAAACTCTTCTTTGGTAATCCTCTTTTGACAAAAATATCAAACGTCAAAGTTGTCCACATGATTTGGTCCATCCTAAAGATCCAAATGGAGGAAACTATTCCTTGGAAATCCTCTTTCGACGAAAATGTCAAACGAGGATCGGAACAAATCTTGTCAAACTTGTCCTCATGATTTGATCAATCCTAAAGTTCCAAATGGATGAAACTCTTCTTTGGTAATCCTCGTTGGACAAAAATGTAAAACGATTGTCGGAATCAATCTTTTCAAACTTGTCCTAATTATTTGGTCCATCCTAAAGATCCAAATGGAACAAACTCTTCTTTGGGATTTCTTTTTGGACCAAAATGTCAAACGAGGATCGGGACCAATCTTGTCAAAGTTGTCCTCATGATTTGGTCCATCCTAAAGATCCAAATGGAGGAAACTCATTTTTGGGAATCCTCTTTGGACCAAAATATTAAATGAGGATCGTAACCAATCTTGT
The DNA here is from genome assembly GCA_028015215.1 of Gynostemma pentaphyllum. Taxonomy (NCBI): domain Eukaryota; kingdom Viridiplantae; phylum Streptophyta; class Magnoliopsida; order Cucurbitales; family Cucurbitaceae; genus Gynostemma; species Gynostemma pentaphyllum. The sequence continues at coordinate 22,764,214 of CM051345.1, read as the reverse complement.
CAAACTTGTCCCATGATTTAGTCCATCCGATAGATCCAAATGGAGGAAACACTTCTTTGGGAATCCTCTTTGGACAAATATGTCAAACGAGGATCGGAACCAATCTTTTCAAACTTATCCTAATGATTTGGTCCATCCTAAAGATCAAAATGGAGGAAACTCTTCTTTGGGAATCCTCTTTGGGCCAAAATGTCAAACGAGGATCGGAACCAATCTTGTCCACCTTGTCCTCATGATTTGGTCCATCCTAAAGATCCAAATGGAGGAAATTCTTCTTTGGACGAAAATATCAAACGAGGATCGGAATTAATCTTGTCAAACTTGTCCTTATGATTTGGTCGATTCTAAAGTTTCAAATGGAGGAAACTCTTATTTGGGAATCCTCTTTGAACCAAAATCTCAAACAAGGATTGGAACCCATCTTGTCAACGTTATCCTCATGATTTGGTCCATCCTAAAGATCCAAATGGAGGAAACTCTTCTTTGGTAAACCTCTTTGGACCAAAATGTCGAACCTCAAAGTTGTCCTCATCATTTGATCCATCCTAAAGATCCAAATGGAGGAAACGCTTCTGATATGAATTATGTAGCCATGCATTTAAGGAATTCAAGCTTAAAGAGTACATGCATTGATGACAACTCAAGTTACATTAAATGCACTCATGACGTATTTATGACAACTCAAGCTTGAAGTGTAGTAGCATTGATGACAACTCTAGTTGCATTTATGACAACCCAAGCTTCATTCAAGGCAACTTAAAGCTTCATTCAAGATAACTTCAATACACTTCATTACAAGCATTAATGGCACTACTTTTAAGCATCATGTATCAGTTTCAATTGTTGTAGATGCATTGTAAGTTACAAAGCAATAGTGGCAGATTGTAACTCATGTTTTAGCTTTAATTTCGGGGGTTACAAGCTAGGGACATCATGGGGCTGTTATGGGAGCATTATGAACAAAATTTACATGTATTTTATGCCTATAAATAGGCTTTGTTTTAGCTATTGTAAATCAGATTTGAATGATGAATGAAATGTAGCATTTTATGCACATGGAGAGCCTTGAGCCTCAACCCTTTGTAATCTTGCTTTAGATTACATGTTTAAAAACATTCAAGAGGGGAGTGATCAACCAACTTGTGGAGTGTTTCGAGTCATGAGATGATGGAACGTAATTGTTTGGGTCCATTTCATGATTTTTAGATCACACATGGCATTCTGTTTTCTAGCCTTTCCTCGGGGTTGTTTCAAATGGCATATGTGGGTTCTTTGCTTGTGATCTTTTTGGGTATTTAGTTAAGTTTAAGGGTTCTTAAAGCATTTTCGAAAGGGTTTTCGTATCATTTGGTATCAAAGCATTGGTTGCATTTTTGTGGCCGATCTCTAGAACAGGTTTTATCAAATCTATCCTTTTCTATTCTTGTTCTTTTCAATTCTGTCCAATCTTTTCGTTTCTGTCCAAGCATGAATTTTTCTTCATCTTTTCGTTCTGATCTTGTTTCTATCTTAAAGATCACATTCTGATCTTGAAAAAAAAAAGCTTTGCATTCAAGAGCACCGGTTTGTTCATCTTGCGTTCTTCTTGCAAATTCTTGAGGTTTTCTGAGTTTGATCCTTGAAATTCGTGTATACCTTACTGGAATGTGTTAGTATATCAGTTATATGTCATAAACAAACAGTTACACATTCATTTGCACGAATTTAAAGTCCCAAAAACGGCTAAATTAAAAGTTTTTCAAAAACTGTCCACTTTTGTAACTGTCGTATTTAATGCTGATGTTTTGTGTCATAATCTTTTCATAACGTCCGATTTTGCTTGTTTGTCCTGAAGAGAAAATATTTATCATCTTGTTCTAATTCAAATATCAGAAGGGCTCATAGTCAAATTCGTAACAAAAAATATTCAAATATTGGGATTCAATTCAATGCGCAGATTGCTCATAAATTGCAACACCTTATCTCCGTTGATTGATGTTTTCATTTGTGATTGAATTTCTGAGTTTGGCCAATTGTAAGATCTTCATAACAGAGATATTAACCTATATATGGGCTGCTTCTCTAAAAGTAAAGGCCAATCTTGAAGGAATTTTTGAGTGCACACACGAGTGGAACAATGAGAGTTGTAAAAGGTGAGGGAGTGCTTGTAAGGACCAATTTTATTTTTCTCTCTAACATTCTTTTTCAGCAACACTTTTTGATTCAAGGACGAATCATTTTGAAGAATGGAGGAATGATATGAATTATGTAGCCATGCATTTAAGGAATTCAAGCTTAAAGAGTACATGCATTGATGACAACTCAAGTTGCATTAAATGCACTCAAGACGTATTTATGACAACTCAAGCTTGAAGTGTAGTAGCATTGATGACAACTCTAGATGCATTTATGACAACCCAAGCTTCATTCAAGGCAACTTAAAGCTTCATTCAAGATAACTTGAATACACTTCAATACAAGCATTAATGGCGCTACTTTTAAGCATCATGTATCAGTTTCAATTGTTTTAGATGCATTGTAAGTTACAAAGCAATAGTGGCAGATTGTAACTTATGTTTTAGCTTTAATTTTGGCGGTTACAAGCTAGGGACATCATGGGGCTGTTATGGGAGCATTATGAACGAAATTTACATGTATTTTATGCCTATACATAGGCTTTGTTTTAGCTATTGTAAATCAGATTTGAATGATGAATGAAATGTAGCATTTTTATGCACATGGAGAACCTTGAGCCTCAACCCTTTGTAATCTTGCTTTAGATTACATGTTTAGAAACATTCAAGAGGGGAGTGATCAACCAACTTGTGGAGTGTTTCGAGTCATGAGATGATGGAACGTAATTGTTTGGGTCCATTTCATGATTTTTAGATCACACAAGGCAATCTGTTTTCTTGCCTTTCCTTGGGGTTGTTTCAAATGGCATATGTAGGTTCTTTGGTTGTTATCTTTTTGGGTCCTTAGTTAAGTTTAAGGGTTCTTAAAGCATTTTCGAAAGGGTTTTCGTTGTTCAAATTTGACCCTAATCTTTCTAAACATTAGGGTCAAAGTTGAACAACGATCGAACCAATCAAAAAACGTTCTTTTTCCTAATGATTTGGTCCATCCTAAAGTTCCAAATGGAGGAAACTCTACTTTGGGAATCCTCTTTGGACCAAAATGTCAAACGAGGATCGGAACCAATATTGTTAAAGTTTTCCTTATAATTTGGTCCATCCTAAAGATCCAAATAGAGGAAACTCTTCTTTGGGAATCCTATTTGGACCAAAATGTTAAACGAGGATCGGAACCAATCTTTTCAAACTTGTCCTCATGATTTGGTCCATTCTAAAGTTCCAAATTGATGAAACTTTTCTTTGGGAATCCTCTTTGGACAAAAATGTCGAACGTCCAAGTTGTCCTTATGATTTGGTCTATCTTAAAGTCCGAAATGGAGGAAACGATCTTTGGGAATTCTCTTTGGACCAAAAGGTCCAACGAGCATCGGAACCAATTTTGTCAAAGTTGTCCTAATGATTTGGTCCATCCTAAAGTTCCAAATGGAGGAAACTCTTCTTTGGGAATCCTCTCTTGACCAAAACATCAAATGAGGATCGGAACCAATCTTATTAAAGTTGCCCTCATGATTTGGTCCATCCTAAAGTTCAAAATGGAGGAAACACTTCTTGGCGAGTCCTCTTTGGACCAAAATGTCGAACATCAAAGTTGTCCTAATGATTTGGTCCATCCTAAAGTTCCAAATGGAAGAAACTCTTCTTTGGGAATCCTCTTTCTACTAAAATGTCGAATGTCAAAGTTGTCTCATGATTTGGTCCATCCTAAAGATCCAAATAGAGGACACTCTTCTTTGGGAATCCTCTTTGTACCATAATTTCAAACGAGGATCAGATCCTATTTTGTAAAACTTGTCCTCATGATTTGGTCCATCCTATAGATCCAAATGGAGGAAACTCTTCTTTACAAATCCCCTTGGACCAAAATGTGAAACTAGGATCAGAACCATTCTTTTCAAACTTGTCCTAATGATTTGGTGCATCCTAAAGATCCAAATGGTGGAGACACTTCTTTGGGAATCCTCTTTGAACCAAAATGTCGAAAAAAGATCGGAACCAATCTTTTCAAACTCTTCTTTTGGAATCCTTTGTGGACCAAAATGTAAAACGAGGATCGGAACCAATCTTGTCAAACTAATCCTCATGATTTTTTCCATCCTAAAGATCCAAAGAGGATGGACCAATGATTTTGTCCTCATTATTTGGTCCATCCTAAAGTTCCAAATGGAGGAAACTCTTCTTTGGGAATCCTCTTTGGACAAAAATGTCTAACGGGGATCGGAACCAATCTTGTCATAGTTGTCCTCATGATTTGGTCCATCCTAAAGTTCCAATGTCAAATAAGGATCGGAACCAATATTGTCAAAATTGTCCTCATGAATTGGACCATCCTAAAGTTCTAAATGGAGGAAACTCTTCTTTGGGAATCCACTTTGCACAAAAATATGAAACGAGGTTCGGAACGAATCATTTCAATCGTGTCCTAATGATTTGGTCCATCCTAAAGTGCCAAATGGAGGAAACTCTTCTTTGTGAATGCTCTTTGGACCAAAATGTAAAACGAGGATCAGAACTAATCTTTTCACACTTGTCTTAATGATTTGGTCCATCCTAAAGTTTTGAATGAAGGAAACTCTTCTTTGGGAATCCTCTTTGGACCAAAATGTCGAACGTCAAAGTTATCCTCATGATTTGGTCCATCCTCAAGATCCAAATGGAGGAAACTCTTCTTTTGGAATCCTCTTTGGACCAAAATGTCGAACAAGAATCGAACCAATCCACAAACTTGTTTGTAATTCAAAACCATGTTAAAAAAAAAACTTTTCAAAGTTGTCCTCATGATTTGGTCCATCATAAAATTCTAAATGGAGGAAACGATCTATGGGAATTCTCTTTGGATCAAAATCTCGAACGTCAAAGTTGTCCTAATGATTTGGTCCATCCTAAAGATCCAAATGGAGGAAACTCTTATTTGGGAATCCTCTTTGAACAAAAATGTCAAACGAACTTGTCCTCATTATTTGGTCCATCCTAAAGATCCAAATGGAGGAAACCATCATTATGAATCCTCGTCGGACCAAAATGTCAAACGAGGATCGGAACAAATCTTGTTAAAGTTGTTCTCATGATTTGGTCCATCCTAAAGTTCCAAATGGGGAAAACTCTTCTTTGTGAATCCTCTTTGGACAAAAATATTGAACGTCAAAGTTGTCCTCATGATTTGGCTCATCCAAAGGTTCCAAATGGAGGAAACTCTTCTGTGGGAATACTTTTTGGACAAAAATATCAAACGAGGATCGAAACCAATCTTGTAAAAGTTTTCCTCATGATTTGGTCCGTCCTAAAGATCCAAATGGAGGAAACTCTTCCTTGGGAATCCTCTTTTGACAAAAATGTCAAACGAGGATCGGAACCAATCTTTTCAAATTTGTCCTAATGATTTGGTCTGTCCCAAAGATCCAACGGGAGGAAACTCTTCTTTGGGAATCCTATTTCGACCACAATGTCAAAAAAATTCGGAACCAATCTTGTCAAAGTTGTCCTCCTGATTTTGTCCAGCCTAAAGTTCAAAAGAGGAAACTCTTCTTTGGAAATCCTCTTTGGACCAAAATGTTGAACGTCAAAGTTGTCCTAATGATTTGGTCCATTTTAAAGATCCAAATGGACGAAAGTCTTATTTGGAAATCCTCTTTGGACCAAAACAACAAATGAGGATTGGAACAAATCTTGTCATAGTTTTCCTCATAATTTGGTCTATCCTAAAGATCCAACTGGAGGAAACTCTTATTTGGGAATCGTCTTTGGACAAAAATGTCAAATGAGGATCGAAACCAATCTTTTCAAACTTGTCCTCATGATTTGGTCCATCCTAAAGTCCAAGTGGAAGAAACTCTTCTTTGGGAATCCTCTTGTGACCAAAATGTCAAACGAGGATCGGAACCAATCTTTTCAAACTTGTCCTAATGATTTGGTCCATCCAAAAGTTCCAAATGGAGGAAACTCTTCTTTGGGAATCATCTTTGGACAAAATTGTCAAACGAGGATCGGAACCAATCTTGTCAATGTTGTCTTCATGATTTGGTCCATCCTAAAATTCCAAATGGAGGAAACTATCTTTGGGAGTCCTCTTTGGACCAAAATCTCAAACGAGGATCGAAACCAATCTTTGGACAATAATGTCAAACGAGGATAGGAACCAAATCGTTGGACCAAAAGATAGTTTCCTCCATTTGGAACTTTAGGATGGATCAAATCATTAGGATAAGTTTGACAATCATCTTTGGATCAAAATGGAGGAAACTATGTCGGACCCCCAAAGATAGTTTCCTCCATTTGGATCTTTAGGAAGGACCAACTCATTAGGACAAGTTTGAAAAGATTGGTTCCAATCCTTGTTTAATATTATTGTCCAAAGAGGATTCCCAAAGAAGAGTTTCCTCCATTTGGAACTTTAGGATGGACCAAATCATTAGGACAAGTTTGAAAAGATTTGTTCCGATCCTCGTTTGATATTATAGTCCAAAGAGTATTCCAAAGAATATGTTTCCACCATTTGGAACTTTAGGATGGACCAAATCATAAGGACAAGTTTGACAAGATTGGTTCTGATCCTCGTTTGACATTTTGGTCCAAAGAGGATTCCCAAAGAAGAGTTTCATCCATTTGGAACTTTAGGATGGACCAAAACATGAAGACAAGAGGTTCCTCCATTTGGATCTTTAGGATGGACCAAAATATGAGTACAAGAGGTTCCTCCATCTGGAATCCTCTTGGACCATAATGAACGTCAAACTTGTCCTCATGATTTGGTCCATCCTAAAGTTCCAAATGAAGGAAACTCTTTTTTGGAATCATCTTTGGAACAAAATGATAAACGAGGATTAGAACCAACCTTGTCAAAGTTGTCCTCGTGATTTGGTCAATCCTAAAGTTCAAAATGGAGGAAACTCTTCTTTGGACCAAATATTGAACGTCAAAGTTGTCCTCATGATTTGGTCCATCCTAAAGATCCAAATGGAGGAAACTCTTCTTTGGAAATCCTCTTTGGACCAAAATGTTGAATGTCAAAGTTGTCCTCGTGATTTGGTCCAAACAAAAGATCCAAATGGAGGAAACACTTCTTTGGAAATCCTCTTTGGACCAAAATGTTGTTTATCAAAGTTGTCCTCATGATTTGGTCCATCCTAAAGTTCCAAATGGAGGAAACTAATCTTTGGGAATCCTCTTTTGGACCAAAATGTCAAACGAGGATCGGAACCAATATTGTCAAAGTTGTCATAATGATTTGGTCCATTCTAAAGTTCCAAAAGGAGGAAACTCTTCTTTGGGAATCCTCTTCGGACAAAATTTTTGACAAAATTGTCCTTATGATTTGGTCCATTCCTAAAGGACATTCTTTTCCGAAGAGGATTCCCAAAATAAAGTTTCCACCATTTGGATCTTTAGGATGGACCAAATCATTAGGCCAACTTGGAAAAGATTGGTTCCGATCCTCGTTTGACATTTTGATCCAATGAGGATTCATAAAGATAGTTTCCTCCATTTGGAACTTTAGGATGGCCAAAACATAAGGACAGGTTTGACAAGATTGGTTTCGATCCTCGTTTGAGATTTTGGTCCAAATAGGACTCCCAAAGATAGTTTACTCCTTATGGATCTTTAGGATGGAACAAATCTTGTCAAACTTGTCCTTCATAATTTGGTCCATCCTAAACTTCAAAAAGGAGGAAACTCTTCTTTGGAAATCCACTTTGGACAAAAATGTTGAATGTCAAAGTTGTTCTCATGATTTTGTCCATCCTAAAGATCCAAATGGAGGAAACTCTTCTTTTGGAATCCTCTTTGGAACAAAATGAAAAACGGCGATCGGAACCAATCTTTTCAAACGAGGATCGGAGCCAATCTTGTCAAAGTTGTCATCATGATTTGGTCCATCCTAAAGTTCCAAAAGGAGGAAACTCTTCTTTGGGAATCCTCTTTAGACCAAAATTTCAAACGAGGATCGGAACCAATCTTGTCAAAGTTGTCATCATAATTTGGTCCATCCTAAAGTTCCAAAAGGAGTAAACTCTTCTTTGGGAATCCTCTTTGGACAATAATGTCAAACGAGGATCGGAATCAATCTTTTCAAACATGTCCTAATGATTTGGTCCATCCTCATGTTCCAAATGGAGGAAACCCTTCTTTGGACCAAAATGTCAAACGAGGATCGGAACCAATCTTGTCAAACTTGTCCTTATGCTTTGGTCCATCCTAAAGATCCAAATGGAGGAACCTCTTATCCTTATGTTTTGGTCCATCATAAAGTTCTAAATGGAGGAAACTCTTCTTTTGGAATCATCTTTGGAACAAAATGACAAACAAGGATCAGAACCAATCTTTTCAAACTTGTCCTAATGATTTGGTCCGTACTAAATTCAAAATGGAGGAAACTATCTTTGGGAGTCCTCTTTGGACCAAATCTCAAACGAGGATCGGAACCAATCTTTTCAAACTTGTCCTAATGATTTGGTCCATCCTAAAGTTCCAAATGGAGGAAACTATCTTTGGGAATCCTATTTTGGACCATAATGTCAAAGGAAAATCAGAACAAATCTTTTCAAACTTGTCCTAATGATTTGGTCCATCCTAAACTTCCAAATGGAGGATCGAAACCAATCTTGTCACTGGAGGAAACTTTTCTTTGGGAATCTTTGTCATCCTGATTTGGTCCATCCTAAAGTTCCAAATGAAGGAAACACTTTTTTGCGAATCCTCTTTGGACAATAATATCATCTTGGATCTTTAGGATGGACAAACTCACGAGGACAACTTTGACATTCAACATTTTGGTCCAAAGAGGATTTCCAAAGAAGAGTTTCCTCCTTTTGGAACTGATATGAATCATGGAATGTCACAAATAGCTCAAGGACCAATCACAAGATCAAATATCAAGAGAAGCATTGAACATCCATTTACAAGCCTACATTAGCAAAGTCAAGACAAGCTTTGAAGATCCAAGCATGGAGGCTAACAAAGAGGACTTGATGAACTTCAATCTATGCCAAATACATTTTGAAGAAGAGTATTGAAGACTTGTTCAATCAGAATTGAAGAGAAGAGCTAATTAGGAAAGTTGCACCACTTTTGCAAACTTTCCTTATTTGGACCACTTTCCATATTTGTTCCCGAACTTGCCATATATGATGTCTACGAATTTACAATGTATTTGGATATGTTTTAGGTCTTTATTTATCAGTTTTAATGCTTAGAATAGTTTAGGAATGATATAATATCTTTAAGGGCAAAACTTTCCTAAAATGCACCAAATGCACTTAAGGAAAGATTTGGTAGATTTTGTGCCTTCTTGTAATCCGAATTTCCTTGTTGTTTTGAGGGTTTCTTTGGCTATTTAAAGCCTCATTTGTAACCCTAAATATTAAGAATTAATATGATAGAAAATAGCTTTGTTTTGCTTATTGCTTGGTTGATTTTACCTTGCATTTTGTACCCTTGTTCTAGGTTGCAAGTTATTAATAATGTGGGCATCCATCTCAAAACCAATTGGTAATGAGAGGAGGGGCCCTTATATTTATAAACCATGTGAGTTCCCTGCATCTTTCCGATGTGGGATTCTCAACATGCCCCTTCAAGATGGTGCCTCTTTTGGGCTCACCATTCTTGGGTCGAATCCCATTTTTGGATAAAATGCTCGTTTGGGCTTGTTGGGCTCTGATACCATATTAATAATGTTAGCATCCATCTCAAAACCAATTGGTAATGAGAGGAGAGACCCTTAGAGTTTATAAACCTTGAGAGTTCCCAACATCTTTCCGATGTGGGATTCTCAACACATGTTTCAGAAACAATCAAGCATAACTTGATCTATTGTGTTTGTGAATTGTTTCAATCTTGAAATAAGAACAAGTTCTCTTATTTCAAGATATTAGATCATTGGAATAATCTTTCTCTTCTTGTTTTCCAAGGGTGTTGATATGAATTCTTGGTCTTTAGGGTTACAAATGAGGCCTTTAAATAGGCAAAGAAACCCTAAAAATAAACTATGAAATTCGGATTACAAGGAGCACAAAATCTGCCCAAAACTTGCCTTATGTGAAATTGGCAGATTTTGTGGAAAATCTTTTCTAGAGAATAATATCTTTCCTAATCCTTTCCAAACATATAAAATGAATATAAAAGACCTAAAACATGTCTAAATACATCATAAATTCGTTAGAACCATTTTGGGAACAAATATGGAAACTTTGGGAACAAATATGGAAAGTGGTCCAAATAAGGAAAGTTTGCAAAAGTGATGCAACTTTCCTAATTAGCTCTTCTCTTCAATTCCGATTGAACAAGTCTTCAATACTCTTCTTCCAAATGTATTTTCCATAGATTGAAGTTCATCACGTCCTCTTCCATAGCCTCCATGATCGGATCTTCAAAGCTTGTCTTGACTTGGCTAATGTAGGCTTGTAAATGGATGTCAATGCTTCTCTTGAACTTTAATGTTGTGATTTGTCCTTAGGCTTTTTGTGACGTTCCATGATTCATATCATCCCCTCCCTCTTGAAAAGGATTCGTCCTCGAATCTATAACATTACCTACATCGCAATAAATTAAGTTAATAACATAAATAAAAGCATATAAAGCACGCTTACCTCGTGTATTGTGAATTGGCACCAAAGAGAGCAACAATGGTACCCTTCTTTCTCCTTTCAAGTTAACACCTCCCGGGTCAAATATTGTTGGTTTCCTTCCCTTTAAATCAGCAAAACATTCGAGCTTATCAAAGACCACAAAACTGACAATATGGTTGGTGGATAGTGGTAACACATCTAATAGAATATATGGACCATAGTCAATCTCGTAAATTTTCTCATACTCAACACTACTCACAAGATGATCACATGGTGAATGTAACACATTAATCAAAGCATATGAACCATAATCAAACTCAAATAAGTCTAATGTGTTGGGGTAAATTAGAAAATATGAAAACTCCATGCTCTCCCTAAATCCATCATATGTCTTATCAAAGATAATAGTGTAGCACAAAACATATGTTTATCATTAGAATGAAATTGAAGTGGTAAAATATCAGAGTTGAGATCAAATTTAGCAAACAAACAAGAACTATGCACATCATCACAAGTAAATGGATAGGCTAGCTTAACATGTTTTGCAAGTGATAAGCTATCAAACAAGTAAAGATCATCCAAAAGAATTTTGCTAGAAAAGAATGCATGTTTATCATAAAAATATAATTGGTTTGGATGATTTCTAGTCTTAAAATCAGAATTGGAAAACAAGAAATAATCATTTAAACAAACCGATGCAAAAGGATTAAAAGTAAGAAACTTCCTTTTCTGGCCTTGGATCCCGTTGGCAACATCTTTTTCCATGAAGTATGGTGGTGCCTTAAGTATTTCAGCCCCTTGAAATGCATCTACTATGTGCTCCATTCCAATTGAAAATTGATCAATGTAATTCTGCAAAACATTAGCTAAAACACTAGAAAAGCAAAGGTTAAGTTCATAAGTTAGAAAGAAAGAATCTTTGCACACAAGTACAAAGTGGGTTTTATTTGAAAACATTATTTTCCTAGCCTCACTTTCTACAAAACTCACAATGTTCTCACCATTCCTCTCATTCATTTTTGACTCACAACTCTCTTTCTTTCCAATTTCTCTTTCATTCTTTTCAAACACTCTTTCTTTTGAACTCAAATCTCTTTCTTTTGACTCACTCATGTCACTCATTTCTTTTTGAGCACTCATCTCTCTTTCTTTTGGCTCGCTTATTTCAATAATTTCTTTTTCATACTTTTCTTTTTGAAAACTCATCTCTCTTTCTTTTGGTTCACTCTCTTTTTGACAATTCTCATTCTTTTCAAACATAGAACTCTTTTGTAGCTCACAAGTTTCCTCCACAAAAACATTAGCACGAATATCCTCTTTTATCTCCTCCATGCTAGCATTGAAAACATCCTTCGATTTTAAAAGTTCTCTTTCAATCATCTTGACCTTCTCGAAAATCAAATTTGCATTTTCCTCTACCAAGCCATAGGCAGCCGCATTCTTATCCATTAATGTACCATTTTCACCCATTTGATAAGAAGAAATTGGATTGAAATATTGTTTAGTGGCATACCTTTTTGCAGCCCTTCTTTCGAGTCTTCTTTCCACCTTGTTGGCCATGTGCACCAACTCTCCTAACTCCTCAAATTGTGTTAACTCCATTTGGTAAGCAATATCTCTATTCAATCCATTTAAAAACCTAACAATAGCAGACTTCTCATCTTCCTCAACATTAGCCCTAGCCTTGAGAAACTCCATCTCCTTATAGTAATCATCCACACTTTTGCAACCTTGTATTAGGTTATCCAAGTTTTGCACAAGATGGTCTTGATGTTGTCTTGACACGAATCTCTTTCTCATATGGCACTTAAGATCATACCAAGTTTCTACTTGTTGTTTCCTCTCCCTCCTTAGTTTCACTTTCAATTGAGACCACCAAACATGAGCATTATTAGTGAAATTGGAAATAGCAAGCATTACCTTTCTTTCATCACTATAATTGTTGTAATCAAAGAAGTGCTCGGTTTCTGTCTCCCATTGCAAGTACTCCTCTTGATCCAAACTCCCATTGAAAGTATATAACTTGAGCTTATGTCCTCCTAAGCTTTGATCCTCCATCCTCTCATCATAAATGTCTTTATGTTCACTCCTAGGATGTTCTACCTCCCAAAATTTACTAATCCTCCTTTCACCAATCTTTTCATGATACATTGCTGCAAATAAAAAGGTTAGTAATAAAAATAGGACCTTTCAATCACTCCCTAAGTGTTTACACTCGATGATGTTCGTTCTCTCGTGTTTGCACTCAAAACAGATTCTAAAGGCCTAAATGTAACCTTGAACTATTAGCACACTTTAGCAACTATCAAGCAACAAAGATACTAATGAAAATTGTAAAAAGTATCAATAAAGAAATAAGAAACAATCAGCTTGGGTGGCTAGAGAAATAAAAGGACAGATTTTTCAAATGGTGTATTTTTGTAACAAGGAAAGAATAAGAAAGAAAACAAGCAAGAATAAACTTTCCTAAAAGAGAAAAATTCGAAATTATACTTCCCTAAAGCACTTTGGATCAGAAAAAACGACTTTAATTGAGCAAGATATGCATATATTTGAATATGGGACAAAATTGAAACTTTCCTAAAACAGTTTTGGGTTATTTATGGTAAGTTCTAGCTTTTTAGGAAACAAACAACTTTGGCTCATTCAACTTGATAATTTGGGATTCAAGATGCATAAATGATGAGTTTAAGATGAACTCTTCAAGAAAAATACGAACACAAACCACTTATTTCCAGAAACTTCAACAAATCAAGCAAGAACACTTTTTTTTTTTCAATTTTCTGGACAATCCGACAGTCTGCGAAGATCTATTTTTTTCTCAATCTTCCACTTTTTTTTTGACAAACTTTTCTGAATACAAAATAATCACAACTCAAAGATAAACACTTTTTTAGTTTATGACTTTCAAAGATTCGGATTGAAACTATACGCAAAAGAACAAAAACAGTAGCTAAAGAAGATCTATTGTTTATTGGGGTTTTAGGATTTGCATCTAGGGGTTCTTTGTATATCAAAGGGTTTCTATTTCAATTTTCTAGTGTTTCATATCAGGAACATTAGGATGGACCAAATCATGATGATAACTTTGACAAGATTGGATTCGATCCTCCTTTGAGATTATGGTCCTTTCCTCCATTTGGAACTTGTCCTCATGATTTGGTCCATCCTAAACTTCCAAATGGAAGAAACACTTCTCTGGTAATCCTCTTCAGACAAAAATTTTGACTGTCAAAGTTGTCCAAATAATTTTGTCCATCCTAAAGATGAAAATGGAGGAAACTATTCTTTGGAATCCTCTTTGGACCAAGATGTCAAACGAGGATTAGAACCAATGTTGTCAATGTTGTCTTCATGATTTGGTCCATCCAAAACTTCTTAATGAAGGAAACTCTTCTTTGGAAATCCTCTTTGGACTAAAATGTTGAATGTCAAACTTGTCTTAATGATTTGGTCCATCCTAAAAATCCCAATGATGAAACTCTTCTTTTGGAATCATCTTTGGAACAAAATGACAAACGAATATCGGAACCAATCTTTTCAAACTTGTCCTAATGATTTGATCCTTCCTAAAGTTCCACATGGAGGAAACTATCTTTGGGAGTCCTCTTTGGACCAAAATCTCAAACGAGGATCGGAACCAAACTTTTCAAACTTGTCCTAATGATTTGGTCCATCCTAAAGATCCAAATGGAGGAAACTATCTTTGGAAATCCTCTTTGGAACAAATTGTTGAACGTCAATGTTGTCCTCGTGATTTGGTCCAACCTAAAGATTCAAATGGAGGAAACTATTCTTTGGGAATCCTCTTTGGCCCAAAATGTCAAACGAGAATCGGAACCAATCGTGGAAACTTGTCCTACTGATTTGGTCCATAGTAAAGTTCCAAATGGAGGAAACTATCTTTGGGAGTCCTCTTTCGACCAACATCTCAAACGAGGATCAGAACCAATCTTTTCAAACTTGTCCTAATGATTTGGTCCATCCTAAAGATCCAAATGGAGGAAACTATCTTTGGGAGTCCTCTTTATACCAACATCTCAAACAAGGATCGAAACCAATCTTGTCAAAGTTGTCCTCATGATTTTGTGCATCCTTAAGTTCCAAATGGAGGAAACTCTTCTCTGGGAGTCCTTTTTGGACAAAAATTTTGATTTTCAAAGTTGTCCTCATGATTTGGTTCATCCTAAAGATCCAAATAGAGGAAACTCTTCTTTGGGAATCCTCTTGGGAAAAAATGTTAAACGAGGATCGGAACCAATCTTGTCAAACTTATCCTTATGATTTGGTCAATCCTAAAAATCCAAATGGAGGAACCTCTGGTCCTTATATTTTGGTCCATCCTAAAGTTCCAATTGGAGGAAACTCTTGTTTTGGAATCCTCTTTTGACCAAAATGTCAAACGAGGATCGGAACCAATCTTGTCAAAGTTGTCATCATGATTTGGTCCATCTTAAAGTTACAAAAGGAGGAAACTCTTCTTTGGAAATCCTCTTTGGACAAAAATTTAGATTTTCGAAGTTGTCCTCATGATTTGGATCATCCTAAAGATCCAAATGGAGGAAACTCTTCTTTGGGAATCCTCTTGGGAAAAAAATGTCAAACGAGGATCGGAACCAATCTTGTTAAGCTTGTCCTTATGATTTGGTCCATCCTAAAGATCCAAATAGAGGAACCTCTAGTCCTCATGTTTTGGTCCATCCTAAAGTTCTAATTGGAGGAAACTCTTCTTTGGGAATCCTCTTTTGACCAAAATGTCAAACGAGGATCGGAACCAATCTTGTCAAAGTTTTCATCATGATTTGGTCCATCCTAAAGTTACAAAAGGAGGAAACTCTTCTTTGGAAATCCTCTTTGGACCTAAATGTTGAACGTCAAAGTTGTATTCGTGATTTGGTCCATCCTAAAGATCTAAACGGAGTAAACTCTTCTTTGGGAATCCTCTTTGGAAAAAAATGTCAAACGAGGATCGGAACCAATATTTTAAAACTTGTCCTAATAATTTGGTCCATCCTAAAGTTCCCAATGGAGGATACTCTTTTTTTGGAACCATTTTTAGAACAAAATGTCAAACAAGGATCGGAACCAATCTTTTCAAACTTGTTCTCATGATTGGGTCCATTCTAAAGTTCAAAATGAAGCAAACTCTTCTTTGGGAATCTTCTTTGGATAAAAATGTTGAATGTCAAAGTTGTCCTCATGATTTGGTCATTCCCAAAGTTCCAAATGGAGCAAACTTTTCTTTGGAGGAGGAAACTATCTTTGGGAGTCCTCTTTGGACCAAAATCTCAAAAGAGGATCGAAACCAATCTTGTCAAACTTGTCCTCATGATTTGGTCCATCCTAAAGTTCCAAATGGAAGAAACTCTTCTCAGGAAATCCTCTCGAACCAAAATGTCAAACGAGGATCTGAACCAATCTTGTCAAAGTTGTCATCATGATTTGATCCGTCCTAAAGTTCCAAAAGGAGTAAACTCTTCTTTGGGAATCCTTGTTTGATATTTTGGTCCAAAGAGGATTCCCAAAGAATAGTTTCCTCCATTTGGATCTTTAGGATGGACCATATCATGAGGAAAACTTTGACGTTCAATATTTTGGTCCAAAGAGGATTTCCAAAGATAGTTTCCTTCATTTGGAATTTTAGGATGGTCCAAATCATTAGGACAAGTTTGAAAAGATTGGTTCCGATCCTCGTTTTCCATTTTGTTCCAAAGATGATTCCAAAAGAAGAGTTTCCTCCATTGGGAACTTTAGGATGGACCAAATCACAAGGACAACTTTGACGTTCAACATTTCTGTCCAAAGAGGATTTCCAAAGAAGTGTTTCCTCCTTTTGGAACATTAGGATGGACCAAATCATGATGACAACTTAGACAAGATTGGTTCCGATCCTCAATTTACATTGTGGTCCAAAGAGGATTCCCAAAGAAGAGTTTTCTCCATTTGGAACTTTAGCATGGACCAAAACATGAGGACGGGAGGTTCCTCCATTTGTATCTTTAGGATGGACCAAATCATAAGGATAAGTTTGACAAGATTGGTTCCGATCCTCGTTTGACTTTTTGGTCCAAAGAGGATTCCCAAAGAAGAGTTTACTCCTTTTGGATCTTTAGGATGGACCAAATAACGAAGACAACTTTGTTGGTCCATCCTAAACTTCCAAATGGAGAAAACTATCTTTGGGAGTCCTGTTTGGACAGAAATATTGAATGTCAAAGTTGTCCTCATGATTTGGTGCATCCTAAAGATCCAAATGGAGGAAACTCTTCTTTGGGAATCCTCTTGGGAAAAAAATATCAAACTAGGATCGGAACCAATTTTGTCAAAGTTATCATCATGATTTGGTCCATCCTAAAGTTCCAAAAGGAGGAAACTCTTCTTTGGAAATCCTCTTTGGACAAAAATGTTGAATGTCAAAGTTGTCCTAATGATTTGGTCCATCCTAAAGATCCAAATGGAGGAAACTCTTCTTTGGGAATCCTCTTGGGAAAAAAATGTCAAACGAGGATCGAAACCAATCTTTTCAAACTTTTTCTTTGGGAATCCTCTTTGGACCAAAATGTCAAATGAGGATCGGTCAAAATCTTGTCAAAGTTTTCATCATGATTTGGTCCATCCTAAAGTTCCAAAAGAAGGAAACTCTTCTTTGGACCAAATCTTGTCAATGTTGTCTTCAGGATTTGGTCCATCCTAAAGTTCCAAAAGGAGGAAACTCTTCTTTGGACCAAAATGTTGAACGTCAAAGTTGTCCTCGTGATTTGGTCCATGCTAAAGATCCAAAAGAAGTAAACTCTTCTTTGGGAATCCACTTTGAACCATAATGTGAGACGTGGATCGGAACCAATCTTTTCAAACTTGTGCTAATGATTTAAGTTCCAAATGGAGGAAACTATCTTTGGGAGTCCTCTTTGGACCAAAATCTCAAACGAGGATCTAAACCAATCTTTTCAAACTTGTCCTAATGAGTTGGTCCATCCTAAAGTTCCGAATGGAGGAAACTATCTTGGGGACGCCTCTTTGGACCAAAATGTCAAACGAGGATTGAAACCAATCTTGTCAAACACTTCCTCATGATGTATTATGCATTTCATTGATGACAAATTACTAGGCATCTCATTAGGGAACAATCTTTTGAATTCCTGCAAAAACTCAACAAATATACTAGGCAAAGATGGGTTAAGTGTAAAACAAACCTCTTTGTACAAAAGTACAAATGTAGGTTGGTAGATTTCATTCCTAGCCTCACTTGATCTAACTTTCAACCTCTCACTCTCTATTTCACTCTCTTTTTGCTCATTAAACTCAAAATTTTCAAACTTTGTAATCTGAAAACACTCTTTCTTTTCACTCTCATGACATTCGTTCTTTTCAAACTCTTTTTATTTTGAATCAAACTCTCTTTCTTTTCGACTCGTCTCTCTTTCTTTTAACTCACTCGTTTCTTTTTCATCACTCATCTCTCTTTCTTTTTCACTAATCTCTCTTTCTTTTGGCTCACTCTCTTTGTCACAATTTTCATTATTTTCAAACATAGAACTCTTTTGTAGCTTACAAGTTTCCTCCACACAAACATTAGCATGAATATCCTCTTTTATCTCCTCCATGCTAGCATTGAAAACTTCCTTCGATTTTAAAAATTCTCTTTCAATCATCTTGACCTTCTCTAAAATCAAATTTTCATTTTCCTCTACCAAGTCATAGGCAGCCTCATTCTTATCCATTAATGTACCATTTTCACTCATTTGATAAGAAGAAGTAGTATTGGAAATAGGTTTAGAAGCATACCGTGTATCTACTATTCTTTTGAGCCTGTTTTCTATCTTAGTGGCATAGTGAACCATTTCATCCAACTCCGCATATGTATACCCATTTACTTGGCTAACAATCTCATAGTTTAAACCATCTAAGAAACATGCCATAGTAATGTCTTCATCCTCCTCAATATTAGCCCTAGCCATGAGATATTTAAACTCATTGTAGTACTCGTCTACACTCTTGATTCCTTGTGTAAGATCTTCAAATTTTCGCTCAAGCTCTCTTTGAAATTGACTTGATCCAAATCGTTTCCTCATGATGTATTTGAGATCATACCAAGTTTCAATTGGATCCTCCAAAGTTCTTTTTTTCCTATCAGTCACCAATTGTTTCCACCATGTTAGTGCATAATCACAAAATTGAGTGGTTATAAGTTGTACCTTCTTTGAATCACTACATGGATGTTCTTCAAAACAAAGCTCCACCTCTCTTTCCCATATCAAGTAAACCTCTGGATTTGATCTTCCTTGCAAAGTAGGTAACTTGAGCTTATCACCTATTATGCTTCTATGCTCCATCCCTTCATGATGAACACCTCTATTTTCCCTCTGAGTATGTTCTCTCTCTCGACATCTATTATTCCTCCTTTGATCAATTTCATGATACATTGCTGCAAGTAAACAAGTTAGTAATAAAAATAAGACCTCTCAATCACTCCCTAAGTGTTTACACTCGATGATGTTCGTTCTCTTGTGTTTGCACTCAAAACAGATTTTATGGCCTAAATGTAACCTTGAACTATTAGCACACTTTAACAACTATCAAGAAACAAAGATACTAATGAAATTTGTAAAAAATAACAATCAAGAAATACGAAACAAGTAATTTGGTGGGTTTAGAAGAAAATAAGATAGATTTATGCAAATGGTTTATTTTAGTGACAATAAAAGAATAACAAAGAAAATAAGCAAGATCTAAAAGAGAAAAATTCGAATTTACACTTCCCTAAAGCAATTTGGATCAGCAAATATGACTTTCCTTAAGCAAGATATGCATATATTTGAATATGGGACATATTTGAAACTTTCCTAAAACTGTTTTTGCTATTTATGGTAAGTTATAGCTTTTTAGGAAACAAACAACTTTGGCTCATTCAACTTGATAATTTTAGATTCAAGATGCATAAATGATGAGTTTAAGATGAACTCTTCAAGAACAATAAGAACACTAAACACTTTCTTTTTTTCTCTGAAACTCAAACAATTCAAGAAAGAACAAATTTTTTTTTTCAATTTTCTAGACAATCCGACAGTCTACAAAGATCTGTATTTTTCTCAATCTTCCACATTTTTTTTGACAAACTTGTATGAAACCCTAGAAAATTGAAATAGAAACCCTTTGAAAGACAAAGAAACCCTATATGCAAATCTTAAAACCCCGATGAACAATAAGATAAAACAAACCAAGAACAAGGCTACAAAATGCAAGGTAAAATCAACCAAGCAATAAGCAAAACAAAGCTATTTTCTATCATATTAATTCTAAGTATTTAGGGTTACAAATGAGGCTTTAAATAGCCAAAGAAACACTAAAAACAACAAGGAAATTCGGATTACAAGGAGGCAAAAAATCTGCAAAATCTTTCCTTAAATGCATTTGGTGCATTTTAGGAAAGTTTTGCCCTAGAAGATATTATATCATTCCTAAACTAGTCTAAGCATTAAAACTGATAAATAAAGGCCTAAAACATGTCCAAATACATTGTAAATTCGTTGACATCATATATGGCAAGTTCGGGAACAAATATGGAAAGTGGTCCAAATAAGGAAAGTTTGCAAAAGTGATGCAACTTTCCTAATTTGCTCTTCTCTTCATTTCTGATTAAACAAGTCTTCAATACTCTTCTTCAACATGTATTTTCCATAGATTAAAGTTCATCAAGTCCTCTTCCATAGCCACCATGCTCAGATCTTCAAATCTTGTCTTGACTTTTCTCATGTAGGCTTGTAATGGATGTTTTATGCTTGTCTTGAACTTTGATCTTGAGATTGATCCTTGAGATATTTGTGACGTTCCATGATTCATATCAAATTGTTTCCTCCATTTGGTCAATTACAAATCTTTTCAAACTTGTCCTAATGATTTGGTCCATCCTTAAGTTCCAAATGGAGGAAACTCTTCTTTTGGAATCATCTTTGATACAAAATGACAAACGAGGATCGAAACCAATATTTTCAAACTTGTCCTAATGATTTGGTCCATCCTATACTTCCAAATGGAGGAAACTCTTCTTTGGGAATCCTCTTTGGAAAAAAATGTCAAACGATGATCAAAACCAATCTTTTCAAACTTGTCCTAATGATTTGTTCCATCCTAAAGTTCCCAATGAAAAGATAGGTTCTGATCCTCGTTTGACATTCCTGTCCAAAGAGGATTCCCAAAAAAGAGTTTCCTTCATTTGGAAATTTTGAATGGACCAGATCATGAGAAAAAATGGTTCATCCTTGTTCCCATGAAGGAAACTCTTCTTTTGAAATCCTCTTTTGGACCATAATGTCAAACGAGGATCAGAATAAATCTTTTCAAACTTGTCCTGATGATTTGGTCAATCCTAAACTTCCAAATGGAGGAAACTCTTCTTTGGATCAAAAAGTCAAACGAAGATCGGAACCAATCCTGTCAAACTTGTCCATATGATTTGGTCGATCCTAAAGATCCAACTCTTCTTTTGGAATAATCTTTGCAACAAAATGACAAACGAGGATCGGAACCAATCTTTTCAAACTTGTCCTAATAATTTTGTCCATCCTAAAGTTCCAAATGGAGGAAACTATCTTTGGGAATCCTCTTTTGGACCATAATCTCAAACGAGGATCGAAACCAATCTTGTCAAAGTTGTCCTCATGATTTTGTGCATCCTTAAGTTTCAAATGGATAAAACTCTTCTCTGGGAATCCTCTTTGGACAAAAATTTAGATTGTCAAAGTTGTCCTAATGATTTGGTCAATCCTAACGTTCCAAATGGAGGAAACATATTTTTGGGAATCCTCTTTGGACTAAAATGTCAAACGAGGATCGAAACCAATCTTTTCAAACTTGTGCTAATGATTTGGTCCATTATAAAGTTCCAAATGGAGGAAACAATCTTTGAGAATCCTTTTGGCAAAAAAATGTCAAACGAGGATCAGAATCAATCTTGTCAAACCTATCCTCATGATTTTTGTTCATCCTTAAGTTCCAAATGGAGGAAACTCTTCTCTGGGAATCCTCTTCAGACCAAAATTTTGACTCTCAAAGTTGTCCTAATGATTTGGTCCATCCTAAAGATGCAAATGGAGCAAACTTTTGCTTGGAAATCCTCTTTGGACCATAATATCAAACTTGGATCGCAACCAATCTTGTCAATATTCTCTTCATGATTTGGTCCATCCTAATGTTTCAAAACGAGAAAACTCCTCTTTGGAAATCCTCTTTGGACCAAAATGTCAAACGACGATCAGAACCAATCTTGTCAAACTTATGCTTATGATTTGGTCCATCCAAAAGATCCAAATGGAGGAACCTCTTATCCTCATGTTTTGGTCCATCCTAAAGTTTCAAATGGAGGAAACTCTTCTTTGAGAATCCTCTTTGGACCAAAATGTCAATCGAGGATCGGAACCAATCTTGTCAAAGTTGTCATCATGATTTGGTCCAACCTAAAGTTCCAAAAGGAGGAAACTCTTCTTTGAAATTCCTCTTTGGACAAAAAAGTTGAATGTCAAAGTTGTCCTCGTGATTTGGTCCATCCTAAAGACGCAAATGGAGCAAACTATTCTTTGGAAATCCTCTTTGGACCAAAATGTCAAACGAGGATCAGAACAAATCTTTTTAAACTTGTCTTAATGATTTGGTGCATTATAAAGTTCCAAATGGAGAAAACGATCTTTGAGAATCCTCTTTTGACCAAAATCTCAAACGAGGATCGGAACCAATCTTTTCAACAAGATTTGGTCTGATCCTCTTGTCCTCGTGATTTGGTCCATCCAAAAGATTCAGAGACAAAATTATTAGGACAACTTTGACAGTCAAAATTTTGGTTCGAAGGGATTCCCAAAGAGGAGTTTCTTCCATTTATAATTTTAGGATGGAAAAAATCATGACGACAAGTTTGACAAGATTGGTTTTGATCCTCGTTTGAGATTTTTGTCCAAAGAGGACTCCCAAAGATAGTTTCCTCCATTTGGAAATTTAGGATGGACCAATTTATTGGACAAGTTTGAAAATATTGGTTCCGATCCTCTTTTATCATTTCGTTCCAAAGATGATTCCAAAAGAAGAGTTTCCTTCATTGGGAACTTTAGGATGGAGAAAATCATTACGACAAGTTTGAAAAGATTGGTTCCGATCCTCGTTTGACATTTTGGTACAAAGAGGATTCCCAAAGAAGAGTTTCCTCCATTTGAATCTTTAGGATGGACCAAATAACGAGGACAACTTTGACGTTCAACATTTTGGTCCAAAGAGGATTTCCAAAGATAGTTTCCTCGATTTGGAACTTTAGGATGGACCAAATCATTTGGACAAGTTTGATAAGATTGGTTCCGATCCTCTTTTGTCATTTTGTTCCAAAGATGATTCCAAAAGAAGAGTTTCCTCCGTTGGGAACTTTAGGATGGAAAAAATCATTAGGACAAGTTTGAAAAGATTGGTTCCGATCCTCGTTTGATGTTTTGGTACAAAGAGGATTCCCAAAAAAGAGTTTCCTCCATTTGAATCTTTAGGATGGACCAAATCATGAGGACAACTTTGACGTTCAACATTTTGGTCCAAAGAGGATTTCCAAAGATAGTTTCCTCGATTTGGAACTTAAGGATGGACCAAATCATTTGGACAAGTTTGAAAAGATTGGTTTCGATCCTCGTTTGAGATTTTGGTTCCAAGAGGACTCCCAAAGATAGTTTCCCCCATTTGGAACTTTAGGATGGACCAAACCATTAGGACAAGTTTTAAAAGATTGGTTCTGATCCCTGTTTGACATTAATGTCCAAAGAGGATTCCCAAAGAAGAGTTTACTCCTTTTGGATCTTGATCCTCCTTTGACATTTTGAGCCAAAGATGATTTCCAAAGAATAGTTTGCTCCATTTGCATCTTTAGGATGGACCAAATCATTAGGACAACTTTGACAGTCAAAAATTTGGTCCGAAGAGGATTTCCAAATGAGGATCGGAACCAATCTTCCCAAATTTGTCCTAATGATTTGGTCCATCCTAGATTTCCCAATGGAGGAAACTCTTCTTTGGAAATCTTCTTTGGACCAAAAAATCAAATGTCAAAATTGTCCTCATGATTTGGTCCATCCTAAAGTTCCAAATGGAGGAAACTCATCTTTGGGAATCCTCTTGGGAAAAAAATGTCAAACGAGGTTCGGAACCAATCTTGTCAAACTTCTCCTTATGATTTGGTCCATCCTAAAGATCCAAATGGAGGAAACTATATTTAGGAGTCTTCTTTGGACCAAAATGTAAAATGAGGATAGGAACCAATCTTGTCAAAGTTGTCCTCGTGAATTGGTCCATCCTAATGATCCAAAAGGAGTAAACTCTTCTTTGGGAATCCTCTTTTGAACCATAATGTCAAACGAGGATCAGAACAAATGTTTTCAAACTTGTCCTAATGATTTGGTCCATCCTAAACTTCCAAATGGAGGAAACTCTTCTTTGGAAATCCTCTTTGGACCAAAATCTCAAACGTGGATCGAAACCAATCTTTTCAAACTTGTCCTAATGATTTGGTCCATCCTAAAGATCCAAATGGAGGAAACTATTCTTTGGGAATCCACTTTGGACAAAAATGCCAAACGAGGATCGGAAGTAATCTTTTCAAACTTGTCCTCTAATGATTTGGTCCATCCTAAAGTTCCCAATGGAGGAAACTCTTCTTTTGGAATCCTCTTTGGACAAAGATGTCAAGCGAGGATCGGAACCAATCTTGTCAAACTTGTCCTTATGATTTGGTCCGTCCTAAAGATCCAAATGGTGGAAACTATCTTTGGGAGTCCTCTTTGGACCAAAATGTCAAACGAGGATCTGAACCAATCTTGTCAAATGAGGATCGGGAACCAATCTTGTCCAAGTTGTCCTCATGATTTTGTCCATCCTAAAGTTCCAAAAGGAGGAAACTCTTTTGTCAAAATCCTCTTTGGACCAAAATGTTGAATATCAAAGTTGTCCTCGTAATTTGGTCCATCCTAATGATCCAAAAGGAGTAAACTCTTCTTTGGGAATCCTCTTTTGGACCATAATGTCAAACGAGGATCAGAACAAATGTTTTCAAACTTGTTCTAATGATTTGGTCCATCCTAAACTTCCAAATGGAGGAAACTCTTCTTTGGAAATCCACTTTGGACCAAAATCTCAAATGAGGATCGAAACCAATCTTTTCAAACTTGTCCTAATGATTTGGTCCATCATAAAGATCCAAATGGAGGAAACTATTTTTTGGGAATCCTCTTTGGACAAAAATGTCAAACGAGGATCGGAACCAATCTTGTCTTACTTATCCTTATTATTTGGTCCATCCTAAAGATCCAAATGGAGGAAACTATCTTGGGGAGTCCTCTTTGGACCAAAATGTCAAACGAGGATCGGAACCAATCTTGTCAAAGTTGTCCTCATGATTTGGTCCATCCTAAAGTTCCAAAAGGAGGAAACCCTTCTTTCGAAATCCTCTTTGGACCAAAATGTTGAACGTCAAAGTTGTCCTCGTGAATTGGTCCATCCTAAAGATCCAAAAGGAGTAAAGTCTTCTTTGGAAATCCTCTTTTGCACCATAATGTCAAATGAGGATCAGAACAAATTTTTTTAAACTTGTCCTAATGATTTGGTCCATCCTAAACTTCCAAATGGAGAACACTCTTCTTTGGACCAAAATCTCAAAGGTGGATCGAAACCAATCTTTTCAAACTTGTCCTAATGATTTGGTCCATACTAAAGATCCAAACCGAGGAAACTATTCTTTGGGAATCCTCTTTGGACAAAAATGTCAAACGAGGATCGGAACCAATCTTGTCAAACTTGTCCTTATGATTTGGTCCATCCTAAAGATCCAAATGGAGGAAACTATCTTTGGGAGTCCTCTTTGGACCAAAATGTCAAACGAGAATCGGAACCAATCTTGTCAAATGAGGGCCGGAACCAATCTTGTGAAAGTTGTCCTTATAATTTGGTCCATCCTAAAGTTCCAAAAGGAGGAAACTCTTCTTTAGAAATCTTCTTTGGACCAAAATGTTGAACTTTAAAGTTGTCCTCGTGATTTGGTCCATCCTAAAGATCCAAAAGGAGTAAACTCTTCTTTGGGAACCCTCTTTCGAAAAATATGCAAACGAGGATCAGAAGCAATCTTTTCAAATTTGTCCTAATGATTTGGCCCATCCTAAAGTTCCCAATGGAGGAAACTCTTCTTTTGGAATCCTCTTTGAACAAAAATGTCAAACGAGGATCGGAACCAATCTTGTTAAACTTGTCCTTATGATTTGGTCTATTTTAAAGATCCAAATGGAGGAAACTATCTTTGCGAGTCCTCTTTGGACCAAAATGTCAAACAAGGATCGTAACCAATCTGGTCAAACTTGTCCTTATGATTTGGTCCATCCTAAAGATCCAAATGGAGGAAACTATCTTTGGGAGTCCTCTTTGGACCAAAATGTCAAACGAGAATCGGAACCAATCTTGTTAAATGAGGATCGGAACCAATCTTGTGAAAGTTGTCCTCATAATTTGGTCCATCCTAAAGTTCCAAAAGGAGGAAACTCTTCTTTAGAAATCTTCTTTGGACCAAAATGTTGAACGTTAAAGTTGCCTCGTGATTTGGTCCATCCTAAAGATCCAAAAGGAGTTAACTATTCTTGGGAATCCTCTTTGGAAAAAAATGTCAAACGAGGATCGGAACCAATCTTTTCAAACTTGTCCTAATGATTTGGTCCATCCTAAAGTTCCCAATGGAGGAAACTCTTTCTATGGAATGATCTTTGAAACAAAATGTCAAACGAGGATCGGAACCAGTCTTTGCAAACTTGTCCTAATGATTTGATCCATCCTAAAGATCCAAATGATGGAAACTCTTCTTTGGGAATCCCCTTTTGACCAAAATGCCAAACGAGGGTCGAAACCAATCTTGTCAAACTTGTTCTAATGATTTGGTCCATCCTGAAGATCCAAAAGGAGTAAACTCTTCTTTGTGAATCCTCTTTTGGACCATAATATCAAACGATGATCGGAACCAATTTTTTCAAACATGTCCTAATGATTTGGTCCATCCTAAAGTTCCAAATGGAGGAAACTATCTTTGGGAGTCCTCTTTGGACAGGAATGTCAAACGAGGATCGGAACCAATCTTTTCAAACTTATCACACTTGTCCTAATGAATTGGTCTATAATAAAGATGCAAATGGAGCAAACCATTTTTTGCAATTCCTCTTTGGACCAAAATGTCAAACGAGGATCAGAACCAATCTTGTCAATGTTGTCTTCATGATTTGGTCCATCCTTAACTTCCAAATGGAGAAAAATCTTATTTGGAAATCCTCTTTGGACCAAAATGTTGAATGTCAAACTTGTCCTAATGATTTGGTCCATCCTAAAGTTTCCAATGGAGGAAACTCTTCTTTTGGAATCATCTTTGGAACAAAATGACAAACGAGGATCGGAACCAATCTTTTCAAACTTGTCCTAATGATTTGGTCCATCCTAAAGTTCCAAAGGGAGGAAACTGTCTTTATGAGTCCTCTTTGGACAAAAATCTCAAACGAGGATCGGAACCAATCTTTTCAAACTTGTCCTAATGATTTGGTCCATCCTAAAGTTCCCAATGGAGGAAACTATCTTTGGGAGTCCTGATATGAACCAAGGAAGCTTACAAGTGGCGGAGTTGCATTCATTACAATCCAATTTCATGTCAAGCTCAAACTTCAAGCTTAGTTCAATAAATGAAATTCAAGTTCAAGATTAGTTCAATAAATGCAAGTCAAGTTCAAGCCTGGTCCATTGAATGCAAGTCAAGTTCGAACTCAAGTTCATTTAATGCAACCGAAGATCATTTAATGCATTCAATGCAACTCTAGGCTTCATGAAGACATCCACACATGGTGAAACGTTTTTTACCAAGCTTAAAGACACTTAAATATCAGATTTTAGGTGATTTAAACATGGAGGTTACAAGGATTTAAAGACTAGCTATGTGCATTAAGTTTACTAGCCGTTAGCATTAAATTAACTAGCTGTTTTTGCTTTAATTTTGTAACCTTTGGTTCTTTATGTCTTGAAACGTTTTTGGCTTTGTTTTTAGGCTATATAAAGCCATTCTAATATCATTTGTAATCAGATGATGATTGAATTAAATATCCAAAGTCTCATTGAGAGCTTTTTCTTTGAATTGTTGTGAGTTGTTCAACTTTTCATCTTGTCATTCCTTGTGTTTAGGGTGGCTGTAGAATCAAGCCATTAGGATTGATCATTCTAATTTGGTGGATTGATTCGAATCTAAAACAAGAAATCCAATTCTTGTCTTTAGATCATTGATCATAAGGATAATCATTTTCTAGCCTTTTTCCTTGGGTTGTTTCAAATGGCATATGTGGGTTCTTTGGTTGTGATCTTTTTGGGTCCTTAGTTAAGTTTAAGGGTTCTTAAAGCATTTCGAAAGGGTTTTCGTATCATTTGGTATCAGAGCATAGGTTGCATCTTGTGGCCTACTCTAGAATTGATTCTAACTTACTTTTATGCATTGTCTTTCATTTCTACACATTCTGTCCATCCATTTCGTTTCTACCTTTTCATTCATTTTGATTCACCTTTTGAATCTGATTTCATCTCCATCTTAAAGATCACGTTTAGATCTTGAAAATCAAAATCAAAAAAAAAAAAAGAGTGAATTTGCATCCGAGGGCACCAAATCTGTTCATCTTGCAAGTTCTTGAAATTTTTGAGTTTGATCCATATAAATTCGTGTAGATCTGATATAATTGTGTTTATATATCAGTTACCATTCAAATATATCAGTTTCACATTCATTTTCATGTATTTAAAGGATCAAAAACGGCTATAGTTCAAAATTTCCAAAACTGTCCCGTTTTGTAACTGCCGCATTTAATGCTACTGTTTTCCATTCAAACTCTGATCTAACGTCCGAATTTGTCTTTGTTGTCTAAAGAGAAAAGTTTTATCTTTCTGTTAGCTTTCAAAGTTCAGAAGGGAGGTTTATCAAAATCATAACGGAAACAGTTAAAATCTGGAATATCATTTCTGTGCGCAGGTTTAGCCTATTTTCCGGGAACTTCAATTCTGTGAGTTAGTGTTTTCAATTCTGAACTAATTTTTGAATTTGGCCTTTTGTATGCTCTTGATTATCATCTTAATAAGCTACATATAGACTGCCAATTGAAAATTCATTCTCGAACTCCACGAATTTTGAAATTTGTAATTGCCATTTTTCTTGACTTCTTAGCTTTAAAAATCTGTTTTAGTTTCTCCAATCTGTTTTTACCTATCCAATCTGTTTTTCTTGTTTTATTTTTGTTTCTTTTCATTAATTTAGATTGTTTAAATACTGATTGCTTGATTTTTAGTACTTTAAACACAAGTTGCTTCCAACTTATCCAATAGCCTTACTTGATATTTGGCCTACCTTGAGTGATTAAACACGAGAGTTCCTTGAGTGATATATTGTGAGGGAGTGTTGTGAGGTCCAGAAACATGTCACCAGGGGGAAATAATCAGGGTGAGTTTAGTGAAGCTAGGTGGAGAGAGGCCCAAACGAGAGTTTTTGCTAGACTTACTAAAATTGTAGAGGGGCTTAATGAACGCATGGGTAGATTAGAGATAGCTAGTAATCAGAAAATGAGGGAGATCATTGAAGATGAATTAGAAAGTGATGTTGAGGAAGTAGTAACTCAATGGGAAGAGAGTGACTTTGAGGAAAAATATTTTGAGGAAGCCGAAGAGGGTGATTCTATGGAGGAAAATATTGAGGAACCCGAGGCGAGTGATGATAGTCGGGAGGAAGGAAATAGAGTAGCACTCTTGTGTAGGAGAGTTCTCAATTCTGAAATAAAGGAGAATTTTGAAGATGACCAAAGACACAACTTGTTCCATACTAGGTGTTTAGTGAATGAGACCCCATGTAGTGTTGTGATTGATGGTGGAAGTTGTACAAATGTTGTAAGCTCAATTCTGGTCAAGAGACTCAATTTGCTTACTAAACCACATCCCAAACCTTATAAGTTACAATGGTTAAATGATAGAGGGGAGTTGAAGGTGCATAAGCAAGCTATCATTTCTTTTAGCCTTGGAAAGTATAAAGATGAGGTAGTTTGTGATGTAGTACCAATGCATGCCGGGGATATACTTTTGGGAAGGCCTTGGCAGTTTGATAGGAGAGTGACCTATGATGGCTACCTAAATAGGTACACTTTTACCAAGGATGGGAGGAAGACTACTTTAGTACCTTTATCTTCAAAAGAGGTGTTCAATGATCAATGTAAGCTTGAACAAAGGAGGCTTGAGATTGAGTTGAAAGAAAAAGAGTTGAAAGAAAAAGAATTAAAAGAAAAAGAATTGAGTGAAAAATTGAGTGAGAGAGAAAAGAAAGCCTTGAGTGGAAAAAGCAAGAGTGAAAACAATGAGAGAAAAGAGAAGATTGAAAAAGAAATGTGTGAACACTTAGTGGAAATTGAGAGAAAAGGAAAATCAGTGAGCTATCATGTAAAAATGAGTGAGGTGAGGATAGTTTTTCTTAGTCAAAAGCCTAATTTTGTGCTTATGTGCAAAGTAGACTTTTTGGCAACTAACCTTAACCATTATTTTCCTAGTGTGTTTGAATATCTTTTTCAGGTTTGGAAGCATTACTTATGGCCAAATAAGAGATTGAGGTGTTCGAAAGGACAATACATCAAAGAAAGAAAGTATATCGATTCTAACGAGAATGTTGTAAGTAAAATACTTTCTTGGCACAATGCTTTATATTCTAATCTGAGTTTAGAGCATTTGAAATTTATTGTTAATGAGCATCTTGAAATTACAATTTTTGAGTATGTTGAAAAGTTGAACTCATTAAGGAATGCATATTCTTCTTATGTAGTTGATTTTGCTTTGAGAAGTTACAATGTATACCAATCTGTTTTGCTAGAATGGGAAACTCAAAAGTTGATAAATGTGATCTTAGGAGGCAAGTTTAGGGAAACTAACTCTAAAGTGGAAACTCGGGAGAATTGTTTGCCTTTTGTGGATAATACATGTAATAGGAGAATACATCATAAAAAAGTTTGTTTTTCAAATAAACTTATTTATGGTCTTTATGCTATTACTCCCTTTGACTTGCTGCCTTTGAGATCTAATGTCTTTGTGAGTGATTCAGCCAATTTTATGTATGAATTCATCAAATTAATGCACTTGGATGTGGAGCAAATGATCGAGGAGCAATTTTTCATATTTACCTTAAAAATGATCAAAAGAAGGAAAAGACATAAGTTTCATCCGAAAGCATGGATTTGGATGCATTTTCGAAAGAAAAGATTTCAAAGAAGGACTAAGTTGCATCCGAGGGGTGATGGACCATATCAAGTCCTTGGAAGAATCTATGCAAAAGTTCACACCATTGCATTACAAGGTGAGTATTTTGAGAATTCAATCTTTAAAGTTACTGATTTTTCATCTTTTATCATAGGGCATGAAGATTTGGATTCGAGGACGAATCCTTTTCAAGAAGGAGGGAATGATATGAACCAAGGAAGCTTACAAGTGGCGGAGTTGCATTCATTACAATCCAATTTCATGTCAAGCTCAAACTTCAAGCTTAGTTCAATAAATGAAATTCAAGTTCAAGATTAGTTCAATAAATGCAAGTCAAGTTCAAGCCTGGTCCATTGAATGCAAGTCAAGTTCGAACTCAAGTTCATTTAATGCAACCGAAGATCATTTAATGCATTCAATGCAACTCTAGGCTTCATGAAGACATCCACACATGGTGAAACGTTTTTTACCAAGCTTAAAGACACTTAAATATCAGATTTTAGGTGATTTAAACATGGAGGTTACAAGGATTTAAAGACTAGCTATGTGCATTAAGTTTACTAGCCGTTAGCATTAAATTAACTAGCTGTTTTTGCTTTAATTTTGTAACCTTTGGTTCTTTATGTCTTGAAACGTTTTTGGCTTTGTTTTTAGGCTATATAAAGCCATTCTAATATCATTTGTAATCAGATGATGATTGAATTAAATATCCAAAGTCTCATTGAGAGCTTTTTCTTTGAATTGTTGTGAGTTGTTCAACTTTTCATCTTGTCATTCCTTGTGTTTAGGGTGGCTGTAGAATCAAGCCATTAGGATTGATCATTCTAATTTGGTGGATTGATTCGAATCTAAAACAAGAAATCCAATTCTTGTCTTTAGATCATTGATCATAAGGATAATCATTTTCTAGCCTTTTTCCTTGGGTTGTTTCAAATGGCATATGTGGGTTCTTTGGTTGTGATCTTTTTGGGTCCTTAGTTAAGTTTAAGGGTTCTTAAAGCATTTCGAAAGGGTTTTCGTATCAAGTCCTCTTTGGACAAAAATCTCGAACGAGGATCGGAACAAATCTTTTCAAACTTGCCTAATGATTTGGTCCATCATTAAGTTCCAAATGGAGGAAACTCTTCTTTTGTTATCATGTTTGGAACAAAATGACAAACGAGGATCAAAACCAATCTTGTCAAAGTTGTCATCATGATTTGGTCCATCCTAAAGTTTCAAATGGAGAAACAATCTTGTCAAACTTGTACTCATGATTTGGTTCATCCTTAAGTTCCAAATGGGGGAAACTCTTCTCTGGGAATCCTCTTTGGACAAAAATTTAGATTGTCAAACTTGTCCTAATGATTTGGTCCAACCTAAATTTCCAAATGGAGGAAACTCTTCTTTGGGAATCCTCTTTGGACAAAAATGTCAAATGAGGATCGGAACCAATCTTGTCAAAGTCGTCCTAATGTTTTGGTCCATCCTAAAGTTCCCAACGGAGGAAACTCTTCTTTTGGAATCATCTTTGGAACAAAATGGCAAACGAGGATCAGAACAAATCTTTTCAAACTTGTTCTAATTATTTGGTCAATCCTAAACTTCCAAATGGAGGAAACTCTTCTTTAGAAATCCTCTTTGGACCAAAATCTCACACGTGGATCGGAACAAATCTTGTCAACCTTGTCCTCATGATTTGGTCCATTCTATAGTTCCAAATGGAGGAAACATATTTTTGGGAATCCTCTTTGGACTAAAATATCAAACGAGGATCGGAACCAATCTTTTCTATCTTGTCCATATGATTTGGTCCATCCTAAAGTTCCAAATGGAGGAAACTATTCTTTTGAAATCCTATTTGGACCAAAATGTCAAACGAGGATCGAAACCAATCTTGTCAAACTTTTCCAGATTTGGTCCATCCTAAAGATCCAAATGGAGGAACCTCTTGTCCTCATGTTTTGGTCCATCCTAAAGTTCCAAATGGAGGAAACTCTTAGGACAATAATGACAAACGAGGATCGGAACCAAACTTTTTCAAACTTGTCTTCATGATTTTGTTCATCCTAAAGTTCCAAATGGAGGAAACTATCTATGAGAATCCCCTGTGGACTAAAAATTCGAACGTCAAAGTTCTCAATGTCAAACGAGGATCGGAACCAATGTTGTCAATTTTGTCTTTATGATTTGGTCAATCCTAAAGATCAAAAAGGAGTAAACTATTCTTTGGGAAATCCTCTTTGGACCAAATGTCCAACGAGGATCAGAACCAATCTTCGCAATGTAGTCTTCATGATTTGTTCCATCCTAAAGTTCCAAATGGGGGAAACTCTTCTTTTGAAATCATTTTGGAACAATATGACAAACGAGGATCGGAACCAATCTTGTCAAAGTTGTCCTAATGATTTGGTCCATCCTAAAGTTCCAAATGGAGGAATTCTATCTTTGAGAGTCCTCTTTGGTCCAAAATCATAAATGAGGATCGGAACGAATCTTGTCAAAGTAGTCCTCATGATTTTGTCCATCCTAAATGGAGCAAACTATCTTCTGGAATCCTCTTTGGACTAAATATTTTTGGGAAATCCTCTTTGGACCAAAATGTCAAACGAGGAGGAAACATATTTTTGGGAATCCTCTTTAACCCAAAATGTCAAACCAGGCTTGTCCTAATGATTTGGTCCATCCTTGAGTTCCAAATAGGGGAAACTCTTCTTTGGAAATCCTCATTGGACCAAAATCTCAAACAAGGATCGGAACAAATCTTTTCAATGTTATCTCCATGATTTGGTCTATCCTAAAGTTTCAAATGGAGGAAACATATTTTTGGGAATCCTCTTTGGACTAAAATGTCAAACGAGGATCGGAACCAGTCTTTTCAATCTTGTCGAAATGATTTGGTCCATCCTAAAGTTTCAAATGGAGGAAACTCTTCTTTGGGAATCCTCTTTGGACAGGATGTCAAATGAGGATCGGAACCAATCTTGTCAAACGAGGATCAAAAGCAATCTTGTCAAAGTTGTCATCATGATTTGGTCCATCCTAAAGTTCCAAAAGGAGGAAACTATCTTTATGAGTCCTTTTTGGACGAAAATCTCAAACCAGGATCGAAACCAATCTTGTAAAACTTGTCCTCATGATTTGCTTCATCCTAAAGTTCCAAATGAAAAAACTTTTCGCTGGGAATCCTCTTCGGAACAAAATTTTGACTGTCAATGTAGTCCTAATGATTTGGACCATCCTAAAGATGAAAATGGAGCAAACTATTCTTTGGAAATCCTCTTTGGACAAAAATGTTAAACGTGGATCAGAACCAATCTTGTCAATGTTGTCTTCATGATTTGGTCCATCCTAAACTTCCAAATGGAGGAAACTCTTCTTTGGAAATCCTCTTTGGACAAAAATGTTGAACATCAAAGTTTTCCTCATGTTTTGGTCCATCCAAAAGAAGAGTTTCCTCCATTTGGAACTAATCTTGTCAAGATCATCGTTTGAGTTTTTCCTTCATTTGGACCAAAAGAAAAGTTTCCTCCATTTGGATCTTTTGGATGGACCAAATCATTAGGACAAGTTTGGAAAAGATTGGTTCCGATGCTCGTTTGTCATTTTGTTCCAAAGATGATTCCAAAAGAAGAGTTTCCTCCATTGGGAACTTTAGGATGGACCAAATCATGAGGACAACTTTGACAAGATTGGTTCTGATCCTCGTTTGAGATTTTGGTCCAAAGAAGACTCCCAAAGATAGATTTCCTCCATTTGGAACTTTAGGATGGACCAAATCATGAGGACAACTTTGACGTTCAACATTTTGGTCCAAAGAGGATTTGCAAAGAAGAGTTTCCTCCATTAGCAAGTTTAAGATGGACCAAATCCTTAGGACAAGTTTGAAAAGATTTGTTCTGATCCTCGTTTGACATTATGGTCCAAAAGAGGATTCCCAAAGATAGTTTCCTCCATTTAGAACTGTAGGATGGGCCAAATCATGAGGACAAGTTTGACAAGATTGGTTCCGATCCTTGTTTGACATTTTAATCCAAAGAGGATTCCCAAAGTATGTTTCCTCCATTTGGATCTTTAGGATAGACCAAATCATGAGGATAACTTTGACATTCAATATTTTGGTCAAAAGAGGATTTCCAAAGAAGAGTTTCCTCCATTTGGAAGTTTAGGATGGACCAAATCATGAAGACAACATTAACAAGATTTGTTCTGATCCTCTTTTGACATTTCGGTCCAAAGAGGATTTCCAAAGAATAGTTTGCTGCATTTGCATCTTTAGGATGGACCAAATATGTTACGAACCCTCAAAGTTGACGGATTCAAGAACCGGATGATGGACCCTTGAACAGAAAAGATTGAAAACCCTTAACAATTTGAATCAACCTTTAGGCGAGATTGGGAAGATGATGACCTAATCGATCAATCCCCTAATTCAAGAATAGGTTTCTTTAATTAAGGTCGAGGCACTCCACAAGAACAATGATCAATTGAACTTGAATGACTCTAAACACGCAATTCAAGAACATGAATTACATAGAGGTTTTTCAAAGAAAAAACCTTAAACCAAAACAAAGGGATTTTCATTCATTGATATTCTGATTGTAAAGCTTACAAATGAGGCTTTAAATAGCCTAAGAAACCCTAGCTTGGTCGAAAATATCAAGGGAAATAAAGATCTAATGATGAAAAGGCAAAAACTAGACTTTCCTAATTCAAATTAGGAAAGTTTTCCTAATCTTCTAAACTTGGGCTACAAGTTTTAAAAACGAAGGAAACAAAGTAAATTCTTCCCTATAACATTATTAATAATAATAATAAATCAAACTAAATTAATAAAACTCAAATAAAATACTAAAATTCGAAATTGGATGAAAATAGACAAAACTACAAGTGTTGGTTGCCGTTTTTTATGTCATTTTCACTCGTTTGAATGTATTCATGCGTGGTTTTCTTTGGAGCTCTTTGAAACAAATATCCCATGAGTTTAGTAGTGTTTTCAACTCATTTTCTTCATTATTAAAGTATGTAACCCAATATCCTTGCAAATGCCCAAGAAAGTCAATCTTCACTCGTTTAGTCTTCGGATTCTTGATATTTTCTTGATTGAAACTTTGGACTTCATCAATTCTTTGACTTTTGGGGCTGGGATGATTCATATCAAAATCATTAGCGCAACTTTGACAGTCAAAATTTTGGTTCGAAGAGGATTCCCAGAGAAGAGATTCTTCCATTTGGAACTTTAGGATGGACCAAATCATGAGGAAAAGTTTGACAAGATTGGTTTCGATCCTGGTTTGAGATTTCAATCCAAAGAGGACTCCCAAAGATAGTTTCCTCCTTTTGGAACTTTAGGATGGACCAAATCATGATGACAACTTTGACAAGATTGGTTCCGATACTCGTTTGACATTTTGGTCCAAACAGGATTCCCAACGAAGAGTTTCCTCCATTTGGAACTTTAGGATTGACCAAAACATGAGGACAAGAGGTTCCTCCATTTGGATCTTTAGGATGGACCAAATCATAATGATACGAACCCTCAAGCGTTGACGGATTCAAGAACCGGATGATGGACCCTTGAACGGAAAAGCTTGAAAACCCTTAACAATTTGAATCAACCTTTAGGCGAGGTTGGGAAGATGATGACCTAATCGATCAATCCCCTAATTCAAGAATATGTTTCTTTAATTAAGGTTGAGGCACTCCACAAGAACAATGATCAATTGGACTTGAATGACTCTAAACATGCAATTCAAGAACATGAATTACAAAGAGGTTTTTCAAAGCAAAAGTTTAAACCAAAACAAATCGATTTTCATTCATTGATATTCTGATTGTAAAGCTTACAAAAGAGGCTTTAAATAGCCTAATAAACCCTAGCTTGGTCGAAAATATGAAGGGAAATAAAGACCTAATAATAAAAAGGTAAAAACTAGACTTTCCTAAATTCAAATTAGGAAAGTTTTCCTAATCTTTTAAACTTGGTCTCCAAGTTTGCAAAACTAAGGAAACAAAGTCAAATCTTCCCTATTACATCAATAATAATAATAATAAATAAAACTAAAGTAATAAAACTCAAATAAAATACTAAAATTCGAAATTGGATGAAAATAGACAAAACTACAAGTGCCAGTCGCCGTTTTTGATGTCATTTTCACTCGTTTGAATGTTTTCATGCGCGATTTTCTTTGGAGCTCTTTGAAACAAATATCCCATGAGTTTAGAAGTATATTAAACTCATTTTCTTGATTAGTCAAGTATGTAACCAAATATCCTTGCAAATGCCCAAGAAAGTCAATCTTCACTCGTTTAGTCTTTGATTCTTGATCTTTTCTTGATTGAAACCTTGGACTTCAATATTGTCAATTCTTTGACATTTGGGGCTGGGATGATTCATATCATTCTCTCCAACTTCGAAAAGATTCGTCCTCGAATCTAAAGGTTTGATCATGGTGGAGTCTCCCTTGAAAAGTTCACCAATTGTTAAAGCATTTGTGGCACCATTATTGGCATTGATTTCCTGCAAAAAATCATAAACAAAATCTTGCAAAGGGTTTAGGTTGAAACTTCCCATATGATACTCGAGTGCAAAGAGGGGTGGTGTGGCCAATAATTTCCTTTTCCTCTCAATTCTTCTAACGAGAGCTTGCTTTTCTTGCTCTAATTTTCTCAACTCTTCTTGCTTCTTTATTTTCTCCTTTTCTTCTCGCCCTAATCTCTCTCGCTTCACCGACTCCCTTTTCTCTCTTCTTTTTTGTTGTTCTTGTTCCATCCTCTTCAATCTCTCTTTTTCTTCTTCTTTAGTTTCATCTCCTTCTAGAGCCAAATCTATCTTGTTAGGGCACACCTCCCGAATATGCCCTCTTCCACGACATTTAGTACACTTGATATCTCTAGTATGTATTGTCATAATGGAAGAATTTTGTGGTTGCAAAAAAATTAGGGTTTTGAAAGATGAAGAAAAAAAAAACTGCTTGGTATTCAAACTTTGAAACGAGTTTTTAGGTAATTTAAGTTCTGATTTTGGATTTGATGTCTTCTGTAATTTTGTAGAGGATCGAAAAATAAACAGATTGGAAAAAAATTTCGTAGGAAAAGGTTAAGGGACGAGGTCAGTAGGTGATGTACAAGTTGGAACAAAAATCTGGAAATTTTCTGGTTTTTTTTAATGAAAGCGGTTTTGATGGGGGATTAGAAAAAGTGAAGACGTAGGTGATGAAGTAAACGAATTTACCTTTGATAACTCTCTCCCAGAGCAAGCTCTGATACCAAATGATACGAACCCTCAAGCGTTGACGGATTCAAGAACCGGATGATGGACCCTTGAACGGAAAAGCTTGAAAACCCTTAACAATTTGAATCAACCTTTAGGCGAGGTTGGGAAGATGATGACCTAATCGATCAATCCCCTAATTCAAGAATATATTTCTTTAATTAAGGTTGAGGCACTCCACAAGAACAATGATCAATTGGACTTGAATGACTCTAAACATGCAATTCAAGAACATGAATTACAAAGAGGTTTTTCAAAGCAAAAGTTTAAACCAAAACAAATCGATTTTCATTCATTGATATTCTGATTGTAAAGCTTACAAAAGAGGCTTTAAATAGCCTAATAAACCCTAGCTTGGTCGAAAATATGAAGGGAAATAAAGACCTAATAATAAAAAGGTAAAAACTAGACTTTCCTAAATTCAAATTAGGAAAGTTTTCCTAATCTTTTAAACTTGGTCTCCAAGTTTGCAAAACTAAGGAAACAAAGTCAAATCTTCCCTATTACATCAATAATAATAATAATAAATAAAACTAAAGTAATAAAACTCAAATAAAATACTAAAATTCGAAATTGGATGAAAATAGACAAAACTACAAGTGCCAGTCGCCGTTTTTGATGTCATTTTCACTCGTTTGAATGTTTTCATGCGCGATTTTCTTTGGAGCTCTTTGAAACAAATATCCCATGAGTTTAGAAGTATATTAAACTCATTTTCTTGATTAGTCAAGTATGTAACCAAATATCCTTGCAAATGCCCAAGAAAGTCAATCTTCACTCGTTTAGTCTTCGGATTCTTGATCTTTTCTTGATTGAAACCTTGGACTTCAATATTGTCAATTCTTTGACATTTGGGGCTGGGATGATTCATATCACATAAGGACAAGTTTAACAAGATTGGTTCCGTTTTGGTCCAAAGAGGATTCCCAAAGAATAGTTTCCTCCATTTGGATCTTTAGGATGGACCAACTCAGTAGGACAAGTTTGAAAAGATTTGTTCCGATCCTCGTTTGTCATTTTGTTCCAAAGATAATTTGAAAAGAAGAGTTTCCTCCATTGGGAACTTTAGGATGGACCAAATCATTAGGACAAGTTTGAAAATATTGGTTCCGATCCTCGTTTGACATTATTGTCCAAAGAGGATTCCCAAACAAGAGCTTACTCCTTTTAGATATTTAGGATGACCAAAATCACGAGGACAACTTTGACGTTAAACATTTTGGTCCAAAGAGGATTTCCAAAGAAGAGTTTCCTCATTTTGGAACTTTAGGATGGACAAAATCATGATGACAACTTTGACAAGATTGGTTTCGATCCTCGTTTGACATTTTGGTCCAAAGAGGATTTCCAATGATAGTTTCCTCCATTTGGAACTTTAGGATGGACCAAATCATTAGGACAAGTTTGAAAATATTTTTTTCGATCCTCGTTTGATATTATTGTCCAAAGAGGATTCCCAAAGAAGAGTTTACTCATTTTCGATCTTTAGGATGGACCAAATCACGAGGACAACTTTGACGTTCAACATTTTGGTCCAAAGAGGATTTCAAAAGAAGAGTTTCCTCCTTATGGAACTCTAGGGATGGACCAAATCATGAGGTCAACTTTGACAACATTTGTCCGATCCTCGTTTGACATTTTGGTACAAAGAGGATTCCCAAAGTAGAGTTTCCTCCTTTTGGAACTTTAGGATGGACAAAATCATTAGGACAACTTTGACGTTCGACTTTTTAGTCCAAAGTGGATTCTCAAAGATCGTTTCCTCCATTTGGAATTTTATAATGGACCAAATCATTAGAACAAGTCTAAAAAGATTGGTTCCGATCCTCGTTTGACATTCCTATCCAAAGAGGATTCGCAAAAAAGAGTTTCCTTCATTTGGAAATTTAGAATGGACCAAATCATGAGAACAAGTTTGAAAAGAGTGGTTCCGATCCTCGTTTGACATTTTAGTCCAAATAGGATTCCCAAAAATATGTTTCCTCTTTTTGGAACTTTAGGATGGACCAAATCATGAGGGCAAGTTTGACAAGATTGGTTTCAATCCTCGTTTTGACATTTTGGTCCAAAGAGGACTCCCAAAGATAGTTTCCTCCATTTCGAACTTTAGAATGGACCAACTCATTAAGACAAGTTTGAAAAGATTGGTTACGATCCTCGTTTGTCATTTTGTTCCAAAGATAATTCCAAAAGAAGAGTTGTGATATGAATTATGTAGCAATGCATTTAAGGAATTCAAGCTTAAAGAGTACATGCATTGATGACAACTCAAGTTGCATTTAATGCACTCAAGATGCATTTATAACGACTCAAGCTTCATTCAAGCCAACTAAAGCTTCATGCAAGGGAACTCAAAGATACTTCATGACAAACATTAATGAACATTTAAAAGCTTCATTTAGAGTTCAAATATCAGTTTTAAATGTTTTAGTTGCATTGTAGGTTACGAATTAAATGGTGGCTGAATGTAACTTATGTTTTTGCTTTAATTTTGGGGGTTACAAGCTAGGAACTTAACGGGGCTGACATGGGATCATTATGAATGAAATTTACATGTAATTTAAGCCTATAAATAGGCCATGTATCAGCCAATGTAAATCAGATTTGTAAGACTTGACAGATTCAAAAGATTGAATGAAATGTAGCATTTTTATGCACATTGAGAGCCTTGAGCCTCACCCTTTGTAATCTTGCTTTAGATTACATGTTCAAAAACATTCAAGAGGGGAGTGATCAACCAACTTGTGGAGTGTTTCGAGTCATGAGATGATGGAACGTAAAAGTTTGTCTGTTTCATAATTTTTAGATCACATAGGGCAATCTGTTTCTAGCCTTTCCTTATGGTTGAAATCGAATAGTTAGGGAGGGTTTGAATTCATGCTTCCAGGGTTCATGCTAAGTATAATAGCATCGAGTGTTTGAACTTGACATTTGAGTTTGCCTTATCAAGTTGCCTGATATGAATCATGGAGCACAAGACAAGATAGACAAGCTTAGGATGGTTCAAGGGCCAATGACAAGATCCAAGACCAAGAAATTGCAACAAGCTTTGAATATCCATTGTCAAGCATACATGAGCAAACTCAAGGAGAGTTTTGAAGATTGGAACATTGAGGGTAAGGAAGAAGACTTAAAGAACTTCAACTTATGGCATGTGCAATTGGAAGAAGAATTTGGACAAGTTGTGCAATCAGATTCAAAGAATAAAGCTTAGAGAGAAAGTTGCAAACTTTCCATATTTGACAACTTTTCTTATTTGAGTCTTTTATTTATTTTATGCATTTAGGGATTTTGTATAATGTTTTCCATGGCCAAAGGACATGTTTTAGGCCTTTTATATTCAGTTTATATGTTTGGAAAGCATTAGGAAAGATATTATTCTCTAGAAAAGATTTTCCACAAAATCTGCCAATTTCACATAAGGCAAGTTTTGGGCAGATTTTGTGCTCCTTGTAATCTGAATTTCCTAGCTTATTTTTAGGGTTTCTTTGCCTATTTAAAGGCCTCATTTGTAACCCTAAAGACTCAGAATTCATATGATAATAATATTTGATACGAACCCTCAAGCGTTGACGGATTCAAGAACCGGATGATGGACCCTTGAACGGAAAAGCTTGAGAACCCTTAACAATTTTAATCAACCTTCAGGCGAGGTTGGGAAGATGATGACCTAAACAATCAATCCCCTAATTCAAGAATAGGTTTCTTTAATTAAGGTTGAGGCACTCCACAAGAACAATGATCAATTGGACTTGAATGACTCTAAACATGCAATTCAAGAACATGAATTACAAAGAGGTTTTTCAAAGCAAAAGCTTAAACCAAAACAAAAGGATTTTCATTCATTGATATTATGATTGTAAAGCCTACAAAAGAGGCTTTAAATAGCCTAATAAACCCTAGCTTGGTAAAAAATATGAAGGAAAATAAAGACCTGATAATAAAAAGGTAAAAACTAGACTTTCCTAATTCAAATTAGGAAAGTTTTCCTAATCTTTTAAACTTTGTCTCCAAGTTTGTAAAACTAAGGAAACAAAGTCAAATCTTCCCTATTACATCAATAATAATAATAATAAATAAAAATAAAGTAATAAAACTCAAATAAAATACTAAAATTTGAAATCGGATGAAAATAGACAAAACTACAAGTGTCAGTCGCCGTTTTTGATGTCATTTTCACTCGTTTGAATGTTTTCATGCGCGATTTTCTTTGGAGCTCTTTGAAACAAATATCCCATGAGTTTAGTAGTGTTTTAAACTCATTTTATTCATTATTCAAGTATGTAACCAAATATCCTTGCAAATGCCCAAGAAAAACAATCTTCACTCGTTTAGTCTTCGGATTCTTGATCTTTTCTAGATTGAAACCTTGGACTTCAATATTGTCAATTCTTTGACATTTGGGGCTGGGATGATTCATATCATTCTCTTCAACTTCGAAAAGATTCGTCCTCAAATCTAAAGGTTTGATCATGGTAGAGTCTCCCTTGAAAAGTTCGCCAATTGTTAAAGCATTTGTGGCACCATTATTGGCATTGATTTCCTGCAAAAAATCATAAACAAAATCTTGCAAAGGGTTTAGGTTGAAACTTCCCATATGATACTCAAGTGCAAAGAGGGGTGGTGTGGCCAATAATTTCCTTTTCCTCTCAATTCTTCTAACTAGAACTTGCTTTTCTTGCTCTAATTTTCTCAACTCTTCTTGCTTCTTTATTTTCTCCTTTTCTTCTCGCTCTAATCTCTCTCGCTTCACCAACTCCCTTTTCTCTCTTCTTTTTTGTTGTTCTTGTTCCATCCTCTTCAATCTCTCTCTTTCTTCTTCTTTAGTTTCATCTCCTTCTAGAGCCAAATCTATCTTGTTAGATCACACCTCCCGAATATGCCCCCTTCCACGACATTTATTACACTTGATATCTCTAGTATGTATTATCATAAAGGAAAAATTTTGTGGTTGCAAAAAAATTAGGGTTTTGGAAGATGAAGAAAAAAAACTGCTTGGTATTCGAACTTTGAAACGAGTTTTTAGGTGATTTAAGTTCTGATTTTAGATTTGATGTCTTCTGTAATTTTGTAGAGGATCGAAAAATAAACAGATTGGAAAAACATTTCGTAGGAAAAGGTAGAGGGACGAGGTCAGTAGGTGATGTACAAGTTGGAACAAAAATCTGGAAATTTCTGTTTTTTTTTTTTTTTTTAATGAAAGCGGTTTTGATGGGGGATTAGAAAAAGTGAAGACGTAGGTGATAAAGTAAACGAATTTACCTTTGATAACTCTCTCCCAGAGCAAGCTCTGATACCAAATGATACTAAAACCCTATGGAATTGCTCTTAAAACCCTTAAACTTAACTAAGAACCCCAAAAGATCAAACCATAAAACCCACATATGCCATTCGAAGCAACCCAAGGAAAGGCTAGAAAACAGATTACCTTATGTTGATCTAAAAATCATGAAACGGACAAACATTACATTCCATCATTTCATGATCCTAGACACTCCACAAGTAGCACTATCATCTCCACTTGAATGACTCTAAACAAGTAATCTAAGACAAGACTACAAAGGGGTGAGGCTCAAGGCTCTCCATTTGCTCCAAAGGCAACTTTTCATTACATTTTCAATCCTCCCATTAGGGTTACAAATAATCCTTTAAATAGGCAAAAGAAACCCTAAAATAAGCTACAAAATTCGAAATAAATGAGAATAAAATCTGCCAAATACTTTCCTTAAGTGCATTTGGTGCATTTTAGGAAAGTTTTGCCCTAGAAGATATTATATGATTCCTAAAATATTCTAAGCATTAATACTGATAAATAAAGGCCTAAAATATGACTATATACATTGTAAATTTGTTGACACCATATAAGGAAAGTAGAAGACAAATATGA
Source organism: Gynostemma pentaphyllum (assembly GCA_028015215.1). Taxonomy (NCBI): domain Eukaryota; kingdom Viridiplantae; phylum Streptophyta; class Magnoliopsida; order Cucurbitales; family Cucurbitaceae; genus Gynostemma; species Gynostemma pentaphyllum. Next base: position 22,720,102 of record CM051345.1, on the reverse strand, counting down.
AAAGTGGTCCAAATAAGGAAAGTTTCCAAAATCGCCGAAAACAATCCTAAAATTATTTTTAGCACATTTCTTCTTCAAAGTTTGCTTCCTTACCGAGTATCTTGATGTCTAAAAGCTTCTTATTCAATATTCTTTGTCCACACATCGATTTACAAGATTATCTTATTGATTGACAAGCTTCTCCTCGGTTTGCTCTCATTTGACAAGTTTCTTGGCTCTTCAACTGTTGATTGCGAGGCTCCCTGATTCATATCAATATTTCTTTTTTCTTTGCTAAAATTGCTTAGTTTTGTAGCCTTGTTCTTAGGTTGCATGTTTTAGGAACATTCAAGCAAACCTTGATCTAGGTTTGTTTGTGAATTGTTTCAATCTTGAAATAAGAACAAGTTCTCTTATTTCAAGGTCTTTGATCATTGGAATAATCTTCTTTTCTTGTTTTTCCAAAGGTTTTACCTTTTTGTTCATGGGGTTTTAGGATGTGCATCTAGGGGTTCTTTGTTCTTTCAAAGGGTTTCTATTTCAATTCTAGGGTTTCATATCAGTTGGTATCAGAGCTTAGGCTCAAGGGAAGATTTCTATCTTTCTTGCTTTCTTGTTATTTCAATTTTATTATTGTTTTGTTCTTAGTTCATCCGAAAAACCAGAAAATACATTAAAAAAAAAACTGTTCCAGAATTTCCTTATTTGTTTTTGCCTACTGTTTTAATTTTTTTCATATAGTTACCTTTTGATTCTCAGAAAATCACCAACTACAAAAGTCTTTATTTTTTTGTCTAGTTTATTTTTTATTCAGAAAAGTTTGTCAAACAAAAAGTGAAAGATTGAGGAAAAAATAGATCTTCACAGACTGTCGGATTGTGCAGAAAATTGTTATAAAAAAAAAAGCGTTCTTGCTATTTGCTTGAGTTTCTTGAAAAAAGTGTTTAGTGTTCATATTGTTCTTGAATAATTCATCTTAAACTCATCATTTATGCATCTTGAATCCGAAATTATCAAGTTGAATGAGCCAAAATTTGTTTGTTTCCTAAAAAGCTAGAACTTGACCATAAATAGCCAAAACAGTTTTAGGAAAGTTTCAAATCTGTCCCATATTTGATTGTTTGCTTCTCTTGCTTTAGGAAGTCATTTTTTCTGATTCAAAACACTTTAGGGAAGTCTAATTTCGAATTTTTCTCTTTTAGGAAAGTTTATTCTTGCATATTTTCTTTATTATTCTTTCCTTGTTATTAAAATACACCATAGTTTCAAAATCTGTCCTATTTTTCTTAACCAACCAAATTGCTTGTTCTTTTTTCTGTATTGTTACTTTTTTAAACTTTATTAGTATCTTCATTGTTTGATAAATGCTAAAGTGTGCTAAGAGTTCAAGGCTACATTTAGGCCCTAAAATCTTTTTTGAGTGCAAACACAAGTGAATTAACATCTTTGAGTGTAAACACTTAGGGAGTGAATTGAAAGGTCCTATTTTAACATTACTAACTTGTTTCTCTTGCAGCAATGACTAATGAAGGGGATTGTTCTAATATGAAGGAGGAGATTAAGAAAACTGAAACAATGGATGGATACATCTTAAAAATACAAAGAGATGTTGATAGGAAGATGGAGGCTCAAACAAGGGAGATTGCCAACCTAAGTGCTCAAATACAAGCTTTGCTCTTAAACCAACCTAGAGCCAATCAAAATGTGGCTCCAAATGAGGCTAGGGAGCAACAAATTGTGCAAGGGGCTGAGGCACATAATGAACAACAAGGGTGGGATCCTTATGCTTTTAATGAAGATCCTATAAATTAAATGAGAGCACATAATGGAGGAGGTAGAGGAAGAGGCCGAGGGTTCCAAGTTCAAAGACCAAACAGGGAGTTTCCTTTTGCTAGAGATGATGACTTAAAGGGAATCAAGTTCAAAATTCCACCATTCCAAGGCAAGACTGATCCGGAAGAGTACTTGCAATGGGAGGCACAAACTGAGCACATATTTGATTGCAACAACTTCAGTGAGCAAAGGAAGGTACTTTTAGCAATTACTGAATTTACTAATTATGCTTCTGTTTGGTGGATTCAGTTAAAAGCTAAACTTAGAAGGGAGAGATAACCTCAAATAGAGACATGGGCTGAGCTTAAGGGCACGATGAGGAAGAGGTTCATTCCAAAAACTTATGAAAGAGATATAGTGTTCAAGTTGCAAAGGTTTGATCAAGGTTCAAAAAGTGTAGAAGACTATTACAAGGAGCTTGATATCTTGATGACAAGGGCTGGAATTGAGAAGACTGAATTAGCTACCATGGGAAGGTTTATGGGGGGCTTGAATAGAGAATTAAGGCACAAAGTTGATGCTCACTCTTGCTATGACATGGAGGAAATGTTACACCTTGCAATTAAATTTGAGTCACATATGCAAGAAGATTCTAAGTCAAGGTATTATTCTAAACCCTATCCATCCAAACCTACTTCAACTAAACCCTCTTCTAGCCAACCTTGGGGAAAAGACACCAAAAACACATATTCTGGCCAAGGGGACCAATTTCCAAAAGACAAACCTGTTTTTGATAAAAAGAGGGAGGGTGAGAGTTCTTTCATGGGTAAGGGTAAAATAGAAGAAGCTAGGACTAGGGACATCAAATGTTGGAAGTGTCAAGGGTTAGGGCATGTCATGAAAGATTGTCCAAACAAAAGAACCATGTTTATTGAGAATGGGGAATACATATCTGGGGATGATGAGAGTGAACATGAAAATATGGAGTTTGAGGAGGAAAGTGATGGGAGTATTGAGGAGGGAAACAAAGTTACTCTAGTGTCTAGGAGGGTACTTAGTGCACAAGTGAAAGAGAATGACCAAGACCAAAGAGAGAACTTATTCTATACTAGATGCTATGTAGAAGGAGTGTCTTGTAGTGTCATCATAGATGGTGGGAGTTCCACAAATGCTGTGAGTTCTACCCTTGTCACTAGATTAAACCTAACAACCAAACCCCATCCAAAACCCTACAAACTACAATGGCTTACTGATTGTGGAGAGTTGAAAGTGAACAAAAAGACTTTAATTTCTATGACTCTTGGGAAGTATAAGGATGAGGTGGAGTGTGATGTAGTTCCAATGCATGCTGGGGATATCTTACTTGGAAGGCCTTGGCAGTTTGATAGAAGGGCAATCCATGATGGTTATCTAAATAGGTACTCATTTACATTGAATGGAAGAAAGACCACACTTACACCATTAACTAGCTCCGAAGTATAAATTGATCAATATAAGTTAGAAAAGAGAAGGAAAGAGCTTGAGAGTGAGAAAAAGAAATTGAGTGATTCAAAAGAATTGAGTGACAAAAAGAAATTGAGTGATTCAAAAGAATTGAGTGACAAAAATAAATTGAGTGATTCAAAAGATTGGAGTGATAAAAACACTTTGAGTGAAAAAAGAGAGCAAAAGAAAGGAGTGAGCTTGTTTGCAAGAACTAGTGAGGTTAAGAGAGCTTTGTTTTCAAACAAAACAATCCTTGTACTTTTGTGCAAAGGATCTTGCTTTATCACTAACCAACTTAACCAAGAATTGCCTAGTGTCTTTGTTGATCTTTTGCAGCAATATGGAGATGTCTTTCCCGAAGAGATGCCTAATGAATTACCACGAATCAGAGGTATTGAACACAAGATTGACTTCATTCCAGGAGCTTCAATTCCAAATAGGCCAGCCTATAGATCAAATCCAACCGAGGCAAATGAGATTCAAAAGCAAGTTGAGGAGTTGCTTGCCAAAGGATATGTAAGAGAGAGTCTTTCTCCTTGCTCTGTCCCTGTTTTGTTAGTTCCTAAAAAGGATGGTACTTGGCGCATGTGTGTTGATTGTAGGGCCATTAATAAGATCACCATTAAGTATAGACATCCTATCCCTTGATTAGATGACATGCTTGATGAATTACATGGTTGCATACTCTTTACTAAAATTGATTTAAAATCAGGTTACCATCAAATTAGAATGGAATTGGGAGATGAATGGAAAACAGCTTTTAAAACAAAGTTTGGATTGTATGAATGGTTAGTAATGCCTTTCAGATTAACTAATGCACCTAGCACATTCATGAGGTTAATGAATCATGTTCTTAGAGATTTTTTGGGTAAATTTGTGGTAGTTTACTTTGATGACATTCTCATTTACTCTAGATCATTGCATGAGCATGTAAAGCATGTAGGGGCTGTTTGTGAAACACTTAGGAAAGAAAAGTTGTATGCTAATTTGAAAAAGTGTTCTTTTTGCATGGAAAGAGTAAAGTTCTTAGGGTTCATTGTGTCTAATCCGGGTAGAAGTAGATGAGGAAAAGATTAAAGCCATCCAAAAGTGGCCAACCCCAACAAATGTGAGTGAAGTGAGGAGCTTTCATGGGCTTGCTGGTTTTTATAGGAGGTTTATAAAAGACTTTAGCACCATTGCTTCTCCTTTAAATGAATTGGTTAAAAAGAATGTTGTGTTTGCATGGGGAGTAGCCCAAGAATCTGCCTTCCAAACTCTTAAGGATAAATTGTGTAATGCACCACTACTTGTTTTGCCTAGCTTTGATTTGACTTTTGAGATAGAGTGTGATGCAAGTGGCATAGGCATAGGGGATGTTTTGATGCAAAATGGGAAACCAGTGATGTACTTTAGTGAAAAGTTGAGTGGAGCTTCATTGAATTATCCAACTTATGATAAAGAGTTGTATGCATTGGTGAGGGCATTGCAAACATGGCAACACTACCTATGGCCAAGAGAGTTTGTCATTCATACGGATCATGAAAGCTTGAAGCATTTGAAAGGACAAGACAAGCTCAACAAAAGACATGCAAAATGGGTAGAGTTCATTGAAACATTTCCTTATGTTATCAAGTACAAGAAAGGTAAGGATAATGTTGTGGCTGATGCATTGTCAAGAAGGTATGCTCTTTTCAATTCTCTTAATGCTAAGTTCTTAGGTTTTGAGCATGTTAAGACACTTTATGCACTTGATGATGATTTTGGAGAGATTTATGCTTCCATTTGCCGAGGGACTTCTTTTGATGACTATGTGATGTGTAATGATTTTCTTTTTAAGAAAGGTAAACTTTGTATTCCTAAATGTTCTATTAGGGAGCTTTTGACTAAAGAGGCTCATGGTGGAGGTTTAATGGGACATTTTTGGGTAGCTAAGACATATGACATGTTGCATGAGCATTTTTATTGGCCTAAGATGAAGCATGATGTAGTTAAAGTTTGTTCTCATTATATTACATGTAAGGCAGCCAAGTCTAGGGTTAAACCACATGGATTGTATTCTCCTTTACCTATTCCTTTAGCACCTTGGTTAGATGTTTCTATGGATTTTGTGCTAGGCTTGCCGAGGACAAAAAGGAGAAAGGATAGCATTTTTGTTGTTGTTGATAGGTTTAGCGAAATGGCTCATTTAATTGTATGTACTAAAACTGATGATGCTAAACACATTGCTGACTTGTTCTTTAGAGAAGTTGTTAAATTGCATGGCATTCCTCAAAGCATTGTGAGTGATAGGGATGTTAAGTTTCTAAGTCATTTTTGGAGAGTTTTGTGGGGTAAGCTTGGGACTAAATTAATGTACTCTACTACTTGTCACCCCCAAACTGATGGTCAAACTGAGGTTGTCAATAGGACTATGGTTACATTGCTTAGGGCTATAATTGATAAAAACCATAAGACTTGGGAAGATTGCATGCCATTCATAGAGTTTGCATATAATAGGGCTTTCCATAGTACTACTAAATGCACTCCTTTTGAACTTGTTTATGGTTTTAATCCAACTACTCCTATTGATTTATTGCCCATGTTACCTACTGATTTGGTGAGTTTTGATGCTAGTACTAAGGTTGACAAGATTCAAGAGCTACACAAGGAGGTTCGAGAAAGAATTGAGAAGCAAAACAACAAAGTAGCTTCTAGGATCAATAAGGGTCGAACTAGAGTAGTTTTTCAACCTGGAGATTGGGTTTGGGTTCACTTTAGAAAAGAGAGGTTTCCATTGCAAAGGAAATCCAAGCTTAATCCAAGAGGAGATGGTCCATTCCAAGGGCTAGAAAGAATCAATGACAATGCTTACAAGATTGATCTTCCAGGTGAGTATAATGTGAGTGCTTCTTTTAATGTTTCTGACTTAAGTCCTTTTGATGTAGGTGATGAATCAGATTTGAGGACAAATCCTTTTGAAGAGGGAGGGGATGATATGAATCATGGAGCACAAGACAAGATAGACAAGCTTAGGATGGTTCAAGGGCCAATGACAAGATCCAAGACCAAGAAATTGCAACAAGCTTTGAATATCCATTGTCAAGCATATATGAGCAAACTCAAGGAGAGATTTGAAGATTGGAACATTGAGGGTAAGGAAGAAGACTTAAAGCACTTCAACTTGTGGCATGTGCAATTGGAAGAAGAATTTGGACAAGTTGTGCAATCAGATTCAAAGAATGAAGCTTAGAGAGAAAGTTGTAAACTTTTCATATTTGACAACTTTCCTTATTTGAGTCTTTTATTTATTTTATGCATTTAGGGATTTTGTATAATATTTTCCACGGCCAAAAAACATGTTTTAGGCCTTTTATATTCAGTTTATATGTTTGGAAAGGATTAGGAAAGATATTATTCTCTAGAAAAGATTGTCCACAAAATCTGCCAGTTTCACATAAGGCAAGTTTTGGGCAGATTTTGTGCTCCTTGTAATCCGAATTTCCTAGCTTATTTTTAGGGTTTCTTTGCCTATTTAAAGGCCTCATTTGTAACCCTAAAGACTCAGAATTCATATGATAATAATATTGCTTTTTGCTTTGCTAAAATTGCTTAGTTTTGTAGCCTTGTTCTTAGGTTGCATGTTTTAGGAACATTCAAGCAAACCTTGATCTAGTTTGTTTGTGAATTGTTTCAATCTTGAAATAGGAACAAGTTCTCTTATTTCAAGGTCTTTGATCATTGGAATAATCTTCTTTTCTTGTTTTTCCAAAGGTTTTACCTTTATGTTCATGGGGTTTTAGGATGTGCATCTAGGGGTTCTTTGTTCTTTCAAAGGGTTTCTATTTCAATTCTAGGGTTTCATATCATTGCCTCCATTGGGAACTTTAGTATGGACCAAATCATTAGGACAGGTTTGAAAATATTGGTTCCGATCCTCGTTTGACATTTTTTCCCAAGAGGATTCCCAAAGAAGAGTTTCCTCCATTTGGAACTTTAGGATGGACCAAATCACGAGGACAACTTTGACGTTCAACATTTTGGTCCAAAGAGGATTTCCATAGAAGGGTTTCCTCCTTTTGGAACTTTAGGATGGACCAAATCATTAGGACAAGTTTGAAAAGATTGGTTCCGATCCTCGTTTGACATTTTAGTCCAAAGAGGATTGCAAAAAATATGTTTCCTCCATTTGGAACTTTAGGATGGACCAAATCATGAAGACAAGTTTGACAAGATTGGTTTCGATCCTCGTTTGAGATTTTGGTCAAAGAGGACTCCCAAAGATAGTTTCCTCCATTTGAAACTTTAGAATGGACCAAATCATTAGGACAAGTTTGAAAAGATTGGTTCCTATCCTCGTTTGACATTATTGTCCAAAGAGGATTCCCAAAGAAGAGTTTACTACTTTTGGATCTTTAGGATGGACCAAATCATGAGGACAACTTTGACGTTCAACATTTTGGTCCAAAGAGGATTTCCAAAGAAGAATTTCCTCCTTTTGGAACTTTAGGATGGACCAAATCATTAGGACAAGTTTGAAAAGGTTGGTTCCGATCATCGTTTGAGATTTTTGTCCAAAGAGGACTCCCAAAGATAGTTTCCTCCTTTTGGAACTTTAGGATAGACCAAATCATTAAGACAAGCTTGAAAAGATTGGTTCCGATCCTCGTTTGACATTATTGTCCAAAGAAGATTCCCAAAGAAGAGTTTACTCCTTTTGGATCTTTAGGATGGACCAAATCACAAGGACAACTTTGACGTTCTACATTTTGGTCTAAAGAGGATTTCCAAGAAGAGTTTCCTCCTTTTGGAAGTTTAGGATGGACCAAATCATGATGACAACTTTCACAAGATTTGTTGCGATCCTCGTTTGACAATATTGGTTCCGATCCTCGTTTGACATTCCTATCCAAAGAGGATTCGCAAAAAAGAGTTTCCTTTGTTTGGAACTTTAGAATGGAACAAATCATGAGAACAAGTTTGAAAAGATTGGTTCCGATCCTCGTTTGAAATTTTAGTCCAAAGAGGATTCACAAAAATATGTTCCCCATTTGGAAGTTTAGGATGGACCAAATCATTTGGACAACTTTGACAGTCAAAATTTTTATTTAAAAAGATTTCCCAGAAAAGAGTTTCTTCCATGTGGAACTCTAGGATTGACCAAATCATAAGGACAAGTTTGGCAAGATTGGTTTCGATCCTCGTTTGAGATTTTGTTCCAAAAAGGACTTCCAATGATAGTTTCCTCGATTTGGAACTTTAGGATGGACCAAATCATTAGGACAAGTTTGAAAAGATTAGTTCTGATCCTCCTTTGAGATTTTCGTTCAAAGAGGACTCTCAAAGATAGTTTCCTCCATTTGGAACTTTAGGATGGACCAACTCATTAGTACAAGTTTGAAAAGATTGGTTCCGATCCTCGTTTGTCATTTTGTTCCAAAGATGATTCCAAAAGAAGAGTTTCCTCCATTGGGAACTTTAGGATGGACAAAATCATTAGGACAAGTTTGAAAAGATTGCTTTCGATCCTCGTTTCACATTTTTTTTCCCAAGAGGATTCCCAAAGAAGAGTTTCCTCAATTTGGTTCTTTAGGATGAACCAAATCATGAGGACAACTTTGACATTCAACATTTTGGCCCAAAGTGGATTTCCAAAGAAGAGTTTCCTCCATTTGGAAGTTTAGTATGGACCAAATCATGAAGACAACATTGACAAGATTGGTTCTGATTCTCGTTTGACATATTGGTCCAAAGAGGATTTCCAAACAATAGTTTGCTCCATTTGCATCTTTAAGATGGACCAAATCATTAGGACAACTTTGACAGTTAAAATTTTGGTCAAAAGAGGATGCCCAAAGAAGAGTTTCTTCCATTTCGAACTTTAGGATTGACCAAATCATGAGGACAAGTTTGGCAACATTGGTTTCAATCCTCGTTTGACATTTTGCTCCAAAGAGCCTGATATGAATCAGGGAGCCTTGCAATCAAAAGTTCAAGAGCCAAGAAACTTGTCAAATGAGAGTAAACCGAGGAGAAGCTTGTCAATCAATAAGATAATCTTATAAATCGATGTGTGGACAAAGAATATTGAAGAAGAAGCTTTAAGACATCATGATACTCAGTAAAGAAGCAAACTTTGAAGAAGAAATGTGCTAAAAATAATTTTAGGAATGTTTTCGGCGATTTTGGAAACTTTCCTTATTTGGACCACTTTCCATATTTGTCTTCTACTTTCCTTATATGGTGTCAACGAATTTACAATGTATTTAGTCATGTTTTAGGCCTTTATTTATCAGTATTAATGCTTAGAATATTTTAGGAATCATATAATATCTTCTAGGGCAAAACTTTCCTAAAATGCACCAAATGCACTTAAGGAAAGTATTTGGCAGATTTTATTCTCATTTATTTCGAATTTGTTAGCTTATTTTAGGGTTTCTTTTGCCTATTTAAAGGCTTATTTGTAACCCTAAAGAGGAGGATTGAAAATGTAATGAAAGGTTGCCTTTGGAGCAAATGGAGAGCCTTGAGCCTCACCCCTTTGTAGTCTTGTCTTAGATTACTTGTTTAGAGTCATTCAAGTGGCGATGATCGTGCTACTTGTGGAGTGTCTCGGATCATGAAACGATGGAATGTAATGTTTGTCCGTTTCATGATTTTTAGATCAACATAAGGTAATCTGTTTTCTAGCCTTTCCTTGGGTTGCTTCGAATGGCATATGTGGGTTTTATGGTTTGATCTTTTGGGGTCCTTAGTTAAGTTTAAGGGTTTTAAGAGCAATTCCATAGGGTTTTCGTATCATTTGCAATCAAAAGTTCAAGAGCCAAGAAACTTGTCAAATGAGAGTAAACCGAGGAGAAGCTTGTCAATCAATAAGATAATCTTATTAATCGATGTGTGGACAAAGAATATTGAAGAAGAAGCTTTAAGACATCAAGATACTCAGTAAAGAAGCAAACTTTGAAGAAGAAATGTGCTAAAAATAATTTTAGGAATGTTTTCGGCGATTTTGGAAACTTTCCTTATTTGGACCACTTTCCATATTTGTCTTCTACTTTCCTTATATGGTGTCAACGAATTTACAATGTATTTAGTCATGTTTTAGGCCTTTATTTATCAGTATTAATGCTTAGAATATTTTAGGAATCATATAATATCTTCTAGGGCAAAACTTTCCTAAAATGCACCAAATGCACTTAAGGAAAGTATTTGGCAGATTTTATTCTCATTTATTTCGAATTTGTTAGCTTATTTTAGGGTTTCTTTTGCCTATTTAAAGGCTTATTTGTAACCCTAAAGAGGAGGATTGAAAATGTAATGAAAAGTTGCCTTTGGAGCAAATGGAGAGCCTCGAGCCTCACCCCTTTGTAGTCTTGTCTTAGATTACTTGTTTAGAGTCATTCAAGTGGAGATGATCGTGCCACTTGTGGATTGTCTCGGATCATGAAATGATGGAATGTAATGTTTGTCCGTTTCATGATTTTTAGATCAACATAAGGTAATCTGTTTTCTAGCCTTTCCTTGGGTTGCTTCGAATGGCATATGTGGGTTTTATGGTTTGATCTTTTGGGGTCCTTAGTTAAGTTTAAGGGTTTTAAGAGCAATTCCATAGGGTTTTTCATATCAGAAGAGGTTCCTCCATTTGGATCTTTAGGATGGGCCAAATCATGAGCACAACTTTGACATGTGGTAAACCTTTGGTCTTCGGATTCAACTTGGTCTAGTGAGTGAAACAAGTATTTCAAATATGCTTTTAATTACAAACAAGTTTTTGGAGTGGTTCGGTTCCTCTTTCGATATTTTGGTCCAAAAAGGAGTCCCAAGAAGAGGTTCTTCCATTTGGATCTTTAGGATAGACCAAATCACGAGGAAAACTTTGACAAGTGGGAAACCTTAGGTCTTCGGTATCAATATGGTCCGAAGAGTGAAACAAGTACTTTGAAACAAGCTTTTCAATTACAAACAAATTTTTGGAGTGGTTCGGATCCTCTTTCGATATTTTTGTCCAAACAGGATTCCCAAAGAAGAGGATCCTCCATTTAGATCTTTAGGATGGACCAAATCATGAGCACAACTTTGACAAGTAGGAAACCTTAGGTCTTTGGTATCAATATTGTCCGAAGAGTGAAACAAGTGTTTTGAAACAAGCTTTTAAATTACAAACAAGTTTTTGGAGTGGTTCGGATCCTCTTTCGATATTTTGGTCCAAACAGGATTCCCAAAGAAGAGGCTCCTCCATTTGGATCTTTAGGATGGACCAAATCACGAGCACAACTTTGACAAGTGGGAAACCTTTGGTCTTCGTATTCAATTTGGTCTTGAGATATGCTTTCAACTTTGACAAGTGGGAAACCCTAAACAAGTACTTTGAAATATGCTTTCAATTACAAACAAGTTTTTGGAGTGGTTCGGATCCTCTTTCGATAATTTTGGTCCAGGAGGATTCCCAAAGAACGTGTTCCTCCATTCGGATATTTACGATGGACCAAATCACGAGGAAAACTTTGACAAGTGGGAAACCTTAGGTCTTTGGTATCAATGTGGTCCGAATAGTGAAACAAGAACTTTGAAACAAGCTTTTCAATTACAAACAAGTTTTTGGAGTGGTTCCGATTTTCTTTCGTTATTGTTGTCCAAAGAGGATTCCCAAAGAAGAGGTTCCTCCATTTGGATCTTTAGGATGGACCAAATCATGAGCACTGCTTTGACAAGTGAGAAACCTTATGTCTTCGGATTCATTTTGGTCTACAGAGTTAAACAAGTACTTGGAAACAAGCTTTTCAATTACAAACAAGTTTTTGGAGTGGTTCGGATTCTCTTTCGTTATTTTGGTCCAAAGAGGATTCCCAGAGAAGTGGTTCCTCCATTTGGATCTTTAGGATGGACCAAATCATGAGCACAACTTTGACAAGTGGTAAACCTTTGGTCTTCAGATTCAATTTGTTCTAGAGAGTGAAAAAAGTATTTGAAATTAGCTTTCAATTACAAACAAGTTTTTGGAGTGGTTCGGATCCTCTTTCGATATTTTGGTCCAAAGAGGATTCCCAAAGAAGAGGTTCCTCCATTTGGATATTTAGGATAGACTAAATCACGAGGAAAACTTTGACAAGTGGGAAACCTTAGGTCCATGGTATCAATATGGTCCGAAGAGTGAAACAAGTACTTTGAAACAAGCTTTTCAATTACAAACAAGTTTATGGAGTGGTCAGATCCTCTTTCGATATTTTGGTCGAAAGAGGATTCCCAAAGAAGATGTTCCTGAATTCGGATCTTTATGATGGACGAAATCATGAGGAAAACTTTGACAAATGGGAAACCTTAGGTCGTTGGTATCAATATGGTCCGAAGAGTGAAACAAGTACTTTGAAACAAGCTTTTCAATTACAAACAAGTTTTTTGAGTGGTTTGGATCCTCTTTCGATATTTTGGTCCAAAGAGGATTCCCAAAGAATAGGATCCTCTATTTGGATCTTTAGGATATACCAAATCATGAGCACAACTTTGACAAGTAGGAAACCTTAGGTCTTTGGAATCAATATGGTCCGAAGAGTGAAACAAGTGCTTTAAAACAAGCTTTTCAATTACAAACAAGTTTTTGGAGTGGTTCGGATCCTCTTTCGATATTTTAGTCCAAACAGAATTCCCAAAGAAGAGGTCCCTCCATTTGGATCTTTAGGATGGACCAAATCATGAGCACAACTTTGACAAGTGGGAAACCTTAGATCTTTGGTATCAATATGGTCCGAAGAGTGAAACTATTACTTTGAAACAAGCTTTTTTATTACAAACAACTTTTTGGAGTGGTTCGGATCCTGTTTCGATATTTTGGTCCAAACCGGATTCCCAAAGAAGAGAATCCTCCATTTGGATCTTTAGGATGGACAAAATCATGAGCACAACTTTGACAAGTGGGAAACCTTATGTCTTCGGATTTATTTTGGTCTAGAGACTGAAACAAGTACTTGGAAACAACCTTTTCAATTAAAAACAAGTTTATGGAGAGGTTCGGATCCCCTTTTATTATTTTGGTCCAAAAAGCAATCCCAAAGAAGGGGTTCCTCCATTTGAATCTTTAGGATGGACCAAATCATGAGCACATATTTGACAAGTCGGAAAGCTTAGGTCTTTGGTATCAATATGGTCCGAAGAGTGAAACAAGTACTTTGAAACAAGCTTTTCAATTACAAACAAGTTTTTGGAGTGGTTCGGATCCTCTTTCAATATTTGATTCAACCAGGATTCCAAAAGAAGAGGTTCCTCCATTTGGATCTTAAGGCTGGACCCAATCATGAGCACAACTTTGACAAGTGGGAAACCTTTGATCTCCGGATTCAATTTTGTCTAGAGAGTGAAACAAGTACTTTGAAATAAGCTTTGATTACAAACAAGTTTTTGGACTGGTTCGGATCCTCTTTCGATATTTTGGTCCAAAGAGGATTCCCAAAGAACATGTTCCTCCATTCAGATCTTTAGGATGCACCAAATCACGAGGAAAACTTTGACAAGTGGGAAACCTTAGGTCCTTGGTATCAATATGGTCCGAAGAGTGGAACAAGTACTTTGAAACAAGCTTTTCAATTACAAACAAATTTTTGGATTGGTTCGGATCTTCTTTCGATATTTTTGTCCAAAGAAGATTCCCAAGAAGAGGTTCCTCCATTTGGATCTTTAGGATGGACCAAATCATGAGCACAACTTTGACAAGAAGGAAACCTTAGGTCATTGGTATCAATATGGTTCGAAGAGTGAAACAAGTACTTTGAAACAAGCTTTTCAATTGCAACAAGTTTTGGAGTTGTTCGGATCCTTTTTCGATTTTTTGGTAAAAACAGGATTCCCAAAGAAGTGGTTCCTCCATTTGGATCTTTAGGGTGGACAAAATCATGAGTACAACTTTGACAAGTGGGAAACCTTATGTCTTCTGATATAGTTTAGTCTAGAGAGTGAAACGAAGTACTTTGAAACAAGCTTTTCAATTACAAACAAGTTTTTGTGGTGGTTCGGATCCTCTTTCGTTATTTTCGTCCAAAGAGGATTCCCAGAGAAGAGGTTCCTCCATTTGTATCTTTAGGATGGACCAAATAATGAGCACAACTTTGACAAGTGGTAAACCTTTGGTGTTCGGATTCAATTTGGTCTAGAGAGTGAAACAAGTATTTGAAATAAGCGTTCAATTACAAACAAATTTTTGGAGTGGTTTGGTTCCTCTTTCGATATTTTGATCCAAACAGGATTCCCAAAGAAGGGGTTCCTCCATTTGGATCTTTAGGATGGACAAAATCATGAGCACAGCTTTGACAAGTGGGAAACCATATGTCTTCGGATTCATTTTGGTCTAGAGAGTGAAACAAGTACCTTGAAACAAGCTTTTCAATTGCAAACATGTTTTTGGAGTGGTTCGGATCCTCTTTCATTATTTTGGTCCAAAGAGGATTCCCAAAGATGAGGTTCCTCCATTTGAATCTTTAGGATGGACCAAATCATGAGCACATATTTGACAAGTGGGAAACCTTAGATCTTTGGTATCAACATGGTCCGAAGAGTGAAACAAGTACTTTTGTGATATGAATTATGTAGCGATGCATTTAAGCAACTCAAGCTTGAAGTGTAGTAGCATTGATGACAACTCTTCATGCATTTATGACAACCCAAGCTTCATACTTAAAGCTTCATTCAAGATAACTTCAATACACATCAAGACAAGCATTAATGGCATTTAAAAGCTACTTTTAAGCATCATGTATCAGTTTCAATTGTTTTAGATGCATTGTAAGTTACAAAGTAATAGTGGCAGATTGTAACTCATGTTTTAGCTTTAATTTCGGGGGTTACAAGCTAGGGACATCATGGGGTTGTTATGGGAGCATTATGAACGAAATTAACATGTATTTTATGCCTATAAATAGGCTTTGTTTTAGCTATTGTAAATCAAATTTGAATGATGAATGAAATGTAGCATTTTTATGCACATGGAGAGCCTTGAGCCTCAACCCTTTGTAATCTTGCTTTAGATTACATGTTTAGAAACATTCAAGAGGGGAGTGATCAACCAACTTGTGGAGTGTTTCGAGTCATGAGATGATGGAACGTAATTGTTTGGGTCCATTTCATGATTTTTAGATCACACAAGGCAATCTGTTTTCTAGCCTTTCCTTGGGGTTGTTTCAAATAGCATATGTGGGTTCTTTGGTTGTGATCTTTTGGGGTCCTTAGTTATGTTCAAGGGTTCTTAAAGCATTTCGAAAGGGTTTTAATATCATTTGGTATCAAAGCATTGGTTACGTTTTTGTGGCCGAGCTCTAGAACAGGTTTTATCCAATCTATCCTTTTCTATTCTTATAGTTTTCAATTCTGTCCATTCTTTTTGTTTCTATCCAAGCATGAATTTTTCTTCATCTTTTCGTTCTGATCTTGTTTCTATATTAAAGATCACTTTCTGATCTAAAAAAAAAAGACTTTGCATTCAAGACCACCGGTTTGTTCATCTTGCGTTCTTCTTGTAAATTCTTAAGGTTTTATGAGTTTGATCTTTGAAATTCGTGTATTTCTGATTGTAATGTGTTATTATGTCAGTTATATATCATAAACCATCAGTTACACCTTCCTTTGCACGAATTTAAAGTCCCAAAAATGGCTAAATTAAAAGTGTTTCAAAAACTGTCCACTTTTGTAACTGTCGTATTTAATGCTGCTGTTTTATGTCGAAATCCTTTCATAACGGCCGAATTTTCTTGTTTGTCCTGAAGAGAAAATATTTATTATCTTTTTATCATTCAAATATCAGAAGGGCTCATAGACAAATTCGTAACGAAAAATATTCAAATATTGGGATTCATTTCAGTGCGCAGATTGCTCTTAAATTGCAACACCTTATCTCCGTTGATTGGTGTTTTCTTTTGTGATTGAATTTTTGAGTTTGGCCAACTGTAAGCTCTTAATAACAGAGATATTAACCTATATATGGGCTGCTTCTCTAAAAGTAAAGGCCAATCTTGAAGGAAATTTGAGTGCAAACACGAGTGGAACAAAGAGAGTTGTAAAAAGTGAGGGAGTGCTTGTAAGGCCAAATTTTTGTGTTTTCTTTCTAACTTTCTTTTGCAGCCACACTTTTTGATTCGAGGACGAATCATTTTGAAGAATGGGGGAATGATATGAATTATGTAGCCATGCATTTAAGCAACTCAAGCTTGAAGTGTAGTAGCATTGATGACAACTCTACATGCATTTATAACAACCCAAGCTTCATACTTAAAGCTTCATTCAAGATAACTTCAATACACATCAAGACAAGCATTAATGGCATTTAAATGCTACTTTTAAGCATCATGTATCAACAAAGTAATAGTGGCAGATTGTAACTCATGTTTTAACTTTAATTTCGGGGGTTACAAGCTACGGACATCATGGGGCTGTTATGGGAGCATTATGAACGAAATTTACATGTATTTTATGCCTATAAATAGACTTTGTTTTAGCTATTGTAAATTAGATTTGAATGATGAATGAAATGTAGCATTTTTATGCACATGGAGAGCCTTGAGCCTCAACCCTTTGTAATCTTGCTTTAGATTACATGTTTAGAAACATTCAAGAGGGGAGTGATCAACCAACTTGTGGAGTGTTTCGAGTCATGAGATGATGCAACATAATTGTTTGGGTCCATTTCATGATTTTTAGATCACACAAGGCAATCTGTTTTCTAGCCTTTCCTTGGGGTTGTTTCAAATGGCATATGTGGGTTCTTTGGTTGTGATCTTTTGGGGTCCTTAGTTAAGTTTAAGGGTTCTTAAAGCATTTCAAAAAGGTTTTCGTATCATTAATGGTTCTTAAAGCATTTCGAAAGGGTTTTCGTATC
The DNA here is from genome assembly GCA_028015215.1 of Gynostemma pentaphyllum. Classification (NCBI taxonomy): domain Eukaryota; kingdom Viridiplantae; phylum Streptophyta; class Magnoliopsida; order Cucurbitales; family Cucurbitaceae; genus Gynostemma; species Gynostemma pentaphyllum. Next base: position 22,703,052 of record CM051345.1, on the reverse strand, counting down.
ATTTGGTATCAGAGCATAGGTTGCATCTTAGTGGCCGATCTCTAGAATTGATTCTATCTTACTTTTATGCACTTGTTTTTCAATTCTACACATTCTGTCCAACAAATTCATTTCTGCCTTTTCATCCATTTTTCTTCATCATTTTATTCTGATTTCATATCCATCTTAAAGATCACAATTAGATCTTGAAAAAAAAAAGAAAGAAAGAAAGAAAGAAAGAGGAGAGCAATTGCATCCGAGAGCACTAATCTGTACATCTTGTGTTCTTCTTGAAAATTCTTCACTTTTCTGAGTTTGATTCATATAATTTCGTGTATAACTGATATAATTGTGTTTCTATAACATTTACCATTGAAATATATCAGTTTCACATTGATGTAAAATCTCAGAAACGGCTATAAGTTACATTTTCCAAAACTGTCCCGTTTTGTAACTGCCGCATTTAATGCTACTGTTTTCCATTCAAACTCTGATCTAACTTCCGAATTTGTCTTTGTTTTCTGAAGAGAAAAGTTTTATCTTTCTGTTAGCTTTCAAAGTTCAGAAGGGCGCTTTATCAAAATCATAACGGAAACAGTTCAAATCTAGAATTTCATTTCTGTGCGCAGGTTTATCCTATTTTCCGGGAACTTCAATTCTGTGAGTTAGTGTTTTCAATTCTGAACGAATTTTGTATTTGGCCTTTTGTATTCTCTTTATTATCATCTTAATAAGCTACATATAGACTACCAATTGAAAATTCATTCTCGAACTCAACGAATTTTGAAATTTGTAACTGCCATTTTACTTGAGTTCTTTGCTTTCAAAAATCTGTTTTGCTTTTCCAATCTGATTTTTGCTTATCCAATCTGTTTTTCTTGCTTTATTTTTGTTTCTTTTCATTATTTTAGGTTGTTTAAATTCTTAATGCTTGGTTTTTAGTACTTTAAACACAAGTTGCTTCCAACTTATCCAATAGCCTTACTTGATATTTTGGCCTACCTTGAGTGATTAAACACGAGAGTTCCCTTGAGTGAAATTTTGTGAGGGAGTGTTGTGAGGTCCAGAATCATGTCACAAGGGGAAAATAATCAGGGTGAGATTAGTGATGCTAGGTGGAGGGAGGCACAAACTGGGGCTTTTGTTAGACTGACTCAAACTCTAGAAGAGCTTAGCGATTGCATAGGTAGATTGGAGTTAGCTAACAATCAGTGGGTTGAAGACAACTTAAATGAGGGTGTTGAACATGAAAAGGAAGACAATGTTACCTTATTGGTTGGAGTAAACCCTAGGAGAGAGCAAGGAGGGGGCCGAGGAAGGGGTAGAGGTAGAGGAAGAGGTAGAGACATAGGACCACCTAGGAGGCCTATGAGGGAGTTACGAGAAGTAAGAGTGGAAGAGAAAAATCCAGGGGGTGTTAAGCTTAAAATTCCGTCTTTCCATGGGAGGTCTAACCCGGAGGAGTACTTGCAATATGAAGATAAAATAGAGCATGTCTTTGATTGCCACAATTTTAGTGAGGAGAGGAAAATGAAGCTTGTCGTGCCTGAGTTTTGTGATTATGCTAGTATTTGGTGGAGTCATCTTAGGGCTGAATGGAGGAGAAACTATGAGCAACCAACTAAAACTTGGGAGGAGCTTAAGGTTTTGATGAGGAAGAGATACATACCAAAGCACTATCATAGGGAAATCAGAAATAAGTTGTTTTCCTTAAAGCAAGGATCAAAGAGTGTTGAAGAATACTATAGGGAGATGAATGTTTTAATGACTAGATCACATATAGAAGAGAGTGAGGATGATACTATGTCACGGTTTTTAGGAGGAATGAATGAAGAGTTGGCTCATAGAGTAGATATGTATCCTTAATTTGACATGGAGGAACTCTTGCATATAGCCGAGAAGATTGAGAAACAAATGGCTTGGGAGAAAGATAACTCCAAGAAATACACTTCTAAATCCACTTTTCAACCATCCAATCCTTGGAAAAAGGGAGTTAGTAGTTCCAAAGGAGACTTTAAACCTAGAGACACATTTGAGGCTGCCAAGAAGGATAAGGGGGAGTCTTCTAAGGGGAAAGGGAAGGAGAGGGTGGATGAAACAAAAGTTGAGAGAAATAGGGATTTTAAATGTTGGAAGTGTCAAGGAGTTGGGCACATTAGCCGCGACTGTCCTAATAAATGAACTATGATTATTAGGAATGGGGAAGTAGTCACGGATGATGAAGATTGTGAAGTTGAGGAGGACGAGTGTGATATTGATGAGGATAGTGTGCAAGCATAGAAGAGGGAAATCAAGTAGCACTTGTTACTAGAAGACTACTTAGTGCTCAAGTGAAGGAGAATGATATTGATGATCAAAGGGACAATTTGTTCCATACTAGATGTTTGGTGCAAGGGACTCCTTGTAGTGTGGTGATTGATAGTGGGAGTTGTACCAATGTTGTGAGTTCAATTCTTGTCAAGAGACTCAATTTGCCTACCATTCCACATCCCACACCTTACAAGTTACAATGGTTGAATAATAGTGGTGAGGTGAAGGTGCTTACGCAAGCTAACACTTCTTTTCATCTTGGGAAGTATAAGGATGAGATAGTTTGTGATGTAGTGCCAATGCATGCCGGGGATATACTTTTGGGAAGACCATGGCAGTTTGATAGGAAGGCTATTCATGATGGTTACCTTAATCTATACACTTTTACCAAGGATGGAAGGAAAAATACTTTGGTTCCTTTGTCTTCCAAAGAAGTTTTCATTGATCAATGTAAGCTTGAACAGAGGAGGCTTGAGTTTGAGATGAAAGAAAAAGAGTTGAAAGCAAAAGAATTGAGTGAAGAGATGAGTAAGAGAGAAAAGAATGTTTTAAGTGGAAAAATCAAGAGTGAAAATAATGAGAGAAAAGAAAAGGAAAACAAAAGAGACAAAGAGAGAAAAGTGAGTTTAATTGCTACTAAGAGTGAAGTGAGGCATGTTTTGTTTTCAAAACAAAACTTCCTTGTACTTTTGTACAAAGGAACTTGTTTTATGACTAACACACCTAACCCTACTTTGCCTAGTGTTTTTGTGTCTCTTTTGCAGGACTTTGAGGATATATTTCCCGATGAGATACCGAGTGGTTTGCCCCCAATAAGAGGCATTGAGCATCAAGTGGATTTCATTCCCGGGGCAACTATACCTAATAGGCCAGCTTATAGGGCCAACCCAACGGAGACAAAGGAAATTCAAAAGCAAGTGGGAGGAGTTGCTTGCCAAGGGCTATGTGAGGGAAAGTTTGAGCCCATGTTCGGTTCCGATGATTTTAGTTCCAAAGAAGGATGGAACTTGGAGGATGTGTGTTGATTGTAGAGCCATCAACAAAATAACAGTAAAGTATCATCATCCTATCCCTAGGCTAGATGATATGTTAGATGAATTGCATGGTTCTATTTTATTTACAAAAATTGATCTTAAATCTAGTTATCATCAAATTAGAATGCATATAGGTGATGAATGGAAAACAGCTTTTAAGACTAAGTATGGCTTGTATGAATGGCTTGTGATGCCTTTTGGTCTTACTAATGCACCTACTACTTTTATGAGATTGATGAACCATGTTCTTAGGGAATTTTTGGGAAAGTTTGTTGTGGTCTATTTTGATGATATTCTGATTTACTCTAAGAGTTTAGATGAACATGTTGAGCATGTTAGACTTGTCTTGCTTACACTTAGGAAAGAAAAGTTGTATGTTAATCTTAAAAAGTGTAGTTTTTGCATGACTAAGGTTAACTTTCTTGGTTTTATAATTTCTGGAAATGGGGTTGAAGTTGATGAAGAGAAGATTAAGGCAATTAAAGAATGGCCAACACCCAAGAATGCAAGTGAGGTAAGAAGTTTTCATGGTTTAGCTAGTTTCTATAGGAGGTTCATTAAGGGCTTTAGTTCTATTGCTTCTCCATTGAATGAATTAGTTAAAAAGCATATTGTATTTGTTTGGGGAGAATCACAAGAGAAGGCTTTTAATGAACTGAAATCTAAGTTATGTAATGCACCTTTACTTTCTTTGCCTAACTTTGAGAATACATTTGAGATTGAATGTGATGCTAGTGGTGTAGGCATTGGAGCCGTTTTGATGCAGGAACAAAAGCCTTTGATGTACTTTAGTGAGAAACTTGGAGGGGCTGCCTTGAACTATCCAACCTATGACAAGGAGCTTTATGCATTGGTTAGAGCTTTGCAAACATGGCAACACTATCTTTGGCCAAAAGAGTTTGTGATTCACACGGATCATGAGAGCTTGAAACATTTGAAGGGACAAAACAAGCTTAACCGAAGGCATGCCAAGTGGGTGGAATTCATTGAGACATTTCCTTATGTTATTAAATACAAGCAAGGTAAAGAACATGTGGTGGCTGATGCATTATCTAGGAGGTACAATCTCTTTAATTCTTTAAGTGTAAAAGTTTTAAGATTTGAGCATATTAAAGAATTATACATGCATGATTCTGATTTTGGTAATACTTATGCATCTTGCATTAATGGGGCTGTTTTGAATGACTTTTATGTGTTTGAGGGATTATTGTTTAAGAAAGACAAATTATGCATACCCAATTGTTCTATTAGGGAGCTTTTAGCTAAAGAAGCTCATAGAGGGGGTTTGATGGGTCATTTTAGTGAGGCTAAGACATATGCTATGCTAAATGAACATTTTAATTGGCCTAAAATGAGACATGATATGAATCATGGAGTCTTCATGTTGATCTTTTCCGAGCTTGCATTCGTTGTTCTCCAATTTCAAGATTAGTTCAATAAATGGAAGTCAAGTTCAAGTAGAGTTCATTAAATGCAAGTCAAGTTCAAACCAAGCTCATTAAATGCAAGTAAACTTCAAGCCTAGTTCATTAAATGCAAGTCAAGTTCAATTAATGCAACCGAAGCTCATTTAATGCAACTCAAGACATCAATGCTACTCAAGACTTATTCATGACATCTTAAGGCTTCATTTAAGACTCTCATCAATACATGTGATCAAGATGTTTCAGTTACAAAGGCTCAAAATCAGATTTGTAACTCCCCACATATCAGTTACACTTTAATAATTCAATAGGGTTGTTAATTGTCATTATTTCAGACTTTAATATGGCTGGCTGTCTTTTGGCCTTATTCATTCATTTTAATGAGTTTAATTTCGTGCATTAGGAAGGCTATAAAGCCATGGAACCCATTTTGTAAGAGGCAGATTACGATTGAATTAAAAATCCAAAGTCTCATTGAGAGCTTTTTCTTTGAATTGTTGTGAGTTGTTCAACTTTTCATCTTGTCATTCCTTGTGTTTAGGGTGGCTGTAGAATCGAGCCATTAGGATTGATCATTCTAATTTGGTGGATTGATTCGAATCTAAAACAAGAAATCCAATTCTTGTCTTTAGATCATTGATCATAAGGATAATCATTTTCTAGCCTTTTTCCTTGGGTTGTTTCAAATGGCATATGTGGGTTCTTTGGTTGTGATCTTTTTGGGTCCTTAGTTAAGTTTAAGGGTTCTTAAAGCATTTCGAAAGGGTTTTCGTATCATTTGGTATCAGAGCATTGGTTGCGTTTTTGTGGCCGATCTCTAGAATTGATTCTATCTTACTTTTATGCACTTGTTTTTCAATTCTACACATTCTGTCCATCGAATTCATTTCTGCCTTTTCATCCGTTTTTCTTCATCATTTTATTCTGATTCATATCCATCTTAAAGATCACGTTTTGATCTTGAAAATAAAAAAAAAAAAAAAAGAAAGAAATAAAGTGGGGAGTGAATTTGCATCCGAGGGCACCAAATCTGTTCATTTTGTGTTCTTCTTGAAAATTCTTCACTTTTCTGAGTTTGATTCATATAATTTCGTGTATGACTGATATAATTGTGTTTCTATAGCATTTACCATTGAAATCTATCAGTTACACATTGATTTAAAGTCTCAGAAACGGCTATAAGTTACATTTTCCAAAACTGTCCCGTTTTGTAACTGCCGCATTTAATGCTACTGTTTGCCATTCAAACTCTGATCTAACGTCCGAATTTGTCTTTGTTGTCTGAAGAGAAAAGTCTTATCTTTCTGTTAGCTTTCAATGTTCAGAAGGGCGCTTTATCAAAATCATAACAGAAACAGTTCAAATCTGAAATATCATTTCTGTGCGCAGGTTTATCCTATTTTCCGGGAACTTCAATTCTGTGAGTTAGTGTTTTCAATTCTGAAAGAATTTTTGAATTTGGCCTTTTGTATGCTCTTTATTATCATCTTAATAAGCTACATATAGACTTCCAATTGAAAATTCATTCTCGAACTCCACGAATTGTGAAATTTGTAACTGTCATTCTTCTTGAGTTCTTTGCTTTCAAAAATCTGTTTTGCTTTTCAAATCTGTTTTACCTATCCAATCTGTTTTTCTTGTTTTATTTTTGTTTCTTTTCATTATTTTAGATTGTTTAAATACTGATTGCTTGATTTTTAGTACTTTAAACACAAGTTCCTTCCAACTTATCCAATAGCCTTACTTGATATTTGGCCTACCTTGAGTGATTAAACACGAGAGTTCCTTGAGTGATATATTGTGAGGGAGTGTTGTGAGGTCCAGAAACATGTCACAAGGGGGAAATAATCACGGTGAGTTTAGTGAAGCTAGGTGGAGGGAGGCCCAAACGAGAGTTTTTGCTAGACTTACTAAAATTGTAGAGGGGCTTAATGAGCGCATGGGTAGATTAGAGATAGCTAGTAATCAGCAAATGGGAGAAATAATTGAAGATGAATTAGAAAGTGATGTTGTTGAAGAAGTAGTCACTGATTGTGAAGAAAGTGACATTGAGGGAGTTCTTGAGGAAGCCGAAGAGAGTGATACTGTAGAGGAGAATATTGAGGAACCTGAGGCGAGTGATGGTAGTTGGGGGGAAGGAACTCAACAAGCACTTTTGTGTAGGAGAGTTCTAAATTTTGAAATAAGAGATAGTGTTGAAGATGACCAAAGACACAACTTGTTCCATACTAGGTGTTTAGTGAATGAGACTCCATGTAGTGTTGTGATTGATGGGGGAAGTTGTACAAATGTTGTGAGCTCAATTCTGGTTAAGAGACTCAATTTGCCTACTAAACCACATCCCAAACCTTACAAGTTACAATGGTTGAACAATAGTGGTGAGGTGAAGGTGCATAAGCAAGCTATCATTTCTTTTAGCCTTGGAAAGTATAAGGATGAGGTAGTTTGTGATGTAGTCCCAATGCATGCCGGGGATATACTTTTGGGAAGGCCTTGGCAGTATGATATGAGAGTTTCCTATGATGGCTACCTTAATAGGTATACTTTTACCAAAGATGGGAGGAAGACTACTTTGGTACCTTTGTCTTCAAAAGAGGTTTTCATTGACCAATGTAAGCTTGAACAAAGGAGGCTTGAGATTGAGTTGAAAGAAAAGAGAAGAATGAAAAAGAAATGTGTGAACACTTAGAGGAAATTGAGAGAAAAGGAAAATCAGTGAGCTATCATGTAAAAATGAGTGAGGTGAGGATAGTTTTTCTTAGTCAAAAGCCTAATTTTGTGCTTATGTGCAAAGTTGACTTTTTGGCAACTAACCTTAACCATTATTTTCCTAGTGTGTTTGAATATCTTTTTCAGGTTTGGAAGCATTACTTATGGCCAAATAAGAGATTGAGGTGTTCGAAAGGACAATACATCAAAGAAAGAAAGTATATCGATTCTAACGAGAATGTTGTAAGTAAAATACTTTCTTGGCACAATGCTTTATATTCTAATCTGAGTTTAGAGCATTTGAAATTTATTTTTAATGAGCATCTTGAAATTACAATTTTTGAGTATGTTGAAAAGTTGAACTCATTAAGGAATGCATATTCTTCTTATGTAGTTGCTTTTGCTTTGAGAAGTTACAATGTATACCAATCTGTTTTGCATGAATGGGAAACTCAAGAAGTGATAAATGTGATCTTTGGGGCAATCATTAAAGAAACAAACTCGAAAGTGAAAACTAATGAGAATTGTTTACATTTTGTAGAGAATACATGTAATAGGACAATATATCATAAAAATGTTTGTTTTACAAATAAACTTATTTATGGTCTTTATGCTATTACTCCATTAAAGATGCTGCCTTTTAGATCTAATGTGTTTGTGAGTGATTCAGCTCATTTTATGTATGTATTCATCAAATTAATGGACAATCATGTGGAGCAAATGATCAAGGAGCAATTTTTCACATTTACCTTGAAAATGAACTTGAGAAGGAAACCGCTTAAGTTACATCCGAGAGCATGGATTTGGATGCATTTCCGGAAGAAAAGATTACAAAAAAGGACTAAGTTGCATCCAAGGGGGGATGGACCCTATCAAGTCCTTGGAAGAATACATGCAAAATTTCATACCATTGCGTTACAAGGTGAGTATTTTTCGAATTCAATATTTAAAGTTTCTGATTTCGGATCTTTTGTTGTAGGGCATGAAGATTTGGATTCGAGGACGAATCCTTTTCAAGAAGGAGGGAATGATATGAATCATGGAGTCTTCATGTTGATCTTTTCCGAGCTTGCATTCGTTGTTCTCCAATTTCAAGATTAGTTCAATAAATGGAAGTCAAGTTCAAGTAGAGTTCATTAAATGCAAGTCAAGTTCAAACCAAGCTCATTAAATGCAAGTAAACTTCAAGCCTAGTTCATTAAATGCAAGTCAAGTTCAATTAATGCAACCGAAGCTCATTTAATGCAACTCAAGACATCAATGCTACTCAAGACTTATTCATGACATCTTAAGGCTTCATTTAAGACTCTCATCAATACATGTGATCAAGATGTTTCAGTTACAAAGGCTCAAAATCAGATTTGTAACTCCCCACATATCAGTTACACTTTAATAATTCAATAGGGTTGTTAATTGTCATTATTTCAGACTTTAATATGGCTGGCTGTCTTTTGGCCTTATTCATTCATTTTAATGAGTTTAATTTCGTGCATTAGGAAGGCTATAAAGCCATGGAACCCATTTTGTAAGAGGCAGATTACGATTGAATTAAAAATCCAAAGTCTCATTGAGAGCTTTTTCTTTGAATTGTTGTGAGTTGTTCAACTTTTCATCTTGTCATTCCTTGTGTTTAGGGTGGCTGTAGAATCGAGCCATTAGGATTGATCATTCTAATTTGGTGGATTGATTCGAATCTAAAACAAGAAATCCAATTCTTGTCTTTAGATCATTGATCATAAGGATAATCATTTTCTAGCCTTTTTCCTTGGGTTGTTTCAAATGGCATATGTGGGTTCTTTGGTTGTGATCTTTTTGGGTCCTTAGTTAAGTTTAAGGGTTCTTAAAGCATTTGAAAGGGTTTTCGTATCATTTGGTATCAGAGCATTGGTTGCGTTTTTGTGGCCGATCTCTAGAATTGATTCTATCTTACTTTTATGCACTTGTTTTTCAATTCTACACATTCTGTCCATCGAATTCATTTCTGCCTTTTCATCCGTTTTTCTTCATCATTTTATTCTGATTCATATCCATCTTAAAGATCACGTTTTGATCTTGAAAATAAAAAAAAAAAAAAAAGAAAGAAATAAAGTGGGGAGTGAATTTGCATCCGAGGGCACCAAATCTGTTCATTTTGTGTTCTTCTTGAAAATTCTTCACTTTTCTGAGTTTGATTCATATAATTTCGTGTATGACTGATATAATTGTGTTTCTATAGCATTTACCATTGAAATCTATCAGTTACACATTGATTTAAAGTCTCAGAAACGGCTATAAGTTACATTTTCCAAAACTGTCCCGTTTTGTAACTGCCGCATTTAATGCTACTGTTTGCCATTCAAACTCTGATCTAACGTCCGAATTTGTCTTTGTTGTCTGAAGAGAAAAGTCTTATCTTTCTGTTAGCTTTCAATGTTCAGAAGGGCGCTTTATCAAAATCATAACAGAAACAGTTCAAATCTGAAATATCATTTCTGTGCGCAGGTTTAGGGTTTAGGGTTTATCATTTCTGTACGAAGAAAACTTTGACAAGTGGGAAACCTTAGGTCTTTGGTATCAATATGGTCCGAAGAGTGAAACAAGTACTTTGAAACAAGCTTTTCAATTACAAACAAGTTTTTGGAGTGGTTCGGATCCTCTTTCGATATTTTGGTCCAAAGAGGATTCCCAAAGAAGATGTTCCTGAATTCGGATCTTTATGATGGACGAAATCATGAGGAAAACTTTGACAAATGGGAAACCTTAGGTCTTTGGTATCAATATGGTCCGAAGAGTGAAACAAGCTTTTCAATTACAAACAAGTTTTTGGAATGGTTCGGATCCTCTTTCGATATTTTTGTCCAAAGAGGATTCCCAAAGAAGAGGATCCTCCATTTGGATCTTTAGGATGGACCAAATCATGAGCACAACTTTGACAAGTAGGAAACCTTAGGTCTTTGGTATCAATATGGGCCGAAGAGTGAAACAAGTGTTTAAATTACAAATAAGTTTTTGGAGTGGTTCGGATCCTCTTTCGATATTTTTGTCCAAACAGTATTCCCAAAGAAGAGGTTCCTCCATTTGGATCTTTAGGATGGACCAAATCATGAGCAGAACTTTGACAAGTGGGAAACCTTAGGTCTTTGGTATCAATATGGTCCGAAGAGTGAAACAAGTACTTTGAAACATTCTTTTCAATTACAAATAAGTTTTTGGAGTGGTTCGGATCCTCTTTCGATTTTTTGGTCCAAACCGGATTCCCAAAGAAGAGGTTCCTCCATTTGGATCTTTAGAATGGACAAAATCATGAGCACAACTTTGACAAGTGGGAAACCTTATGTCTTCGGATTCATTTTGGTCTAGAGAGTGAAACAAGTACTTTGAGAAAACCTTTTCAATTATAAACAAGTTTATGGAGTGGTTCGGATCCTCTTTCATTATTTTTGTCCAAAAAGGAATCCCAAAGAAGAGGTTTCTCCATTTGAATCCTTAGGATGGACCAAATCATGAGCACATATTTGACAAGTGGGAAAGCTTAGGTCTTTGGTATCAATACGGTCCGAAGAGTGAAACAAGTACTTTGAAACAAGCTTTTCAATTACAAACAAGGTTTTGGAGTGGTTCGGATCCTCTTTCGATATTTTGGTCCAAAGAGAATTCCCAAAGAAGATGTTCTGGAATTCAGATCTTTATGATGGACGAAATCATGAGGAAAACTTTGACAAATGGGAAACCTTAGGTCGTTGGTATCAATATGGTCCGAAGAGTGAAACAAGTACTTTGAAACAAGCTTTTCAATTACAAACAAGTTTTTGGAGTGGTTTGGATCCTCTTTCGATATTTTGAACCAAAGAGGATTCCCAAAGAAGAGGATCCTCCATTTGGATCTTTAGGATGGACCAAATCATGAGCACAACTTTGACAAGTAGGAAACCTTAGGTCTTTGGTATCTATATGGTCCGAAGAGTGAGACAAGTACTTTGAAACAAGCTTTTCAATTACAAACAAGTTTTTGGAGTGGTTCGGAACCTCTTTCGATATTTTGGTCCAAACCGGATTCCCAAAGAAGAAGTTCCTCCATTTGGATCAGTAGGATGGACAAAATCATGAGCACAACTTTGACAAGTGGGAAACCTTATGTCTTCAGATTCATTTTGGTCTAGAGAGTGAAACAAGTACTTTGAAACAACCGTTTCAATTACAAACAAGTTTATGGAGTGGATCGGATCCTCTTTCATTATTTTGGTCCAAAAAGGAATCCCAAAGAAGAGGTTCCTCCATTTGAATCTTTAGGATGGACCAAATCATGAGCACATATTTGACAAGTGGGAAAGCTTAGGTCGTTGGTATCAATATGGTCCGAAGAGTGAAACAAGTACTTTGAAACAAGCTTTTCAATTACAAACAAGTTTTTGGAGTGGTTCGGATTCTTTTTCAATATTTTGATCCAAACAGGATTCCAAAAGAAGAGGTTCCACCATTTGGATCTTTAGGATGGACCAAATCATGAGCACAATTTTGACAAGTGGGAAACCTTTGGTCTTCGGATTCAATTTGGTATAGATAGTGAAACAAGTGCTTTGAAATAAGATTTCAATTACAAACAAGTTTTTGGAGTGGTTCGGATCCTCTTTCGATATTTTGGTCTAAAGAGGATTCCCAAAGAACATGTTCCTCCATTAGGATCTTTAAGATGGATCAAATCACGAGGAAAACTTTGACAAGTGGGAAACCTTATGTCTTCGGATTCATTTTGGTCTAGAGAGTGAAACAAGTACTTTGAAACAAGCTTTTCAATTACAAACAAGTTTTTGGAGTGGTTCGGATCGTCTTTTGTTATTTTTGTCCAAAGAGGATTCCCAGAGAAGAGGTTTGTCCATTTGGATCTTTAGGATGGACCAGATCATGAGCACAACTTTGACAAATGGTAAACCTTTGGTCTTCGGATTCAATTCGGTCTAGAGAGTGAAACAAGTATTTGAAATAAGCTTTCAATTACAAACAAGTTTTTGGAGTGGTTCGAATCCTCTTTCGATACTTTGTTCCAAAAAGGATTCCCAAAAATATTGAAAGAGGATCCGAACCACACCAAAAACTTGTTTGTAATTGAAAAGCTTGTTTCACTCTTCGGACCATATTGATACCAAAGTCCTAAGGTTTCCCACTTGGGAAAGTTGTGCTCATAATTTGGTCCATCCTAAAGATCCAAATGGAGGAACCTCATTTTTGAGAATCCTCTTTGGAACAAAATAATGAAAGATGATCCGAACCACTCCAAAAACTTGTTTGTAATTGAAAAGCTTGTCTCAAAATACTTGTTTTACTCTCTAGACCAACATGAATCCGAAGATATAAGGTTTCCCACTTGTCAAAGTTGTGCTCATGATTTTGTCCATCCTAAAGATCCAAATGGAGGAACCTCTTCTTTGGGAATCCTGTTTCGACCAAAATATTGAAAGAGGATCCGAACCACTCCAAAAACTTGTTTGTAATTGGAAAGCTTGTTTCAAAGTACTTGTTTCACTCTTCGGACCATATTGATACCAAAGACCTAAGGTTTCCCACTTGTCAAAGTTGTGCTCATGATTTGATCCATCCTGAAGATACAAATGGAGGAACCTCTTTTTTGGGAATCCTCTTTGGACCAAAATATCGAAAGAGGATCCGAACCACTCCAAAAACTTGTTTGTAATTGAAAACCTTGTTTCAAAGTACTTGTTTCACTCTCTAGAACAAAATGAATCCGAAGACATAAGGTTCCACTTGTCAAAGTTCTTCTCATGATTATGTCCATACTAAAGATCCAAATGGAGGAATCTCTTCTATAGGAATACTCTTTGGACCAAAATATCGAAAAGAGGATCCGAACCACTCCAAAAACTTGTTTGTAATTGAAAAGCTTGTATAAAAGTACTTGTTTGACTCTCCGGACCATATTGATACCAAAGACCAAAGGTTTTCCACTTGTCAAAGTTTTCGTCGTTATTTGGTAAAACCTAAAGATCCAAATGGAGGAAGCTCTTCTTTGGGAATCCACTTTGGAGAAAAATATCGAAAGAGGATCCGAACCATTCCAAAAACTTGTCTGTAATTTAAAATCTTTTTTCAAAGTACTTGTTTCAGTCTTCGGACCATATTGATACCAAAGACCTAAGGTTTCCTACTTGTCAAAGTTTTCCTCGTGATTTGGTCTATCCTAAAGATCCAAATGGAGGAACCTCTATTTTGGGAATCCTGTTTGGACAAAAATATCGAAAGAGGATCCGAACCACTCCAAAAACTTGTTTGTAATTGAAAGCCTATTTCGAATACTTGTTTCACTCTCTAGACCAAATTGAATCCGAAGACCAAAGGTTTACCACTTGTCATAGTTGTGCTCATGATTTGGTCCATCATAAAGATCCAAATGGAGGAACCACTTCTTTGGGAATCCTCTTTGGACCAAAATAACGAAAGAGGATCCGAACCACTCCAAAAACTTATTTGTAATTGAAAAGCTTGTTTCAAAGTACTTGTTTCACTCTTCGGACCATATTGATACCAAAGACCTATGGTTTCCCACTTGTCAAAGTTTTCCTCGTTATTTGGTAAACCTAAAGATCCAAATGGAGGAACCTCTTCTTTGGGAATCCTCTTTGGAGCAAAATATCGAAAGAGGATCCGAACCACTCCAAAAACTTGTTTGTAATTTAAAAGGTTGTTTCAAAGTACTTGTTTCACTCTCTAAACCAAATTGAATCGAAGACCAAAGGTTTCCCACTTGTCAAAGTTGTGCTCATGATTTGGTCCATCCTAAAGATCCAAAGGGACGAACCTCTTCTTTTTGAATCCTGTTTGGATCCAAAAATCGAAAGAGGATCCGAACCACTCCAAAAACTTGTTTGTAATTGAAAAGCTTGTTTCAAAGTACTTGTTTCATTCTTCGGACCACATTGATACCAAAGAACTAAGGTTTCCCACTTGGCAAATATGTGCTCATGATTTGGTCCATCCTAAAGATTCTAATAGAGGAACTTCTTCTTTGGGAATCCCCTTTGGGCCAAAATAATGAAAGATGATCCAAACCACTCCAAAAACTTGTTTGTAATTGAAAAGCTTGTTTCAAAATACTTGTTTCACTCTCTAGACCAAAATGAATCCAAAGAAATAAGGTTTCCCACTTGTCAAAGTTGTGCTCATGATTTTGTCCAACCTAAAGATCCAAATGGAGGAACCTATTCTTTAAGAATCCTCTTTGGACCAAAATATCGAAAGAGGATCCGAACCACTCCAAAAACTTGTTTGTAATTGAAAAGCTTGTTTCAAAATACTTGTTTTACTCTCTAGACCAACATGAATCCGAAGATATAAGGTTTCCCACTTGTCAAAGTTGTGCTCATGATTTTGTCCATCCTAAAGATCCAAATGGAGGAACCTCTTCTTTGGGAATCCTGTTTCGACCAAAATATTGAAAGAGGATCCGAACCACTCCAAAAACTTGTTTGTAATTGGAAAGCTTGTTTCAAAGTACTTGTTTCACTCTTCGGACCATATTGATACCAAAGACCTAAGGTTTCCCACTTGTCAAAGTTGTGCTCATGATTTGATCCATCCTGAAGATACAAATGGAGGAACCTCTTTTTTGCTAATCCTCTTTGGACCAAAATATCGAAAGAGGATCCGAACCACTCCAAAAACTTGTTTGTAAATACAAACCTTGTTTCAAAGTACTTGTTTCACTCTCTAGAACAAAATGAATCCGAAGACATAAGGTTCCACTTGTCAAAGTTCTTCTCATGATTATGTCCATACTAAAGATCCAAATGGAGGAATCTCTTCTATAGGAATACTCTTTGGACCAAAATATCGAAAAGAGGATCCGAACCACTCCAAAAACTTGTTTGTAATTGAAAAGCTTGTATAAAAGTACTTGTTTGACTCTCCGGACCATATTGATACCAAAGACCAAAGGTTTCCCACTTGTCAAAGTTTTCGTCGTTATTTGGTAAAACCTAAAGATCCAAATGGAGGAAGCTCTTCTTTGGGAATCCACTTTGGAGAAAAATATCGAAAGAGGATCCGAACCATTCCAAAAACTTGTCTGTAATTTAAAATCTTTTTTCAAAGTACTTGTTTCAGTCTTCGGACCATATTGATACCAAAGACCTAAGGTTTCCTACTTGTCAAAGTTTTCCTCGTGATTTGGTCTATCCTAAAGATCCAAATGGAGGAACCTCTATTTTGGGAATCCTGTTTGGACAAAAATATCGAAAGAGGATCCGAACCACTCCAAAAACTTGTTTGTAATTGAAAGCCTATTTCGAATACTTGTTTCACTCTCTAGACCAAATTGAATCGAAGACCAAAGGGTTACCACTTGTCATAGTTGTGCTCATGATTTGGTCCATCATAAAGATCCAAATGGAGGAACCACTTCTTTGGGAATCCTCTTTGGACCAAAATAACGAAAGAGGATCCGAACCACTCCAAAAACTTATTTGTAATTGAAAAGCTTGTTTCAAAGTACTTGTTTCACTCTTCGGACCATATTGATACCAAAGACCTATGGTTTCCCACTTGTCAAAGTTTTCCTCGTTATTTGGTAAAACCTAAAGATCCAAATGGAGGAACCTCTTCTTTGGGAATCCTCTTTGGAGCAAAATATCGAAAGAGGATCCGAACCACTCCAAAAACTTGTTTGTAATTTAAAAGGTTGTTTCAAAGTACTTGTTTCACTCTCTAAACCAAATTGAATCAAGACCAAAGGTTTCCCACTTGTCAAAGTTGTGCTCATGATTTGGTCCATCCTAAAGATCCAAAGGGACGAACCTCTTCTTTTTGAATCCTGTTTGGATCCAAAAATCGAAAGAGGATCCGAACCACTCCAAAAACTTGTTTGTAATTGAAAAGCTTGTTTCAAAGTACTTGTTTCATTCTTCGGACCACATTGATACCAAAGAACTAAGGTTTCCCACTTGGCAAATATGTGCTCATGATTTGGTCCATCCTAAAGATTCTAATAGAGGAACTTCTTCTTTGGGAATCCCCTTTGGGCCAAAATAATGAAAGATGATCCAAACCACTCCAAAAACTTGTTTGTAATTGAAAAGCTTGTTTCAAAATACTTGTTTCACTCTCTAGACCAAAATGAATCCAAAGAAATAAGGTTTCCCACTTGTCAAAGTTGTGCTCATGATTTTGTCCAACCTAAAGATCCAAATGGAGGAACCTATTCTTTAAGAATCCTCTTTGGACCAAAATATCGAAAGAGGATCCGAACCACTCCAAAAACTTGTTTGTAATTGAAAAGCTTGTTTCAAAATACTTGTTTTACTCTCTAGACCAACATGAATCCGAAGATATAAGGTTTCCCACTTGTCAAAGTTGTGCTCATGATTTTGTCCATCCTAAAGATCCAAATGGAGGAACCTCTTCTTTGGGAATCCTGTTTCGACCAAAATATTGAAAGAGGATCCGAACCACTCCAAAAACTTGTTTGTAATTGGAAAGCTTGTTTCAAAGTACTTGTTTCACTCTTCGGACCATATTGATACCAAAGACCTAAGGTTTCCCACTTGTCAAAGTTGTGCTCATGATTTGATCCATCCTGAAGATACAAATGGAGGAACCTCTTTTTTGCTAATCCTCTTTGGACCAAAATATCGAAAGAGGATCCGAACCACTCCAAAAACTTGTTTGTAAATGAAAACCTTGTTTCAAAGTACTTGTTTCACTCTCTAGAACAAAATGAATCCGAAGACATAAGGTTCCACTTGTCAAAGTTCTTCTCATGATTATGTCCATACTAAAGATCCAAATGGAGGAATCTCTTCTATAGGAATACTCTTTGGACCAAAATATCGAAAAGAGGATCCGAACCACTCCAAAAACTTGTTTGTAATTGAAAAGCTTGTATAAAAGTACTTGTTTGACTCTCCGGACCATATTGATACCAAAGACCAAAGGTTTCCCACTTGTCAAAGTTTTCGTCGTTATTTGGTAAAACCTAAAGATCCAAATGGAGGAAGCTCTTCTTTGGGAATCCACTTTGGAGAAAAATATCGAAAGAGGATCCGAACCATTCCAAAAACTTGTCTGTAATTTAAAATCTTTTTTCAAAGTACTTGTTTCAGTCTTCGGACCATATTGATACCAAAGACCTAAGGTTTCCTACTTGTCAAAGTTTTCCTCGTGATTTGGTCTATCCTAAAGATCCAAATGGAGGAACCTCTATTTTGGGAATCCTGTTTGGACAAAAATATCGAAAGAGGATCCGAACCACTCCAAAAACTTGTTTGTAATTGAAAGCCTATTTCGAATACTTGTTTCACTCTCTAGACCAAATTGAATCCGAAGACCAAAGGGTTACCACTTGTCATAGTTGTGCTCATGATTTGGTCCATCATAAAGATCCAAATGGAGGAACCACTTCTTTGGGAATCCTCTTTGGACCAAAATAACGAAAGAGGATCCGAACCACTCCAAAAACTTATTTGTAATTGAAAAGCTTGTTTCAAAGTACTTGTTTCACTCTTCGGACCATATTGATACCAAAGACCTATGGTTTCCCACTTGTCAAAGTTTTCCTCGTTATTTGGTAAAACCTAAAGATCCAAATGGAGGAACCTCTTCTTTGGGAATCCTCTTTGGAGCAAAATATCGAAAGAGGATCCGAACCACTCCAAAAACTTGTTTGTAATTTAAAAGGTTGTTTCAAAGTACTTGTTTCACTCTCTAAACCAAATTGAATCTGAAGACCAAAGGTTTCCCACTTGTCAAAGTTGTGCTCATGATTTGGTCCATCCTAAAGATCCAAAGGGACGAACCTCTTCTTTTTGAATCCTGTTTGGATCCAAAAATCGAAAGAGGATCCGAACCACTCCAAAAACTTGTTTGTAATTGAAAAGCTTGTTTCAAAGTACTTGTTTCATTCTTCGGACCACATTGATACCAAAGAACTAAGGTTTCCCACTTGGCAAATATGTGCTCATGATTTGGTCCATCCTAAAGATTCTAATAGAGGAACTTCTTCTTTGGGAATCCCCTTTGGGCCAAAATAATGAAAGATGATCCAAACCACTCCAAAAACTTGTTTGTAATTGAAAAGCTTGTTTCAAAATACTTGTTTCACTCTCTAGACCAAAATGAATCCAAAGAAATAAGGTTTCCCACTTGTCAAAGTTGTGCTCATGATTTTGTCCAACCTAAAGATCCAAATGGAGGAACCTATTCTTTAAGAATCCTCTTTGGACCAAAATATCGAAAGAGGATCCGTACCACTCCAAAAACTTGTTTGTAATTGAAAAGCTTGTTTCAAAGTACTTGTTTCACTCTTCGGACATATTGATTCCAAAGATCTAAGGTTTCCCACTTGTCAAAGTTGTGCTCATGATTTGGTCCATCCTAAAGATCCAAATGGAGGAACCTCTTCTTTGGGAATCCTCTTTGGACCAAAATATCGAAAGAAGATACGAACCACTCAAAAAACTTGTTTGTAATTGAAAGCTTATTTCAAAGTACTTGTTTCACTCTCTAGACCAAAATGAATCCGAAGACCAAAGGTTTCCCACTTCTCAAAGTTGTGCTCATGATTTTGTCCATCCTAAAGATCCAAATGGAGGAATCTCTTCTTTGGGAATCCTGTTTGGACCAAAATATCGAAAGAGGATCTGTGCCACTCCAAAATCTTGTTTGTAATTGAAATCTTATTTCAAAGTACTTGTTTCACTCTCTAGACCAAATTGAATCCAAAGACCAAAGGTTTACCACTTGTCAAAGTTGTGCCCAAGATTTGGTCCATCCTAAAGATCCAAATGGAGGAACCTCTTCTTTGAGAATCCTGTTTGGACCAAAATATCGAAAGAGGATCCGAACCACTCCAAAAACTTTTTTGTAACTTAAAAGCATGTTTCAAAGTACTTGTTTCACTCTCTAGACCAAAATGAATCCGAAGACATAAGGTTTCCAACTTGTCAAAGTTCTGCTCATGATTTTGTGCATCCTAAAGAACCAAAAAGAGGAACGTCTTCTATGGGAATCCTCTTTGGACCAAAATATCGAAAGAGGATCCGAACAACTCCAAAAACTTTTTGTAATTGAAAAGCTTGTTTCAAAGTACTTCTTTGACTCTCCGGACCATATTGATACTAAAGACCTAAGGTTTCCCACTTGTCAATATTTTCCTCATGATTTGGTCCATCCTAAAGATCCGAATGGAGGAACATCTTCTTTGGGAATCCTCTTTGGACCAAAATATTGAAAGAGGATCCAAACCACTCTAAAAACATGTTTATAATTGAAAAGCTTGTTTCAAAGTACTTGTTTCAATCTTCGGACCATATTGATACCAAATACGTAAGGTTTCCCACTTGTCAAAGTTGTGCTCATGATTTTGTCCATCCTAAAGATCCAAATGGAGGAACCTCTTCTATGGGAATCTCCTTTGAACCAAAATATCGAAAGAAGATCTGAACCACTCCAAAAACTTGTTTGTAATTGAAAAGCTTGTTTCACTCTTCGGACGATATTGATACCAAAGACCAAAGATTTCCCACTTGTCAAAATTTTCCTCATGATTTGGTCCATCCTAAAGATCCGAATGGAGTACTATGTTCTTTGGGAATCATCTTTGGACCAAAATATCAAAAGAGGATCCGAACCACCTTGTTTGTAATTGAAAGCTTATTTCAAAGTACTTGTTTCACTCTCTAGACCAAATTGAATCTGAAGTCCAAAGGTTTCCCACTTGTCAAAGTTGTGCTCATGATTTGGTCCATCCTAAGGATCCAAATGGAGGAACCTCTTCTTTTGGAATCCTGTTTGGATCCAAAAATCGAAAGAGGATCCGAACCACTCCAAAAACATGTTTGTAATTGAAAAGCTTGTTTCAAAGTACTTGTTTCACTCTTCGGACCACATTGATACCACAGACCTAAGGTTTCCCACTTGTCAAATATGTGCTCATGATTTGGTCCATCCTAAAGATTCTAATAGAGGAACCTCTTCCTTGGGAATCCTCTTTGGGCTAAAATAAAGAAAGATGATCCAAACCACACTAAAAACTTGTTTGTAATTGAAAAGCTTGTTTCAAAATACTTGTTTCACTCTCTAGACCAAAATGAATAAGAAGACATAAGGTTTCCCACTTGTCAAAGTTGTGCTCATGATTTTGTCCATCCTAAAGATCCAAATGAAGGAACCTCTTCTTTGGGAATCTTGTATGGACCAAAATATCGAAAGAGGATCGGAAGCACTCCAAAAACTTGTTTGTAATTGAAAAGCTTATTTCAAAGTACTTGTTTCACTCTCTAGACCAAAATGAATCTGAAGACATAAGGTTTCCCACTTGTGAAAGTTGTGCTCATGGTTTTGTCCATCCTAAAGATCAAAATTGAGGAACCTCTTCTTTGTAAATCCTCTTTGGACCAAAATATCGAAAGAGGATCCGAACCACTACAAAAACTTGTTTGTAATTGAAAAGCTTGTTTCAAAGTACTTGTTTCACTCTTCGGACCACATTGATACCAAAGACCTAAGGTTTCCCACTTGTCAAATATGTGCTCATGATTTGGTCCTTCCTAAAGATTCTAATAGAGGAACCTCTTCTTTGGAATCCTCTTTGGGCTAAAATAATGAAAGATGATACGAACCACACTAAAAACTTGTTTGTAATTGAAAAGCTTGTTTCAAAATACTTGTTTCACTCTCTAGACCAAAATGAATCCGAAGACATAAGGTTTCCCACTTGTCAAAGTTGTGCTCATGATTTTGTCCATCCTAAAGATCCAAATGAAGGAACCTCTTCTTTGGGAATCCTGTTTGGACCAAAATATCGAAAGAGGATCCGAAGCACTCCAAAAATTTGTTTGTAATTGAAAAGATTGTTTCAAAGTACTTGTTTCACTCTCTAGACCAAAATGAATCTGAAGACATAAGGTTTCCCACTTGTGAAAATTGTGCTCATAGTTTTGTCCGTCCTAAAGATCAAAATTGAGGAACCTCTTCTTTGTGAATCCTCTTTGGACCAAAATATCGAAAGAGTATCCGAACCACTACAAAAACTTGTTAGTAATTGAAAAGCTTGTTTCAAAGTACTTGTTTCACTCTTCGGACCACATTGATACCAAAGACCTAAGGTTTCCCACTTGTCAAATATGTGCTCATGATTTGGTCCATCCTAAAGATTCTAATAGAGGAACCTCTTCTTTGGAATCCTCTTTGGGCTAAAATAATGAAAGATGATACGAACCACACTAAAAACTTTTTTGTAATTGAAAAGCTTGTTTCAAAATACTTGTTTCACTCTCTAGACAAAAATGAATCCGAAGACATAAGGTTCCCACTTGTCAAAGTTGTGCTCATGATTTTGTCCATCCTAAAGATCCAAATGAAGGAACCTCTTCTTTGGGAATCCTGTTTGGACCAAAATATCGAAAGAGGATCCGAAGTACTCCAAAAACTTGTTTGTAATTGAAAAGCTTGTTTCAAAGTACTTGTTTCACTCTCTAGACCAAAATGAATCTGAAGACATAAGGTTTCCCACTTGTGAAAGTTGTGCTCATGGTTTTGTCCATCCTAAAGATCAAAATTGAGCAACCTCTTCTTTGTGAATCCTCTTTGGACCAAAATATCGAAAGAGGATCCAAACCACTACAAAAACTTGTTTGTAATTGAAAAGCTTGTTTCAAAATACTTGTTTCACTCTTCAGACCATATTGATACCAAAGACCTAAGGTTTCCCACTTGTCAAAGTTGTGCTCATGATTTGGTTCATCCAAAAGATCCAAATGGAGGAACCTCTTCTTTGGGAATCCTCTTTGGACCAAAATATCTAAAGAAGATCCTAACCACTCCAAAAACTAGTTTGTAATTGAAAAGCTTGTTTAAAAGTACTTGTTTCACTCTTCGGACCATATTGATACCAAAGACCTAAGGTTTCCCACTTGTCAAATATGTACTCATGATATGGTGCATCCTAAAGATTCAAATGGAGGAACCTCTTCTTTGGGAATCCTCTTTGGACCAAAAAAAATTAAAGGGGATCCGAACCACTCCATAAACTTGTTTGTAATTGAAAAGCTCGTTTCAAAGTACTTGTTTCACACGCTAGACCAAAATGAATCCGAAGACATAAGGTTTTCAAGTTTTCAAAGTTGTGCTCATGATTTTGTCCAGCCTAAAGATCCAATTAGAGGAACCTCTTCTTTGGGAATCCTGTTTGGACCAAAATAACGAAAGAGGTTTCGAACCACTCTAAAAACTTGTTTGTAATTTAAAAGCTTGTTTCAATGTACTTCTTTGACTCTCCGGACCATATTGATACCAAAGACCTAAGGTTTCCCACTTGTCAAAGTTTTCCTAATGATTTGGTCCATCCTAAAGATCCGAATTGAGAAAGATCTTCTTTGGGAATCCTCTTTGGACCAAAATATCGAAAGAGGATCCGAACCACTCCAAAAACATGTTTGTAATTGAAAAGTTTTTTCAAAGTACTTGTTTCAATCTTCGGACCATATTGATACCAAAGACCTAAGGTTTCCAACTTGTCAAAGTTGTGCTCATGATTTGGTCCATCCTAAAGATCCAAATGGAGGAACCTCTTCTTTGGGAATCCTCTTTGGACCAAAATATCGAAAGAAGATCCGAACCACTCCAAAAACTTGTTTGTAATTAAAAAGCTTGTTTCACTCTTCGGACTATATTGATACCACAGACCTAAGTTTTCCCACTTGTCAAAATTTTCCTCGTGATTTGGTCCATCCTAAAGATCCGAATGGAGGACTATGTTCTTTGGGAATCCTCTTTGGACCAAAATATCTAAAGAGGATCAGAACCAACTTGTTTGTAATTGAAAGCTTATTTCATAGTACTTTTTTAACTCCTAGACCAAATTGAATCTGAAGACCAAAGGTTTCCCACTTGTCAAAGTTGTGCTAATGATTTGGTCCATCCTAAAGATCCAAAAGGAGGAATCCTGTTTGGTTCCAAAAATCGAAAGACGATCCGAACCACTCCAAAAACTTGTTTGTCATTGAAAAGCTTGTTTCAAAGTACATGTTTCACTCTTCGGACCACATTGATACCAAAGACCTAAGGTTTCCCACTTGTCAAATATGTGCTCGTGATTTGGTCCATCCTAAAGATTCTAATAGAGGAACCTCTTCTTTGGGAATCCTCTTTGGGCCAAAATAATGAAAGATGATCCGAACCACTCCAAAAACTTGTTTGTAATTGAAAAGCTTGTTTCAAAATACTTGTTTCACTCTCTAGACCAACATGAATCCGAAGACATAAGGTTTCCTGATAAGGCAAACTCAAATGTCAAGTTCAAACACCCGATGCTATTATACTTAGCATGAACCCTTGAAGCATGAATTCAAACCCTCCCTAACTATTCGATTTCAACCATAAGGAAAGGCTAGAAACAGATTGCCCTATGTGATCTAAAAATCATGAAACGGACAAACTTTTACGTTCCATCATCTCATGACTCGAAACACTCCACAAGTTGGTTGATCACTCCCCTCTTGAATGTTTCTAAACATGTAATCTAAAGCAAGACTACAAAGGGTGAGGCGCAAGGCTCTCAATGTGCATAAAAATGCTACATTTCATTCAATCTTTTGAATCTGTCAAGTCTTACAAGTCTCATTTACATTGGCTGATACATGGCCTATTTATAGGCTTCAAATACATGATAAATTCAGCCATAATGATCCCATATCAGCCCAATTAAGTCCTTATCATGTAACCCCCAAAATTAAAGCAAAAACATGAGTTACAATCTGCCACTATTACTTTGTAACTTACAATGCATCTAAAACAATTGAAACTGATACATGATGCTTAAAAGTAGCTTTTAAATGCCATTAATGCTTGTCTTGAAGTGTATTGAAGTTATCTTGAATGAAGCTTTAAGTTGCCTTGAATGAAGCTTGGGTTGTCATAAATGCATCTAGAGTTGTCATCAATGCTACTACACTTCAAGCTTGAGTTGTCATAAATACGTCTTGAGTGCATTTAATGCAACTTGAGTTGTCATCAATGCATGTACTCTTTAAACTTGAATTCTTTAAATGCATGTCTACATAATTCATATCATTCCCCCATTCTTCAAAATGATTCGTCCTCGAATCAAAAAGTGTTGCTACAAAAGAATGTTAGAGAGAAAAAATAAATTGGACCTTACAAGCACTCCCTCACCTTTTACAACTCTCTTTGTTCCACTCGTGTTTGCACTCAAAATTATTGAAGATTGGCTAAGACTTTTTAAGAACCAGCTCATATATATGTAAATATAACAGTAATGAAGAGCTTTCAAAAGACCAATTTCAAAAAGTTTATAAGAATTGATAACTCTTAAGTGCATAAACCAAAGTGCTGGAATTTTGGATAATCCTGCGCACCGAAAAAAAATCCCCGAATTGAATGACTTCCGTTATGATTTGGACAATGTGACCTTCTGATCATTAAAAGATAACCGTCAGATGAAACTTTTATATTCAGAACAAATAACCAAATTCTGAATTTATGACACGGTTTGGACAGTAAACAGAAGCAATAAATGCGGCAGTTACAAAAATGGGCAGTTTATGCAGATTTGAATTTCAAACGTTTTTAGAGATCAAGGATTGTGTAATATGACTTGTAACTGACGTGTTATGACATATAACTGATATAATAACACATTCCAATCAGATATACACGAATTTTAAGGATCAAACTCAGAAAACCTCAAGAATTTGCAAGAAGAACGAAAGATGAACAAACCGGTGCTCTTGAATGCAAAGCTTTTTTTTTTTTCAAGATCAGAAAGTGATCTTTAAGATAGAAACAAGATCAGAACAAAAAGATGAAGAAAAATTCATGCTTGGACAAAAACGAAAAGTTTGGACAGAATTGAAAAGAACAAGAATTGAAAAGGATAGATTGGATAAAACCTGTTCTAGAGATCGGCCACAAAAACGCAACCAATGCTCTGATACCAAATGATAAGGCAAACTTAAATTTCAAGTTCAAACACCCAATGCTACAATTAGCATGAACCCTTGAAGCATGAATTCAAACCCTCCTAGATCTAGATGTTATCAACCAAGAGATTTAGGCTAGAATGGATTACCTCTTAGATCAAAGATCTAGAGACAAGAATTGGTTTTCTTGTTCTAGATTGAATCAATCCACAATTAGGATGATCAATTCCCAATTGAATGACTCGGCAGCAACTCTAAACACAAGAATTGCAAAGTGAAAACTCTAAGAACTTGCTCTAGGTTTTCAAAGGAAACTCTCAAAGAGTAATTTGTATTTTCTTTCCAAAATATCATAATCTGAGTGTTTACAATCTGATCATGGCTTTATAAGCCTTTACAAAGCAAAGTAAATTCGAAATGGGCCATAAATGTAATGAAAACAATCAGCTAGCAACACTAAATACTCAAAAAGTAACTTAAAATTGAGTTTAAGCAAAAACAAAACTGAAATTACTACTAAAAAGACTTGTAACTGAAATAGCTTGGTCTCCTTGTCATAAGTGTTGTCTTCAAGTGATTAAGAAAGCTTTAGATGTCTTCAATAACCTTTGACTTGCATTTAATGCTAAAAGAGCAACATTAAATGCAACTAGCATAAATCATGGAGAACTCATGGATCTTCAATGCAAACTCCTTTGAGCACTTGAACATTGCAAATATGAACTTTTGATGTCAAATCTTCATCCAAATTGGGTTTTACATCTTCAAAGGAAGCTTGGGCAGAAATGATCCATTCTTGCAAATGTGCCAAATAAGCTTGTTGTAGCTTCCTTGCTTTGGATCTAGTGATTGGGCCGGTTGGAACATGAATTGGGCTAGAAATGAATAGATATGGCAGAATTCCAGATTTGAAGAACAAAATGCAATTTCAACAAAAATTAAACATAGAATCAATCCTAGAGTATGGCCAAAGGATTTCGACCAAGGCTTTGATACCAAATGATAAGGCAAACTCAAATGTCAAGTTCAAACACCCTATGCTATTATACTTAGCATGAACCCTTGAAGCATGAATTCAAACCCTCCCTAACTATTTGATTTCAACCATAAGGAAAGGCTAGAAACAGATTGCCCTATGTGATCTAAAAATCATGAAACGGACAAACTTTTACGTTCCATCATCTCATGACTCGAAACACTCCACAAGTTGGTTGATCACTCCCCTCTTGAATGTTTCTAAACATGTAATCTAAAACAAGATTACAAAGGGTTGAGGCTCAAGGCTCTCCACGTGCATAAAAATGCTACATTTCATTCATCATTCAAATCTCACAAGTCTTACAAGTCTTCCTTACAATGGCTGATACATGGCCTATTTATAGGCTTAAAATACAATGCAATTTCGTTCATAATGCTCAGCCCAATTAAGTCCCTAGCATGTAACCTACGAACTTAAAGCAAAAACTTAAGTTACAGCTGCCACCATTTAATTTGTAACTTAAAATACAACTATTACAATTGAAACTGATATTTGAACTCTAAATTAAGCTTTTAAATTTTCATTAAAGCTTGTCTTGATATTGCTTTGAGTTCCCTTGAATGAAGCTTTGAGTTGTCATAAATGCATGTAGAGTGCATTAAATGCAACTTGAGTTGTCATCCATGCATGTACTCTTTAAGCTTGAATTCCTTAAATGCATGGCTACATAATTCATATCATTTCCCACTAGTCAAAGTTGTGCTCATGATTTTGTCCATCCTAAAGATCCAAATGGAGGAAACTCTTCTTTGGGAATCCTGTTTGGACCAAAATACCGAAAGAGGATCCGAACCACTCCAAAAACTTGTTTGTAAATGAAAAGCTTGTTTAAAAGTACTTGTTTGACTCTTCGGACCATATTGATACCAAAAAACCTAAGGTTTCCCACTTGTCAAAGTTTTCCTCATGATTTGATCCATCCTAAAGATCTGAATGGAGGAACATCTTCTTTGGAAATCCTCTTTAGACCAAAATATCGAAAAAGGATCCGAACCACTTAAAAAACTTGTTTGTAATTGAAAAGCTTGTTTCATAGTACTTGTTTCAATCTTCGGACCATATTGATACCAAAGACCTAAGGTTTCCCACTTGTCAAAGTTGTGCTCATGATTTTGTCCATCCTAAAGATCCAAATGGAGGAACCTCTTCTATGGGAATCCCCTTTGGACCAAAATATCTAAAGAAGATCCGAACCACTCCAAAAACTTGTTTGTAATTGAAAAGCTTATTTCACTCTTCGGACGATATTGATACCAAAGACCAAAGATTTCCCACTTGTCAAAATTTTCCTCGTGATTTGGTCCATCCTAAAGATCCGAATGGAGGACTATGTTCTTTGGGAATCCTCTTTGAACCAAAATATCAAAAGAGGATCCAGACCCACTAGTTTGTAATTGAAAGCTTATTTCAAAGTACTTGTTTCACTCTCTAGACGAAATTGAATCTGAAGTCCAAAGGTTTCCCACTTGTCAAAGTTGTGCTCATGATTTGGTCCATCCTAAAGATCCAAATGGAGGAACCTCTTCTTTTGGAATCCTGTTTGGATCCAAAAATCGAAAGAGGATCCGAACCACTCCAAAAACTTGTTTGTAATTGAAAAGCTTGTTTCAAAGTACTTGTTTCACTCTTCGGACCACATTGATACCAAAGACCTAATTTTTCCCACTTCTCAAATATGTGCTCATGATTTGGTCCATCCTAAAGATTCTAAAAGAGGAACCTCTTCTTTGGGAATCCTCTTTGGGCTAAAATAATGAAAGATGATCTGAACCACTCCAAAAACTTGTTTGTAACTGAAAAGCTTGTTTCAAAATACTTGTTTCACTCTCTAGACCAAAATGAATCCGAAGACATAAGGTTTTCCACTTGTCAAAGTTGTGCTCATGATTTTGTCCATCCTAAAGATCCAAAAGGAGGAACCTCTTCTTTTGGAATCCTGTTTGGATCCAAAAATCGAAAGAGGATCCGAACCACTCCAAAAACTTGTTTGTAATTGAAAAGCTTGTTTCAAAGTACTTGTTTCACTCTTCGGACCACATTGATACCAAAGACCTAATTTTTCCCACTTCTCAAATATGTGCTCATGATTTGGTCCATCCTAAAGATTCTAAAAGAGGAACCTCTTCTTTGGGAATCCTCTTTGGGCTAAAATAATGAAAGATGATCTGAACCACTCCAAAAACTTGTTTGTAACTAAAAAGCTTGTTTCAAAATACTTGTTTCACTCTCTAGACCAAAATGAATCCGAAGACATAAGGTTTTCCACTTGTCAAAGTTGTGCTCATGATTTTGTCCATCCTAAAGATCCAAATGGAGGAACCACTTCTTTAGGAATCCTGTTAGGACCAAAATATCGAAAGAGGATCCAAAGCACTCCAAAAACTTGTTTGTAATTGAAAAGCTTGTTTCAAAATACTTGTTTCACTCTTCGGACCATATTGATACCAAAGACCTAAGGTTTCCCACTTTTCAAAGTTTTCCTCATGATTTGGTCCATCCTAAAGATCCGAATGGAGGAACATGTTCTTTGGTAATCCTCTTTGGAAAAGAATATCGAAAGAGGATCTGAACCACTCCAAAAACTTATTTCTTATTGAAAATCTTATTTCAAAGCACTTGTTTCAGTCTCTAGACCAAATTGAATCCGAAGACCAAAGGTTTACCACTTGTCAAAGTTGTGCTCATGATTTGGTCCATCCTAAATATCCAAATGGTGGAACCTCATCTTTGGGAATCCTGTTTGGACAAAAATATCGAAAGAGGTTCCGAACCACTCATAAAACTTTTTTGTAATTGAAAAGCATGTTTCAAAGTACTTGTTTCACTCTCTAGACCAAACTGAATCCGAAGTCAAAAGGTTTCCCACTTGTCAATGTTGTGCTCATGATTTTCTCCATCTTGAAGAACCAAAAGGAGGAACCTCTTCTATGGGAATACTCTTTGGACCAAAATATCGAAAGAGGTTCCGAACCACTCCAAAAACTTGTTTGTAATTGAAGAGCTTGTTTCAAAGTACTTGTTTGACTCTCCGGACCATATTGATAACAAAGACCTAAGGTTTCCCACTTTTCAAAGTTTTCCTCATGATTTGGTCCATCCTAAAGATCATAATGGAGGAACATCTTCTTTGGGAATCCTCTTTGGACCAAATTATCGAAAGAGGATCCGAACCACTCCAAAAACTTGTTTGTAATTGAAAAACTTTTTAAAAAGTACTTGTTTCACTCTTCGGACCATATTGATACCAAAGACCTAAGGTTTCCCACTTGTCAAAGTTGTCCTCATGATTTGGTCCATCCTAAAGATCCAAATGAAGGAACCTCTTCTTTGGGAATCCTCTTTGGACCAAAATATCGAAAGAAGATCCGAACCACTCCAAAAACTTGTTTGTAATTGAAAAGCTTGTTTCACTCTATGGACTATATTGATACCAAAGACCTAAGATTTCCCACTTGTCAAAGTTTTCCTCGTGATTTGGTCCATCCTAAAGATCCGAATGGAGGACTATGTTATTTGGGAATCCTCGTTGGACAAAAATATCGAAAGAGGATCTGAACAAACTTGATATGAATCATGGAGCACAAGACAAGATAGACAAGCTTAGGATGATTCAAGGGCCAATGACAAGATCCAAGACCAAGAAATTGCAACAAGCTTTGAATATCCATTGTCAAGCATACATGAGCAAACTCAAGGAGACATTTGAAGATTGGAACATTGAGGGTAAGGAAGAAGACTTAAAGCACTTCAACTTGTGGCATGTGCAATTGGAAGAAGAATTTGGACAAGTTGTGCAATCAGATTCAAAGAATGAAGCTTAGAGAGAAAGTTGCAAACTTTCCATATTTGTCAACTTTTCTTATTTGAGTCTTTTATTTATTTTATGCATTTATGGATTTTGTATAATATTTTCCATGGCCAAAGGACATGTTTTAGGCATTTTATATTCAGTTTATATGTTTTGAAAGGATTAGGAAAGATATTATTCTCTAGAAAAGATTTTCCTCAAAATCTGCATATTTCACATAAGGCAAGTTTTGGGCAGATTTTGTGCTCCTTGTAATCCGAATTTCCTAGCTTATTTTTAGGGTTTCTTTGCCTATTTAAAGGGCTCATTTGTAACCCTAAAGACTCAGAATTCATATGATAATAATATTGCTTTTTGCTTTGCTAAAATTACTTAGTTTTGTAGCCTTGTTCTTGGGTTGCATGTTTTAAGAACATTCAAGCAAACCTTGATCTAGTTTGTTTGTGAATTGTTTCAAGCTTGAAATAAGAACAAGTTCTCTTATTTCAAGGTCTTTGATCATTGGAATAATCTTCTTTTCTTGTTTTTCCAAAGGTTTTACCTTTTTGTTCATGGGGTTTTAGGATGTGCATCTAGGGGTTCTTTGTTCTTTCAAAGGGTTTCTATTTCAGTTCTAGGAATTCATATCAAAACTTGTTTGTAATTGAAAGCTTATTTCAAAGTACTTGTTTCACAACTTTGACAAGTGGGAAACCAAATCATAGGTCTTTGGATCTTTAGGTTGGACCAAATCATGAGCACAACTTTGACAAGTGGGAAACCATAGGTCTTTGGTATCAATATGGTCCGAAGAGTGAAACAAGTACTTTGAAACAAGCTTTTAAATTACAAACAAGTTTTTGGAGTGGTTCGAATCCTCTTTCGATATTTTGGTCCAAAGAGGATTCCCAGAGACGTTCCCCCATTTGGATCTTTAGGATGGACCAAATCATGAGCGCAATTTTGACAAGTGGGAAACCTTAGGTCTTTGGTATCAATATGGTCCGAAGAGTGAAACAAGTACTTTCAAACAAGCTTTTCAATTACAAACAAGTTTTTGGAGCGGTTCGTATCCTCTATCGATATTTTGGTCCAAAGAGGATTCCCAAAGAAGAGGTTCCTCCATCTGGATCTTTAGGATGGACCAAATCATGAGCAGAACTTTGACAAGTGGGAAACCTTTGGTCTTCGGATTCAATATGGTCTAGAGAGTGAAACAAGTACTTTGAAATAAGTTTTCAATTACCAACAAGTTTTTGGAGTGGTTCGGATCCTCTTTCGATATTTTGGTGCAAAGTGTATTCCCAAAGAAGAGGTTCCTCCATTTGGATCTTTAGGATGGACCAAATCATGAGCACAACTTTGACAAGTGGGAAACCTTAGGTCTTTGGTATCAATATGGTCTGAAGAGTGAAACAAGTACTTTGAAACAAGCTTTTCAATTACAAACAAGTTTTTGTAGTGGTTCGGATCATCTTTCGATATTTTGATCCAAACAGGATTCCAAAAGAAGAGGTTCCTCCATTTGGATCTTTAGGATAGACTAAATCATGAGCACAACTTTGACTAGTGGAAAACCTTTGGTCTTCGGATTCAATTTGGTCTAGAGAGTCAAACAAGTACTTTGATATAAGTTTTCAATTACAAACAAGTTTTTGGAGTGGTTCGGATCCTCTTTCGATATTTTGGTGCAAAGAGGATTTCCAAAGAAGTTGTTCCTCCATTTGGATCTTTAGGATGGACCAAATCATGAGCACAACTTTAACAAGTGGGAAACCTTAGGTCTTTGGTATCAATATGGTCCAAAGAGGGAAACATGTACTTTGAAACAAGCTTTTAAATTACAAACAAGTTTTTGGAGTGGTTCTAATTCTCTTTCGATATTTTGGTCCAAAGAGGATTTCCAAAGAAGAGGTTCCTCTATTTGGATCTTTAGGATGGACCAAATCATGAGCAGAACTTTGACAAGTGGGAAACCTTAGGTCTTTGGTATCAATATGGTTCGAAGAGTGAAACAAGTACTTTGACACAAGCTTTTCAATTACAAACAAGTTTTTGGAGTGGTTCGGATCCTCTTTCGATATTTTTGTCCAAACAGGATTCCAAAAGAAGAGGTTCCTCCATTTGGATTTTTAGGATGGACAAAGTCATGAGCACAACTTTGACAAGTGAGAAACCTTATGTCTTCGCATTCATTTTGGTCTAGAGAGTGAAACAAGTACTTTGAAACAAGCTTTTCAATTACAAACAAGTTTTTGGAGTGGTTCGGATCATCTTTCGATATATTGATCCAAACAGGATTCCAAAAGCAGAGGTTCCTCCATTTGGATCTTTAGGATGGACCAAATCATGAGCACAACTTTGACAAGTGGGAAACCTTTGGTCTTCGGATTTAATTTGGTCTAGAGAGTGAAACAAGTACTTTGAAACAAGCTTTTCGATTACAAACAAGTTTTTGGAGTGGTTCGGATCCTCTTATGACATTTTGGTCCAAACAGGATTCCAAAACAAGAGGTTCCTCCATTTGGATCTTTAGGATGGACAAAATCATGAGCACAACTTTGACAAGTGGGAAACCTTATGTCTTTGTATTCATTTTGGTCTTGAGAGTGAAACAAGTACTTTGAAACAAGCTTTTCAATTACAAACAAGTTTTTGGAGTGGTTCGGATCCTCTTTCGATATTTTGGTCCAAACAGAATTCCCAAAGACGAGGTTCCTCCATTTGGATCTTTAGGATCAAAACCATGAGCACAACTTTGACAAGTGGGAAACCTTATGTCTTCGGATTCATTTTGGTCTAGAGAGTGAAACAAATACTTTGAAACAAGCTTTTCAATTACAAACAAGTTTTTGGAGTGGTTCGGATTCTCTTTCGATATTTTGGTCGAAACATGATTCCAAAAGAAGAGGTTCCTCCATTTGGATCTTTAAGATGGACCAAATCAATAGCGCAATTTCGACAAGTGGGAAACCTTAGATCTTTTGTATCAGTATGGTCTGAAGAGTGAAACAAGTACTTTTAATCAAGCTTTTGAATTACAAACATGTTTTTGGAGTGGTTCAGATCCTCTTTCGATATTTTGGTCTGAAGAGGATTCCCAAAGAAGAGGTTCCTCCATTTGGATCTTTAGGATGGACCAAATTATGATCTGATATGAATTATGTAGCCATGCATTTAAGGAATTCAAACTTAAAGAGTACATGTATTGATGACAACTCAAGTTGCATTAAATGCACTCAAGACGTATTTATGACAACTCAAGCTTGAAGTGTAGTAGCATTGATGACAACTCTAGATGCATTTATGACAACCCAAGCTTCATTCAAGGCAACTTAAAGCTTCATTCAAGATAACTTCAATACACTTCAAGACAAGCATTAATGGCATTTAAAAACTACTTTTAAGCATCATGTATCAGTTTCAATTGTTTTAGATGCATTGTAAGTTACAAAGTAATAGTGGCAGATTGTAACTCATGTTTTAGCTTTAATTTCGGGGGTTACAAGCTAGGGACATCATGGGGCTGTTATGGGAGCATTATGAACGAAATTTACATGTATTTTATGCCTATAAATAGGCTTTGTTTTAGCTATTGTAAATCAGATTTGAATGATGAATGAAATGTAGCATTTTTATGCACATGGAAAGCCTTGAGCCTCAACCCTTTGTAATCTTGCTTTAGATTACATGTTTAGAAACATTCAAGAGGGGAGTGATCAACCAACTTGTGGAGTGTTTCGAGTTATGAGATGATGGAACGTAATTGTTTGGGTCCATTTTATGATTTTTAGATCTCACAAGGCAATCTGTTTTCTAGCCTTTCCTTGGGGTTGTTTCAAATGGCATATGTGGGTTCTTTGGTTGTGATCTTTTTGGGTCCTTAGTTAAGTCTAAGGGTTCTTAAAGCATTTTCGAAAGGGTTTTCGTATCATTTGGTATCAGAGCATTGGTTGCGTTTTTGTGGCCGATCTCTAGAACAGGTTTTATCCAATCTATCATTTTCAATTCTTGTTGTTTTTAAATTCTGTCCAATCTTTTCATTTCTGTCCAAGCATGAATTTTTCTTAATCTTTTCGTTCTAATCTCTCTTTCATATTGAAGATCACTTTCTTATCTTAAAAAAGAGAAAGAAAAAAAGCTTTGCAATTCAGAGCACCGGTTTGTTCATCTTGCGTTCTTCTTGTAAATTCTTGAGGTTTTCTGACTTTGATCCTTGAAATTCGTGTACATATGATTTGAATGTGTTAGTGTATTAGTTATAAGTCATAAACGCATTCATTTCCACGAATTTAAAGTCCCAAAAACGGCTAAATTAAAAGTTTTTCAAAAAACTGTCCAGTTTTGTAGCTGCCGTATTTAATGCTGCTGTTTTATGTCGAAATCCTTTCATAACGTCCGAATTTTCCTGTTTGTCCTGAAGAGAAAATATTTATCATCTTGTTATCATTCAAATCTGAGAAGGGATCATAGTCAAATTCGTAACGGAAAATATTCTAATATTGGGATTCAATTCAGTGCGCAGATTGCTCTTAAATTACAACACCTTATCTCCGTTGATTGGTGTTTTCATTTGTGATTGAATTTCTGAGTTTTACCAATTGTAAGATCTTCATAAAAGAGATATTAACCTATATATGGGCTGCTTCTCTAAGAGTAAAGGCCAATCTTGAAGGAATTGTGAGTGCAAACACGAGTGGAACAAAGAGAGTTGTAAAAGGTGAGGAAGTGCTTGTAAGGTCCAATTTTATTTTTTTCTCTATAACATTCTTTTGCAGGAACACTTTTTGATTCGAGGACGAATCATTTTGAAGAATGGGGGAATGATATGAATTATATAGCCATGCATTTAAGGAATTGAAGCTTAAAGAGTACATGCATTGATGACAACTCCAGTTGCATTAAATGCACTCAAGATGTATTTATGACAACTGAAGCTTCAAGTGTAGTAGCATTGATGACAACTCTAGATGCATTTATGACAACTCAAATCTTCATTCAAGGGAACTCAAAGCAATATCAAGACAAGCTTTAATGAAGATTTAAAAGCTTAATTTAGAGTTCAAATATCAGTTTCAATTGTAATAGTTGTATTTTAAGTTACAAATTAAATGGTGGCAGATGTAAATTAAGTTTTTGCTTTAAATTCGTAGGTTACATGCTAGGGACTTAATTGGACTGTTATGGGAGCATTATGAACGAAATTGCATTGTATTTAAAGGCTATAAATAGGCCTTGTATCAGCCATTGTAAAGATGATTTGCAAGACTTGACAGATTCAAAAGATTGAGTGAAATGTAGCATTTTTATGCACATTGAGAGCATTGCCCCTCACCCTTTGTAATCTTGCTTCAGATTACATGTTTATAAACATTCAAGAGGGGAGTGATCAACCAACTTGTGGAGTGTTTCGAGTCATGAGATGATGGAACGTAAAAGTTTGTCCCTTTCATGATTTTTAGATCACATAGGGCAATCTGTTTCTAGCCTTTCCTTCTGGTTGAAATCGAATAGTTAGGGAGGGTTTGAATTCATGCTTCAAGGGTTCATGCTAAGTATAATAGCATAGAGTGTTTGAACATGACATTTGAGTTTGCCTTATCATTAGGTATCAGAGCATTGGTTACGATCTTATGGTCGATCTTAAGTTACATAATGATATGAATTATATAACTTAAGATAATTCATATCATTATCGTATCATGAGCACAACTTTGACAAGTGGGAAACCACAGGTCTTTGGTATCAATATGGTCCGAAGAGGGAAACAATTACTTTGAAACAAGCTTTTAAATTACAAACAAGTTCTTGGAGTGGTTCAGATCCTCTTTCGATATTTTGGTACAAAGAGGATTCCCAAAGAAGTGGTTCCTCCATTTGGATCTTTAGGATGGACCAAATCATGAGCGCGATTTCAACAAGTGGGAAACCTTAGATCTTTGGTATCAATATGGTCCGAAGAGTGAAACAAGTACTTTGAAACAAGCTTTTCAATTACAACAAGTTTTTGGAGTGGTTCGAAACCTCTTTCAAAATTTTGGTCCAAAGAGGATTCCCAAAGAAGAGGTTCCTCCATTTGGATATTTAGGATGGACCAAATCATCAGCACAACTTTGACAAGTGGGAAACCATAGGTCTTTGGTATCAATATGGTCCGAAGAAAGAAACAAGTACTTTGAAACAAGCTTTTAAATTACAAACAATTTTTGAAATGGTTCGGATCCTCTTTCGATATTTTGGTCCAAAGAGGATTCCCAAAGAGGTTCCCCCATTTGGATCTTTAGGATGGACCAAATCATGAGCGCAATTTCGACAAGTGGGAAACCTTAGGTCTTTGGTATCAATATGGTCTGAAGAGTGAAACAAGTACTTTGAAACAAGCTTTTCAATTACAACAAGTTTTTGGAGTGCTTCGGATCCTCTTTCGATATTTTGGTCCAAAGAGGATTCCCAAAGAAGAGGTTCCTCCATTTGGATCTTTAGGATGGACCAAATCATAAGCACAAGTTTGACAAGTGGGAAACCTTAGGTCTTTGGTATCAATATGGTCCGAAGAGTGAAACAAGTACTTTGAAGCAAGCTTTTAAATTACAAACAAGTTTTTGGAGCGGTTCGGACCCTCTTTCGATATTTTGGTCCAAACAGGATTCCCAACGAAAAGGTTCTTCCATTTGGATCTTTAGGATGGACATAATCATGAGCACAACTTTGACAAGTGGGAAACCTTATGTCTTCGGATTCATTTTGGTCTAGAGAGTAAAACAAGTACTTTGAAACAAGCTTTTCAAATACAAACAAGTTTTTGGTCTGGTTCGGATCCTCTTTCGTTATTTTAGTCCAAAGATTATTCCCAAAGAAGAGGTTCCTCCATTTGGATCATTAGGATGGACCAAATCATGAGCGCAATTTCGACAAGTGGGAAACCTTAGGTCTTTGGAATTAATATGGTCCGAAGAGTGAAACAAGTACTTTGAAACATGCTTTTCAATAACAAACAAGTTTTTGGAGTGGTTCCGATCCTCTTTCGATATTTTGGTCCAAAAAGGATTCCCAAAGAAGAGGTTCCTCCCTTTGGATCTTTAGGATGGACCAAATCATGAGGAAAATTTTGACAAGTGGGAAACCTTAGGTCTTTGGTATCAATATGGTCCGAAGAGTGAAACAAGTACTTTGAAACAAGCTTTTCAATTACAAACAAGTTTTCGGAGTGGTTCGGATCCTCTTTCTATATTTTGGTCCAAAAAGGATTCCCAAAGAAGAGGTTCCTCCATTTGGATCTTTAGGATGGACCAAATCATGAGCACAACTTTGACAACTGGGAAACCTTAGGTCTTTGGTATCAATATGGTCCGAAGAGTGAAACAAGAACTTTGAAACATGCTTTTCAATTACAAACAAGTTTATGGAGTGGTTCGAATCCTCTTTCAATATTATGGTCCAAAGAGGATTCCAAAAGAAGAGGTTCCTCCATTTGGATCTTTAGGATGGACCAAATTATGGGCACAACTTTGACAAGTGGGAAACCTTTGGTCTTCGGATTCAATTTGGTCTAGAGAGTGAAACAAGTAGTTTGAAATAAGTTTTTCAATTACAAACAAGTTTTTGGAGTGGTTCGGATCCTCTTTCGATATTTTGGTGGAAAGAGTATTCCCAAAGAAGATGTTCCTCCATTTGGATCTTTAGTACGGATCAAATCATGAGCACAACTTTGACAAGTGGGAAACCTTAGGTCTTTGGTATCAATAGTCCGAATAGTGAAAAAAGTACTTTGAAAAAAGCTTTTCAATTACAAACAAGTTTTTGGAGCGGTTCGGATCATCTTTCAATATTTTGATCCAAACAGGATTCCAAAAGAAAAGGTTCCTCCATTTGGATCTTTAGGATGGACCAAATCATGAGCAGAACTTTGACAAGTGGGAAACCTTTGGTCTTCGGATTCAATTTGGTCTAGAGAGTGAAATAAGTACTTTGAAATAAGTTTTCAATTACAAACCAGTTTTTGGAGCGGTTCGGATCCTCTTTCGATATTTTGGTCCAAAGAGGATTCCCAAAGAAGAGGTTCCTTCATTTGGATCTTTAGGATGGACCAAATCATGAGCACAACTTTGACAAGTGGGAAGCCTTAGGTCTTTGGTATCAATATGGTCCGAAGAGTGAAACAAGTATTTTGAAACA
The DNA here is from genome assembly GCA_028015215.1 of Gynostemma pentaphyllum. Taxonomy (NCBI): domain Eukaryota; kingdom Viridiplantae; phylum Streptophyta; class Magnoliopsida; order Cucurbitales; family Cucurbitaceae; genus Gynostemma; species Gynostemma pentaphyllum. Next base: position 22,664,671 of record CM051345.1, on the reverse strand, counting down.
AGCTTTTCAATTACAAACAAGTTTTTGTAGTTGTTCGGATCGTCTTTCGATATTTTGATCCAATCAGGATTCCAAAAGAAGAGGTTCCTCCATTTGGATCTTTAGGATAGACTAAATCATGAGCACAACTTTGACAAGTGGAAAACCTTTGGTCTTCGGATTCAATTTGGTCTAGAGACTGAAACAAGTAATTTGAAATAAGTTTTCAATTAAAAAGAAGTTTTTGGAGTGGTTCGGATCCTCTTTCGATATTTTGGTGCAAAGAGGATTTCCAAAGAAGATGTTCCTCCATTTGAATCTTTAGGAAAGACCAAATCATGAGCACAACTTTAACAAGTGGGAAACCTTAGGTCTTTGGTATCAATATGGTCCGAAGAGGGAAACAAGTACTTTGAAACAAGCTTATAAATTACAAACAAGTTTTTGGAGTGGTTCGGATTCTCTTTCGATATTTTGGTCCAAAGAGGATTTCCAAAGAAGAGGTTCCTCTATTTGGATCTTTAGGGTGGACCAAATCATGAGTAGAAATTTGACAAGTGGGAAACCTTAGGTCTTTGGTATCAATATGGTCCGAAGAGTGAAACAAGTACTTTGAAACAAGCTTTTCAATTACAAACACGTTTTTGGAGTGGTTCGGATGCTCTTTCGATATTTTGGTCCAAACAGGATTCCAAAAGAAGAGGTTCCTCCATTTGGATTTTAAGGATGGACAAAGTCATGAGCACAACTTTGACAAGTGAGAAACCTTATGTCTACGCATTCATTTTTGTCTAGAGAGTGAAACAAGTACTTTGAAACAAGCTTTTCAATTACAAACAAGGTTTTGGAGTGGTTCAGATCATCTTTCGATATTTTGATCCAAACAGGATTCCAAAAGAAGAGGTTCTTCCATTTGGATCTTTAGGATGGACCAAATCATGAGCACAACTTTGACAAGTGGGAAACCTTTGGTCTTCGGATTCAATTTGGTCTGCAGAGTGAAACAAGTACTTTGAAATAAGCTTACAATTACATACAAGTTTTTGGAGTGGTTCGGATCCTCTTTCGATATTTTGGTCCATAGAGGATTCCCAAAGAAGAGGTTCCTCCATTTGGATCTTTAGGATGGACCAAATCATGAGCACATCTTTGACAAGTGGGAAACCTTAGGTCTTTGGTATCAATATGGTCCGAAGAGTGAAAAAAGTACTTTGAACCAAACTTTTTAATTACAAATAAGTTTTTGGAGTGGTTCGGATCCTCTTTTGTTATTTTGGTCCAAAGAGGATTCCAAAGAAGAGGTTCCTCCATTTGGATCTTTAGGATGGATCAAATAACGAGAAAAACTTTGACAAGTGGGAAACCTTAGGTCTTTGGTCCAAAGAGGATTCCCAAAGAAGATATTCCTCCATTCGGATCTTTAGGATGGACCAAATCATGAGGAAAACTTTGACAAGTGGGAAACCTTAGGTCATTGGTATCAATATGGTCCGAAAAGTGAAACAAGTTCTTTGAAACAAGCTTTTCAATTACAAAAAAGTTTTTGGAGTGGTTCGGATTCTCTTTCGATATTTTTGTCTAAAGAGGAGACCAAGGAAAGGTGTTCCTCCATTCGGATCTTTAAGATGGACCAAATCATGAGGAAAACTTTGACAAGTGGGAAACCTTAGGTCTTTTGTATCAATATGGTCCGAAGAGTTAAACAAGTACTTTGAAACAAGCTTTTCAATTACAAATAAATTTTTGGAATGGTTCGGATCCTCTTTCGTTATTTTGGTCCAAAGTGGATTCAAAAGAAGAGGTTCCTCCATTTGGATCTTTAGGATGGACAAAATAACGAGAAAAACTTTGACAAGTGGGAAACCTTAGGTCTTTGGTATCAATATGGTCCGAAGAGTGAAACAAGTACGTTGAAACAAGCTTTTTAATTACAAACAAGTTTTTGGAGTGCTTCGGATCCTCTTTCATTATTTTGGTCCAAAGAGGATTCCCAAAGCAGAGGTTCCTCCATTTGGATCTTTATGATGGACCAAATCATGATCACAACTATGACAAGTGGGAAACCTTAGGTCTTTGGTATCAATATGGTCCGAAGTGTGAAACAAGTACTTTGAAACAAGCTTTTCAATTTCAAACAACTTTTTGGAGTGGTTCGGATCCTCTTTTGATATTTTGGTCCAAAGAGGATTCCCAAAGAAGATGTTCCTCCATTCGGATCTTTAGGATGGACCAAATCATGAGGAAAACTTTGACAAGTGGGAAACCTTAGGTCTTTGGTATCAATATGGTCCGAAGAGTGAAACAAGTTCTTTGAAAAAGGCTTTTCAATTACAAACAAGTTTTTGGAGTGGTTCGGATCCGCTTTCGATATTTTGTTCCAAAGAGGATTCCCAAAGAAGAGGTTTTTCCAATTCGATCTTTAGGATAGACAAAATCATGAGCACAACTATGACAAGTGGGAAACCTTATGTCTTTGGATTCATTTTGGTCTAGAGTGTGAAACAAGTACTTTGAAACAAGCTTTTCAATTACAAACAAGTTATTGGAGTGGTTCGAATCCTCTTTCTTTATTTTGATCCAAACAGGATTCCAAAAGAAGAGGTTCTTCCATTTGGGTCTTTAGGATGGACCAAATCATGAGCACAACTTTGACAAGTGGGAAACCTTTTGTCTTCGGATTCAATTTTGTCTGGAGAGTGAAACAAGTACTTTGAAATAAGCTTACAATTACATACAAGTTTTTGGAGTGGTTCGGATGCTCTTTCGATATTTTTGTCCAAAGAGGATTCCCAAAGAAGAGGTTCCTCCATTTGGATCTTTAGAATGGACAAAATCATGAGCACATATTTTACAAGTGGGAAACCTTATGTCTTCGGATTCATTTTGGTCTAGAAAGTGAAAAAATTACTTTGAAACAAGCTTTTCAATTACAAACAAGTTTTTGGAGTTGTTTCGAACCTCTTTCATTATTTTGGTCCAAAGACGATTCCCAAAGAAGAAGTTATTCCATTTGGATCTTTAGGATGGACCAAATCATGAGCACATATTTGACAAGTGGGAAACCTTAGGTCTTTGGTATCAATATGGTTCGAAGAGTGAAACAAGTACTTTGAAACAATTTTTCAATTACAAACAAGTTTTTTAGAGTGGTTTGGGTCGTCTTTCGTTATTCTGGTTCAAAGAGGATTCCAAAGAAGAGGTTTCTCCATTTGGATCTTTAGGATGAACCAAATAACGAAAAACACTTTGACAAGTGGGATACCTTAGGTCCTTGGTATCAATATGGTCCAAAGACCTAAGGTTTCCCAATTGTCAAACTCTTCCTCGTTATTTGGTCTATCCTAAAGATCCAAATGGAGGAACCTCTTCTTTGGGAATCCTGTTTGGACCAAAATATCGAAAGAGTATCCGAACCACTCCAAAAACTTATTTTTAATTGAAAAAGCTTGTTTCAAACTACTTGTTTCACTCTTCGGACCATATTGATACCAAAGACCTAAGGTTTCCCACTTGTCAAAGTTTTCCTTATGATTTGGTCCGTCCTAAAGATCCGAATGGAGGAACATCTTCTTTGGGAATCCTCTTTGGACCAAAATATCGAAAGAGGATCCGAACCACTCCAAAAACTTGTTTGTAATTGAAAGCTTATTTCAAAGTACTTGTTTCACTCTCTAGACCAAATTGAATCCGAAGACCAAAGGTTTCCCACTTGTCAAAGTTGTGCTCATGATTTGGTCCATCCTCAAGATCCAAATGGAGGAACCTCTTCTTTTGGAATCCAGTTTGGATCAAAATATCGAAAGAGGATTCGAACCACTGAAAAAACTTGTTTGTAATTGAAAAGCTTGTTTCAAAGTACTTGTTTCACTCTTTGGACCATATTGATACGAAAGACCTAAGGTTTCCCACTAGTCAAATATGTACTCATGATTTGGTCCATCCTAAAGATCCAAATGGAGGAACCTATTCTTTGGGAATCCTCTTTCGTCCAAAATAGTGAAAGAGAATCCGAACCACTCTAAAAACTTGTTTGTAATTGAAAAGCTGGTTTCAAAGTACTTGTTTCACTCTCTAGACCAAAATGAACCCGAAGACATTAGGTTTCCCACTTGTCAAAGTTGTGCTCATGATTTTGTCCATCCTAAAGATCCAAATGGAGGAACCTGTTCTTTGGTAATCCTCTTTGGACTAAAATAACAAAAGAGGATCCGAACCACTCCAAAAATTGTTTGTAATTGAAAAGCTTGTTTCAAAGTACTTGTTTCACACTCTAGAACAAAATGAATCTGAAGACATAAGGTTTCCCACTTGTCAATGTTGTGCTCATGATTTTGTCCATCCTAAAGATCCAAATAGAGGAACCTCTTCTTTGGGAATCCTGTTTGGACCAAAATATCGAAAGAGGATCCGAACCATTCCAAAAACTTGTTTGTAATTGAAATGCTTGTTTCAAAGTACTTGTTTCACTCTTCGGACCATATTGATACCAAAGACCTAAGGTTTCCCACTTGTCAAAGTTTTCCTCGTGATTTGGTATCAGAACCATCGTTCTTTCTTTTCCCTAGGAGGATTAGTGGTTAAGTTTTCTTTAACCTTTTTAGATTACTCCGGTTAGTTTGCTCAGTGCGTTGGTAAACCTGGTGTTCCCTGCAGCGAGGGGCGTGAGACCGTTGGTAAGCTTGGTGTTCCCGTATTGTGAACTTGTCGGCGGAGTCGAATTAGTTTAAGGAGGTAATACCTTTAATCTTTCAATCCATCTTTTGTTCATCTTTTCGTAGTTTTTATAGGATGTCTAAGTATTTTGATAAAATGCTTCCTAAATTTCCTAGATCTTTAATCTCAAAATCATATATAGCTTCTCCTTCTACTCAAGATTTAGATGACCCTGAAAATATGAAAGTTAATTCTAATGAAGAAACACCCATACTAATGACTCAAAATACGGAAGAACTTCAAATAGCTAAAATTGATGAACATCTCCAAAATTGGAATATTCTTACAATAGATTAAAAAACAATCTATCAAATAGGAACTTTTGATTTTACTCAAGATTATTGTATCAAAACTTCTGAACATACTATTCCAATTAATAAAGAAAATGAATCAATTTATCTTTTATTAAAAAGTCAATTTTACAACATAGGCAAAAATATAAATTTCTCCATATCGGTCTAGTCCAAATAGCGGTAAAACCTCTATATCGTTTAGGCCTTGACAATCCAATCCTTGTCTCTTTAAAAGATAAAAGACATAAAAATTACTCAAATTCTCTTTTATCAATTATAGAATCAAACCTTGAAAAATGACCAATTTATTTCAATTGTTATCCCAATTTTACTGTCTCATTATTTGACCCTAATATTCTATCATCCTTGATGGCAGATATTAAGGTTAAAAATATGGATTGGGAACCTGAGACCCATTCAATTGTAGTTATTTTTAGAATACACTACAAATTGATGCATACTAATTTATCTCCAAAATCCTTAAAATCATCACCAAAAGAAAAAACTTTACTCATAGAAGCCATAGAAGCCAACACACAACATACAACTACGTATGTTCCAAAACTTTTAGAATGGGAACAAATTACTCATAATCCTAGATGGAAATTAGAAGAGGCTTTTAAACCCTCTATTGAAGAATCAAAATTGACTCAAATAATTGAGCATCCCGATGGAAGTGTGGATATTCAATTTTCTCAACCATCCTTAAAACAACCAATAATTAAAGACTTTATGAAAAATAAACCCAGTACTTCTTCTGAAGCAAGTACTTTAAAAGATTTCCCATTAAAACTCAAAGCAGTTGATTTTGGAAGAGAAATTCCTCAAGTTTATTATGAAAGAGAAACACCATCTGAAGAACAAAATTTATCTCCAACACATACTGAGATGAATCAGTTAAATGTTATTTCTCAACCTTATAAAATTAACAAAGACTTATTGAATCTAGACTTTAATTCAAGCAAAAATACTCCCCTTCGTGAATCATTTTTTCGTCTTTTTAGTGAGGACGGACGAAATAAGCTTCGAGACGAATGGTACTCAATAATGGAATATTTGGAAGAAAATATTTATTTTTTCCAATGGTTTAAAATCGTACTCAATATAAATCAATAAATGTACTCAAAGAACAACCAATTTGGTACAAAAGCAATGATACTCAAATTAAAGCAACTCATCCCCCTCTTGAAGATATTAAATTTAAGAATTCTCAAAATATTGAAGTAAAAGCCTCACCATTCAAAATGATAACTGATGATTCAAAATCATTTTCCTTAAAAGACATACAAAGTCTTCAACTCCAAAATAATTTTTCAAATAAAATTCTATCTACAATTTCAGAGCATGTTGATAGAATTGAAACCAAATTAACCCAACATCCTTTATCAACTAATTACAATAGAGAAAGACCTTTACCCATTAATAAATCAACACCTTTCTCAATCCATCTGTTATGTCTAATCAAGATATAAAAAACATACGTTTATCGTATGATCAAGAAGATATGATGAGAGAAATTGACAAAAAATTGGAAAATTTGTCAATCGGTATGACTACATCTTCTAAGTCAAAACAACCTATTCAAAATATTAATGTACTCCAAGAAAGTAGTGAGGATGAAATTGATCTACTTGAAAAACAGTTTCAAACTATGGCAATTGATCAACTTTCTACCTCTCAAGATTTGAAAATTCAAAGAATATTAAATCCAAGATATCCAAAAACACGTAATTTTTATCCACAACCCTCGCCTCCTGATATGCAACATGAGGAAAGACATAAATTAACTTAAGCCTGTTATGATGGTAAATCCATCCATGAATGGAATATAGATGGATGCACGGAACATCAAATAATAAATTTAATCCATGAGATGGCAATGGCTGCCACAGCTTTTAAAACTCAAAGACAAAGTGATCATCAAACTGCTATACTTTTAGTTTCTGGATTTACTAGACAACTTAAAGGTTGGTGGGATCATTTTCTTACTGAACATGAACGAAAGTTTATCCTTTCTCAAGTTAAAACTAAAACTGATGGAACTCAAATAAGTCATACTCAAGATGCGGTTGCGACATTATTATTCGCAATTACTAAACATTTCGTAGGAGACCCAAGTCAATTCCAAGATAGATCCTCCGAAATTTTTCTCAATTTAAGATGCAACACCATGCAAGATTTTTGATGGTATAAAGATATATTTCTTTCAAAATTATTCATTAGAGCTAATTGCAATAGTTCTTATTGGAAAGAATGATTTGTAGCCGGTTTACCAAAATTATTTGCTGATAAAATTCGCCAAAAATTAAGAGATATATTTCAAGGAAATATTCATTACGATACATTAACTTATGGAGAATTAATCTCTTATATCATTAATGAGGGATTAAGACTTTGTACTGACTACAAGCTTCATAACAAACTCAAAAATAATGAAGGACAACAACGAAGAGAATTAGGTACCTTTTGTGATCAATATGATTATGGGAAAATCCAAGCTCCCTCTTCTGCCATAAAAAGAAAACGATTTCAGAAATCCCAAAGGAAATCATCTAATAATAACTCAAGAAAGTCCTCTAGATATTCTCAATCAAAAAGTTCTGATCAACAAAAATATTACTCCAAACCAAAAAGACATTTCAAAAAATATTCAAGAAATATTAAAGATGTTCAATGCTATAAATGTAAATCTAAGGGACATTATGCAAATAAATGTCCTATGAAGAAAAAGATAAATAACCTCAAAATTGATGATGATATTAAGAATAAACTTCTTAATTTAAATAATTCTGACCCAAGCTCATCTTCTGAGGAAAAATCATCTGAAAGTGTCACATTGGACGAACAAGAAATTTCTCAATCAGATGATGACAATATGACATCATCAACCTCTGATAACAAGAAAACAAGCGTTTGTAATTGTCAAAATACAATTAATGTAATTTCTAAAGAACAAGAATTTATGTTTGAAATTATTAACAAAATTGATAACACAGAAATTCAAAAGGATTACTTACTCAAACTAAAAAATCTAATATCCCAAAAAGATGAAAAAGAATCCAAAACCTTGTCTCATGAAAACTTTGTCCCATATGACATCAAAGAAATATTTTCAAGATTTAATACTCCAACAAAACCTACAACAATTCAAGATTTACAATATGAAGTCAACAACCTGAAGAAAGATATCAATCACATAAAACAAAATGAATCTCAAATTTTTGATGAACAAGCTGCTATGAAATTTGAATTAATTACACTTAGTGATATGAATCATGGAATCTCACAAAAAGCTCAAGGACCAATCACAAGTTCAAAGATCAAGAGAAGCATTGAACATCCATTTACAAGCCTACATTAGCAAAGTCAAGACAAGCTTCGAAGATCCGAGCATGGAGGTTAACAAAGAAGACTTGATGCACATTAATCAATGGAAAATGCATTTGGAAGAAGAGAATTGAAGACTTGTTCAATCAGAAATGAAGAGAAATTGAAGACTTGTTCATTAATCAATGGAAAATGCATTTCTGATTGAACAAGTCTTCAATTCTCTTCTTCCAAATGCATTTTTCATTGATTAATGTGCATCAAGTCTTCTTTGTTAACCTCCATGCTCGGATCTTCGAAGCTTGTCTTGACTTTGCTAATGTAGGCTTGTAAATGGATGTTCAATGCTTCTCTTGATCTTTGAACTTGTGATTGGTCCTTGAGCTTTTTGTGAGATTCCATGATTCATATCATCCCCTCCCTCTTGAAAAGGATTCGTCCTCGAATCTATAACATTACCTGCATTGCAAAAACTTAAGTTAAAAACATAAATAAAAGCACCTAAAGCATACTTACCTTGGAAATCAGATTTATAAGCATCTTGATGTCTTCTCCCTATTGCCTTGAATTGTCTAACTCCTCCCGGATCAAAAACTTTGAACTTCCTTCCCATTATATCCACATCATAACCTATCTCATGAAAGACCACAACACTCACAAAAAAGGTAATACTTAGTGATAAGAAGCCGAAGAGAATATGTGGACCATAGTCAATCTCAAAAATTTTCTCATACTCCACAATACTCTCAAGATGATCACATGGTGAAGATATCAAATCAGTAAAAACAAGTAAACCATTGTCAAACTCAATTATTTCTAATATGTTCGTGAAATGCATATAAGATGTTAAATCCATACTATCCATAATTTCATGAAATGATCTAACTCTTGTAGCACAAAACAATTTTTTATCATTAGAATGCAATTTAAAAGGTATATATTCAGAGTTGAGATCAATTTTAGTAAGCAAACAAGTGTTATACATATCATCAAGAAATGGGTAAGGATACTTGACCATGGCTGTTTTAACCGGATTTTCCATGCATTGAATCATGTGAGGTCTTGATCTATTGAGTATGGCAGCCCCTTGAATGTTGTTTTCATGATGTTTTATGCCTTGCATTGATGACAAATTACTAGGCATCTCATTAGGTAACAATCTTTTGAATTCCTGCAAAAACTCAACAAACATACTAGGCAAAGATGGGTTAAGTGTAAAACAAACCTCTTTGTACAAAAGTACAAATGTAGGTTGGTAGATTTCATTCCTAGCCTCACTTGATCTAACTTTCAAGCTCTCACTCTCTATTTCACTCTCTTTTTGCTCACTAAACTCAAGTGTCTCACACTTTGTAACCTCAAAGCACTTTTTCTTTTCAATCTCATTACACTCTTTCTTTTCAAACTCACAACTCTCTTTGTTTTGAGCACTCATTTCTTTTTTATCACTCATCTCTCTTTCTTTTAACTCACTAATTTCTTTTGCACTCATCTCTCTTTCTTTTGGCTCACTCTTTTTGTCACAGTTTTCATTACTTTCAAACATAGAACTCTTTTGTAGCTCACAAGTTTCCTCCACAAAAACATTAGCACGAATATCCTCTTTTATCTCCTCCATGCTAGCATTGAAAACATCCTTCGATTTTAAAAGTTCTCTTTCAATCATCTTGACCTTCTCTAAAATCAAATTTCCATTTTCCTCTACCAAGCCATAGGCAGCCCCATTCTTATCCATTAATGTATCATTTTCACCCATTTGAGAAGAAGAAGAAGAAGAAGTATTGGAAATAGGTTTAGAAGCATACCGTGTATCTCTTTTTCTTTTGATTTTTCTTTCAACCTTACTGGCAAAATACACTAACTCTCCTAACTCATCAAATTGTTGTAACTCCACTTGACAAGCAATATCTCTATTCAATCCATTGAAGAACCTTACAATAGTAGACTCCTCATCTTCCTCCACATTAGCCCTAGCCTTGAGCAACTCCATCTCCATGTAGTATTCATCCACACTTTTACATCCTTGAATTAGCTTATCCAGCATTTGCACAAGATGCTCTTGATGTTGTCTTGAAAGAAATCTCCTTCTCATATGGCACTTAAGATCATACCATGTTTCTATTGGTCGTTTCCTCTCCCTCCTTAGTTTCACTTTCAATTGAGACCACCAAACATGAGCATTATTAGTGAAATTAGAAATAGCAAGCATTACCTTTCTTTCCTCACTATAATTGTTGTAATCAAAGAAATGCTCGGTTTCTATCTCCCATTGCAAGTACTCCTCTTGATTAGAACTCCCATAGAAAGTATTTAACTTGAGCTTATCACCTCTTAAGCTTCTATGCTCCATCCCTCCATGATAAACCTCTCTATTTTGGCTCCGGGTCTGTTCTACCTCTTGAAAACTCTTACTTCTTATTTGATCAGACCTTTCATGATACATTGCTGCAAATAAAAAGGTTAATAATAAAAAATAGGACCTCTCAATCACTCCCTAAGTGTTTACACTCGATGATGTTTGTTCTCTCGTGTTTGCACTCAAAACAGATTTTAGGGCCTAAATGTAACCTTGAACTATTAGCACACTTTAGCAACTATCAAACAAATAAGATACTAATGATATTTGTAAAAAGTGTCAATAAAGAAATAAGAAACAATCAGCTTGGGTGGCTAGAGAAATAAAAGGACAGATTTTTCAAATGGTGTATTTTTGTAACAAGGAAAGAATAAGAAAGAAAACAAGCAAGAATAAACTTTCCTAAAAGAGAAAAATTCGAAATTAGACTTCCCTAAAGCAATTTGGATCAGAAAATATGACTTTCCTTAAGCAAGATATGCATATATTTGAATATGGGACAGATTTGAAACTTTCCTAAAACAGTTTTTGCTATTTATGGTAAGTTCTAGCTTTTTAGGAAACAAACAACTTTGGCTCATTCAACTTGATAATTTCGGATTCAAGATGCATAAATGATGAGTTTAAGATGAAATCTTCAAGAGCAATAAGAACACTAAACACTTTTCTCCAGAAACTCAAGCAAATAGCAAGAACACTTTTTTTTTATAACAATTTTCTGCACAATCCGACAGTCTGCAAAGATCTATTTTTTTCTCAATCTTCCACTTTTTTTTTGACAAACTTTTCTGAATAAAAAAATAATCAGGACTCAAATATAAACACTTTTATAGTTTATGACTTTCTAAGATTCGGATCGAAACTATATGAAAAATAATAAAAACAGTAGCTAAAGAAGGAAATTCTGGAACAGTTTTTTTTTTGTGTTTTTTTTTTTGGAATTTTTGATGAACGAAGAACAAAACAATAAAAATTAAAACAACAAGAAAGCAAGTAAGATAGAAATCTTCCCTTGAGCCTAAGCTCTGATACCAAATGATATGAAACCCTAGGAAATTGAAATAGAAACCCTTTGAAAGCACAAAGAACCCCTAGATGCAAATCCTAAAACCCCGATGAACAATAAGGTAAAACCCTTGGAACGCAAGAAGAGAAAGATTATTCCAATGATCTATGATCTTGAAATAAGAGAACTTGTTCTTATTTCAAGATTGAAACAATCCACAAACACAATAGATCAATTCATGCTTGAATGTTTCTAAAACATGCAACCTAGAACAAGGCTACAAAATGCAAGGTAAAATCAACCAAGCAATAAGCAAAACAAAGCTATTTTCTATCATATTAATTCTTAATATTTAGGGTTACAAATGAGGTCTTTAAATAGGCAAAGAAACCCTAAAAACAACAAGGAAATTCGGATTACAAGGAGGCACAAAATCTGCCAAATCTTTCCTTAAGTGCATTTGGTGCATTTTAGGAAAGTTTTGCCCTAGAAGATATTATATCATTCCTAAACTATTCTAAGCATTAAAACTGAATGTAAATGGCCTAAAACATGTCTAAATACATCATAAATTCGTGGACATCATATATGGCATGTTCGGGAACAAATATGGAAAGTGGTCCAAATAAGGAAAGTTTGCAAAAGTGATGCAACTTTCCTAATTTGTTCTTCTCTTCATTTCTGATTGAACAAGTCTTCAATTCTCTTCTTCCAAATGCATTTTCCATTGATTAATGTGCATCAAGTCTTCTTTGTTAACCTCCATGCTCGGATCTTCGAAGCTTGTCTTGACTTTGCTAATGTAGGCTTGTAAATGGATGTTCAATGCTTCTCTTGATCTTTGAACTTGTGATTGGTCCTTGAGCTTTTTGTGAGATTCCATGATTCATATCACTTAGAGAACTGATTCATGATATTCATTCAAAAGATGTCCCCTCAACTTCAAACTTTAAATACTCAAAACATTGACATCGATAATGAAGCTAAACATTTACCTGCTCAATAGTTTATAAATTTAATTAATCAAGTACAAATTCAAAAATGGTATTCTCTAATTACCCTTGTTATTAATAATGAATATAAAATCACCTCCAAGGTACTCATTGATTCCGGAGCAGATCAAAATTACATCCGGGAGGGACTGGTACCAACAAAATATTTTGAAAAAACAACTGAACATTTGCGTGGAGCCAATGGTCAAAGACTCAATATTAATTATAAACTTTCTAATGTACACATTTGTAATCAAAACTTTTGTTTCAAAAATACCTTTATTCTAGTTAAAGATTTACAAAATGAGATAATTTTGGGTACACATTTTCTCACCCAGATTACCCATTCTCCGTCTCAGATAGAGGAATTACTACAAAAATACTTGATCAAAGAATACATTTCAATTTTCTTAATCCAATAAATACTCATGATGTTAGAATGCTTCAAAACTCTTCAATATATAAATCTATAAACCAAATTCAAAATAAAGAAAAACAAATAAAATTCCTTAAAGAAGAAATAGATCACAAAAGAATTGAAGAACAATTAAATGATCCAAAAAATCAAGAAAAGATTACTCAATTTAAAACAATGATTGAAAAAGAGATATGTTCTACCATTCCTAATGCTTTTTGGGAACGGAAGAGTCATATTGTTAAACTTCCTTATATTAAAGATTTTGATGAAATTAAGATTCCAACTCGGGCAAGACCCATCCAAATGAATAATGAATTACTCAAATTTTGTAAACAAGAAATTAATGATTTATTGCAAAAAGGATTAATAAGCCCAAGTAAAAGCCCATGGTCTTGTGCGGCTTTTTACGTCAATAATCAAACCGAAAAGGAACGAGGAGTTCCAAGACTTGTAATTAATTATAAACCTTTAAATAAAGTACTTGAATGGATCAGGTACCCGATTCCAAACAAACAAGATTTACTTAAAAGGATTCAAAATGCAAAAATATTCTCAAAATTTGATATGAAATCTGGATTTTGGCAAATTCAAGTTGCCAAATAAGATAGATATAAAACTGCATTTAATGTTCCATTTGGACAATACGAATGGAATGTTATGCCATTTGGATTAAAAAATGCTCCTTCTGAATTTCAAAAAATAAGGAATGACATATTCAATCCATACCAAAATTTCACTATTGTCTATATAGATGATGTCTTGGTATTTTCTAATGATATAAGCCAACATTTTAAACATCTTAATATTTTTTATGAAATCATTAAACGAAATGGTTTAGTTGTCTCATTACCCAAAATTAAATTATTCCAAACTCAAATTAGATTTTTAGGATATGAAATTAATCAAGGTCAAATTAAGCCAATTCAAAGGTCTGTAGAATTTGCAGATAAATTCCCCGACCAAATTACTGATAAGACTCAATTACAAAGATTTTTAGGATCTCAATTATGTCTCTGATTTTATCTCAAATCTTAGACTAGTTTGTGCACCTCTATTCCAAAGACTTAGGAAAAATCATACTCCACGGAATGATATTCATACCCAAACAATTCAAAAGGTCAAGTCTTTAGTCAAAACAATTCCTTGTCTACATCTTATTAATCCTGAAGCCAAACTCATAATAGAAACCGATGCTTCAGATTTAGGATATGGCGGAATCCACAAAGAGGAAGTAGATGGGAAAGAATCCATTGTTAAATACTATTCAGGTATTTGGACTACTAATCAAAAGAATTATTCAACAATTAAAAAGAAAATTCTTTCAATTGTACTTTGTGTTCAAAAATTTCAAAGTGATTTAATTAATAAAAAAATTTTAATTCGAACCGACTCAAAAGCTTCGAAATTTGTTTTAGAAAAAGATGTTAAAAATTTGGTGTCAAAACAAATATTTGCCAGGTGGCAAGCTATTTTGTCATGCTTTGACTTCAAAATTATGCCTATAAAAGGGACTCAAAACCCTCTTGCTGATTATCTTTCACGAGAGTTTCTTAGTTTAAAAACCTTAAAAAAAATGAGTGATAAGAAAAATATGAGTGACAAGAAAAAAAGTGTTGTTTCCCCTTCTCCTTCTCAAAAACAAAAAGGAAAGTCTCCAACACCTCAGACAGTTGATGATTACTCAATGGAAGATTTCCATATAGTTACAAGATCCAAATCGAGAAATAATGGATCTAGTAACAAGGTTGCAGTTTTAGGTTCTCCATACGAGAGACCTTTTATCTCACAAATGGGGTCATCCACCCCTTCTTCTTCTCAACCAGTGGAGTCATCTACTCCTACCACTTTTTCTCAAGCCGTTTCTCCAGCCCCAAAATTTGTTCTAAAACCTGAAATAAAAGGTTACTTTCAAAAAAATAACCTTTTATCCATTTGCTATATTGAACCAGAATATGAATCCAATCATATTCGTGAAATTATTCAAAAGGTATTCCCAAAAGATTTTTATTTTATTTCAGATAATCTCAATAAAAATCGTCTTTTTTATGAATTTATTTTGGTTGATTCCAATTCAGCTGAAATTACTCTTATCAAAGACAAAAATGATTCCAATCGTATATCTCATTCCAAAATTAAAATTCTCAAAGTCCTTACTCCCCTAAAATGGATTCAAGATATTTATACTCATAAAACCTTTTCCAAACCTTTCAATCCATCTTCTTACTCATATCTTGATTACCAAAAAGCCTGGTATGCAGTATTTTGGTTTCGAAATTTTGACCACTCTTGGTTCATATCTTTCGACAAAAATGCTTCACGTCATTATTTTCCACTATGGTTCAAAACTTGGTGGAGTATCTTCGGTCTCACTGAGGATATTTTTCCAATACCAGTTCAAGAATCTTATTTTTATTATTCTCAAAATGTTTTCACAAATGCATTTTCTCAAACTATGCAATTTTCAACTTCTTTTCAAATACCATGGATTTTTTGTTTGAATTTTGATATTAAAAAAAGTCAAGGAATTCATCAACTTTATAGAGTTTTCAAAATTAAATGGTGGGAATGTTTTAACCACCAACATGTTTCAATACTTAACATTAAAAAATAGTTTTTTGAACATCCTTATTTACAAAACTTTTCTGTTAAGAAAAATTCTGATTTTCTCAATCATAAATCAAAACTTTTAGCAGGATTGGCACAAGCCACTTTAGAAACTGATCTTCAAACATTACTCATTTCTGCAACAAAGTCTACTACAAGCATCATATCTGATAAAGATGATGATGATGATGATGGTGATGATGACCTTCTCAATGATCCATATTTTTAAAGATAACTACAAATTGTACTCATGACACTTGTACTCAATTGTTAAAAAAAAAATCAAATCAATCCATGTAAATTGTCAAAGTGACACATGGCAACATGCACGATGACACATGACGACAACATGCAAAGTGACACGTGACGACAACATGCAAGGTGACACATGCCACCATGCAAATTGACATGTGGCGACATGCAAAGTGACACGTGGCGACATGCAAAGTGACACGTGGCGACATGCAAAATGACATGTAGCGGTTTTAAGATTAGTCTTTATCCATGTATTTTGTATAGTTTGTTGCATCTTAAATTGAGAAGAATTTCAGAGGATCTATCTTGGAATTGACTTGGGTCTCCTACGAAATGTTTAGTAATTGCGAATAATAATGTCACAACCGCATCTTAAGTATGACTTATTTGAGTTCCATCAGTTTCAGTTTTAACTTGAGAAAGGATAAACTTTCGTTCTTGTTCATTAAAATACTGGAGGAACCTCTTCTTTGGGAATCCTCTTTGGACCAAAATATCTAAAGAGGATCAGAACTAGTCCAAAAACTTGTTTGTAATTGAAAGCTTATTTCAAAGTACTTGTTTCACTCTCTAGACCAAATTGAATCCGAAGACCAACGGTTTACCACTTGTCAAAGTTGTGCTCATGATTTGGTCCATCCTAAAGAACCACATGGAGGAACCTCTTCTTTGGGAATCCTCTTTGGAACAAAATAACGAAAGAGGATCCGAACCACTCCAAAAACTTGTTTGTAATTGAAAGCTTGTTTCAAAGTACTTGTTTCACTCTTCGGACCATATTGATACCAAAGACCTAAGGTTTCCCACTTGTCAAAGTTGAGATCATGATTTGGTCCATCCTAAAGATCCAAATGCAGGAACCTCTTCTTTGGGAATCCTCTTTGGACCAAAATATCGAAAGACGATCCGAACCACTCCAAAAACTTGTTTGTAATTGAAAAGCTTGTTTCGAAGTACTTGTTTCACTCTTCGGACCATATTGATACCAAAGACCTAAGGTTTCCCACTTGTCAAAGTTGTGCTCATGATTTGGTCCATCGTAAAGATCCAAATGGAGGAAGCTCTTCTTTGGGAATCCTCTTTGGACCAAAATATTGAATGAGGATACGAAGCACTCAGAAAACTTGTTTGTAATTGAAAAGCTTGTTTCAAAGTACTTGTTTCACTCGTCGGACCATATTGATACCAAAGACCTAAGGTTTCCCACTTGTCAACGTTATCCTTATGATTTGGTCCATCCTAAAGATCCGAATGGAGAAACAACTTCTTTGGGAATCCTCTTTGGACAAAGTACTTGTTTCACTCTCTAGACCAAATTGAATCCGAAGACCAAAAGTTTCCCACTTCTCAAAGTTGTGCTCATGATTTGGTCCATCCTAAAGACCCAAATAGAGGAACCTCTTCTTTTGGAATCCTGTGTGGATCAAAATATCGAAAGAGAATCCGAACCTGATATGAATTATGTAGCCTTGCATTTGAGGAATTCAAGCTTCAAGAATACTTGCATTCAATGCACTTCAATTGCATTAATGGCAACCCAAGTTCATTTATTACAAGTCAAGTTAAGATGCATTAACTACAACTCAAGATGCATTGATGATAACCCAAGCTTCATTCAAGACAACTCAAGCTTCATTCAAGGGAACTTAAGGCAACTCCAAGACAAGCATTAATGACCATTTACAAGCTTCAATTAGAGTTAAATATCAGTTTCAAATGTAATAATTCATTTTAAGTTACAAATTAAAATGGTGGCTGAATGTAACTTAAGTTTTTGCATTAAATTCGTAGGTTACATGCTAGGGACTTAATTGGGCTGATAGAGGATCATTATGAACGAAATTTACATGTATTTTATGCCTATAAATAGGCTTTGTTTTAGACATTGTAAATCAGATTTGAAAATGTAATGAAATATTGCCTTTTGAGCAAATGGAGAGCCTTGAGCCTCACCCCTATGTAGTCTTGCCTTAGATTACATGTTTAGAGTCATTCAAGTTGAAATGATCATCCAACTTGTGGAGTGTCTCGAATCTTGGGCTTGGAAACTTGTCCTAGATCAATGATCATCTTTCCTAAGCAATCTGTTTTTAGCCATTCTTAGGGGGTGTTTCCGAATAGTTAGGGAGGGTTTGAGTTCCTCCTTCAAAGGTTCATGCTAAGTATAATAGCATAGGGTCTTTGAACTTGCAATTTGGGTTTGTCTTATCATTTGGAACTCTTGGGTTGATCCGATTAGTTAAGGAGGTTTTGTGCCATTTTCATGCTTCAAAGGTTCTTGCAAACGATTGTAATGGGTCTTTGGACTTGAACGCAAGGTTGCCTTATAAATACCACTCCAGAAACTTTTTTGTAATTGAAAAGCTTGTTTCAAAGTACTTGTTTCACTCTTCGGACCATATTGATACCAAAGACCTAAGGTTTCCCACTTGTCAAATATGTTCTCATGATATAGTCCATCCTAAAGATCCAAATGGAGGAACCTCTTCTTTGGGAATCCTCTTTGGACCAAAATAATGAAAGAGGATAAGAACCACTCCAAAAACTTGTTTGTAATTCAAAAGCTTGTTTCAAAGTACTTGTTTCACTCTCTTGACAGAAATGATTCCGAAGACATAAGGTTTCCCACTTGTCAAAGTTGTGCTCATGATTTTGTCCATCCTAAAGATCCAAATGGAGGAACCTCTTATTTTGGAATCTTTTTTGGATCAAAATATCGAAAGAGGATCCGAACCACTCCAAAAACTTGTTTGTAATTGAAAAGCTTGTTTCAAAATACTTTTTTCACTCTTCGGACCATATTTATACCAAAGACCTAAGGTTTCGCACTTGTCAAATATGTTCTCATGATTTGGTCCATCCTAAAGATCCAAAAGGAGGAACCTCTTCTTTGGGAATCCCATTTCAACCAAAATAATGAAAGAGGATCCGAACCACTCCAAAAACTTGTTTGTAATTGAAAAGCTTGTTTCAGAGTACTTGTTTCACTCTTCGGACCATATTGATACCAAAGACCTAAGGTTTCCCACTTGTCAAAGTTGTGCTCATGATTTGGTCCATTGTAAAGATCCAAATGAAGGAAGCTCTTCTTTGGGAATCCTCTTTGGACCAAAATATTGAAAGAGGATCCGAAGCACTCAGAAAACTTGTTTGTAATTGAAAAGCTTGTTTCAAAGTACTTGTTTCACTCTTCGGACCATATTGATACCGAAGACCTAAGGTTTCCCACTTGTCAATGTTATCCTTATGATTTGGTCCATCCTAAAGATCCGAATGGAGAAACAACTTCTTTGGGAATCCTCTTTGGACAAAGTACTTGTTTCACTCTCTAGACCAAATTGACTCCGAAGACCAAAAGTTTCCCACTGCTCAAAGTTGTGCTCATGATTTGGTCCATCCTAAAGATCCAAATAGAGGAACCTCTTCTTTTGGAATCCTGTGTGGATCAAAATATCGAAAGAGAATCCGAACCACTCCTCAAACTTTTTTGTAATTGAAAAGCTTGTTTCAAAGTACTTGTTTCACTCTTCGGACCATATTGATACCAAAGACCTAAGGTTTCCCACTTGTCAAATATGTTCTCATGATATGGTCCTTCCTAAAGATCCAAATGGAGGAACCTCTTCTTTGGGAATCCTCTTTGGACAAAAATAATGGAAGAGGATAAGAACCACTCCAAAAACTTGTTTGTAATTGAAAAGCTTGTTTCAAAGTACTTGTTTCACTCTCTTGACCAAAATGAATCCGAAGACAAAAGGTTTCCCACTTGTCAAAGTTGTGCTCATGATTTTGTCCATCCTAAAGATCCAAATGGAGGAACCTCTCCTTTTGGAATCTTGTTTGGATCAAAATATCGAAAGAGGATCCGAACCACTCTAAAAACTTGTTTGTAATTGAAAAGCTGGTTTCAAAATACTTTTTTCACTCTTCGGACCATATTTATACCAAAGACCTAAGGTTTCCCACTTGTCAAATATGTTCTCATGATTTGGTCCATCCTAAAGATCCAAAAGGAGGAACCTCTTCTTTGGGAATCCCCTTTGGACCAAAATAATGAAAGAGGATCCGAACCACTCCAAAAACCTGTTTGTAATTGAAAAGCTTGTTTCAAAGTACTTGTTTCACTCTTCGGACCATATTGATACCAAAGACCTAAGGTTTCCCACTTGTCAAAGTTGTGCTCATAATTTGGTCCATCGTAAAGATCCAAATGGAGGAAGCTCTCCTTTGGGAATCCTCTTTGGACCAAAATATTGAAAGAGGATCCGAAGCACTCAGAAAACTGTTTTGTAATTGAAAAGCTTGTTTCAAAGTACTTGTTTCACTCTTCGGACCATATTGATACCAAAGACCTAAGGTTTCCCACTTGTCAATGTTGTCCTTATGATTTGGTCCATCCTAAAGATCCGAATGGAGAAACAACTTCTTTGGGAATCCTCTTTGGACAAAGTACTTGTTTCACTCTCTAGACCAAATTGAATCCGAAGACCAAAAGTTTCCCACTTCTCAAAGTTGTGCTCATGATTTGGTCCATCCTAAAGATCCAAATAGAGGAACCTCTTCTTTTGGAATCCTGTGTGGATCAAAATATCGAAAGAGAATCCGAACCACTCCTCAAACTTTTTTGTAATTGAAAAGCTTGTTTCAAAGTACTTATTTCACTCTTCGGACCATATTGATACCAAAGACCTAAGGTTTCCCACTGGTCAAATATGTTCTCATGATATGGTCCATCCTAAAGATCCAAATGGAGGAACCTCTTCTTTGGGAATCCTCTTTGGACCAAAATAATGAAAGAGGATAAGAACCACTCCAAAAACTTGTTTGTAATTCAAAAGCTTGTTTCAAAGTACTTGTTTCACTCTCTTGACCAAAATGAATCCGAAGATATAAGGTTTTCCACTTGTCAAAGTTGTGCTCATGATTTTGTCCATCCTAAAGATCCAAATGGAGGAACCTCTTCTTTTGGAATCCTGTTTGGATCAAAATATCGAAAGAGGATCAAAACCATTCTAAAAACTTGTTTGTAATTGAAAAGCTTGTTTCAAAATACTTTTTTCACTCTTCGGACCATATTGATACCAAAGACCTAAGGTTTCCCACTTGTCAAAGTTGTGCTCATGATTTGGTCCATCGTAAAGATCCAAATGGAGGAACCTCTTCTTTTGGAATCCTGTTTGGATCAAAATATCGAAAGAGGATCCGAACCACTCCAAAAACTTGTTTGTAATTGAAAAGCTTGTTTCAAAATACTTTTTTCACTCTTCGGACCATATTGATACCAAAGACCTAAGGTTTCCCACTTGTCAAATATGTTCTCATGATTTGGTCCATCCTAAAGATCCAAAAGGAGGAACCTCTTCTTTGGGAATCCCCTTTGGACCAAAATAATGAAAGAAGATCAGAACCACTTCAAAAACTTGTTTGTAATTGAAAAGATTGTTTCAAAATACTTGTTTCACTCTCTAGACCAAAATGAATCCGAAGACATAAGCTTTCTCACTTGTCAAAATTGTGCTCACGATTTTGTCCATCCTAAAGATCGAAATGGAGGAACCTCTTCGTTTTGAATCCTCTTTGGACTAAAATAACGAAAGATGATCCGAACCACTCCAAAAACTTGTTTGTAATTGATAAGCTAGTTTCAAAGAACTTGTTTCACTCTCAAGACCAAAATGAATCCGAAGACATAAGGTTTCCCACTTGTCAAAGTTGTGCTCCTGATTTTGTAAATCCTAAAGATCCAAATGGAGGAACCTTTTCGTTGGGAATCCTGTTTGGACCAAAATATCGAAAGAGGATCCGAACCAATCCAAAAACTTCTTTGTAATAGAAAAGCTTGTTTCTAAGTAATTGTTTCACTCTCTTGACCAAAATGAATACGAAGACATAAGGTTTCCCACTTGTCAAAGTTGTGCTCATGATTTTGTCCATCCTAAAGATCCAAATGGAGGAACCTCTTCTTTGGGAATCCTGTTTGAACCAAAATATCAAAAAAGAGGATCCGAACCACTCCAAAAACTTGTTTGTAATTGAAGACCTTGTTTCAAAGTACTTGTTTCACTCTTCGGACCATATTGATACCAAAGACCAAAGGTTTCCCACTTGTCAAAGTTTTCCTCGTGATTTGGTCAATCCTAAAGATCCGAATGGAGGAACCTCTTCATTTGGAATCCTATGTGGATAAAAATATCGAAAGAGAATCCGAACCACTCCAGAAACTTGTTTGTAATTGAAAAGCTTGTTTCAAAGTACTTGTTTCATTCTTCGGTTCATATTGATAGCAAAGACCTAAGGTTTCCCACTTGTCAAATATGTTCTCATGATATGGTCCATCCTAAAGATCCAAATGGAGGAACCTCTTCTTTGGGAATCCTCTTTGGACCAAAGTAATGAAAGAGGATCTGAACCACTCCAAAAACTTGTTTGTAATTGAAAAGCTTGTTTCAAAGTACTTGTTTCACTCTCTTGACCAAAATGAATCCGAAGACATAAGGTTTCCCAGTTGTCAAAGTTGTGCTCATGATTTTGTTCAACCTAAAGATCCAAATGGAGGAACCTCTTCTTTTTGAATCCTCTTTGGACTAAAATAACGAAAGAGGATCCGAGCCACTCCAAAAACTTGTTTGTAATAGAAAAGCTTGTTTCAAAGTACTTGTTTCACTCTCTAGACCAAAATGAATGCGAAGACATAAGCTTTCTCACTTGTCAAAGTTGTGCTCATTTCTTTGTCCATCCTAAAAATCCAAATGGAGGAACCTCTTCGTTGGGAATCCTGTTTGGACCAAAATATCGAAAGAGGATCCGAACCACTCGAAAAACTAGTTTGTAATAGAAAAGCTTGTTTCAAAGTACTTGTTTCACTCTCTTGACCAAAATGAATCCGAAGACATAAGGTTTCCCACTTGTCAAAGTTGTGCTCATGATTTTGTCCATCCTAAAGATCCAAATGGAGTAACCTCTTCTTTGGGAATCCTGTTTGGACCAAAACATCAAAAAAGAGGATCCGAACCACTCTAAAAACTTGTTTGTAATTGAAAACCTTGTTTCCAAGTACTTGTTTTACTCTTCGGACTATATTGATACCAAAGACCTAAGGTTTCCCACTTGTCAAAGTTTTCCTCGTGATTTGGTCCATCCTAAAGATCCGAATGGAGGAACCTCTTCTTTGGGAATCTTCTTTGGACCAAAATATCGAAAGAGGTTCCAAACCACTCCAACAACTTGTTTGTAATTGAAAGCTTGTTTCAAAGTACTTGTTTCACTCTCTAGACTAACATGACTCCAAAGATCAAAAGTTTCCCACTTGTTCAAGTTGTGCTCATGATTTGGTCCATCCTAAACATCCAAATGGAGGAACCTCATCTTTTAGAATCCTGTTTGCACCAAAATAATGAAAGAGGATCCGAACCTCTCCAAAAACTTGTTTGTAATTGAAAAGTTTGTTTCAAAGTACTTGTTCCACTCCCTAGACCAAAAAGAATCCGAAGACATAAAGTTTCCCACTTGTCAAAGTTGTGATCATGATTTTGCCCATCCTAAAGATCCAAAGGGAGGAACTTCTTCTTTGGGAATCCTGTTTGGACCAAAATACCAAAAAAGAGGATCCGAACCATTCCAAAAACTTGTTTGTAATTGAAAACCTTGTTTCAAAGTACTTGTTTCACACTTCGGACCATATTGACACCAAAGACCTAAGGTTTCCCACTTGTCAAAGTTTTCCTCATGATTTGGTCCATCCTAAAGATCCGAATGGAGGAACATCTTCTTTGGACCAAAATATCAAAAGAGGATCCGAACCATTCCAAAAACCTGTTTGTAATTGAAAAGGTTGTTTCAAAGTACTTGTTTCACTCTTCCGACGATATTGATACCAAAGAACAAAGGTTTCCCACTTTTCCAAGTTGTGTTCATGATTTGGTCGACCGTAAAGATCCAAATGGAGGAAACTCTTCTTTGGGAATCCTCTTTGGACAAAAATATTGAAAGAGGATCCGAAACACTCAGAAAACTTGTTTGTAATTGAAAAGTTGTTTCACAGTACTTGTTTCACTCTTCGTACCATATTGATACAAAAGACCTAAGGTTTCCCACTTGTCAACGTTATCCTCATGATTTGGTCCATCCTAAAGATCCGAATGGAGGAACAACTTCTTTGGGAATCCTCTTTGGTCAAAGTACTTGTTTCACTCTCTAGACCAAAATCAATTCGAAGACCAAAAGTTTCCCACATGTCAAAGTTGTGCTCATGATTTTGTCCATCCTAAATATCAAAATGGAGGAACCTCCACTTTTGGAATCCTGTGTGGATCAAAATATCGAAAGAGAATCCGAACCACTCCAGAAACTTGTTTGTAATTGAAAAGCTTGTTTCAAAGTACTTGTTTCACTCTTCGGACCATATTGATACCAAAGACCTAAGGTTTCCCACTAGTCAAATATGTTCTCATGATATGGTCCATCCTAAAGACCCAAATGGAGGAACCATTTCTTGGGAATCATCTCTGGACCAAAATAATGAAAGAGGATCCGAACCACTCCGAAAACTTGTTTGTAATTGAAAAGCTTGTTTCAATGTACTTGTTTCACTCTCTTGACCAAAATGAATCCGAAGACATAAGGTTTCCCAATTGTCAAAGTTGTGCTCATGATTTTGTCCATCCTAAAGATCCAAATGGAGGAACCTCTTCTTTGGGAATCCTGTTTGGACCAAAATATCAAAAAAGAGGATCCGAACCACTCCAAAAACTTGTTTGTAATTGAAAACCTTGTTTCCAAGTACTTGTTTCATTCTCTAGAGAAAAATGAATCCGAAGACATAAGGTTTCCCACTTGTCAAAGTTGTGCTCATGATTTTGTCCATCCTAAATATCCAAATGGAGGAACCCTTTCGTTGGGAATGCTGTTTGGACCAAAATATCGAAAGAGGTTCCGAACCACTCCAAAAACTTATTTGTAATAGAAAAGCTTGTTTCAAAGTACTTGTTTAACTCTCTTGACCAAAATGAATCCGAAGACATAAGGTTTCCCACTTGTTAAAGTTGTGCTCATGATTTTGTCCATCGAAAAGATCCAAATGGAGGAACCTTTTCTTTGGGAATCTTTTTTGGACCAAAATATCAAAAAAGAGGATCCGAACCACTCCAAAAACTTGTTTGTAATTGAAAACCTTGTTTCAAAGTACTTGTTTCATTCTTCGGACGATATTGATACCAAAGACCTAAGGTTTCCCACTTGTTAAACTTTTCCTCGTGATTTGGTCCATCCTAAAGATCCGAATGGAGGAACCACTTTTTGGGAATCTTCTTCGGACCAAAATATCGAAAGAGGTTCCGAACCACTCCAAAATATTGTTTGTAATTGAAAGCTTGTTTTAAAGTACTTGTTTCACTCTCTAGACCAACTTGAATCCGAAGACCAAAAGTTTCCCACTTGTCAAAGTTGTGCTCATGATTTGGTCCATCCTAAAGATCCAAATGGAGGAACCTCATCTTTTGGAGTCCTGTTTGGACCAAAATATCAAAAAAGAGGATCCTAACCACTCCAAAATCTTGTTTGTAATTGAAAAGCTTGTTTCAAAGTACGTGTTACACTATTCGGACCATATTGATACCAAAGACCTAAGTTTTCCCATTTGTCTAATATGTGCTCATGATTTGGTCCATCCTAAATATCCAAAAGGCGAAACTCTTCGTTGGGAATCCTGTTTGCACCAAAATAATGAAAGAGGATTCGAACCCCTCCAAAAACTTGTTTGTAATTGAAAAGCTTGTTTCAAAGTACTTGTTTCACTCTCTAGACCAAAAAGAATCCGAAGACATATAGTTTCCCACTTGTCAAAGTTGTGCTCATGATTTTGTCCATCCTAAAGATCCAAATGGAGGAACCTCTTCTTTGGGAATCCTGTTTGGACCATAATACCAAAAAAGAGGATCCGAGCCACTCCAAAAACTTGTTTGTAATTGAAAACCTTGTTTCAAAGTACTTGTTTCACTCTTCGGACCATATTGATACCAAAGACCTAAGGTTTCCCACTTGTCAAAGTTTTCCTCATGATTTGGTCCTTCCTAAAGATCCGAATGGAGAAAAATCTTCTTTGGACCGAAATATCGAAAGAGGATCCGAACCATTCCAAAAACTTGTTTGTAATTGAAAAGCTTGTTTCAAAGTCCTTAATTCACTCTTCGGACCATATTGATAAAAAAGACTTAAGGTTTCCCTCTTTTCAAAGTTATGCTCATGATTTGGTCCATCGTAAAGATCCAAATGGAGGACGCTCTTCTTTGGGAATCCTCGTTGGACCAAAATATTGAAAGAGGATCCGAAATACTCAGAAAACTTGTTTGTAATTGAACAGCTTGTTTCAAAGTACTTGTTTCACTCTTCAGACCATATTGATACCAAAGACCTAAGGTTTCCCACTTGTCAACGTTATCCTCATGATCTAGTCCATCCTAAAGATCCGAATGGAGGAACAACTTCTTTGGGAATCCTCTTTGGACAAAGTACTTGTTTCACTCTCTAGACCAAAATCAATCCGAAGACCAAAAGTTTCCCACTTGTCAAAGTTGTGCTCATGATTTGGTCCATCCTAAATATCCAAACGGAGAAACCTCTTCTTTTGGAGTCCTGTGTGGATCAAAATATCGAAAGAGAATCCGAACCACTCCAGAAACTTGTTTGTAATTGAAAAGCATGTTTCAAAGTACTTGTTTCACTCTTCGGACCATATTGATACCAAAGACATAAGGTTTCCCACTTGTCAAATATGTTTTCATGATATGGTCCATCCTAAACATCCAAATGGAGGAACCTCTTCTTGGGAATCCTCTTCGGACCAAAATAATTAAAGAGGATCCGAACCACTCCAAAAACTTGTTTGTAATTGAAAAGTTTGTTTCAAAGTACTTGTTTCACTCTCTTGACCAAAATGAATCCGAAGACATAAGGTTTCCCACTTGTCAAAGTTGTGCTCATGATATTGTCCATCCTAAAGATCCAAATGGAAAAACCTCTTCTTTTTGAATCCTCTTTGGACAAAAATAACGAAAGAGGATCCGAACCACACAAAAAACTTGTTTGTAATTGAAAAGATTGTTTCAAAGTACTTGTTTCACTCTCTAGAGCAAAATGAATCCGAAGACATAAGGTTTCCCACTTGTCAAAGTTGTGCTCAAGATTTTGTCCATCCTAAAAATCCAAATGGAGGAACCTCTTCATTGGGAATTCTAATTGGACCAAAATATCGAAAGAGGATCCGAACCACTCCAAAAACTTGTTTGTAATAGAAAAGCTTGTTTCAAAGTACTTGTTTCACTCTCTTGACCAAAATGAATCCGCACAACTTTGACAAGTGGGAAACCTTATGTCTTCGGATTCATTTTGGTCTAGAGAGTGAAACAAGCCTTTCAATTACAAACAAAGTTTTGGAGTGGTTCGGATCCTCTTTCGATATTTTGGTCCAATGAGGATTCCCAAAGAAGCGGTTCCTCCATTTGGATCTTTAGGATGGACCAAATCATGAGCACAACTTTGACAAGTGGTAAACCTTTGGTCTTCGGATTCAATTTGGTCTAGAGAGTGAAACATGTACTATGAAATTAGCTTTCAATTACATACAAGTTTTTGGAGTGGTTCGGATCCTATTACGATAATTTGGTCCAAAGAGGATTCCCAAAGAAGGGGTTCCTCCATTTGAATCTTTAGGATAGACCAAATCACGAGGAAAAGTTTGACAAGTGGGAAACCTTAGGTCTTTGGTATTAATATGGTCCGAAGAGTGAAACAAGTACTTTGAAACAAGGTTTTCAATTATAAACAAGTTTTTGGAGTGGTTCGGCTCATCTTTCGTTATTTTGGTCCAAAGAGGATTCCCAAAGAAGAGGACCCTCCATTTGGATCTTTAGGATGGACCAAATCATTAGCACAACTTTGACAAGTGGTAAACCTTTGGTATTCGGATTCAATTTGGTCTAGAGAGTGAAACAAGTTCTTTGAAATAAGCTTTCAATTACATACAAGTTTTTGGAGTTGTTCGGATCCTCTTTCGATATTTTGGTCCAAAGAAGATTCCCAAAGAAGAGGTTCCTCCATTTGAATCTTTAGGATAGACCAAATCACGAGGAAAACTTTGACAAGTGGGAAACCTTAGGTCTTTGGTATCAATATGGTCCGAAAGTGAAACAAGTACTTTGAAACAAGCTTTTCAATAACAAACAAGTTTTTGGACTGGTTCGGAACCTCTTTCGATATTTTGGAACAAAGAGGATTCCCAAAGAAGTTGTTTCTCCATTTGTATCTTTAGGATAGACCAAATCACGAGGAAAAGTTTGACAAGTGGGAAACCTTAGGTCTTTTGGTTTCAATATGGTCCGAAAAGTGAAACAAGTACTTTGAAACAAGCTTTTCTATTACAAACGATATTTTAGTATAAAGTGGATTCCCAAAGAAGAGGTTCCTCCATTTGGATCTTTAGGGTGGACAAAATCATGAGCACAACTTTGACAAGTGGGAAACCTTATGTCTTCCGATTCATTTCGGTCTAGTAAAAGAAACAAGTACTTTGAAACAAGCTTTTCAATTACAAACAAGTTTTTGGAGTGGTTCGGATCCTCTTTCGTTATTTTGGTCCAAAGTGGATTCCCAAAGAAGAGGTTCCTCCATTTGGATCTTTAGGATGGACCTAATCATGAGCACAACTTTGACAAATGGTAAGCCTTTGGTTTTGGATTCAATTTGGTCTAGAGAGTGAAACATGTACTATGAAATTAGCTTTCAATTACATACAAGTTTTTGGAGTGGTTCGGATCCTCTTTCGATAATTTGGTCCAAAGAGGATTCCCAAAGAAGAGAATCCTCCATTTGGATCTTTAGGATAGACCAAATCATGAGGAAAACTTTGACAAGTGGGAAACCTTAGGTCCTTGGTATCAGTATGGTCCGAAGAGTGAAACAAGTTGATATGAAACCCTAGGAAATTGAAATAGAAACCCTTTGAAAGCACAAAGAACCCCTAGATGCAAATCCTAAAACCCCGATGAACAATAAGGTAAAACCCATGGAATACACGAAGAAGAAGATTATTCCAATGATCTAATATCTTGAAATAAGAGAACTTGTTCTTATTTCAAGATCGAAACAATTCACAAACATACTAGATCAAATTATGCTTGAATGTTTCTAAAACATGCAACCTAGAACAAGGCTACAAAACTAAGCAATTTCGGCTAAGCAAAAAGCAATATTATTATCATGTTAAATCTTGGTCTTTAGGGTTACAAATGAGGCATTTAAATAGGCAAAGAAACCCTAAAAATAAGCTTGGAAATTCGGATTACAAGGAGCACAAAATCTGCCCAAAACTTGCCTTATGTGAAATTGGCAGATTTTGTGGAAAATCTTTTCTAGAGAATAATATCTTTCCTAATCCTTTCCAAACATATAAAATGAATATAAAAGACCTAAAACATGTCTAAATACATCATAAATTCGTTGGAACCATTTTGGGAACAAATATGGAAACTTTGGAAACAAATATGGAAAGTGGTCCAAATAAGGAAAGTTTGCAAAAGTGATGCAACTTTCCTAATTAGCTCTTCTCTTCAATTCCGATTGAACAAGTCTTCAATACTCTTCCTCCAAATGTATTTGCCATAGATTGAAGTTCATCACGTCCTCTTCCATAGCCTCCATGATCGGATCTTCGACGCTTGTCTTGACTTTGCTAATGTAGGCCAGTAAATGGATGTCAATGCTTCTCTTGAACTTTAATGTTGTGATTTGTCCTTGGGCTTTTTGTGACGTTCCATGATTCATATCATCCCCTCCCTCTTCAAAAGGATTCGTCCTCGAATCTATAACATTACCTACATCACAATAAATTAAGTTAATAATATAAATAAAAGCACATAAAGCACACTTACCTCGTGTATTGTGAATTGGCACCAAAGAGAGCAACAATGGTACCCTTCTTTCTCCTTTCAAGTTAACACCTCCCGGGTCAAATATTGTTGGTTTCCTTCCTTTTAAATCAGCAAAACATTCGAGCTTATCAAAGACCACAAAACTGACAATATGGTTGGTGGATAGTGGTAACACATCTAATAGAATATATGGACCATAGTCAATCTCGTAAATTTTCTCATACTCAACACTACTCACAAGATGATCACATGGTGAATGTAACACATTAATCAAAGCATATGAACCATAATCAAACTCAAATAGGTCTAATGTGTTGGGGTAAATTAGAAAATATGAAAACTCCATGCTCTCCCTAAATGCATCATATGTCTTATCAAAGATAATTCGTGTAGCACAAAACATATGTTTATCATTAGAATGAAATTGAAGTGGTAAAATATCAGAGTTGAGATCAAATTTAGCAAACAAACAAGAACTATGCAAATAGTCACAAGCAAATAAATAGGCTAGCATAACATGTTTTGCAAGTGATAAGCTGTCAAACAAGTAAAGATCATCCAAAAGAACTTTCCTAGAAAAGAATGCATGTTTATCATAAAAATATAATTGGTTTGGATGATTTCTAGTCTTAAAATCAGAATTGGAAAACAAGAAATAATCATTTAAACAAACCGATGCAATAGGATTAAAAGTAAGAAACTTCCTTTTCTGGCCTTGGATCCCGTTGGCAACATCTTTTTCCATGAAGTATGGTGGTGCCTTAAGTATTTCAGCCTTTTGAAATGCATCTACTTTGTGCTCCATTCCAATTGAAAATTGATCAATGTAATTCTGCAAAACATTAGCTAAAACACTAGAAAAGCAAAGGTTAAGTTCATAAGTTAGAAAGAAAGAATCTTTGCACAAAAGTACAAAGTGGGTTTTGTTTGAAATCAAAGCGTTCCGAGCCTCACTTGCTACAAAACTCACATTTTCCTCACCATTGCTCTCATTCTTTTTATACTCACAACTCTCTTTCTTTTCAATTTCACTTTCTTGCTTTTCAATCTCTCTTTCTTTTGAACTCATCTCTCTTTCTTTTGAATCACTCATTTCTTTTCGCTCACTCATTTCTTTTCGCTCACTCATTTCTTTTTTATCACTCATCTCTCTTTCTTTTTGCTCACTCTCTTTTTCACAATTTTCATTCATTTCAATTATAGAACACTTTTGTAGCTCGCATGCATCATAAGTTTCCTTCACACAAATCATATGAAACCCTAGAAAATTGAAATAGAAACCCTTTGAAAGACAAAGAACCCCTAAATGCAAATCCTAAAACCCCATGAACAAAAAGGTAAAACCCTTGGAAAATAAGAAGAGAAAGATTATTCCAATGATCTATGATCTTGAAATAAGAGAACTTGTTCTTATTTCAAGATTGAAACAATCCACAACAACATTAGCACGAATATCCTCTTTTATCTCCTCCATGCTAGCATTGAAAACTTCCTTTGATTTTAAAAGTTCTCTTTCAATCATCTTGACCTTCTCTAAAATCAAATTTGCATTTTCCTCTACCAAGCCATAGGCAGCCCCATTCTTATCCATTAATGTACCATTTTCACCCATTTTGATAAGAATCAAGAAGCCTTAATGTTGATCATTGCCGAATTGCATTCATTACTTTCCAAGTTCATGACAAGCTCAAGCTACAAGCTACAAGCTAAGTTCAATAAATGCAATATTAAAGTTCAAGCTTACATCACAAAGTTCAAGCCTAGTTCATTAAATACAAGTCAAGTTCAAGCCTAGTTCATTAAAAGCAAGCCAAGTTGAAACTCAAGTTCATTTAATGCAACCAAAGCTCATTTAATGGAATTCAAGCTTTTTCAATGCAACTCAGCTTTCATCATAATTACAAGACACTTACTTAAAGAGAACTTTGGTGTATTAATTATTCTAGCATTTAGAGTGATAATAAGTTACAAAATATGGTAGGTTACAACTTTTGGAAAGCCATGTAGGTTACACTTTTATTTTCACTATCAATTGTCATTAATTGTGTAAGTTACATGTCCCGGACTTTAATGGCTTGTATATTTCGTTTTTTTGATGGTCTTTTAAAGGCTATATAATGCCTTTCTTTCCATTGTAATAATGAGATGATTCATGAGATAAAAATACAAAACTCTTTGAGAGCTTTTCTTTGAAATTGTTGTGAGCCGAGCTTACCATTTCAATTTTGTCATTCCTTGTGTTTAGGGTGGCTGTAGAATCAAGCCTTTAGGATTGATCATTCTAAATTGGTGGATTGATTCGAATCTAGAGCAAGAAATTCAATTCTTGTCTTTAGATCATTGATCATAAGGATAATCATTTTCTAGCCTTTTTCCTTGGGTTGTTTCAAATGGCATATGTGGGTTCTTTGGTTGTGATCTTTTTGGGTCCTTAGTTAAGTTTAAGGGTTCTTAAAGCATTTCGAAAGGGTTTTCGTATCACATTTGATAAGAAGAAATTGGATTGGAATATTGTTTAGTGACATACCTTTTTGCAGCCCCTCTTTGGAGTCTTCTTTCCACCTTGATGGCAATGTGCACCAACTCTCCTAACTCCTCAAATTGTGTTAACTCCATTTGGTAAGCAATATCTCTATTCAATCCATTTAAAAACCTAACAATAGCAGACTTCTCATCTTCCTCAACATTAGCCCTAGTCTTGAGAAACTCCATCTCCTTATAGTAATCATCCACACTTTTGCAACCTTGTATTAGGTTATCCAAGTTTTGCACAAGATGGTCTTGATGTTGTCTTGACACGAATCTCTTTCTCATATGGCACTTAAGATCATACCAAGTTTCTACTTGTTGTTTCCTCTCCCTCCTTAGTTTCACTTTCAATTGAGACCACCAAACATGAGCATTATTAGTGAAATTGGAAATAGCAAGCATTACCTTTCTTTCCTCACTATAATTGTTGTAATCAAAGAAGTGCTCGGTTTCTGTCTCCCATTGCAAGTACTCCTCTTGATCCAAACTCCCATTGAAAGTATATAACTTGATCTTATGTCCTCCTAAGCTTTGATCCTCCATCCTCTCATCATAAATGTCTTTATGTTCACTCCTAGGATGTTCTACCTCCCAAAATTTACTAATCCTCCTTTCACCAATCTTTTCATGATACATTGCTGCAAATAAAAAGGTTAGTAATAAAAATAGGACCTTTCAATCACTCCCTAAGTGTTTACACTCGATGATGTTCGTTCTCTCGTGTTTGCACTCAAAACAGATTCTAAAGGCCTAAATATAACCTTGAACTATTAGCACACTTTAGCAACTATCAAGCAACAAAGATACTAATGAAAATTGTAAAAAGTATCAATAAAGAAATAAGAAACAATCAGCTTGGGTGGCTAGAGAAATAAAAGGACAGATTTTTCAAATGGTGTATTTTTGTAACAAGGAAAGAATAAGAAAGAAAACAAGCAAGAATAAACTTTCCTAAAAGAGAAAAATTCGAAATTAGACTTCCCTAAAGCACTTTGGATCAGAAAAAATGACTTTAATTGAGCAAGATATGCATATATTTGAATATGGGACAAAATTGAAACTTTCCTAAAACAGTTTTGGGTTATTTATGGTAAGTTCTAGCTTTTTAGGAAACAAACAACTTTGGCTCATTCAACTTGATAATTTGGGATTCAAGATGCATAAATGATGAGTTTAAGATGAACTCTTCAAGAAAAATACGAACAAAAACCACTTATTTCTTCAGAAACTCAATCAAATAAGGAAGAACACTTTTTTTTTTTTTTTTTCAATTTTCTGCACAATCCGACAGTCTGCGAAAATCTTTATTTTTCTCAATCTTCCAATTTTTTTTTGACAAACGTTTCTGAATAACAAATAATCACAACAGAAAGGTAAAGACTTTTTTAGTTTATGACTTTTTGAGATTCGGAAAGTAACTATATGAAAAAGAACAAAAACAGTAGCTAAAGAAGGAAATTCTGGAACAGTTTTTTTTTTGTGTGTTTTTTTTTTTTTTTTTTTTTTGGAATTTTCGATGAACGAAGAACAAGACAAGAAAAATTAAAATAACAAGAAAGCAAGTAAGATAGAAATCTTCCCTTGAGCCTAAGCTCTGATACCAAATGATATGAAACCCTAGGAAATTGAAATAGAAACCCTTTGAAAGCACAAAGAACCCCTAGATGCAAATCCTAAAACCCCGATGAACAATAAGGTAAAACCCATGGAATACAAGAAGAAGAAGATTATTCCAATGATCTAATATCTTGAAATAAGAGAACTTGTTCTTATTTCAAGATCGAAACAATTCACAAACATACTAGATCAAATTATGCTTGAATGTTTCTAAAACATGCAACCTAGAACAAGGCTACAAAACTAAGCAATTTCGGCTAAGCAAAAAGCAATATTATTATCATGTTAAATCTTGGTCTTTAGGGTTACAAATGAGGCATTTAAATAGGCAAAGAAACCCTAAAAATAAGCTTGGAAATTCGGATTACAAGGAGCACAAAATCTGCCCAAAACTTGCCTTATGTGAAATTGGCAGATTTTGTGGAAAATTTTTTCTAGAGAATAATATCTTTCCTAATCCTTTCCAAACATATAAAATGAATATAAAAGACCTAAAACATGTCTAAATACATCATAAATTCGTTGGAACCATTTTGGGAACAAATATGGAAACTTTGGAAACAAATATGGAAAGTGGTCCAAATAAGGAAAGTTTGCAAAAGTGATGCAACTTTCCTAATTAGCTCTTCTCTTCAATTCCGATTGAACAAGTCTTCAATACTCTTCCTCCAAATGTATTTGCCATAGATTGAAGTTCATCACGTCCTCTTCCATAGCCTCCATGATCGGATCTTCGACGCTTGTCTTGACTTTGCTAATGTAGGCCAGTAAATGGATGTCAATGCTTCTCTTGAACTTTAATGTTGTGATTTGTCCTTGGGCTTTTTGTGACGTTCCATGATTCATATCACAAGTACTTTGAAACGATCTTTTCAATTACAAACAAGTTTTTGGAATAATTCGGATCCTCTTTCGATATTTTGGTCAAAAGAGGATCCCAAAGAAGAGGTTCCTCCATTTGGATCTTTAGGATGGACCAAATAACGAGGAAAACTTTGACAAATGGGAAACCTTAGGTCTTTGGTATCAATATGGTTCGAAGAGTGAAACAGGTACTACGAAACAAGCTTTTCAATTACAAACAAGTTTTTCAAGTGCTTCGGATCCTCTTTCAATATTTTGGTCCAAAGAGGATTCCCAAAGAAGAGGTTACTCCATTGGGATATTTAGTATGGAAAAAATCATGAGCACAACTTTGACAAGTGGGAAACCATATGTCTTCGGATTCATTTTGGTCTAGAGAGTGAAACAAGTACTTTGAAACAAGCTTTTCAATTACAAACATGTTTTTGGAGTGGTTCGGATCCGCTTTTGATATTTTGGTCCAAAAAATATTCCCAAAGAAGAGGTTCCTCCATTTGGATCTTTAGGATGAACCAAATAACGAGGAAAACTTTGACAAGTGGGAAACCTTAGGTCTTTGGTATCAATATGGTCCGAAAAGTGAAACAAGTACTTTGAAACAAGCTTTTCAATTACAAACAATTTTTTGGAGTGGTTCATATCCTCTTTCGATATTTTGGTCCAAAGTGGATTCCCAAAGAAGATGTTCCTCCATTCGGATCTTTAGGATGGACCAAATCATGAGGAAAACTTTGACAAGTGGGAAACCTTAGGTCTTTGGTATGAATATGGTCCGAAGAGTGAAACAAGTACTTTGAAACAAGCTTTTGAATTACGAACAAGTTTTTGGAGTGGTACGGATCCTCTATCGATATTTTGGTCCAAACAGGAGTCCCAAAGAAGACGTTCCTCCATTTGGATCTTTAGGATGGACAAAATCATGAGCACAACTTTGACAAGTGGGAAACCTTAGGTCTTTGGTATCAATATGGTCCAAAGAGTGAAACTGGTACTATAAAAAAGCTTTTCAATTACAAACAAGTTTTTGAATTGCTTCGGATCCTTTTTCGATATTTTGGTCCAAAGATGATTCCCAAAGAAGAGGTTACTCCATTTGGATATGTAGTATGGAAAAAATCATGAGCACAACTTTGACAGGTGGGAAACCTTATGTCTTCGAATTCGTTTTGGTCTAGAGAGTGAAACAAGTACTTTGAAACAAGCTTTTCAATTACAAACAAGTTTTTGGAGTGCTTCGGATCCGCTTCCAATATTTTGGTCCAAAGAAGATTCCAAAAGAAGAGGTTCCTCCATTCGGATCTTTAGGATGGACCAAATAACGAGGAAAACTTTGATAAGTGGGAAACCTTAGGTGTTTGGTATCAATATGGTCGAAAGAGTGAAACAAGTACTTTGAAACAAGCTTTTCAATTACAAACAAGTTTTTGGTTCGATATTTTGTTCCAAAGAGGATTCTCAAAGAAGATGTTCCTCCATTCGGATCTTTAGGATGGACCAAATCATGAGGAAATTTTTGACAAGTGGGAAACCTTAAGTCTTTGGTATCAATATGGTCCGAAGAGTGAAACAAGTACTTTGCAACAAGCTTTTGAATTACGAACAAGTTTTTGGAGTGCTTCGGATCCTCTTCCGATATTTTGGTCCAAAGAGGATTCCCAAAGAAGATGTTCCTCCATTTGGATCTTTAGGATGGACCAAGTCATGAGGAAAACTTTGAAAATTGGGAAACCTTAGGTCTTTGATATCAATATGATCTGAAGAGTGAAACAATTACTTTGAAACAAGCTTTTCAATTACATACAAGTTTTTGGAGTGCTTCTGATCCTCTTTCGATATTTTGGTCGAAATAGGATTCCCAAAGAAGAGGTTCCTCCATTTGGATTATTAGGGTCGACCAAATGATGAGGAAAACTTTGACAAATGGGAAACCTTAGTTCTTTGGTATCAATATGGTCGGAATTGTGAAACAAGTACTTTGAAAAAAGATTTTCAATTACAAACAAGTTTTTGGAGTGCTTCGGATCCTCTTTCGGTATTTTGGTCCAAAGAAGATTCCCAAAGAAGAGGTTCCTCCATTTGGATCTTTAGAATGGACCAAATAACGAAGAAAACTTTGACAAGTGGGAAACCTTAGGTCTTTGGTATCAATATGGTCCGAAGAGTGAAACAAGTACTTTGAAACAAGCTTTTCAATTACAAACATGTTTTTGGAGTGGTTCATATCCTCCTTCGATATTTTGGTCCAAAGAGGATTCCCAAAGAAGATGTTCCTCAATTCGGATCTTTAGAATGGACCAAATCATGAGGAAAACTTTGACAAGTGGGAAACCTTAGGTCTTTGGTATCAATATGGTCCGAAGAGTGAAATAAGTACTTGGAAACAAGCTTTTCATTTACAAACAAGTTTTTGGAGTGGTTCGGATCCTCTTTCGATATTTTGGTCCCATGAGGATTCCCAGAGAAGATGTTCCTCCATTTGCATCTTTAGGATGGACCAAATCATGAGGAAAACTTTGACAAGTTGGAAACCTTAGGTCTTTGGTATCAATATGTTTCGAAGAGTGAAACAAGTAGTTTGAAACAGGCTTTTCAATTACAAACAAGTTTTTGGAATGGTTCGGATCCTCTTTCGATATTTTGGTCCAAAACGGATTCCCAAGAAGATGTTCCTCCATTCCGATCTTTAGGATGGACCAAATCATGAGGAAAACTTTGACAAGTTGGAAACCTTATGTCTTTGGTATCAATATGGTCCGAAGAGTGAATCAAGTACTTTGAAACAAGCTTTTGAATTACGAACAAGTTTTTGGAGTGCTTCGGATCCTCTTTCGATATTTTGGTCCAAAGAGGATTCCCAAAGAAGTTGTTCCTCCATTTGGATCTTTAGGATGGACCAAGTCATGAGGAAAACTTTGACAAGTGGGAAACCTTAGGTCTTTGGTATCAATATGGTCCAAAGAGTGAAACAAGTACTTTGAAACAAGCTTTTCAATTACATACAAGTTGTTGGAGTGCTTCAGTGGTATCAATATTGATTTGAATCATGGAGCACAAGACAAGATAGACAAGCTTAGGATGGTTCAAGGGACAATGACAAGATCCAAGACCAAGAAATTTCAAGAAGCTTTGAATATCCATTGTCAAGCATACATGAGCAAACTCAAGGAGACTTTTGAAGATTGGAACATTGAGGGTAAGGAAGAAGACTTAAAGTACTTCAACTTGTGGCATGTGCAATTGGAAGAAGAATTTGGACAAGTTGTGCAATCAGATTCAAAGAATGAAGCTTAGAGAGAAAGTTGCAAACTTTCCATATTTGACAACTTTCCTTATTTGAGTGTTTTATTTATTTTATGCATTTAGGGATTTTATATAATGTTTTCCATGGCCAAAGGACATGTTTTAGGCCTTTTATATTAAGTTTATATGTTTCGAAAGGATTAGGAAAGATATTATTCTCTAGAAAAGATTTTCCACAAAATCTGCCAATTTCACATAAGGCAAGTTTTGGGCAGATTTTGTGCTCCTTGTAATCCTAATTTCCTAGCTTATTTTTAGGATTTCTTTATCTATTTAAAGGCCTCGTTTGTAACTCTAAAGACTAAGAATTCGTATGATAATAATATTGCTTTTTGCTTTGCTAAAATTGCTTAGTTTTGTAGCCTTGTTCTTAGGTTGCATGTTTTAGGAACATTCAAGAAAACCTTGATCTAGTTTGTTTGTGAATTGTTTCAATCTTGAAATAAGAACAAGTTCTCTTATTTCAAGGTCTTTGATCATTGGAATAATCTTCTTTTCTTGTTTTTCCAAAGGTTTTACCTCTTTGTTCATGGGGTTTTAGGATGTTCATCTAGGGGTTCTTTCTTCTTTCAAAGGGTTTCTATTTCAATTCTAGGGTTTCATATCATTTGGTATCAGAGCTTAGGCTCAAGGGAACATTTCTATCTTACTTGCTTTCTTGTTATTTCAATTTTATTCTTTTTTGGTTATTAGTTCATCTAAAAACCAGAAAGCACATTAAAAAAAAACTATCTTCCTTATTTGTTTTTGCCTACTGTTTTAATTTTTTTTTCATATAGTTCGATTCTCAGAAATTCACCAACTACAAAAGTCTTTATTTTTTGTCTAGTTTATTTTGTATTCAGAAAAGTTTGTCAAAAAAAAGTGGAAGATTGAGAAAAAAAATAGATCTTCACAGACTGTCGGATTGTGCAGAAAATTGTTATAAAAAAAAAAAGCGTTCTTGCTATTTGCTTGAGTTTCTAGAAAAAAGTGTTTAGTGTTCATATTGTTCTTGAATAATTCATCTTAAACTCATCATTTATGCATCTTGAATCTGAAATTATCAAGTTGAATGAGCCAAAATTTGTTTGTTTCCTAAAAAGCTATAACTTACCATAAATAGCCAAAACAGTTTCAGGAAAGTTTCAAATCTGTCCCATATTTGATTGTTTGCTTCTCTTGTTTTAAGGAAAGTCATTTTTTCTGATTCAAAACACTTTAGGGAAGTCTAATTTCGAATTTTTCTCTTTTAGGAAAGTTTATTCTTGCATATTTTCTTTATTATTCTTTCCTTGTTATTAAAATACACCATAGTTGCAAAATCTGTCCTATTTTTCTTAACCAACCAAATTGCTTGTTCTTTTTTTTCTTTATTGTTACTTTTTATAAAATTTATTAGTATCTTCATTGTTTGATAGTTACTAAAGTGTGCTAAGAGTTCAAGGCTACATTTAGGCCCTAAAATCTGTTTTGAGTGCAAACACGAGTGAATTAACATCTTTGAGTGTAAACACTTAGGGAGTGATTTGAAAGGTCCTATTTTTACATTACTAACTTGTTTCTCTTGCAGCAATGACTAATGAAGGGGATTGTTCTAATATGAAGGAGGAGATTAAGAAAACTGAAACAATGGAGGGATACATCTTAAAAATACAAAGAGATGTTGATAGGAAGATGGAGGCTCAAACAAGGGAGATTGCCAGCCTAAGTGCTCAAATACAAGCTTTGCTCTTAAACCAACCTAGAGCCAATCAAAATGTGGCTCCAAATGAGGCTAGGGAGCAACAAATTATGCAAGGGGCTGAGGCACATAATGAACAACAAGGATGGGATCCTAATACTTATGATGAAGATCCTAGAAATCAAATGAGAGCACATAATGGAGGAGGTAGAGGAAGAGGCCAAGGGTTCCAAGTTCAAAGACCAAACAGGGAGTTTCCTCTTGCTAGAGATGATGACTTAAAGGGAATCAAGTTCAAAATTCCACCATTCCAAGGCAAGACTGATCCGGAGGAGTACTTGCAATGGCAGGCACAAACTGAGCACATATTTGATTGTTTGTAACTGAATTTACTAATTATGCTTCTGTTTGGTGGATTCAGTTAAAAGCTAAACTTAGAAGGGAGAGACAACCTCAAATAGAGACATGGGCTGAGCTTAAGGGCATGACGAGGAAGAGGTTCATTCCAACAACTTATGAAAGAGATATAGTGTTCAAGTTGCAAAGGTTTGATCAAGGCTCAAAAAGTGTAGAAGACTATTACAAGGAGCTTTATATCTTGATGACAAGGGCTGGAATTGAGGAGACTGAATTAGCTACCATGGGAAGGTTTATGGGGAGCTTGAATAGAGAATTAAGGCACAAAGTTGATGCTCACTCTTGCTATGACATGGAGGAAATGTTACACCTTGCAATTAAATTTGAGTCACATATGCAAGAAGATTCTAAGTCAAGGTATTATTCTAAACCCTATTCATCCAAACCTACTTCATCTAAACCCACTTCTAGCCAACCTTGGGGAAAAGACACCAAAAACACATATTCTGGCCGAGGGGACCAATTTCCAAAAGACAAAACTATTTTTGATAAAAAGAGGGAGGGTGAGAGTTCTTTCAAGGGTTAGGGTAAAATAGAAGAAGCTAGGACTAGGGACATCAAATGTTGGAAGTGTGAAGGGTTAGGGCATGTCATGAAAGATTGTCCAAAAAAAAGAACCATGTTTATTGAGAATGGGAAATACATATCCGGGGATGATGAGAGTGAACATGAAAATATGGAGTTTGAGGAGGAAAGTGATGGGAGTGTTGAGGAGGGAAACAGAGTTACTCTAGTGTCTAGGAGGGTACTTAGTGCACAAGTGAAAGAGAATGACCAAGACCAAAGAGAGAACTTATTCTATACTAGATGCTATGTAGAAGGAGTGCCTTGCAGTGTCATCATAGATGGTGAGAGTTGCACAAATGCTGTGAGTTCTACCTTGTCACTAGATTAAACCTAACAACCAAACCCCATCCAAAACCCTACAAACTACAATGGCTTACTGATTGTGGAGAGTTGAAAGTGAACAAAAAGACTCTAATTTCTATGACTCTTGGGAAGTATAAGGATGAGGTGGAGTGTGATGTAGTTCCAATGCATGCTGGGGATATTTTACTTGGAAGGCCTTGGCAATTTGATAGAAGGGCAATCCGTGATGGTTATCTAAATAGGTACTCATTTACATTGAATGGAAGAAAGACCACACTTACACCATTAAGTAGCTCTCAAGTATACATTGATCAATGTAAGTTAGAAAAGAGAAGGTGATAAGGCAAACTCAAATGTCAAGTTCAAACACCCGATGCTATTATACTTAGCATGAACCCTTGAAGCATGAATTCAAACCCTCGCTAACTATTCGATTTCAACCATAAGGAAAGGCTAGAAACAGATTGCCCTATGTGATCTAAAAATCATGAAACGGACAAACTTTTACGTTCCATCATCTCATGACTCAAAACACTCCACAAGTTGGTTGATCACTCCTCTCTTGAATGTTTCTAAACATGTAATCTACAGCAATATTACAAAGGGTGAGGCGCAAGGCTCTCAATGTGCATAAAAATGCTACATTTCATTCAATCTTTTGAATCTGCCAAGTCTTACCAGTCTGATTTACATTGGCTAATACATGGCCTATTTATAGGCTTAAATTACATGTAAATTTCGTTCATAATGATCCCATGTCAGCCCCATTAAGTTCCTAGCTTGTAACCCCCAAAATTAAAGCAAAAACATAAGTTACATTCAGCCACCATTTAATTCCTAACCTACAATGCAACTAGAACTTTTAAAACTGATATTTGAACTCTAAATGAAGCTTTTAAATGTTTATTAATGCTTGTCATGAAGTATCTTTGAGTTCCTTTGCATGAAGCTTTAGTTGGCTTGAATGAAGCTTGAGTCGTCATAAATGCATCTTGAGTGCATTAAATGCAACTTGAGTTGTCATCAATGCATGTATTCTTTAAGCTTGAATTCCTTAAATGCATGGCTACATAATTCATATCATTCCCCCATTCTTCAAAATGATTCGTCCTCCAATCAAAAAGTGTTGCTGAAAAAGAATGTTAGAGAGAAAAAATAAATTGGACCTTACAAGCACTCCCTCACCTTTTACAACTCTCTTTGTTCCACTCATGTTTGCACTCAAAATTATTGAAGATTGGCTAAGACTTTTTAAGAACCAGCTCATATATATGTAAATATAACAGTAATGAAGAGCTTACAAAAGACCAATTTCAAAAAGTTTATAAGAATTGATAACACTTAAGTGCATAAACCAATGTGCTGGAATTTAGGATAATCCTGCGCACAGAAAACAAATCCCCGAATTGAATGACTTCCGTTATGATTTAGACAAAGTAATCTTCTAATAATTGAAAGATAACCGTTAGATGAAACTTTTATATTCAGAACAAATAACCAAATTCGAAATTTATGACACGGTTTGGACAGTAAACGGAAGCAATAAATGCGGCAGTTACAAAAATGGGCAGTTTTGGCAGATTTGAATTTCAAACGTTTATGGACTTAAAATCCGTGAAAATCAATGTGTAACTGATATTTTTCAATGTTAACTAATATATGAATTCATATTTCTCATATCTAATCAGATTACAAAGATAAAACACGAAATAAAGCAAGAACAACTCAAGAACAATGGATGAACAACTCTGGAAATGCTCTCAAATGCAAAGCTTTTTCTTTCTCACTTTCTCTGTTTTTTTATTTATTTTCAAGATCGGAATGTGATCATCAAGATGGAAACAAGATCAGAATGAAAAGATGATGAAAAAAAGATAATTGGACAGAAACGAAAAGATTGGACAGAATTGAAAACAGCAAGAATAGAAAAAGGATAGATTGGATAAAACCTGTTCTAGAGATCGGCCACAAAAACGTAACCAATGCTCTTATACCAAATGATAAGGCAAACTCAAATGTCAAGTTCAAACACCCGATGCTATTATACTTAGCATGAACCCTTGAAGCATGAATTCAAACCCTCCCTAACTATTCAATTTCAACCATAAGGAAAGGCTAGAAACAGATTGCCCTATGTGATCTAAAAATCATGAAACAGACAAACTTTTACGTTCCATCATCTCATGACTCGAAACACTCCACAAGTTGGTTGATCACTCCTCTCTTGAATGTTTCTAAACATGTAATCTAAAGCAAGATTACAAAGGGTGAGGCGAAAGGCTCTCAATGTGCATAAAAATGATACATTTCATTCAATCTTTTGAATCTGTCAAGTCTTACCAGTCTGATTTACATTGGCTAATACATGACCTATTTATAGGCTTAAATTACATGTAAATTTCGTTCATAATGATCCCATGTCAGCCCCATTAAGTTCCTAGCTTGTAACCCCCAAAATTAAAGCAAAAACATAAGTTACATTCAGCCACCATTTAATTCGTAACCTACAATGCAACTAGAACTTTTAAAACTGATATTTGAACTCTAAATGAAGCTTTTAAATGTTCATTAATGCTTGTCATGAAGTATCTTTGAGTTCCTTTGCATGAAGCTTTAGTTGGCTTGAATGAAGCTTGAGTCGTCATAAATGCATCTTGAGTGCATTAAATATAACTTGAGTTGTTATCAATGCATGTACTCTTTAAGCTTGAGTTCCTTAAATGCATGGCCACATAATTCATATCAAAAAGAAATTGAGTGATTCAAAAGAATTGAGTGACAAAAAGAAATTGAGTGATTCAAAAGAATTGAGTGACAAAAAGTAATTGAGTGATTCAAAATATTTGAGTGATAAAAATACTTTGAGTGAAAAAAGAGAGCAAAAGAAAGGAGTGAGCTTGTTTGCAAGAACTAGTGAGGTTAAGAGAGCTTTGTTTTCAAACAAAATAATCCTTGTACTTTTGTGCAAAGGATCTTGCTTTATCACTAACCAACTTAACCAAGATTTGTCTAGTGTCTTTGTTGATCTTTTGTAGCAATATGGAGATGTCTTTCCCGAAGAGATGCCTAATGAATTACCACCAATCAGAGGTATTGAACACAAGATTTACTTCATTCCAGGAGCTTCAATTCCAAATAGGCCAGCCTATAGATCAAATCCAACCGAGGCAAATGTGATTCAAAAGCAAGTTGAGGAGTTGCTTGCTAAAGGATATGTAAGAGAAAGTCTTTCTCCTTGCTCTGTCCCTGTTTTGTTAGTTCCTAAAAAGGATGGTACTTGGCGCATGTGTGTTGATTGTAGGAACATTAATAAGATCACCATTAAGTATAGACATCATATCCCTAGATTAGATGACATGCTTGATGAATTACATGGTTA
Source organism: Gynostemma pentaphyllum (assembly GCA_028015215.1). NCBI lineage: Eukaryota > Viridiplantae > Streptophyta > Magnoliopsida > Cucurbitales > Cucurbitaceae > Gynostemma > Gynostemma pentaphyllum. The sequence goes on along the minus strand of CM051345.1, from coordinate 22,620,167 downwards.
CACACTCTTTACTAAAATTGATTTAAAATCAGGTTACCATCAAATTAGAATGGAATTGGGGGATGAATGGAAAACAGCTTTTAAAACAAAGTTTGGATTGTATGAATGGTTAGTAATGCCTTTCGGATTAACTAATGCACCTAGCACATTCATGAGGTTAATGAATCATGTTCTTAGAGATTTTTTGGGTAAATTTGTGGTAGTTTACTTTGATGACATTCTCATTTACTCTAGATCATTGCATGAGCATGTAAAGCATGTAGGGGCTGTTTGTGAAACACTTAGGAAAGAAAAGTTGTATGCTAATTTAAAAAAGTGTTCTTTTTACATAGAAAGAGTAATGTTCTTAGGGTTCATTCTGTCTAATAAAGGGGTAAAAGTAGATGAGAAAAAGATTAAAGCCATCCAAGAGTGGCCAACCCCAACAAATGTGAGTGAAGTGAGGAGCTTTCATGGGCTTGCTGGTTTTTATAGGAGGTTTATAAAAGACTTTAGCACCATTGCTTCTCCTTTAAATGAATTGGTTAAAAAGAATGTTGTGTTTGCATGGGGAGTAGCCCAAGAATCTGCCTTCCAAACTCTTAAGGATAAATTATGTAATGCACCACTACTTGTTTTGCCTAACTTTGATTTGACTTTTGAGATAGAGTGTGATGCAAGTGGCATAGGCATAGGGGCTGTTTTGATGCAAAATGGGAAGCCAGTGATGTACTTTAGTGAAAAGTTGAGTGGAGCTTCATTGAATTATCCAACTTATGATAAAGAGTTGTATGCATTGGTGAGGGCATTGCAAACATGGCAACACTACCTATGGCCAGGAGAGTTTGTCATCCATACGGATCATGAAAGCTTGAAGCATTTGAAAGGACAAGACAAGCTCAATAAAAGACATGCAAAATCGGTAGAGTTCATTGAAACATTTCCTTATGTTATCAAGTACAAGAAAGGTAAGGATAATGTTGTGGCTGATGCATTGTCAAGAAGGTATGCTCTTTTCAATTATCTTAATGCTAAGTTCTTAGGTTTTGAGCATGTAAAGACACTTTATGCACTTGATGATGATTTTGGAGAGATTTATGCTTCCATTGGCCGAGGGACTTCTTTTGATGACTATGTGATGTGTAATGATTTTCTTTTTAAGAAAGGTAAACTTTGTATTCCTAAATGTTCTATTAGGGGGCTTTTGACTAAAGAGGCTCATGGTGGAGGCTTAATGGGACATTTTAAGGTAGCTAAGACATATGACATGTTGCATGAGCATTTTTATTGGCCTAAGATGAAGCATGATGTAGTTAAAGTTTGTTCTCATTGTATTACATGTAAGGCAGCCAAGTCTAGGGTTAAACCACATGGATTGTATTCTCCTTTACCTATTCCTTTAGCACCTTGGTTAGATGTTTCTATGGATTTTGTGCTAGGCTTTCCGAGGACAAAAAGGGGAAAGGATAGCATTTTTGTTATTGTTGATAGGTATAGCAAAATGGCTCATTTCATTGCATGTACTAAAACTGATGATGCTAAACACATTGCTGACTTGTTCTTTAGAGAAGTTGTTAAATTGCATGGCATTCCTCAAAGCATTGCGAGTGATAGGGATGTTAAGTTTCTAAGTCATTTTTGGAGGGTTTTGTGGGGTAAGCTTGGGACTAAATTAATGTACTCTTGATACGAAAACCCTTTCGAAATGCTTTAAGAACCCTTAAACTTAACTAAGGACCCAAAAAGATCACAACCAAAGAACCCACATATGCCATTTGAAACAACCCAAGGAAAAAGGCTAGAAAATGATTATCCTTATGATCAATGATCTAAAGACAAGAATTGGATTTCTTGTTTTAGATTCGAATCAATCCACCAAATTAGAATGATCAATCCTAATGGCTTGATTCTACAGCCACCCTAAACACAAGGAATGACAAGATGAAAAGTTGAACAACTCACAACAATTCAAGAAAAAGCTCTCAATGAGACTTTGGATTTTTAATTCATTCATAATCTGATTTGTTACAAGCATGTGTCATGGCTTTATAGCCTTCAATAGCCACGAAATTAAGGTGATAAAATTGAATAAAAAAGGCCAAAAGACAGCCCAAAAAAGTAATGGCAAAAATAAAGACAATTGACAAGCCTATTAAATTGTCAAAGTGTAACTGATTTCTTGGGAGTTACAAATCTGATTTGTAACTCTTTGTAACTGAAACATCTTCATCAAATGTATTGATTGGAGTCTTGAATGAAGCTTTAAGATGTCATGAATAAGTCTTGAGTTTCATTGATGTATTGAGTTGCATTAAATGAGCTTCGGTTGCAATAAATGAACTTGACTTGCATTTAGTGAACTAGGCTTGAACTTGACTTGCATTTAATGAACTAAGCTTAAACTTGACTTCCATTTATTGATGTAAGCTTGAACTTTGATGTTGTAATTATTGAACTTGCTTGTAGCTTGATCTTGGAAAGAAATGAATGCAATTCCGGCAATGATCAACTTTGAGGCTCCTTGATTCATATCATTCCCTCCTTCTTGAAAAGGATTCGTCCTCGAATCCAAATCTTCATGACAACATTCTCTTTAGATTCGATATACTTTCTTACTTGTCCTTCCAAACACTTCAAACTTTTATTTGGCCACAAGTAATGCTTCCAAACCTGAAAAAGATATTCAAACACACTAGGGAAATAATGGTTAAGGTTAGTTGCCAAAAAGTCTACTTTGCACATAAGCACAAAATTAGGCTTTTGACTAAGAAAAACTTTCCTCACCTCACTCATTTTTACATGATAGCTCACTGATTTTCCTTTTCTCTCAATTTCCACTAAGTGTTCACATATTTCCTTTTCATTCTTCTCTTTTCTCTCATTGTTTTCACTCTTGCTTTTTACACTCAAAGCTTTCTTTTTTCTCTCACTCTTTTCTTCTCTCAATTCTCTTTCTTTTAATTCTTTTTCTTTCAACTCTTTTTCTTTTAACTCAAATTCAATCCTCCTTTGTTCAAGCTTACATTGGTCAATGAAAACCTCTTTTGAAGACAAAGTGATACGAAAACCCCTTCGAAATGCTTTAAGAACCCTTAAACTTAACTAAGGACCCAAAAAGATCACAACCAAAGAACCCACATATGCCATTTGAAACAACCCAAGGAAAAAGGCTAGAAAATGATTATCCTTATGATCAATGATCTAAAGACAAGAATTGGATTTCTTGTTTTAGATTCGAATCAATCCACCAAATTAGAATGATCAATCCTAATGGCTCGATTCTACAGCCACCCTAAACACAAGGAATGACAAGATGAAAAGTTGAACAACTCACAACAATTCAAAGAAAAAGCTCTCAATGAGACTTTAGATTTTTAATTCAATCATAATCTGATTATTACAATAGAAAGAAAGGCATTATATAGCCTTTAAAAGACCATAAAAAAATGAAATATACAAGCCATTAAAGTCCTAGACATGTAACTTACACAAATAATGACAATTGATAGTGAAAATAAAAGTGTAACCTACATGGCTTTCCAAAAGTTGTAACCTTCCATCTTTTGTAACTTATCATCACTCTAAATGCTAGAATATTTAATACACCAAAGTTCTCTTTAAGTAAGTGTCTTGTAATTATGATGAAAGCTGAGTTGCATTGAAAAAGCTTGAATTCCATTAAATGAGCTTCGGATGCATTAAATGAACATGAGTTTCAACTTGGCTTGCATTTAATGAACTAGGCTTGAACTTGACTTGCATTTAATGAACTAGGCTTGAACTTTGATGTTGCATTTATTGAACTTAGCTTGTAGCTTGAGCTTGTCATGAACTTGTAAAGTAATGAATGCAATTCCGGCAATGATCAACATTAAGGCTCCTTGATTCATATCATTCCCTCCTTCTTGAAAAGGATTCGTCCTCGAATCCAAATCTTCATGCCCTACAACAAAAGATTCAAAATCAGAAACTATAAAAATTGAATTCGAAAAATACTCACCTTGTAACACAATGGTATGAACTTTTGCATGTATTCTTCCAAGAATTTGATATGGTCCATCACCCCTTGGATGAAATTTAGTCCTTTTTTGAAGTCGTTTGATCCGCAAATGCATCCAAATCCATTCTCTTGGATGAAATTTACGTGGTTTCCTTCTTAAGTTCATTTTCAAGGTAAATGTGAAAACTTGCTCCTCGATTATTTGCTCGACATCCATGTGCATTAATTTGATGAATACATTCATAAAATGGGCTGAATCACTCACAAAAACATTAGATCTCAAAGGCAGCAACTCAAAGGGAGTAATAGCATAAAGACCATAAATAAGTTTATTTGAAAAACAAACATTTTTATGATGTATTCTCTTATTACATGTATTCTCCACAAAAGGCCAATAATTGTTGATATGAATCATGGAATCTCACAAAAAGCTCACGGACCAATCACAAGTTCAAAGATCAAGAGAAGCATTGAACATCCATTTACAAGCCTACATTAGCAAAGTCAAGACAAGCTTCGAAGATCCGAGCATGGAGGTTAACAAAGAAGACTTGATGCACATTAATCAATGGAAAATGCATTTGGAAGAAGAGAATTGAAGTCTTGTTCAATCAGAAATGAAGAGAAGAACAAATTAGGAAAGTTGCATCACTTTTGCAAACTTTCCTTATTTGGACCACTTTCCATATTTGTTCCCGAACATGCCATATATGATGTCCACGAATTTATGATGTATTTAGACATGTTTTAGGCCATTTACATTCAGTTTTAATGCTTAGAATAGTTTAGGAATGATATAATATCTTCTAGGGCAAAACTTTCCTAAAATGCACCAAATGCACTTAAGGAAAGATTTGGCAGATTTTGTGCCTCCTTGTAATCCGAATTTCCTTGTTGTTTTTAGGGTTTCTTTGCCTATTTAAAGACCTCATTTGTAACCCTAAATATTAAGAATTCATATGATAATAATATTGCCTTTTGCTTTGCTTAAATTGCTTAGTTTTGTAGCCTTGTTCTAGGTTGCATGTTTTAGAAACATTCAAGCATGAATTGATCTATTGTGTTTGTGGATTGTTTCAATCTTGAAATAAGAACAAGTTCTCTTATTTCAAGATCATAGATCATTGGAATAATCTTTCTCTTCTTGTTTTCCAAGGGTTTTACCTTTTTGTTCATGGGGTTTTAGGATTTGCATTTAGGGGTTCTTTGTCTTTCAAAGGGTTTCTATTTCAATTTTCTAGGGTTTCATATCATTTGGTATCAGAGCTTAGGCTCAAGGGAAGATTTCTATCTTACTTGCTTTCTTGTTGTTTTAATTTTTATTGTCTTGTTCTTCGTTCATCGAAAATTTCAAAAAAAAAAAAAAAACAAAAAAAAAAAAAAAAACTGTTCCAGAATTTTCTTCTTTAGCTACTGTTTTTGTTCTTTTTCGTATAGTTACTCTCCGATTCTTAAAAAGTCGTCAACTAAAAAAGTCTTTATCTTTGAGTCGTGATTATTTTTTATTCAGAAAAGTTTGTCAAAAAAAAAGTAGAAGATTGAGAAAATTTTAGATCTTCGCAGACTGTCGGATTGTCCAGAAAATTTAAAAAAAAAAGTGTTCTTGCTTGATTTGTTGAAGTTTCTGAAAAAAAAAGTGTTTAGTGTTCTTATTGTTCTTGAAGAGTTCATCTTAAACTCATCCTATCTTCATCTTGAATCTGAAAATTACAAAGGATTTGTGCTAGAATTGTTTATTTCCTAAAAAGCTAGAACTTACCATAAATAGAAAAACTGTTTTTAGGAAAGTTTCAAATCTGTCCCATATTCAAATATATGCATATCATGCTTAAGGAAAGTCATATTTTCTGATCCAAATTGCTTTAGGGAAGTCTAATTTCGAATTTTTCTCTTCTAGGAAAGTTTATTCTTGCTTATTTTCTTTCTTATTCTTTGCTTGTCACTACAATAAACCATTTGCATAAATCTGTCTTATTTTATTCTTACCAACCAAATTGCTTGTTTCTTATTTCTCAATTGTTACTTTTTACAAATTTCATTAGTATCTTTGTTGCTTGATAGTTGCTAAAGTGTGCTAATAGTTCAAGGTTACATTTAGGCCTTTAGAATCTGTTTTGAGTGCAAACACGAGAGAACAAACATCATCGAGTGTAAACACTTAGAGAGTGATTGAAAGGTCCTATTTTTATTACTAACCTTTTTATTTGCAGCAATGTATCATGAAAAGATTGGTGAAAGGAGGATTAGTAAATTTTGGGAGGTAGAACATCCTAGGAGTGAACATAATGACATTTATGATGAGAGGATGGAGGATCAAAGCTTAGGAGGACATAAGCTCAAGTTATATACTTTCAATGGGAGTTTGGATCAAGAGGAGTACTTGCAATGGGAGACAGAAACCGAGCACTTCTTTGATTACAACAATTATAGTGAGGAAAGAAAGGTAATGCTTGCTATTTCCAATTTCACTAATAATGCTCATGTTTGGTGGTCTCAATTGAAAGTGAAACTAAGGAGGGAGAGGAAACAACAAGTAGAAACTTGGTATGATCTTAAGTGCCATATGAGAAAGAGATTCGTGTCAAGACAACATCAAGACCATCTTGTGCAAAAGTTGGATAACCTAATACAAGGTTGCAAAAGCGTGGATGATTACTATAAGGAGATGGAGTTTCTCAAGGCTAGGGCTAATGTTGAGGAAGATGAGAAGTCTACTATTGTTAGGTTTTTAAATGGATTGAATAGAGATATTGCTTACCAAATGGAGTTAACACAATTTGAGGAGTTAGGAGAGTTGGTGCATATTGCCAACAAGGTGGAAAGAAGACTCCAAAGAGGTGCTGCAAAAAGGTATGTCACTAAACAATATTCCAATCCAATTTCTTCTTATCAAATGGGTGAAAATGGTACATTAATGGATAAGAATGGGGCTGCTTATGATTTGGTAGAGGAAAATACAAATTTGATTTTAGAGAAGGTCAAGATGATTGAAAGTGAACTTTTGAAATTGAAGGAAGTTTTCAATGCTAGCATGGAGGAGATAAAAGATGATATTCGTGCTAATGTTTGTGTGAAGGAAACTTATGATGCATGTGAGCTACAAAAGTGTTCTATAATTGAAATGAATGCAAATTGTGAAAAAGAGAGTGAGCAAAAAGAAAGAGAGATGAGTGATAAAAAAGAAATGAGTGATTCAAAAGAAAGAGAGATGAGTTCAAAAGAAAGAGAGATTGAAAAGCAAGAAAGTGAAATTGAAAAGAAAGAGAGTTGTGAGTATAAAAAGAATGAGAGCAATGGTGAGGAAAATGTGAGTTTTGTAGCAAGTGAGGCTCGGAACGCTTTGATTTCAAACAAAACCCACTTTGTACTTTTGTGCAAAGATTTTTTCTTTCTAACTTATGAACTTAACCTTTGCTTTTCTAGTGTTTTAGCTAATGTTTTGCAGAATTACATTGATCAATTTTCAATTGGAATGGAGCACATAGTAGATGCATTTCAAGGGGCTGAAATAATTAAGGCACCACCATACTTCATGGAAAAAGATGTTGCCAACGGGATCCAAGGCCAGAAAAGGAAGTTTCTTACTTTTAATCCTTTTGCATCGGTTTGTTTAAATGATTATTTCTTGTTTTCCAATTCTGATTTTAAGACTAGAAATCATCCAAACCAATTATATTTTTATGATAAACATGCATTCTTTTCTAGCAAAATTCTTTTGGATGATCTTTACTTGTTTGACAGCTTATCACTTGCAAAACATGTTAAGCTAGCCTATCCATTTACTTGTGATGATGTGCATAGTTCTTGTTTGTTTGCTAAATTTGATCTCAACTCTGATATTTTACCACTTCAATTTCATTCTAATGATAAACATATGTTTTGTGCTACACGAATTATCTTTGATAAGACATATGATGCATTTAGGGAGAGCATGGAGTTTTCATATTTTCTAATTTACCCCAACACATTAGACCTATTTGAGTTTGATTATGGTTCATATGCTTTGATTAATGTGTTACATTCACCATGTGATTATCTTGTGAGTAGTGTTGAGTATGAGAAAATTTACGAGATTGACTATGGTCCATATATTCTATTAGATGTGTTACCACTATCCACCAACCATATTGTCAGTTTTGTGGTCTTTGATAAGCTCGAATGTGTTGCTGATTTAAAGGGAAGGAAACCAACAATATTTGACCCGGGAGGTGTTAACTTGAAAGGAGAAAGAAGGGTACCATTGTTGCTCTCTTTGGTGCCAATTCACAATAAACGAGGTAACTGTGCTTTATGTGCTTTTATTTATGTTATTAACTTAATTTATTGTGATGTAGGTAATGTTATAGATTCGAGGACGAATCCTTTTCAAGAGGGAGGGGATGATATGAATCATGGAATCTCACAAAAAGCTCACGGACCAATCACAAGTTCAAAGATCAAGAGAAGCATTGAACATCCATTTACAAGCCTACATTAGCAAAGTCAAGACAAGCTTCGAAGATCCGAGCATGGAGGTTAACAAAGAAGACTTGATGCACATTAATCAATGGAAAATGCATTTGGAAGAAGAGAATTGAAGTCTTGTTCAATCAGAAATGAAGAGAAGAACAAATTAGGAAAGTTGCATCACTTTTGCAAACTTTCCTTATTTGGACCACTTTCCATATTTGTTCCCGAACATGCCATATATGATGTCCACGAATTTATGATGTATTTAGACATGTTTTAGGCCATTTACATTCAGTTTTAATGCTTAGAATAGTTTAGGAATGATATAATATCTTCTAGGGCAAAACTTTCCTAAAATGCACCAAATGCACTTAAGGAAAGATTTGGCAGATTTTGTGCCTCCTTGTAATCCGAATTTCCTTGTTGTTTTTAGGGTTTCTTTGCCTATTTAAAGACCTCATTTGTAACCCTAAATATTAAGAATTCATATGATAATAATATTGCCTTTTGCTTTGCTTAAATTGCTTAGTTTTGTAGCCTTGTTCTAGGTTGCATGTTTTAGAAACATTCAAGCATGAATTGATCTATTGTGTTTGTGGATTGTTTCAATCTTGAAATAAGAACAAGTTCTCTTATTTCAAGATCATAGATCATTGGAATAATCTTTCTCTTCTTGTTTTCCAAGGGTTTTACCTTTTTGTTCATGGGGTTTTAGGATTTGCATTTAGGGGTTCTTTGTCTTTCAAAGGGTTTCTATTTCAATTTTCTAGGGTTTCATATCAATTGTCCCAAATTTCCACTTTAGAGTTAGTTTCCCTAAACTTGCCTCCTAAGATCACATTTATCAACTTTTGAGTTTCCCATTCTAGCAAAACAGATTGGTATACATTGTAACTTCTCAAAGCAAAATCAACTACATAAGAAGAATATGCATTCCTTAATGAGTTCAACTTTTCAACATACTCAAAAATTGTAATTTCAAGATGCTCATTAACAAGAACTTTCACATGCTCAATAGTAGAAAGTATATTACTTACAAAAGTCTTTTTAGATTCGATATACTTTCTTGCATGGATGTATTTCCCTTCCGAACACCTCAAGCTCTTATTCGGCCATAAGTAATGCTTCCAAACCTGAAAAAGATATCCAAACACACTAGGAAAATAATGGTTAAGGTTAGTTGCCAAAAAGTCTACTTTGCACATAAGCACAAAATTAGGCTTTTGACTAAGAAAAACTTTCCTCACCTCACTCATTCTTACATGAAAGCTCACTAATTTGTCTCCTCTTCCTCTTTCCTCAAAGTATTCACACATTTCTTTTTCATTCTTCTCTTTTCTCTCATTGTTTTCACTCTTGCTTTTTCTACTCAAAGCTTTCTTTTCTCTCTCACTCAATTTTTCACTCAATTCTTTTTCTTTCAACTCTTTTTCTTTTAACTCAATCTCAAGTCTTCTTTGTTCAAGCTTACATTGATCATTGAACACCTCTTTTGAAGATAAAGGTACTAAAGTAGTCTTCCTCCCATCCTTGGTAAAAGTGTACCTATTTAGGTAGCCATCATAGGTCACTCTCCTATCAAACTGCCAAGGCCTTCCCAAAAGTATATCCCCGGCATGCATTGGGACTACATCACAAACTACCTCATCTTTATACTTTCCAAGGCTAAAAGAAATGATAGCTTGCTTATGCACCTTCAACTCCCCTCTATCATTTAACCATTGTAACTTATAAGGTTTGGGATGAGGTTTAGTAAGCATATTGAGTCTCTGGACCAAAATTGAGCTCACAACATTTGTACAACTTCCACCATCAATCACAACACTACATGGGGTCTCATTCACTAAACACCTAGTATGGAACAAGTTGTGTCTTTGATCATCTTCAACACTATCTCTTATTTCAGAATTTAGAACTCTCCTACACAAAAGTGCTTGTTGAGTTCCTTCCCCCCAACTACCATCACTCGCCTCTGGTTCCTCAATATTCTCCTCTATCGTATCACTCTCTTCGGCTTCCTCAAGAACTTCCTCAATGTCACTTTCTTCACAATCAGTGACTACATCTTCAACAACATCACTTTCTAATTCATCTTCAATTATCTCCCTCATTTTTTGATTACTAGCTATCTCTAATCTACCCATGCGTTCATTAAGCCCCTCCACAATTTGAGTAAGTCTAGCAAAAACTCTCGTTTGGGCCTCTCTCCACCTAGCTTCACTAAACTCACCCTGATTATTTCCCCCTTGTGACATGTTTCTGGACCTCACAACACTCCCTCACAATATATCACTCAAGAAACTCTCGTGTTTAATCACTCAAGGTAGGCCAAAATATCAATTTAGGCTCTTGGATAAGCTATGGTCAAAATGAAGCAACTTGTGTTTAAAGTACTAAAAATCAAGCAATCAGTATTTAAACAATCTAAAATAATGAAAAGAAACAAAAATAAAACAAGAAAAACAGATTGGATAGGTAAAAACAGATTGGAGAAACTAAAACAGATTTTTAAAGCTAAGAAGTCAAGAAAAATGGCAATTACAAATTTCAAAATTCGTGGAGTTCGAGAATGAATTTTCAATTGGTAGCCTATATAAAGCTTTTTAAGATGATAATAAAGAGCATACAAAAGGCCAAATTCAAAAATTCGTTCAGAATTGAAAACACTAACTCACAGAATTGAAGTTCCCGGAAAATAGGATAAACCTGCGCACAGAAATGATATTACAGATTTGAACTATTTCCGTTATGATTTTGATAAAGTGCCCTTCTGAATTTTGAAAGCTAACCGAAAGATAAAACTTTTCTCTTCAGACAACAAAGACAAATTCGGACGTTAGATCAGAGTTTGAATGGAAAACAGTAGCATTAAATGCGGCAGTTACAAAACGGGACAGTTTTGGAAAATGTAACTTATAGCTGTTTCTGAGGCTTTAAATCAATGTGTAACTGATATATTTCAACGGTAAATGTTATAGAAACACAATTATATCAGTTATACATGAAATTATATGAATCAAACTCAGAAAAGTGAAGAATTTTCAAGAAGAACACAAGATGAACAGATTTGGTGCCCTCGGATGCAAATTCACTCCCCACTTTCTTTCTTTTTTTTTTTTTTTTTTTTTTTTAATTTTCAAGATCAAAACGTGATCTTTAAGATGGATATGAAATCAGAATAAAATGATGAAGAAAAACGGATGAAAAGGCAGAAATGAATTCGATGGACAGAATGTGTAGAATTGAAAAACAAGTGCATAAAAGTAAGATAGAATCAGTTCTAGAGATCGGCCACTAAGATGCAACCTATGCTCTGATACCAAATGATACGAAAACCCCTTCGAAATGCTTTAAGAACCCTTAAACTTAACTAAGGACCCAAAAAGATCACAACCAAAGAACCCACATATGCCATTTGAAACAACCCAAGGAAAAAGGCTAGAAAATGATTATCCTTATGATCAATGATCTAAAGACAAGAATTGGATTTCTTGTTTTAGATTCGAATCAATCCACCAAATTAGAATGATCAATCCTAATGGCTTGATTCTACAGCCACCCTAAACACAAGGAATGACAAGATGAAAAGTTGAACAACTCACAACAATTCAAGAAAAAGCTCTCAATGAGACTTTGGATTTTTAATTCATTCATAATCTGATTTGTTACAAGCATGTGTCATGGCTTTATAGCCTTCAATAGCCACAAAATTAAGGTGATAAAATTGAATAAAAAAGGCCAAAAGACAGCCCAAAAAAGTAATGGCAAAAATAAAGACAATTGACAAGCCTATTAAATTGTCAAAGTGTAACTGATTTCTTGGGAGTTACAAATCTGATTTGTAACTCTTTGTAACTGAAACATCTTCATCAAATGTATTGATTGGAGTCTTGAATGAAGCTTTAAGATGTCATGAATAAGTCTTGAGTTTCATTGATGTATTGAGTTGCATTAAATGAGCTTCGGTTGCAATAAATGAACTTGACTTGCATTTAGTGAACTAGGCTTGAACTTGACTTGCATTTAATGAACTAAGCTTAAACTTGACTTCCATTTATTGATGTAAGCTTGAACTTTGATGTTGTAATTATTGAACTTGCTTGTAGCTTGATCTTGGAAAGAAATGAATGCAATTCCGGCAATGATCAACTTTGAGGCTCCTTGATTCATATCAACTCTACTACTTGTCACCCCCAAACTGATGGTCAAACTGAGGTTGTCAATAGAACTATGGTTACATTGCTTACGGCTATAATTGATAAAAACCATAAGACTTGGGAAGATTGCATGCCATTCATAGAGTTTGCATATAATAGGGCTGTCCATAGTACTACTTAATGCACTCCTTTTGAACTTGTTTATGGTTTTAATCCAACTACTCCTATTGATTTATTGCCCATGTTACCTACTGATTTGGTGAGTTTTGATGCTAGTACTAAGGTTGACAGGATTCAAAAGGTACACAAGGAGGTTCGAGATAGAATTGAGAAGCAAAACAACAAAGTAGCTTCAAGGATCAATAAGGGTCGAACTAGACTTGTTTTTCAACCTGAAGATTGGGTTTGGGTTCACTTTAGAAAAGAGAGGTTTCCATTGCAAATGAAATCCAAGCTTAATCTGGTCCATTCCAAGTGCTAGAAAGAATCAATGACAATGCTTACAAGATTGATCTTCCACGTGAGTATAATGTGAGTGCTTCTTTTAATGTTTCTGACTTCAGTCCTTTTGATGTAGGTGATGAATCAGATTTGAGGACAAATCCTTTTGAAGAGGGAGGGGATGATATGAATCATGGAGTACAAGACAAGATAGACAAGCTTAGGATGGTTCAAAGGCCAATGACAAGATCCAAGACCAAGAAATTGCAACAAGCTTTGAATATCCATTGTCAAGCATACATGAGCAAACTCAAGGAGACTTTTGAAGATTGGAACATTGAGGGTAAGGAAGAAGGCTTAAAGCACTTCAACTTGTGGCACATGCAATTGGAAGAAGAATTTGGACAAGTTGTGCAATCAGATTCAAAGAATGAAGCTTAGAGAGAAAGTTGCAAACTTTCCATATTTGACAACTTTCCTTATTTGAGTCTTTTATTTATTTTATGCATTTAGGGATTTTGTATAATGTTTTCCATGGCCAAAGGACATGTTTTAGGCCTTTTATATTCAGTTTATATGTTTGGAAAGGATTAGGAAAGATATTATTCTCTAGAAAAGATTTTCCACAAAATCTGCCAATTTCACATAAGGCAAGTTTTGGGCAGATTTTGTGCTCCTTGTAATCCGAATTTCCTAGCTTATTTTTAGGGTTTCTTTGCCTATTTAAAGGCCTCATTTGTAACCCTAAAGACTAAGATTTCATATGATAATAATATTGCTTTTTGCTTTGCTAAAATTGCTTAGTTTTGCAGCCTTGTTCTTAGGTTGCATGTTTTAGGAACATTCAAGCAAACCTTAATCTAGTTTGTTTGTGAATTGTTTCAATCTTAAAATAAGAACAAGTTCTCTTTTTCAAGGTCTTTGATCATTGGAATAATCTTCTTTTCTTGTTTTTCCAAAGGTTTTACCTCTTTGTTCATGGGGTTTTAGGATGTGCATCTAAGGATTCTTTGTTCTTTCAAAGGGTTTCTATTTCAATTCTAGGGTTTCATATCATTTGGTAATGATACGAAAACCCTATGGAATTGCTCTTAAAACCCTTAAACTTAACTAAGGACCCCAAAAGATCAAACCATAAAACCCCCATATGCCATTCGAAGCAACCCAAGGAAAGGCTAGAAAACAGATTACCTTATGTTGATCTAAAAATCATGAAACGGACAAACATTACATTCCATCATTTCATGATCCGAGACACTCCACAAGTAGCACCATCATCTCCACTTGAATGACTCTAAACAAGTAATCTAAGACAAGACTACAAAGGGGTGAGGCTCAAGGCACTCCATTTGCTCCAAAGGAAACTTTTCATTACATTTTCAATCCTCCCATTAGGGTTACAAATAAGCCTTTAAATAGGCAAAAGAAACCCGAAAATAAGCTACAAAATTCGAAATAAATGAGAATAAAATCTGCCAAATACTTTCCTTAAGTGCATTTGGTGCATTTTAGGAAAGTTTTGCCCTAGAAGATATTATATGATTCCTAAAATATTCTAAGCATTAATACTGATAAATAAAGGCCTAAAACATGACTAAATACATTGTAAATTCGTTGACACCATATAAGGAAAGTAGAAGACAAATATGGAAAGTGGTCCAAATAAGGAAAGTTTCCAAAATCGCCGAAAACATTCCTAAAATTATTTTTAGCACATTTCTTCTTCAAAGTTTGCTTCTTTACTGAGTATCTTGATGTCTTAAAGCTTCTTCTTCAACATTATTTGTCCACACATCGATTTACAAGATTATCTTATCGATTGACAAGCTTCTCCTCGGTTTGCTCTCATTGAACAAGTTTCTTGGTTCCTGAACTTTTGATTGCGAGGCTCCCTAATTCATATCATTATGTATTCGGATTCATTTTGGTCAAGAGAGTGAAACAAGTACTTTGAAACAAGCTTTTCAATTACAAACAAGTTTTTGGAGTGGTTCGGATCTTCTTTCGTTATTTTGGTCCAAAGAGGATTCCCAAAGAAGATATTCCTCCATTTGGATCTTTAGGATGAACCAAATCATGAGGAAAACTTTGACAAGTGGGAAACCTTATGTCTTCGGATTTATTTTGGTCTAGAGAGTGAAACAAGTACTTTGAATTACAAACAAAATTTTGGACTGGTTCGGATCCTCTTTCGATATTTTGGTCCAAAGAGGATTCCCAAAGAAGATGTTCCTCCATTCGGATCTTTAGTATGGACCAAATCATGAGGAAAACTTTGAAAAGTGGGAAACCTTAGGTCTTTGGTATCAATATGATCCGAAGAGTGAAGCAAGTACTTTGAAACTAGCTTTTCAATTACAAACAAGTTTTTGGAGTGGCTCGGATCCTCTTTCGATATTTTGTTCAAAAGAGGATTCCCAAAGAAGATGTTCCTCCATTCGGATCTTTAGGATGGACCAAATCATGAGAAAAACTTTGACAAGTGGGAAACCTAAGGTCTTTGGTATCAATATGCTCCGAAGAGTGAAATACTTTGAAACAAGCTTTTTAATTATAAACAAGTTTTTGGAGTGCTTCAGATCCACTTTCGTTATTTTTGTCCAAATAGGATTCCCGAAGAAGTGGTTCCTCCATTTGGATCTTTAGGATGGACCAAATCATGAGCACAACTTTGATAAGTGGGAAACGTTAGGTCTTTGGTATCAATATGGTCTGAAGTGTGAAACAAGCTTTTCAATTAAAAACAAGTTTTTGGAGCGCTTCAGATCCTCTTTCGATATTTTGGTCCAAAGAGGATTTCCAAAGAAGAGGTTCCTCCATTTGGATCTTTAGGATAGACCAAATCACGAGGAAAAGTTTGACAAGTGGGAAACCTTAGGTCTTTGATATCAATATGGTACGAAGAGTGAAACAAGTACTTTGAAACAAGCTTTTCAATTACAAACAAGTTTTTGGAGTGCTTCGGATCCTCTTTCGATATTTTGGTCCAACGACGATTCCCAAAGAAGAGGTTCCTCCATTTGGATCTTTAGGATAGACCAAATCACGAGAAAACGTTTGACAAGTGGGAAACCTTAGGTCTTTGATATCAATATGGTCCGAAGAGTGAAACAAGTACTTTGAAACAAGCTTTTCAATTACAAACAAATTTTTGGAGTGCTTCGGATCCTCTTTCGATATTTTGGTCCAAAGAGGATTCCCAAAGAAGATGTTCCTCCATTCGGATCTTTAGGATGGACCAAATCATGAGGAACACTTTGACAAGGGGGAAACCTTAGGTCTTTGGTATCAATATGGTACGAATAGTGAAACAAGTACTTTGAAACAAGCTTTTCAATTACAAACAAGTTTTTGGAGTGGTTCGGATCCGCTTTCGATATTTTGGTCCAAAGAGGATTCCCAAAGAAGAGGTTACTCCATTTGGATCTTTAGTATGGAAAAAATCATGATCACAACTTTGACAAGTGGGAAACCTTATGTCTTCGGATTCATTTTTGTCTTAATAGTGAAACAAGTACTTTGAAACAAGCTTTTCAATTACAAAAAAGTTTTTGGAGTGCTTCGGATCCTCTTTCGATATTTTGGTCCAACGAGGATTCCCAAAGAAGAGGTTCCTCCATTTCGATGTTTAGGATGGAAAAAATCATGAGCACAACTTTGACAAGTGGGAAACCTTATGTCTCCGGATTCATTTTGGTCCGAAGAGTGAAACAAGTACTTTGAAACAAGCTTTTCTGATATGAAACCCTAGGAAATTGAAATAGAAACCCTTTGAAAGCACAAAGAACCCCTAGATGCAAATCCTAAAACCCCGATGAACAATTAGGTAAAACCCATGGAATACAAGAAGAAGAAGATTATTCCAATGATCTAATATCTTGAAATAAGAGAACTTGTTCTTATTTCAAAATCGAAACAATTCACAAACATACTAGATCAAATTATGCTTGAATGTTTCTAAAACATGCAACCTAGAACAAGGCTACAAAGCTAAGCAATTTCGGCTAAGCAAAAAGAAATATTATTATCATATGAATTCTTGGTCTTTAGGGTTACAAATGTGGCCTTTAAATAGGCAAAGAAACCCTAAAAATAAGCTATGAAATTCGGATTACAAGGAGCACAAAATCTGCCCAAAACTTGCCTTATGTGAAATTGGCAGATTTTGTGGAAAATCTTTTCTAGAGAATAATATCTTTCCTAATCCTTTCCAAACATATAAAATGAATATAAAAGACCTAAAACATGTCTAAATACATCATAAATTCGTTGGAACCATTTTGGGAACAAATATGGAAACTTTAGGAACAAATATGGAAAGTGGTCCAAATAAGGAAAGTTTGCAAAAGTGATGCAACTTTCCTAATTAGCTCTTCTCTTCAATTCCGATTGAACAAGTCTTCAATAATCTTCCTCCAAATGTATTTGCCATAGATTGGAGTTCATCACGTCCTCTTCCATAGCCTCCATGATGGGATCTTCGAAGCTTGTCTTGACTTTGCTAATGTAGGCCTGTAAATGGATGTCAATGCTTCTCTTGAACTTTAATGTTGTGATTTGTCCTTGGGCATTTTGTGACGTTCCATGATTCATATCATTTTCAATTACAAACAAGTTTTTGGTGTGGTTCGGATCCTCTACCGATATTTTTGTCCAAGGAGGATTCCCAAATAAGATGTTCCTCCATTTGGATCTTTAGAATGGACCAAATCATGAGCAAAACTTTGACAAGTGGGAAACCTTAGGTCTTTGGTATCAATATGGTCCGAAGAGTGAAACAAGTACTTTGAAACAATCTTTTCAAATACAAATAAGTTTTTGGAGTGGTTCGGATCCGCTTTCGATATTTTGGTCCAAAGGGGATTCCCAAAGAAGATGTTCCTCCATTCGGATCTTTAGGATAGACCAACTCATGAGGAAAACTTTGACAAGTGGGAAACCTTAGGTCTTTGGTATCAATATGGTACGAAGAGTGAAACAAGTACTTTGAAACAAGCTTTTCAATTACAAACAAGTTTTTGGAGTGGTTCGGATCTACTTTTGATATTTTGGTCCAAAGAGGATTCCCAAAGAAGAGGTTACTCCATTTGGATCTTTAGTATGGAAAAAATCATGAGCACAACTTTGACAAGTGGGAAACCTTATGTCTTCCGATTTATTTTTGTCTTGATAGTTAAACAAGTTTTTTGAAACAACCTTTTCGATTACAAACAAGTTTTTGGAGTAGTTCGGATCCTCTTTTGATATTTTGTTCCAAAGAAGATTCCCAAAGAAGATGTTCCTCCATTCGGATCTTTAGGATGGACCAAATCATGAGAACAACTTTGACAAGTGGGAAACCTTAGGTCTTTGGTATCAATATGGTCCGAAGAGTGAAACAAGTACTTTGAAACAAGCTTTTCTATTACAAACAAGTTTTTGGAGTGCTTCGGATCATCTTTTGATATTTTGGTCCACAGAGGATTTCCAAAGAAGATGTTCCTCCATTCAGATCTTTAGGATGGACCAAGTAATGAGGAAAACTTTGACAAGTGGGAAACCTCAGGTCTTTGGTATCAATATGGTCCGAAGAGTGAAACAAGTACTTTGAAACAAGCTTTTCAATTACAAACAAATTTTTGAGTGGTTCGGATCCTCTTTTGATATTTTGGTCCAAAGAGGACTCCCAAAGCAGAGATTCCTCCATTTGGATCTTTAGGATAGACCAAATCATGAGGAAAACTTTGATGAATGGGAAACCTTATGTCTTCCGATTCATTTTTGTCTTGATAGTTAAACAAGTACTTTGAAACAACCTTTTCAATTACAAACAAGTTTTTGGAGTAGTTCGGATCCTCTTTCGATATTTTGTTCCAAAGAAGATTCCCAAAGAAGATGTTCCTCAATTCGGATCTTTAGGATGGACCAAATCATGAGAACAACTTTGACAAGTGGGAAACCTTAGGTCTTTGGTATCAATATGGTCCGAAGAGTGAAACAAGTACTTTGAAACAAGCTTTTCTATTACAAACAAGTTTTTGGAGTGCTTCGGATCATCTTTTGATATTTTGGTCCACAGAGGATTTCCAAAGAAGATGTTCCTCCATACAGATCTTTAGGATGGACCAAGTCATGAGGAAAACTTTGACAATTGGGAAACCTCAGGTCTTTGGTATCAATATGGTCCGAAGAGTGAAACAAGTACTTTGAAACAAGTACTTTGAAACAAGCTTTTCAACTACAAACAAGTTTTTGGAGCGGTTCGGATCCTCTTTCGATATTTTGGTCCAAAGAGGATTCCCAAAGAAGATATTAATCCATTTGGATCTTTAGTATGGAAAATATCATGAGCACAACTTTGACAAGTGCGAAATCATATGTCTTCGGATTCATTTTGGTCTAGAGGGTGAAACAAGTACTTTGAAACAAGCCTTTCTATTACAACAAGTTTTTGGAGTGGTTTGGATCATCGTTCGATATTTTGGTCCAAAGAGGATTCCCAAAGAAGAGGTTCCTCCATTTGGATCTTTAGGATGGACCAAATCATGAGCACAACTTTGACAAGTGGTAAACCTTTGGTATTCGGATTCAATTTGGTCTAAAGAGTGAAACAAGTACTTTGAAATAAGTTTTCAATTACATACAAGTTTTTGGAGTGGTTCGGATCCTCTTTCGATATTTTGGTCCAAAGAGGGTTCCCAAAGAAGAGGTTCCTCCGTTTCGATCTTTAGGATAGACCAAATCACGAGGAAAACTTTGACAAGTGGGAAACCTTAGGTCTTTGGTATCAATATGGTCCGAAGAGTGAAACAAGTACTTTGAAACAAGCTTTTCAATTACAAACAAATTTTTGAGTGGTTCGGATCTTCTTTCGATATTTTGGTCCAAAGAGGATTCCCAAAGAAGAGATTCCTCCATTTGGATCTTTAGGATAGACCAAATCATGAGGAAAACTTTGACGAGTGGGAAACCTTATGTCTTCCGATTAATTTTTGTCTTGATAGTTAAACAAGTACTTTGAAACAACCTTTTCAATTACAAACAAGTTTTTGGAGTAGTTCGGATCCTCATCGATATTTTGTTCCAAAGAAGATTCCCAAAGAAGATGTTCCTCCATTCGGATCTTTAGGATGGACCAAATCATGAGAACAACTTTGACAAGTGGGAAACCTTAGGTCTTTGGTATCAATATGGTCCGAAGAGTGAAACAAGTACTTTGAAACAAGCTTTTCTATTACAAACAAGTTTTTGGAGTGCTTCGGATCATCTTTTGATATTTTGGTCCACAGAGGATTTCCAAAGAAGATGTTCCTCCATTCAGATCTTTAGGATGGACCAAGTAATGAGGAAAACTTTGACAATTGGGAAACCTCAGGTCTTTGGTATCAATATGGTCCGAAGTGTGAAACAAGTACTTTGAAACAAGCTTTTCAACTACAAACAAGTTTTTGGAGTGGTTCGGATCCTCTTTCGATATTTTGGTCCAAAGAGGATTCCCAAAGAAGATGTTAATCCATTTGGATCTTTAGTATGGAAAATATCATGAGCACAACTTTGACAAGTGCGAAATCATATGTCTTCGGATTCATTTTGGTCTAGAGAGTGAAACAAGTACTTTGAAACAAGCCTTTCTATTACAACAAGTTTTTGGAGTGGTTTGGATCATCGTTCGATATTTTGGTCCAAAGAGGATTCCCAAAGAAGAGGTTCCTCCATTTGGATCTTTAGGATGGACCAAATCATGAGCACAACTTTGACAAGTTGTAAACCTTTGGTATTCGGATTCAATTTGGTCTAAAGAGTGAAACAAGTACTTTGAAATAAGTTTTCAATTACATACAAGTTTTTGGAGTGGTTCGGATCCTCTTTCGATATTTTGGTCCAAAGAGGATTCCCAAAGAAGAGGTTCCTCCGTTTCGATCTTTAGGATAGACCAAATCACGAGGAAAACTTTGACAAGTGGGAAACCTTAGGTCTTTGGTATCAATATGGTCCGAAGAGTGAAACAAGTACTTTGAAACAAGCTTTTCAATTACAAACAAATTTTTGAGTGGTTCGGATCTTCTTTCGATATTTTGGTCCAAAGAGGATTCCCAAAGAAGAGATTCCTCCATTTGGATCTTTAGGATAGACCAAATCATGCGGAAAACTTTGACGAGTGGGAAACCTTATGTCTTCCGATTCATTTTTGTCTTGATAGTTAAACAAGTACTTTGAAACAACCTTTTCAATTACAAACAAGTTTTTGGAGTAGTTCGGATCCTCTTTCGATATTTTGTTCCAAAGAAGATTCCCAAAGAAGATGTTCCTCCATTCGGATCTTTAGGATGGACCAAATCATGAGAACAACTTTGACAAGTGGGAAACCTTAGGTCTTTGGTATCAATATGGTCCGAAGAGTGTAACAAGTACTTTGAAACAAGCTTTTCTATTACAAACAAGTTTTTGGAGTGCTTCGGATCATCTTTTGATATTTTGGTCCACAGAGGATTTCCAAAGAAGATGTTCCTCCATTCAGATCTTTAGGATGGACCAAGTAATGAGGAAAACTTTGACAAGTGGGAAACCTCAGGTCTTTGGTATCAATATGGTCCGAAGAGTGAAACAAGTACTTTGAAACAAGCTTTTCAACTACAAACAAGTTTTTGGAGTGGTTCGGATCCTCTTTCGATATTTTTGTCCAAAGAGGATTCCCAAAGAAGATGTTAATCCATTTGGATCTTTAGTATGGAAAATATCATGAGCACAACTTTGACAAGTGCGAAATCTTATGTCTTCGAATTCATTTTGGTCTAGAGAGTGAAACAAGTACTTTGAAACAAGCCTTTCTATTACAACAAGTTTTTGGAGTGGTTTGGATCATCTTTCGATATTTTGGTCCAAAGAGGATTCCCAAAGAAGAGGTTCCTCCATTTGGATCTTTAGGATGGACCAAATCATGAGCACAACTTTGACAAGTGGTAAACCTTTGGTATTCGGATTCAATTTGGTCTAAAGAGTGAAACAAGTACTTTGAAATAAGTTTTCAATTACATACAAGTTTTTGGAGTGGTTCGGATCCTCTTTCGATATTTTGGTCCAAAGAGGATTCCCAAAGAAGAGGTTCCTCCATTTGGTTCTTTAGGATAGACCAAATCACGAGGAAAACTTTGACAAGTGGGAAACCTTAGGTCCTTGATTTCAATATGGTCCGAAGAGTGAAACAAGTACTTTGAAACAAGCTTTTCAATTACAAACAAATTTTTGAGTGGTTCGGATCCTCTTTCGATATTTTGGTCCAAAGAGGATTCCCAAAGAAGAGATTGCTCCATTTGGATCTTTAGGATAGACCAAATCATGAGGAAAACTTTGACGAGTGGGAAACCTTAGGTCCTTGGTATCAATATGGTCCGAAGAGTGAAACAAGTAGTTTGAAATGAGCTTTCAATTACATTCAAGTTTTTGGAATAGTTCGGATCCTCTTTCGATATTTTGGTCCAAAGATGATTCCCAAAGAAGAGGTTCCTCCATTTGAATATTTAGGATAGACCAAATTACGAGGAAAACTTTGACAAGTGGGAAACCTTTGGTCTTTGGTATCAATATGGTCCGAAGAGTGAAACAAGTACTTTGAAACCAGCTTTTCAATTATAAACAAGTTTTTGGAGTGGTTCGGATCCTCTTTCGATATTTGGTTACAAAGAGGATTTCCAAAGAAGGTGTTTCTCCATTTGGATCTTTAGGATAGACCAAATCACGAGGAAAAGTTTGACTAGTGGGAAACCTTAGGTCTTTGGTATCAATATGGTCCGAAGAGTGAAACAAGTACTTTGAAACAACCTTTTCTATTACAAACAAGTTTTTGGAGTGCTTCGACTCCTCTTTCGATATTTTAGTCCAAAGAGGATTCCCAAAGAAGAAGTTCCTCCATTTGGATCTTTAGGATGGACAAAATCATGAGCACAACTTTGACAAGTGGAAAACCTTATGTCTACGGATCCATTTTGGTGTAGAGAGAGAAACAAGTACTTTGAAACAAGCTTTTCAATTACAAACAAGTTTTTGGAGTGGTTCGGATCCTCTTTCGTTATTTTGGTCAAAAGAGGATTCCAAAGAAGAGATTCGTCCATTTGGATCTTTAGGATAGACCAAATCATGAGGAAAACTTTGACAAGTGGGAAACCTTAGGTCCTTGGTATCAATATGGTCCGAAGAGTGAAACAAGTAGTTTGAAACGAGCTTTCAATTACATACAAGTTTTTGGAATAGTTCGGATCCTCTTTCGATATTTTGGTCCAAAGATGATTCCCAAAGAAGAGGTTCCTCCATTTGAATCTTTAGGATAGACCAAACTACGAGGAAAACTTTGACAAGTGGGAAACCTTAGGTCTTTGGTATCAATATGGTCTGAAGAGTGAAACAAGTACTTTGAAACCAGCTTTTCAATTATAAATAAGTTTTTGGAGTGGTTCAGATCCTCTTTCGATATTTGGTTACAAAGAGGATTGCCAAAGAAGATGTTTCTCCATTTGGATCTTTAGGATAGTCCAATTCACGAGGAAAAGTTTGACTAGTGGGAAACCTTAGGTCTTTGGTATCAATATGGTCCGAAGAGTGAAACAAGTACTTTGAAACAACCTTTTCTATTACAAACAAGTTTTTGGAGTGCTTCGACTCCTCTTTCGATATTTTAGTCCAAAGAGGATTCCCAAAGAAGGAGTTCCTCATTTTGGATCTTTAGGATGGACAAAATCATGAGCACAACTTTGACAAGTGGAAAACCTTATGTCTACGGATCCATTTTGGTGTAGAGAGAGAAACAAGTACTTTGAAACAAGCTTTTCAATTACAAACAAGTTTTTGGAGTGGTTCGGATCCTCTTTCGATATTTTGGTCCAAAGAGGATTCCCAAAGAAGATGTTAATCCATTTGGATCTTTAGTATGGAAAATATCATGAGCACAACTTTGACAAGTGCGAAATCCTATGTCTTCGGATTCATTTTGGTCTAGAGAGTGAAACAAGTACTTTGAAACAAGCCTTTCTATTACAACAAGTTTTTAGAGTGGTTTGGATCATCTTTCGATATTTTGGTCCAAAGAGGATTCCCAAAGAAGAGGTTCCTCCATTTGGATCTTTAGGATGGACCAAATCATGAGCACAACTTTGACAAGTGGTAAACCTTTGGTATTCGGATTCAATTTGGTATAAAGAGTGAAACAAGTACTTTGAAATAAGTTTTCAATTACATACAAGTTTTTGGAGTGGTTCGGATCCTCTTTCGATATTTTGGTCCAAAGAGGATTCCCAAAGAAGAGGTTCCTCCGTTTCGATCTTTAGGATAGACCAAATCACGAGGAAAACTTTGACAAGTGGGAAACCTTAGGTCTTTGGTATCAATATGGTCCGAAGAGTGAAACAAGTACTTTGAAACAAGCTTTTCAATTACAAACAAATTTTTGAGTGGTTCGGATCCTCTTTCGATATTTTGGTCCAAACAGGATTCCCAAAGAATAGATTCCTCCATTTGGATCTTTAGGATAGACCAAATCATGAGGAAAACTTTGACGAGTGGGAAACCTTATGTCTTCCGATTCATTTTTGTCTTGATAGTTAAACAAGTACTTTGAAACAACCTTTTCAATTACAAACAAGTTTTTCGAGTAGTTCGGATCCTCTTTCGATATTTTGTTCCAAAGAAGATTCCCAAAGAAGATGTTCCTCCATTCGGATCTTTAGGATGGACCAAATCATGAGAACAACTTTGACAAGTGGGAAACCTTAGGTCTTTGGTATAAATATGGTCCGAAGAGTGAAACAAGTACTTTGAAACAAGCTTTTCTATTACAAACAAGTTTTTGGAGTGCTTCGGATCATCTTTTGATATTTTGGTCCACAGAGGATTTCCAAAGAAGATGTTCCTCCATTCAGATCTTTAGGATGGACCAAGTCATGAGGAAAACTTTGACAAGTGGGAAACCTCAGGTCTTTGGTATCAATATGGTCCGAAGAGTGAAACAAGTACTTTGAAACAAGCTTTTCAACTACAAACAAGTTTTTGGAGTGGTTCGGATCCTCTTTCGATATTTTGGTCCAATGAGGATTCCCAAAGAAGATGTTAATCCATTTGGATCTTTAGTATGGAAAAAATCATGAGCACAACTTTGACAAGTGCGAAATCTTATGTCTTCGGATTCATTTTGGTCTAGAGAGTGAAACAAGTACTTTGAAACAAGCCTTTCTATTACAACACGTTTTTGGAGTGGTTTGGATCATCTTTCGATATTTTGGTCCAAAGAGGATTCCCAAAGAAGAGGTTCCTCCATTTGGATCTTTAGGATGGACCAAATCATGATCACAACTTTGACAAGTGGTAAACCTTTGGTATTCGGATTCAACTTCGTCTAAAGAGTGAAACAAGTACTTTGAAATAAGTTTTCAATTACATACAAGTTTTTGGAGTGGTTCGGATCCTCTTTCGATATTTTGGTCCAAAGAGG
Organism: Gynostemma pentaphyllum; assembly: GCA_028015215.1. NCBI lineage: Eukaryota > Viridiplantae > Streptophyta > Magnoliopsida > Cucurbitales > Cucurbitaceae > Gynostemma > Gynostemma pentaphyllum. The sequence goes on along the minus strand of CM051345.1, from coordinate 22,594,684 downwards.
ATTCCCAAAGAAGAGGTTCCTCCATTTGGAACTTTAGGATAGACCAAATCACGAGGAAAACTTTTACAAGTGGGAAACCTTAGGTCTTTGGTACAATATGGTCCGAAGAGTGAAACAAGTACTTTGAAACAAGCTTTTCAATTACAAACAAATTTTTGGAGTGGTTCGGATCCTCTTTTCGATATTTTGGTCCAAAGAGGATTCCCAAAGAAGAGATTCCTCCATTTGGATCTTTAGGATAGACCAAATCATGAGGAAAACTTTGACAAGTGGGAAACCTTAGGTCCTTGGTATCAATATGGTCCGAAGAGTGAAACAAGTACTTTGAAACGAGCTTTTCAATTACAAACAAGTTTTTGGAATAGTTCGGATCCTCTTTCGATATGTTGGTCCAAAGAGGATCCCAAAGAAGAGGTTCCTCCATTTGGATCTTTAGGATGGACCAAATAACGCGGAAAACTTTGTCAAGTTGGAAACCTTAGGTCCTTGGTATCTATATGGACCGAAGAGTGAAACAAGTAGTTTGAAACGAGCTTTCAATTACATTCAAGTTTTTGGAATAGTTCGGATCCTCTTTCGATATTTTGGTCCAAAGATGATTCCCAAAGAAGAGGTTCCTCCATTTGAATATTTAGGATAGACAAAATTACGAGTAAAACTTTGACAAGTGGGAAACCTTTGGTCTTTGGTATCAATATGGTCCGAAGAGTGAAACAAGTACTTTGAAACCAGCTTTTCAATTATAAACAAGTTTTTGGAGTGGTTCGGATCCTCATTCGATATTTGGTTACAAAGAGGATTTCCAAAGAAGATGTTTCTCCATTTGGATCTTTAGGATAGACCAAATCACGAGGAAAAGTTTGACTAGTGGGAAACCTTAGGTCTTTGGTATCAATATGGTCCGAAGAGTGAAACAAGTACTTTGAAACAACCTTTTCTATTACAAACAAGTTTTTGGAGTGCTTCGACTCCTCTTTCGATATTTTAGTCCAAAGAGGATTCCCAAAGAAGAAGTTCCTCCATTTGGATCTTTAGGATGGACAAAATCATGAGGACAACTTTGACAAGTGGAAAACCTTATGTCTACGGATCCATTTTGGTGTAGAGAGAGAAACAAGCTTTTCAATTACAAACAAGTTTTTGGAGTGGTTCGGATCCTCTTTCGTTATTTTGGTCTAAAGAGGATTCCAAAGAAGAGATTCCTCCATTTGGATCTTTAGGATAGACCAAATCATGAGGAAAACTTTGACAAGTGGGAAACCTTAGGTCCTTGGTATCAATATGGTCCGAAGAGTGAAACAAGTACTTTGAAACGAGCTTTTCAATTACAAACAAGTTTTTGGAATAGTTCGGATCCTCTTTCGATATGTTGGTCCAAAGAGGATCCCAAAGAAGAGGTTCCTCCATTTGGATCTTTAGGATGGACCAAATAACGCGGAAAACTTTGTCAAGTTGGAAACCTTAGGTCTTTGGTATCAATATGGTCCGAAGAGTGAAACAAGTACTTTGAAACAAGATTTTCAATTACAAACAAGTTTTTGGAGTGCTTCGGATCGTCTTTCGATATTTTGGTCCAACGAGGATTCCCAAAGAAGAGGTTCCTCCATTTGGACCTTTAGGATAGACCAAATCACGAGAAAACGTTTGACAAGTGGGAAACCTTAGGTCTTTGATATCAATATTTTCCGAAGAGTGAAACAAGTACTTTGAAACAAGCTTTTCAATCACAAACAAGTTTTTGTAGTGGTTCGGAAATTCTTTCTTTATTTTGTTTCAAAGTGTATTCCTAAAGAAGTGATTCCTCCATTTAGATCTTTACGATAGACCAAATCATGAGGAAAACTTTGACAACTGGGATACCTTAGGTCTTTGGTATCAATATGGTACAAATAGTGAAACAAGTACTTTGAAACAAGCTTTTCAATTACAAACAAGTTTTTGGAGTGGTTCGGATCCTCTTTCGATATTTTGGTCCAAAGAGCATTCCCAAAGAAGATGTTAATCCATTTGGATCTTTAGTATGGAAAATATCATGAGCACAACTTTGACAAGTGCGAAATCTTATGTCTTCGGATTCATTTTTGTCTTGAGAGTTCAACAAGTACTTTGAAACAAGCCTTTCTATTACAACAAGTTTTTGGAGTGGTTCGGATCCTCTTTCGATATTTTGGTCCAAAGAGGATTCACAAAGAAGATGTTCCTCCATTCGGATCTTTAGATGGACCAAATCATGAGCACAACTTTGACAAGTGCGAAACCTTAGGTCTTTGGTATCAATATGGTCTAAAGAGTGAAACAAGTACTTTGAAACAAGCTTTTCTATTACAAACAAGTTTTTGGAGTGCTTCGGATCATCTTTTGATATTTTGGTCCAAAGAGGATTCCCAAAGAAGATGTTCCTCCATTCAGATCTTTAGGATGGACCAAGTCATGAGGAAAACTTTGACAAGTGGGAAACCTTAGTCGGTCTTTGGAATCAATATTGTCCGAAGAGTGAAACAAGTACTTTGAAAGAAGCTTTTCAATTACAAACAAGTTTTTGTAGTGGTTCGGATCTTCTTTCGTTATTTTGGTCCAAAGAGGATTCCCAAAGAAGAGATTCCTCCATTTGGATCTTTAGGATAGACCAAATCATGAGGAAAACTTTGACGAATGGGAAACCTTATGTCTTCCGATTCATTTTTGTCTTGATAGTTAAACAAGTACTTTGAAACAACCTTTTCAATTACAAACAAGTTTTTGGAGTAGTTCGGATCCTCTTTCGATATTTTGTTCCAAAGAAGATTCCCAAAGAAGATGTTCCTCCATTCGGATCTTTAGGATGGACCAAATCATGAGAACAACTTTGACAAGTGGGAAACCTTAGGTCTTTGGTATCAATATGGTCCGAAGAGTGAAACAAGTACTTTGAAACAAGCTTTTCTATTACAAACAAGTTTTTGGAGTGCTTCGGATCATCTTTTGATATTTTGGTCCACAGAGGATTTCCAAAGAAGATGTTCCTCCATTCAGATCTTTAGGATGGACCAAGTCATGAGGAAAACTTTGACAAGTGGTAAACCTCAGGTCTTTGGTATCAATATTGTCCGAAGAGTGAAACAAGTACTTTGAAACAAGCTTTTCAATCACAAACAAGTTTTTGTAGTGGTTCGGATCTTCTTTCGTTATTTTGTTTCAAAGAGGATTCCCAAAGAAGTGATTCCTCCATTTGGATCTTTACGATAGACCAAATCATGAGGAAAACTTTGACAAGTGGGATACCTTAGGTCTTTGGTATCAATATGGTACGAAGAGTGAAACAAGTACATTGAAACAAGCTTTTCAATTACAAACAAGTTTTTGGAGTGGTTTGGATCCGCTTTCGATATTTTGGTCCAAAGAGGATTCCCAAAGAAGAGGTTACTCCATTTGGATCTTTAGTATGGAAAAAATCATCAGCACAACATTGACAAGTAGGAAACCTTATGTCTTCGGATTCATTTTTGTCTTGAGAGTTCAACAAGTACTTTGAAACAAGCTTTTCAATTACAAACAAGTTTTTGGAGTGGTTCGGATCGTCTTTCGATATTTTGTTCCAAAGAGGATTCCCAAAGAAGATGTTCCTCCATTCGGATCTTTAGATGGACCAAATCATGAGGAAAAGTTTGACAAGTGGGAAACCTTAGGTCTTTGGTATCAATATGGTCCGAAGAGTGAAACAAGTACTTTGAAACAAGCTTTTCTATTACAAACAAGTCTTTGGAGTGCTTCGGATCATCTTTTGATATTTTGGTCCAAAGAGGATTCGCAAAGAAGATGTTCCTCCATTCAGATCTTTAGGATGGACCAAGTCATGAGGAAAACTTTGACAAATGGAAAACCTTAGTCGGTCTTTGGAATCAATATTGTCCGAAGAGTGAAACAAGTACTTTGAAAGAAGCTTTTCAATTACAAACAAGTTTTTGTAGTGGTTCGGATCTTCTTTCGTTATTTTGGTTCAAAGAGGATTCCCAAAGAAGAGATTCCTCCATTTGGATCTTTAGGATAGACCAAATCATGAGGAAAACTTTGACGAATGGGAAACGTTATGTCTTCCGATTCATTTTTGTCTTGATAGTTAAACAAGTACTTTGAAACAACCTTTTCAATTACAAACAAGTTTTTGGAGTAGTTCGGATCCTCTTTCGATATTTTGTTCCAAAGAAGATTCCCAAAGAAGATGTTCCTCCATTCGGATCTTTAGGATGGACCAAATCATGAGAACAACTTTGACAAGTGGGAAACCTTAGGTCTTTGGTATCAATATGGTCCGAAGAGTGAAACAAGTACTTTGAAACAAGCTTTTCTATTACAAACAAGTTTTTGGAGTGCTTCGGATCATCTTTTGATATTTTGGTCCACAGAGGATTTCCAAAGAAGATGTTCCTCCATTCAGATCTTTAGGATGGACCAAGTCATGAGGAAAACTTTGACAAGTGGTGATACGAAAACCCTTTCGAAAATGCTTTAAGAACCCTTAAACTTAACTAAGGACCCAAAAAGATCACAACCAAAGAACCCACATATGCCATTTGAAACAACCCAAGGAAAAAGGCTAGAAAATGATTATCCTTATGATCAATGATCTAAAGACAAGAATTGGATTTCTTGTTTTAGATTCGAATCAATCCACCAAATTAGAATGATCAATCCTAATGGCTCGATTCTACAGCCACCCTAAACACAAGGAATGACAAGATGAAAAGTTGAACAACTCACAACAATTCAAAGAAAAAGCTCTCAATGAGACTTTGGATTTTTAACTCATGAATAATCTGATTACAAATGATATTAGAATGGCTTTATATAGCCTACAAACAAAGCCAAAAACGTTCCAAGACATAAAGAACCAAAGGTTACAAAATTAAAGCAAAAACAGCTAGTTAATTTAATGCTAACGGCTAGTAAACTTAATGCACATAGCTAGTCTTTAAATCCTTGTAACCTCCATGTTTAAATCACCTAAAATCTGATATTTAAGTGTCTTTAAGCTTGGTAAAAAACGTTTCACCATGTGTGGATGTCTTCATGAAGCCTAGAGTTGTATTGAATGCATTAAATGATCTTCGGTTGCATTAAATGAACTTGAGTTCGAACTTGACTTGCATTCAATGGACTAGGCTTGAACTTGACTTGCATTTATTGAACTAATCTTGAACTTGAATTTCATTTATTGAACTAAGCTTGAAGTTTGAGCTTGACATGAAATTGGATTGTAATGAATGCAACTCCGCCACTTGTAAGCTTCCTTGGTTCATATCATTCCCTCCTTCTTGAAAAGGATTCGTCCTCGAATCCAAATCTTCATGCCCTATGATAAAAGATGAAAAATCAGTAACTTTAAAGATTGAATTCTCAAAATACTCACCTTGTAATGCAATGGTGTGAACTTTTGCATAGATTCTTCCAAGGACTTGATATGGTCCATCACCCCTCGGATGCAACTTGGTCCTTCTTTGAAATCTTTTCTTTCGAAAATGCATCCAAATCCATGCTCTCGGATGAAACTTATGTCTTTTCCTTCTTTTGATCATTTTTAAGGTAAATATGAAAAATTGCTCCTCGATCATTTGCTCCACATCCATGTGCATTAATTTGATGAATTCATATATAAAATTGGCTGAATCACTCACAAAGACATTAGATCTCAAAGGCAGCAAGTCAAAGGGAGTAATAGCATAAAGACCATAAATAAGTTTATTTGAAAAACAAACTTTTTTATGATGTATTCTCCTATTACATGTATTATCCACAAAAGGCAAACAATTCTCCCGGGTTTCAACTTTAGAGTTAGTTTCCCTAAACTTGCCTCCTAAGATCACATTTATAGACTTTTGAGTTCCCCATTCTAGCAAAACAGATTGGTATACATTGTAACTTCTCAAAGCAAAATCAACTACATAAGAAGAATATGCATTCCTTAATGAGTTCAACTTTTCAACATACTCAAAAATTGTAATTTCAAGATGCTCATTAACAATAAATTTCAAATGCTCTAAACTCAGATTAGAATATAAAGCATTGTGCCAAGAAAGTATTTTACTTACAACATTCTCGTTAGAATCGATATACTTTCTTTCTTTGATGTATTGTCCTTTCGAACACCTCAATCTCTTATTTGGCCATAAGTAATGCTTCCAAACCTGAAAAAGATATTCAAACACACTAGGAAAATAATGGTTAAGGTTAGTTGCCAAAAAGTCTACTTTGCACATAAGCACAAAATTAGGCTTTTGACTAAGAAAAACTATCCTCACCTCACTCATTTTTACATGATAGCTCACTGATTTTCCTTTTCTCTCAATTTCCACTAAGTGTTCACACATTTCTTTTTCAATCTTCTCTTTTCTCTCATTGTTTTCACTCAAAGCTTTCTTTTCTCTCTCACTCTTTTCTTCTCTCAATTCTCTTTCTTTTAATTCTTTTTCTTTCAACTCAAACTCAAGCCTCCTTTGTTCAAGCTTGCATTGATCAATGAAAACCTCTTTTGAAGACAAAGGTACCAAAGTAGTCTTCCTCCCATCCTTGGTAAAAGTGTACCTATTTAGGTAGCCATCATAGATCACTCTTCTATCAAACTGCCAAGGCCTTCCCAAAAGTATATCCCCGGCATGCATTGGGACTACATCACAAACTACCTCATCCTTATATTTTCCAAGGCTAAAAGAAATGATAGCTTGCTTATGAACCTTCACCTCCCCACTATCATTTAACCATTGTAACTTATAAGGTTTGGGATGTGGTCTAGTAGGCAAATTGAGTCGCTTGACCAGAATTGAGCTCACAACATTGGTACAACTTCCACCATCAATCACAATACTACATGGAGTCTCATTCACTAAACACCTAGTATGGAACAAGTTGTGTCTTTGGTCATCTTCAACACTATCTCTTATTTCATAATTTAGAACTCTCCTACACAAAAGTGCTTGTTGAGTTCCTTCCCCCCAACTACCATCACTCGCCTCAGGTTCCTCAATATTCTCCTCTATAGTATCACTCTCTTCGGCTTCCTCAAGAACTCCCTCAATGTCACTTTCTTCACAATCAGTGACTACTTCAACAACATCACTTTCTAATTCATCTTCAATCATCTCCCTCATTTTCTGATTACTAGCTATCTCTAATCTACCCATGCGTTCATTAAGCCCCTCTACAATTTTAGTAAGTCTAACAAAAACTCTCGTTTGGGCATCTCTCCACTTAGCTTCACTAAACTCACCCTGATTATTTCCCCCTTGTGACATGTTTTTGGACCTCACAACACTCCCTCACAATATATCACTCAAGGAACTCTCGTGTTTAATCACTCAAGGTAGGCCAAATATCAAGTAAGGCTATTGGATAAGTTGGAAGCAACTTGTGTTTAAAGTACTAAAAATCAAGCAATCAGTATTTAAACAATCTAAAATAATGAAAAGAAACAAAAATAAAACAAGAAAAACAGATTGGATAGGCAAAAATCAGATTGGAAAAGCAAAACAGATTTTTGAAAGCAAAGAACTCAAGAAAAATGGCGATTACAAATTTCAAAATTCGTGGAGTTCGAGAATGAATTTTCAATTGGCAGTCTATATGAAGCTTTTTAAGATGATAATAAAGAGCATACAAAAGGCCAAATTCAAAAATTCGTTCAGAATTGAAAACACTAACTCACAGAATTGAAGTTCCCGGAAAATAGGATAATCCTGCGCACAGAAATGATATTCCAGATTTCAACAGTTTCCATTATGATTTTGACAACGTGTCCTTCTGAACTTAGAAAGATAACGGTCACATAAAACTTTTCTCTTCAGACAACAAAGACAAATTCGGACGTTAGATCAGAGTTTGAATGGCAAACAGTAGCATTAAATGCGGCAGTTACAAAACGGGACAGTTTTGGAAAATGTAACTTATAGCCGTTTCTGAGATTTTAAATCAATGTGAAACTGATATATTTCAATGGTAAATGTTATAGAAACACAATTATATCAGTTATACATGAAATTATATGAATCAAACTCAGAAAAGTGAAGAATTTTTCAAGAAGAACACAAGATGTACAGAATAGTGCTCTCGGATGCAATTGCTCTCCTCTTTCTTTCTTTTTTTTTTTTTTTTGATTTTCAAGATCTAATCGTGATCTTTAAGATGGATATGAAATCAGAATAAAATGATGAAGAAAAATGGATGAAAAGGCAGAAATGAATTCGATGGACAGAATGTGTAGAATTGAAAAACAAGTGCATAAAAGTAAGATAGAATCAATTCTAGAGATCGGCCACTAAGATGCAACCTATGCTCTGATACCAAATGATACGAAAACCCTTTCGAAAATGCTTTAAGAACCCTTAAACTTAACTAAGGACCCAAAAAGATCACAACCAAAGAACCCACATATGCCATTTGAAACAACCCAAGGAAAAAGGCTAGAAAATGATTATCCTTATGATCAATGATCTAAAGACAAGAATTGGATTTCTTGTTTTAGATTCGAATCAATCCACCAAATTAGAATGATCAATCCTAATGGCTCGATTCTACAGCCACCCTAAACACAAGGAATGACAAGATGAAAAGTTGAACAACTCACAACAATTCAAAGAAAAAGCTCTCAATGAGACTTTGGATTTTTAACTCATGAATAATCTGATTACAAATGATATTAGAATGGCTTTATATAGCCTACAAACAAAGCCAAAAACGTTCCAAGACATAAAGAACCAAAGGTTACAAAATTAAAGCAAAAACAGCTAGTTAATTTAATGCTAACGGCTAGTAAACTTAATGCACATAGCTAGTCTTTAAATCCTTGTAACCTCCATGTTTAAATCACCTAAAATCTGATATTTAAGTGTCTTTAAGCTTGGTAAAAAACGTTTCACCATGTGTGGATGTCTTCATGAAGCCTAGAGTTGTATTGAATGCATTAAATGATCTTCGGTTGCATTAAATGAACTTGAGTTCGAACTTGACTTGCATTCAATGGACTAGGCTTGAACTTGACTTGCATTTATTGAACTAATCTTGAACTTGAATTTCATTTATTGAACTAAGCTTGAAGTTTGAGCTTGACATGAAATTGGATTGTAATGAATGCAACTCCGCCACTTGTAAGCTTCCTTGGTTCATATCAAGTGGTAAACCTCAGGTCTTTGGTATCAATATGGTCCGAAGAGTGAAACAAGTACTTTGAAACAAGCTTTTCAACTACAAACAAGTTTTTGGAGTGGTTCGGATCCTCTTTCGATATTTTGGTCCAAATAGGATTCCCAAAGAAGATGTTCCTCAATTCGGATCTTTAGGATGGACCAAATCATGAGGAAAAGTTTGACAAGTGGGAAACCTTAGGTCTTTGCTATCAATATGGTCCAAAGAGTGAAGCAAGTACTTTGAAACAAGCTTTTCTATTACAAACAAGTTTTTGGAGTGCTTCGGATCATCTTTGGATATTTTGGTCCAAAGAGGATTCCCAAAGAAGATGTTCCTCCATTCAGATCTTTAGGATGGACCAAGTCATGAGGAAAACTTTGACAAGTGGGAAACCTTTGTCGGTCTTTGGTATCAATATTGTCCGAAGAGTGAAACAAGTACTTTGAAACAAGCTTTTCAATCACAAACAAGTTTTTGTAGTGGTTCGGATCTTCTTTCGTTATTTTGTTTCAAAGAGGATTCCCAAAGAAGTGATTCCTCCATTTCTATCTTTACGATAGACCAAATCATGAGGAAAACTTTGACAAGTGGGATACCTTAGGTCTTTGGTATCAATATGGTACGAAGAGTGAAACAAGTACATTGAAACAAGCTTTTCAATTACAAACAAGTTTTTGGAGTGGTTTGGATCCGCTTTCGATATTTTGGTCCAAAGAGGATTCCCAAAGAAGAGGTTACTCCATTTGGATCTTTAGTATGGAAAAAATCATCAGCACAACATTGACAAGTAGGAAACCTTATGTCTTCGGATTCATTTTTGTCTTGAGAGTTCAACAAGTACTTTGAAACAAGCTTTTCAATTACAAACAAGTTTTTGGAGTGGTTCGGATCCTCTTTCGATATTTTGTTCCAAAGAGGATTCCCAAAGAAGATGTTCCTCCATTCGGATCTTTAGATGGACCATATCATGAGGAAAAGTTTGACAAGTGGGAAACCTTACGTCTTTGGTATCAATATGGTCCGAAGAGTGAAACAAGTACTTTGAAACAAGCTTTTCTATTACAAACAAGTTTTTGGAGTGCTTCGGATCATCTTTTGATATTTTGGTCCAAAGAGGATTCCCAAAGAAGATGTTCCTCCATTCAGATCTTTAGGATGGACCAAGTCATGAGGAAAACTTTGACAAGTGGGAAACCTTAGTCGGTCTTTGGAATCAATATTGTACGAAGAGTGAAACAAGTACTTTGAAAGAAGCTTTTCAATTACAAACAAGTTTTTGTAGTGGTTCGGATCCTCTTTCGATATTTTGTTCCAAAGAGGATTCCCAAAGAAGATGTTCCTCCATTCGGATCTTTACGATGGACCAAATCATGAGGAAAACTTTGACAAGTGGGATACCTTAGGTCTTTGGTATCAATATGGTCCGAAGAGTGAAACAAGTACTTTTAAACAAGCTTTTCAATTACAAACAAGTTTTTGGAGTGCTTCGGATCCTCTTTCGATATTTTGTTCCAAAGAGGATTCCCAAAGAAGATGTTCCTCCATTCGGATCTTTAGGATAAACCAAATCATGAGGAAAACTTTGACAAGTAGGAAATCTTAGGTCTTTGTTATCAATATGGTCCGAAGAGTGAAACAAGTACTCTGAAACAAGCTTTTTAATTATAAACAAGTTTGTGGAGTGCTTCAGATCCACTTTCATTATTTTGGTTCAAAGAGGATTCCCAAAGAAGTGGTTCCCCCATTTGGATCTTTAGGATGGACCAAATCATGAGCACAACTTTGACAAGTGGGAAACGTTAGGTCTTTGGTATCAATATGGTCCGAAGTGTGAAACAAGTACTTTGAAACAAGCTTTTCAATTACAAACAAGTACTTTGAAACAAGCTTTTCAATTACAAACAAGTACTTTGAAACAAGCTTTTCAATTACAAACAAGTTTTTGTAGTGCTTCGGATCCTCTTTCGATATTTTGGTCCAAAGAGGATTCCCAAAGAAGATGTTCCTCCATTCGGATCTCTAGGATAAACCAAATCATGAGGAAAACTTTGACAAGTTGGAAACCTTAGGTCTTTGGTATCAATATGGTCCAAAGAGTGAAACAAGTACTTTGAAACAAGCTTTTCTATTACAAACAAGTTCTTGGCGTGCGTCGGATCATCTTTTGATATTTTGGTCCAAAGAGGATTCCCAAAGAAGATGTTCCTCCATTCAGATCTTTAGGATGGACCAAGTCATGAGGAACACTTTGACAATTGGGAAACTTTAGTAGCTCTTTGGTATCAATATGGTCCGAAGAGTGAAACAAGTACTTTGAAACAAACTTTTCAATTACAAACAAGTTTTTGGAGTGGTTCGGATCTTCTTTCGTTATTTTGGTTCAAAGAGGATTCCCAAAGAAGTGATTCCTACATTTGGATCTTTACGATAGACCAAATCATGAGGAAAACTTTGACAAGTGGGATACCTTAGGTCTTTGGTATCAATATGGTCCGAAGAGTGAAACAAGTACCTTGAAACAAGCTTTTCAATTACAAACAAGTTTTTGGAGTGCTTGGGATCCTCTTTCGATATTTTGGTCCAAAGAGAATTCCCAAAGAAGATGTTCCTCTATTCAGATCTTTAGGATGGACCAAATCATAAGGAAAACTTTGACATGTGGGAAACCTTAAGGCTTTGGTATCAATATGGTACGAAGAGTGAAACAAGTACATTGAAGCAAGCTTTTCAATTACAAACAAGTTTTTGGAGTCGTTTGGATCCGCTTTCGATATTTTGGTCCAAAGAGGATTCCCAAAGAAGAGGTTACTCCATTTGGATCTTTAGTATGGAAAAAATCATGAGCACAACATTGACAAGTGGGAAACCTTATGTCTTCGGATTCATTTTTGTCTTGAGAGTTCAACAAGTACTTTGAAACAAGCTTTTCAATTACAAACAAGTTTTTGGAGTGCTTCGGATCCTCTTTCGATATTTTGTTCCAAAGAGGATTCCCAAAGAAGATGTTCCTCCATTCGGATCTTTAGATGGACCAAATCATGAGGAAAAGTTTGACAAGTGGGAAACCTTAGGTCTTTGGTATCAATATGGTCCGAAGAGTGTAACAAGTACTTTGAAACAAGCTTTTCTATTACAAACAAGTTTTTGGAGTGCTTCGGATCATCTTTTGATATTTTGGTCCAAAAAGGATTCCCAAAGAAGATGTTCCTCCATTCAGATCTTTAGGATGGACCAAGTCATGAGGAAAACTTTGACAAGTGGGAAACCTTAGTCGGTCTTTGGAATCAATATTGTCCGAAGAGTGAAACAAGTACTTTGAAACAAGCTTTTCTATTACAAACAAGTTCTTGGCGTGCGTCAGATCATATTTTGATATTTTGGTCCAAAGAGGATTCCTAAAGAAGATGTTCCTCCATTCAGATCTTTAGGATGGACCAAGTCATGAGGAAAACTTTGACAAGTGGGAAACTTTAGTAGGTCTTTGGTATCAATATGGTCCGAAGAGTGAAACAAGTACTTTGAAACAAACTTTTCAATTACAAACAAGTTTTTGGAGTGGTTCGGATCTTCTTTCGTTATTTTGGTTTAAAGAGGATTCCCTAAGAAGAGATTCCTCCATTTGGATCTTTACGATGGACCAAATCAGGAGGAAAACTTTGACAAGTGGAATACCTTAGGTCTTTGGTATCAATATGGTCCGAAGAGTGAAGCAAGTACTTTGAAACTAGCTTTTCAATTACAAACAAGTTTTTGGAGTGGCTCGGATAATCTTTCGATAGTTGGTTCCAAAGAGGATTCCCAAAGAAGATGTTCCTCCATTCGGATCTTTAGGATGGACCAAATCATGAGGAAAACTTTGACTAGTGGGAAACCTTAGGTCTTTGGTTTCAATATGGTCCGAAGAGTGAAACAAGTACTTTGAAACCAGCTTTTTAATTATAAACAAGTTTTTGGAGTGCTTCGAATCCACTTTCGTTATTTTGGTCCAAAGAGGATTACCAAAGAAGTGGTTCCTCCATTTGGATCTTTAAGATGGACCAAATCATGAGCACAACTTTGACAAGTGGGAAACGTTAGGTTTTTGGTATCAATATGGTCCGAAGTGTGAAACAAGTACTTTGAAACAAGCTTTTCAATTACAAACAAGTACTTTGAAACAAGCTTTTCAATTACAAACAAGTTTTTGGAGTGCTTCGGATCATCATTCGATATTTTGGTCCAAAGACGATTCCCAAAGAAGAGGTTACTCCATTTGGATCTTTAGTATGGAAAAAATCATGAGCACAACTTTGACAAGTGGCAAACTTTATGTCTTCGGATTCATTTTTGTCTTGAGAGTGAAACAAGTACTTTGAAATAAGCTTTTCAATTACAAACAAGTTTTTGGAGTTGTTCGGATCTTCTTTCGTTATTTTGGTTCAAAGAGGATTCCCAAAGAAGAGATTCCTCCATTTGGATCTTTACGATCGACCAAATCATGAGGAAAACTTTGACAAGTGGGATACCTTAGGTCTTTCGTATCAATATGGTCCGAAGAGTGAAACAAGTACTTTGAAACAAGCTTTTCAATTACAAACAAGTTTTTGGAGAGCTTCGGCTCCTCTTTCGATATTTTGGTCCAAAGAGGATTCCCAAAGAAGATGTTCCTCCATTCGAATCTTTAGGATAAACCAAATCATGAGGAAAACTTTGACAAGTGGGAAACCTTAGGTCGTTGGTATCAATATGGTCCGAAGAGTGAAACAAGTACTTTGAAACAAGCTTTTCAATTACAAACAAGTTTTTGGAGTGCTTCGGATCCTCTTTCGATATTTTGGTCCAAAGAGGATTCCCAAAGAAGATGTTCCTTCATTCGGATCTTTAGGATAAACCAAATCATGAGGAAAACTTTGACAAGTGGGAAACCTTAGGTCTTTGATATCAATATGGTTCGAAGAGTGAAACAAGTTGATATGAACCCTCAAGCGTTGACGGATTCAAGAACCGGATGATGTACCCTTGAACGGAGAAGCTTGAAAACCCTTAACAATTTGAATCAACCTTTAGGCGAGGTTGGAAAGATGATGACCTAATCGATCAATCCCCTAATTCAAGAATAGGTTTCTTTAATTAAGGTTGAGGCACTCCACAAGAACAATGATCAATTGGACTTGAATGACTCTAAACATGCAATTCAAGAACATGAATTACAAAGAGGTTTTTCAAAGCAAAAGCTTAAACCAAAACAAAAGGATTTTCATTCATTGATATTCTGATTGTAAAGCTTACAAAAGAGGCTTTAAATAGCTTAATAAACCCTAGCTTGGTCGAAAATATGAAGGGAAATAAAGACCTAATAATAAAAAGGTAAAAACTAGACTTTCCTAATTCAAATTAGGAAAGTTTTCCTAATCTTTTAAACTTGGTCTCCAAGTTTGTAAAACTAAGGAAACAAAGTCAAATCTTCCTTATTACATCAATAATAATAATAATAAATAAAACTAAAGTAATAAAACTCAAATAAAATACTAAATTCGAAATTGGATGAAAATAGACAAAACTACAAGTGTCAGTCGCCGTTTTTGATGTCATTTTCACTCGTTTGAATGTTTTCATGCGCGATTTTCTTTGGAGCCTTTTGAAACAAATATCCCATGAGTTTAATAGTATTTTCAACTCATTTTCTTCATTAGTCAAGTATGTAACCCAATATCCTTGCAAATGCCCAAGAAAGTCAATCTTCACTCGTTTAGTCTTCGGATTCTTGATCTTTTCTTGATTGAAACCTTGGACTTCAATATTGTAAATTCTTTGACATTTGGGGCTGGGATGATTCATATCATTCTCTCCAACTTCGAAAAGATTCGTCCTCGAATCTAAAAGTTTGATCATGGTGGAGTCTCCCTTGAAAAGTTCGCCAATTGTTAAATCATTTGTGGCACCATTATTGTCATTGATTTCCTGCAAAAAATCATAAACAAAATCTTGCAAAGGGTTTAGGTTGAAACTTCCCATATGATACTCGAGTGCAAAGAGGGGTGGTGTGGCCAATAATTCCCTTTTGCTCTCAATTCTTCTAACGAGAGCTTGCTTTTCTTGCTCTAATTTTCTCAACTCTTCTTGCTTCTTTATTTTCTCCTTTTCTTCTCGCTCTAATCTCTCTCGCTTCACCGACGCCCTTTTCTCTCTTCTTTTTTGTTGTTCTTGTTCCATTCTCTTCAATCTCTCTTTTTCTTCTTCTTTAGTTTCATCTCCTTCTAGAGCCAAATCTACCTTGTTAGGGCACACCTCCCGAATATGCCCTCTTCCACGACATTTAATACACTTGATATCTCTAGTATGTATTGTCATAATGGAAGAATTTTGTGGTTGCAAAAAAAATTAGGGTTTTGAAAGATGAAGAAAAAAAAACTGCTTGATATTCGAACTTTGAAACGAGTTTTTAGGTGATTTAAGTTCTGATTTTGGATTTGATGTCTTCTGTAATTTTGTAGAGGATCGAAAAATAAACAGATTGGAAAAGAGGTGAAGGGACGAGGTCAGTAGGTGATGTACAATTTGGAACAAAAATCTGGAAATTTCTGTTTTTTATTTCTTTTTTAAATGAAAGCGGTTTTGATGGGGGATTAGAAAAAGTGAAGACGTAGGTGATGAAGTAAACGAATTTACCTTTGATAACTCTCTCCCAGAGCAAGCTCTGATACCAAATGATACGAACCCTCAAGCGTTGACGGATTCAAGAACCGGATGATGGACCCTTGAACGGAAAAGCTTGAAAACCCTTAACAATTTGAATCAACCTTTAGGCGAGGTTGGGAAGATGATGACCTAATCGATCAATCCCCTAATTCAAGAATGGGTTTCTTTAATTAAGGTTGAGGCACTCCATAAGAACAATGATCAATTGGACTTGAATGACTCTAAACATGCAATTCAAGAACATGAGTTACAAAGAGGTTTTTCAAAGCAAAAGCTTAAACCAAAACAAAAGGATTTTCATTCATTCATATTCTGATTGTAAAGCTTACAAATGAGGCTTTAAATAGCCTAAGAAACCCTAGCTTGGTCGAAAATATCAAGGGAAATAAAGATCTAATGATAAAAAGGAAAAAAACTAGACTTTCCTAATTCAAATTAGGAAAGTTTTCCTAATCTTCTAAACTTGGGCTCAAAGTTTTAAAAACTAAGGAAACAAAGTAAATTCTTCCCTATTACATTAATAATAATAATAATAAATGTTTCTAAATTAATAAAACTCAAATAAAATACTAAAATTCGAAATTGGATGAAAATAGACAAAACTACAAGTGTCGGTTGCCGTTTTGATGTCATTTTCACTCGTTTGAATGTATTCATGCGTGGTTTTCTTTGGAGCTCTTTAAAACAAATATCCCATGAGTTTAATAGTGTTTTAAACTCATTTTCTTTATCAGTAAAGTATGTAACCCAATATCCTTGCAAATGCCCAAGAAAGTCAATCTTCACTCGTTAGTCTTCGAATTCTTGATCTTTTCTTGATTGAAACCTTGGACTTCAATATGGTCAATTCTTTGACATTTGGGGCTGGGATGATTCATATCAATCCTTAAGATCCAAATGGAGGAATCTCTTCTTTGGGAATCCTCTTTGGACCAAAATAACAAAAGAAGATCCGAACCACTCCAAAAACATGTTTGTAATTGAAAAGCTTGTTTCAAAGTACTTGTTTCACTCTTCGGACCATATTGATACCAAGAACCTAAGGTTTCCCACTTGTCAAAGTTTTCCTCATGATTTTGTCCATCCAAAAGATCCAAATGGAGGAATCTCTTCTTTGGGAATCATCTTTGAACCAAAATAAGGAAAGAAGATCCGAACCTCTCCAAAAACTTCTTTGTAATTGAAAAGCTTGTTTCAAAGTACTTGTTTCACTCTCAAGACCAAAATGAATCCAAAGACATAAGGTTTCCCACATGTCAAAAATGTGCTCATGATTTGGTCCATCCTAAAGATCCAAATGGAGGAACGATATGAAAACCCTTGGAAACTTACCAAGAACCCTTCAAAGAAGAACCCTAGATGAAGAAACAAGAACCCACAAAATCAGTAGTAAAAACTCAAAGGAAAGAGTTAAGGAATTAGGCTACCTTTATGATCTATGATCTTGAAACAAGAATGACTTCTTACCCCAAGATTCGAACACTCCAAAAACAATATGATCAGAATTGTTTTAATGCTCTAAAACATGCAATCCTAAGCAAGAATTACAAAAGATGAAGAAGAGAATGGTCTTCTAAGCCAAATCATGCAAATAAGCAAGTTTTCTTGAATAATCATAATCTGTCTTTATTAATGAATAAGGATGCCTTTAAATAGGCAAAAAGTTAAGTCTCCTACTTCTAATATGACACTAAATTCGAAAATATGAGATAAAAAGCTGATAAGGATGATCTCATCATGACATCACCATGATGAGTCATCAAAAAAATTAAACCTACTCTAGGAAATTTAAATTGCATATCTAATAAACCTACACTACTTGGATCTTCCATTTCTTTACATCATCTTAAAGTTCTCAACTTAAAGTATCTAGAAATGGAAAGTGTGACATGGCCTAAAATTTAGGGATCCATTTCCTAAATTTTAGGGATTTTCCTAGATTTTAGGAAAAGTCTTCAAATTGACAATTTTGAGCTTGTGAATCTTTTTGTAGTTGAATTGTCCACAAATTGTATGTTAAACCCTTCATTTCTAGGATTTCCTCTTTGGTTTCCTTCAAATATGTTTGGACATGTTGAATCAAAGCTAGCTTCAATTTCTTATTCTTTGATCTTGTTATTGGCCCAATTGGCAGATTGAGCTCCCCTTGATCATTTGCAACATTAGCTCCATCTTCTAGCTTTCCATGAGTAAGTGAAGTGGTACGATTCGTATCATCCCCTCCCTGTTGAAAAGGATTCGTCCTCGAATCTAATTCATCACCTACATCAAAAGGAGATGATATGAATCATGGAACGTCACAAATATCTCAAGGATCAATCTCAAGATCAAAGTTCAAGACAAGCATAAAACATCCATTACAAGCCTACATGAGAAAAGTCAAGACAAGCTTTGAAGATCTGAGCATGGAGGCTATGGAAGAGGACTTGATGAACTTTAATCTATGGTAAATGCATTTGGAGGAAGGTTATTGAAGACTTGTTCAACCAGAAATGAAGATGAGAGCTAATTTGGAAAGTTGCATCACTTTTGCAAACTTTCCTTATTTGGACCACTTTCCATATTTGTTCCCGAACTTGTCATATATGATGTCCACGAATTTACAATGTATTTGGACATGTTTTAGGCCTTTATTTATCAGTTTTAATGCTTAGAATAGTTTAGGAATGATATAATATCTTCTAGGGCAAAACTTTCCTAAAATGCACCAAATGCACTTAAGGAAAGATTTGGCAGATTTTGAGCCTCCTTGTAATCCGAATTTCCTTGTTGTTTTTAGGGTTTCTTTGGCTATTTAAAGCCTCATTTGTAACCCTAAACATAAAGAATTCATATGATAATAATATTGCCTTTTGCTTTGCTTAAATTGCTTAGTTTTGTAGCCTTGTTCTAGGTTGCATGTTTTAGAAACATTCAAGCATGAATTGATCTATTGTGTTTGTGGATTGTTTCAATCTTGAAATAAGAACAAGTTCTCTTATTTCAAGATCATAGATCATTGGAATAATCTTTTTCTTCTTTGTTTCCAAGGGTTTTACCTTATTGTTCATTGGGGTTTTAGGATTTGCATCTAGGGGTTCTTTGTGCTTTCAAAGGGTTTCTATTTCAATTTCCTAGGGTTTCATATCATTTGGTATCAGAGCTTAGGCTCAAGGGAAGATTTCTATCTTACTTGCTTTCTTGTTATTTTAATTTTTCTTGTCTTGTTCTTCGTTCATCAAAAATTCCAAAAAAAAAAAAAAAAAAAAAACTGTTCCAGAATTTCCTTCTTTAGCTACTGTTTTTTTTCTTTTTCTTTATAGTTTCAATCCGAATATTAGAAAGTCATAAACTATAAAAGTGTTTATCTTTGAGTCGTGATTATTTGGTATTCAGAAAAGTTTGTCAAAAAAAAAGTGGAAGATTGAGAAAAAAATAGATCTTCGCAGACTGTCGGATTGTCCAGAAAATTGAAAAAAAAAAAAGTGTTCTTGCTTGATTTGTTGAAGTTTCTGGAAATAAGTGGTTTGTGTTCGTATTGTTCTTGAAGAGTTCATATTCAACTCATCCTATCTTCATCTTGAATCTGAAAATTACAATGGATTTGTGCTAGAATTGTTTATTTCCTAAAAAGCTAGAACTTACCATAAATAGCCCAAACAGTTTTAGGAAAGTATCAATTCTGTCCCATATTCAAATATATGCATATCTTGCTCAATTAAAGTCATATTTTCTGATCCAAATTGCTTTAGGGAAGTCTAATTTCGAATTTTTCTCTTTTAGGAAAGTTTATTCTTGCTTGTTTTTCTTTCTTATTCTTTCCTTGTCACTAAAATAAACCATTTGCATAAATCTGTCTTATTTTCTTCTTAACCCACCAAATTGGTTGTTTCTTATTTCTTGATTGTTACTTTTTACAAATATCATTAGTATCTTATTTGTTTGATAGTTGCTAAAGTGTGCTAATAGTTCAAGGTTACATTTAGGCCCTAAAAATCTGTTTTGAGTGCAAACACGAGAGAACAAACATCATCGAGAGTAAACACTTAGGGAGTGATTGAGAGGTCCTATTTTTTATTATTAACCTTTTTATTTGCAGCAATGTATCATGAAAGGTTTGATCAAATGAGAAGTAAGAGTTTTCGAGAGGTAGAACAGACCCGGAGCCAAAATAGAGAGGTTTATCATGGAGGGATGGAGCATAGAAGCTTAAGAGGTGATAAGCTCAAGTTAAATACTTTCTATGGGAGTTCTAATCAAGAGGAATACTTGCAATGGGAGATAGAAACCGAGCATTTCTTTGATTACAACAATTATAGTGAGGAAAGAAAGGTAATGCTTGCTATTTCCAATTTCACTAATAATGCTCATGTTTGGTGGTCTCAATTGAAAGTGAAACTAAGGAGGGAGAGGAAACAACAAATAGAAACATGGTATGATCTTAAGTGCCATATGAGAAGGAGATTTGTTTCAAAACAACATCAAGAGCATCTTGTGCAAATGTTGGATAAGCTAATTCAAGGATGTAAAAGTGTGGATGAATACTACATGGAGATGGAGTTGCTCAAGGCTAGGGCTAATGTGGAGGAAGATGAGGAGTCTACTATTGTAAGGTTCTTCAATGGATTGAATAGAGATATTGCTTGTCAAGTGGAGTTACAACAATTTGATGAGTTAGGAGAGTTAGTGTATTTTGCCAATAAGGTTGAAAGAAAAATCAAAAGAAAAAGAGATACACGGTATGCTTCTAAACCTATTTCCAATACTTCTTCTTCTTCTTCTCAAATGGGTGAAAATGATACATTAATGGATAAGAATGGGGCTGCCTATGGCTTGGTAGAAGAAAATGAAAGATTGATCTTAGAGAAAGTTAAGATGATTGAAAGAGAACTTTTAAAATCGAAGGAAGTTTTCAATGCTAGCATGGAGGAGATAAAAGAGGATATTCGTGCTAATGTTTGTGTGAAGGAAGCTTATGATGCATGTGAGCTACAAAAGTGTTCTATAATTGAAATGAATGAAAAATGTGAAAAAGAGAGTGAGCAAAAAGAAAGAGAGATGAATTCTCAAAAAGAAAAGAGTGAAAAAGAAATTATTGAAATAAGTGAGCCAAAAGAAAGAGAGATGAGTGATGAAAAAGAAACTAGTGAGTCAAAAGAAAGAGAGATGAGAAAAAAAGAAAGAGAGTTTGAAAAGAAAGAGTGTAATGATAGTGAAAAGAAAGAGTGCTTTGAGATTACAAAGTGTGAGACATTTGAGTGTTGTGATAAAAAACAGAGTCAACTGGAGAGTGAGAGCTTGAAAGTTAGATTAAGTGAGGCTAGGAATGAAATCTACCAACCTACATTTGTACTTTTATACAAAGAGGTTTATTTTACACTTAACCCATCTTTGCCTAGTATGTTTGTTGAGTTTTTGCAGGAATTCAAAAGGTTGTTTCCTAATGAGATGCCTAGTAATTTGTCATCAATGAAAGGCATAAAACATCATGAAGACAACATTCAAGGGGCTGCCATACTCAATAAACCACAATCTCACATGATTCAATGCATGGAAAATCGGGTAAACACATCCATGATAAAGTATCCTAACCCTATTTTTGATGAAATGCATATTAATTGTTTGCTTGCTAAAATTGGTATCAATTCTGAATTTTTACAGCATGAAATGAATTTCATTGATAATTATACATCTTGTGCTAAGACTTACTTTCTTGATAATTTCCAAATTGAAAAAGTTGATTTGCTTACTAATTTTGATGATGTACATAATGTTTTACATGATTCTTGTTTAATTGATCAAATGATTTTGCATAATTATCACTCACTCGAAAAGAATGTTCGGTTTGTTTCATATAAGTCTAAGGATGATTGTAGTGTTAGATCTTTGTTAATGTTACCATATTATAAGAAGATTTATGAGATTGACTATGGTCCATGCATCTCTAAGTCTTCCTTGCTATTTCAAGTAACTAACAATCTTGTGAGCTTTGATGATGTTTGTCCTAAGATAGGTCATTTCAAGAAATTACAAAAACTAGATAAGACAATGGACACACAATTGCTAAGAAAAGAGAAGATATCAAGGAAGATAATGGTTTTTGACCCGGGAGGTGTTAACTTGAAAGGAGAAGGAAGGATACCCATGTTGCTGTTCTTGTTGAAAATAGATGATACACGAGGTACGTATGCTTTAGGTGCTTTTATTTCTGTTATTAACTTAAGTTTTTGCATTGTAGGTAATGTTTTAGATTCGAGGACGAATCCTTTTCAAGAGGGAGGGGATGATATGAATCATGGAACGTCACAAATATCTCAAGGATCAATCTCAAGATCAAAGTTCAAGACAAGCATAAAACATCCATTACAAGCCTACATGAGAAAAGTCAAGACAAGCTTTGAAGATCTGAGCATGGAGGCTATGGAAGAGGACTTGATGAACTTTAATCTATGGTAAATGCATTTGGAGGAAGGTTATTGAAGACTTGTTCAACCAGAAATGAAGATGAGAGCTAATTTGGAAAGTTGCATCACTTTTGCAAACTTTCCTTATTTGGACCACTTTCCATATTTGTTCCCGAACTTGTCATATATGATGTCCACGAATTTACAATGTATTTGGACATGTTTTAGGCCTTTATTTATCAGTTTTAATGCTTAGAATAGTTTAGGAATGATATAATATCTTCTAGGGCAAAACTTTCCTAAAATGCACCAAATGCACTTAAGGAAAGATTTGGCAGATTTTGAGCCTCCTTGTAATCCGAATTTCCTTGTTGTTTTTAGGGTTTCTTTGGCTATTTAAAGCCTCATTTGTAACCCTAAACATAAAGAATTCATATGATAATAATATTGCCTTTTGCTTTGCTTAAATTGCTTAGTTTTGTAGCCTTGTTCTAGGTTGCATGTTTTAGAAACATTCAAGCATGAATTGATCTATTGTGTTTGTGGATTGTTTCAATCTTGAAATAAGAACAAGTTCTCTTATTTCAAGATCATAGATCATTGGAATAATCTTTTTCTTCTTTGTTTCCAAGGGTTTTACCTTATTGTTCATTGGGGTTTTAGGATTTGCATCTAGGGGTTCTTTGTGCTTTCAAAGGGTTTCTATTTCAATTTCCTAGGGTTTCATATCAGGAGTCAAATCAGCCACATTAAAAGTTGCACTAACCGAATACTCACCTGGCAAGTCAATTTTGTATGCATTGTCATTGATTCTCTCAAGAACTTGAAATGGCCCATCGCCTCTTGCATCAAGCTTGTTTTTCCTCTGATTTGGAAACCTTTCTTTCCTCATATGTACCCAAACCCAATCTCCGGGTTCGAAAATAACTCTAGTTCTTCCCTTATTCACCCTAGAAGCAATTTTGGAGTTTTGCTTCTCAATTCTTTCTTTGACCTCTTTATGCAGCTTATGCATCATGTCAACTTTAGAACTTGCATCAAAACTCACAATATTGTTAGGAGGCATAGGTAATAAATCAAGAGTAGTAGTTGGATTAAAACCATAAACAAGTTCAAAAGGAGTGCATCTAGTAGTGCTATGGACAGCCCTATTGTATGCAAATTCAATTAATGGTAAACAATTCTCCCATGTTTTATGATTTTTATCAATGATTGTTCTAAGCATAGTGACCATTGTTCTATTCACCACCTCGGTTTGTCCATCAGTTTGGGGATGACATGTAGTAGAGTAAAGAAGTTTGGTACCCAATTTCCCCCATAAAACTCTCCAAAAGTGACTTAAGAATTTTACATCTCTATCACTCACAATGCTTTTTGGAATGCCATGCAATCTAACTACTTCTTTAAAGAACAAATCTGCTATATGCTTAGCATCATCCGTTTTGTGACATGCAATGAAATGTGCCATTTTGCTAAACCTATCAACTACAACAAGGATGCTATCTCTTCCCCTCTTAGTCCTAGGCAATCCTAATACAAAATCCATGGATATATCTAACCAAGGTGCCATTGGAACCGGTAAAGGAGTATATAATCCATTGGGTTGAAGCCTAGACTTGGCTGCCTTACATGCTATGCAATGTGCACACACTTTAATAACATCATGTTTCATTTTAGGCCAATAAAAGTGTTCATGCAACATGTCATATGTCTTAGCTACCCCAAAATGTCCCATTAAGCCTCCCCCATGTGCTTCCCTAGCTAATGAGTCTCTAATGGAACATGAAGGAATGCACAATTTACCCTTTCTAAAGAGATATCCATCATAGAATATGTAATCTTCTAAAACAGCCCCTTGTTCACAAGAATTGTAAATTTCCCCAAAAGTGTCATCAAGGTGATAAAGTGACTTGATATGCTCAAAACCTAAAAATCTAGCATGCAAAGAGTTAAAGAGAGCGTACCTTCTTGAAAGTGCATCAGCCACGATATTGTCTTTACCTTTTTTGTACTTGATGACATATGGGAATGTTTCTATGAATTCCACCCACTTTGCATGTCTTTTGTTGAGTTTGTCTTGCCCTTTGAGGTGTTGTAAGCTCTCATGATCGGTGTGAATGACAAACTCTTTCGGCCAAAGGTAGTGTTGCCAAGTTTGTAGAGCTCTTACCAAGGCATATAACTCCTTGTCATAAGTTGAGTAGTTCAAGGCTGCCCCACTCAACTTCTCACTAAAGAACATACAAGGTTTTCCACTTTGCATTAAAACAGCCCCAATTCCTATTCCACTTGCATCACACTCAATTTCAAATGTTAGTTCAAAGTTAGGTAAAGCAAGTAAAGGTGCATTGCATAATTTATCCTTTAAAGTTTGAAAAGCATTCTCTTGGGCTATTCCCCATGCAAAGGGCACATTCTTTTTCACTAGTTCATTCAAGGGTGAAGCAATGGTACTAAAGTCCCTAATGAACCTTCTATAAAACCCAGCAAGGCCGTGGAAGCTCCTAATCTCGCTTACATTTGTTGGTGTTGGCCATTCCCTAATTGCATTTATCTTTTCATCATCTACTTCCACTCCCTCATTTGACACTATGAATCCTAGGAACTTGACTCTTTTCATGCAAAAAGAACACTTTTTAAGATTAGCATATAACTTTTCTTTCCTAAGTGTTTCTAAGACAAGCCCGACATGTGTGACATGTTCATTCAAAGATTTTGAGTAGACTAGAATATCATCAAAATACACAACAACAAACTTGCCTAAATAAGCCCTAAGTACATGGTTCATAAGCCTCATAAAAGTGCTAGGTGCATTAGTGAGTCCAAAAGGCATTACTAACCATTCATATAAGCCAAATTTAGTTTTAAATGCTGTTTTCCATTCATCTCCTATTTCCATGCGAATTTGGTGATATCCTGATTTTAGATCAATTTTTGTAAATAGATTACAACCATTAAGTTCATCAAGCATATCATCTAACCTAGGGATAGGATGTCTATACTTAATAGTGATCTTGTTTATTGCCCTACAATCGACACACATCCTCCATGTACCATCCTTTTTAGGGACAAGCAAAACCGGAACCGAGCAAGGACTTAAGCTTTCTCTAACATACCCTTTTGCAAGCAATTCATTTACCTGATCTTGAATCTCTTTTGCCTCAATAGGATTGGTCCTATAGGCTGGTCTATTTGGAAGGGAAGCCCCTGGTATGAAGTCTATCTTATGCTCTATCCCTCGGATTGGAGGCAATTCATTAGGAATTTCATCCGGAAACACATCCTTGAATGCCTGCAATAAGTCAAGAAAAACACTTGGCAAAGAGATGTTAAGTTCGTTAGTGAGTAAGCAAGGTCCTTTGCATAAAAGCATAAGGACGTTTTTGTTAGTAAATAAAGCTCTCTTGACCTCACTAGCTTTTGAATACAAGCTAACACTCTTTTTTCTCTCATCCTCTCTTTTTTCACTCAACTCTCTTTCTTTTGCCTCACTTTTTTTCTTTTCACTCTTTTCACTCTTTTCATTCTTTTCTTTTTCTTTTTCTTTTCTCTCCTTTTCTTTTGCCTCACTTTCTTTTCTTCTTTTTTCAAGTTTACATTGATCATTGTATACTTCCGTAGAAGATAAAGGTACAAGTGTAATCTTCCTCCCATCTTTGGTAAATGTGTATCTATTTAGGTAGCCATCATATATAACTCTCCTATCAAACATCCAAGGTCTACCTAATAGTATATCTCCGGCATGCATGGGTATCACATCACATTCAACATCATCTTTGTACTTTCCAAGAGTAAAAGAAATAAGTACCTTCTTATGCACCTTAAGCTCTCCACAATTGCTTAGCCATTGTAAATTGTATGGTTGAGGGTGAGGTTTAGTGATCAGCCCTAATCTTTGCACTAAGAGAGAACTAACAACATTTGTGCAACTACCATTATCAATAACCATACTACATCCCAATCCTTGAATAATACACCTAGTGTGGAATAAGTTCTCTCTTTGATCATCCATACTCTCGCGAACTTGTGCTTTTAGTAGTCTTCTAGTAACCAAGGTAATCTTGTTACCATCCTCAATACTACCATCACTTTCTTCCTCAAGGTCCATGTCTTCCTCCTCCGAATTACTCTCTTCCCCATCTGTAACTAACTCCCCATTCATCATTATCATAGCCCTTTTATTTGGACAATCTTTGCTAATATGACCCACTCCTTGACATTTCCAACACTTTAGGTCTCTACTTCTCTCCTTAGCTTCCTCAATTTTACCTTTCCCCCCAGAAAAGAACTCTCTGCCCTATCCTTGGCCGTGACCACCTTTTCTTTGCTTTTGTAATCTTCCTTATTCTCCTTTCTCCAAGAATTGTTAAAAGAAGATTTAGATGAAGAAGAAGGTTTTGTAAAAGGTTTTGGAGAATACCTTGCTGACCTAGCTTCTTGGATTTGCCTTTCTATTTTAATGGCATTATGCAACAACTCGTCCATATCAAAGTATTGGTACATGTCTACTTGATTAGCTATGTTCTTTTGCAATCCTCCCACAAATCTTGCCATTGTTTTTTCTGGATGTTCCTCCGTGTTTGATCTAGTCATAAGCATGTCCATCTCTTTGTAGTAATCCTCCACACTTTTGCTTCCTTGTTGCAATTTTTGCAATCTTTGTTCCACCTCTCTATGGAAGTATGGTGGGATAAATCGTTTTCTCATGATGGCCTTTAGCTCTCGCCATGTAGTAATTTGCTCTTCGCGGCCCTCCTTCTACTAATTTTCAACTGAGACCACCAAATAGAAGCATAGTTAGTAAATTCAGAAACGGCTAAAAATACCTTTTTCTCTTCACTATGTCTTTCACAATCAAAAACATTTTCTATATGATTCTCCCATTGTATGTATGCTTCAGGATCTGACTTTCCTTCGAATGGTGGAATTTTGTGTTTGATTCCACTAGTTTGTCTCTCCTCCAATCTTTCATGTCTATAAGCCCTTCTAGGAAAAGCCATCTCTCTTCCTCTTCCTCTTCCCCTACCTTGTTGAACCCTAGGAATCTCCTCTTCATCTTCATAGCCTTCATCCTCAAGATATTGCTGAATGTCCTCGTCCCTAGCCCGTTGAGCCCTCAAATTTCCTCGGATTTGTTGCTCTCGGAGAACATTTTGCAACAAGTTTTGTTCAACTCTAGGTGGATTTTGCTCCCTTGTTTCCAGAACTTGAACACGTGTCGAGAGAGTTGCAAGCATTTGTTCAATTCTGTCTAATTGATTTTCTTCCCTCCTAGGTTCATTACGTGCTATTATTTGCTCTTCTTCATTCTCCATCGCTGCCAAGAAAGTTAGTACTAAAAAAAATATGTAATGGACCTCACAAGCACTGCCTAAGTGTTTGCACTCAATGATATGTAGTTCACTCGTGTTTACACTCGCTGAAAATGCTCTCACTCACTCAATATGCTTGGCTGCAATCTTGCTAGTTAACACGTAAATAAAGCATTCAAACAACCCTAAAACCAAATTAATCTGAAAGTGCACGAAAAATGAAGTGGAATGAAAAAAAAGAACACGAAATTTGGATAAGATAAGATGAGATAAGGTTATGGATAAGACAAGATAAGATGAGATGAGATAAGGTTAGATAAGATAAGATGAGATGAGATGAGATGAGATAAGGTTAGATAAGATGAGATAAGATGAGATGAGATAAGGTTAGATAAGATAAGATAAGATAAGATAAGATGAGGTTAGATAAGATAAGATAAGATGAGATAAGATGAGGTTAGATAAGATAAGATAAGATGAGATGAGATGAGATGAGATGAGATAAGATAAGATAAGATAAGATGAGATGAGATGAGATGAGATAAGATAGGTTAGATAAGATGATAAGATGAGATTAGATAAGATAAGTCCTTCAAAACACAAATCATTTTTTTTTTTTTTTTTTTTTTTTTTAAATCTGGATTTATCAAAAACAAAGAAGAACAATCAAAATTTTGTTGGTTCCCCCTTTATTTAGATTGATGCAAAACACAATTTAGCAACTAGGGTTTTGTTTTGTTATTTTAGTTGCTCCCTTTTATCAAACAAAAGTACTAACAAATTCAAGTCTTCAAATAGGATATTTCACTCAAGAACACATGAAGAACATGAAGAATACACATGAACATGAAGAACACACATGAACAATCAGATTTCCAGAATTTTGTAACTAAGAACAAGTTGTAATTTGAAACCCCCTATAGTATGTAGAGAACCCCAAATTGACAATACCTACCCTTAGAGCCTAGGCTCTGATACCAAATGATATGAAAACCCTTGGAAACTTACCAAGAACCCTTCAAAGAAGAACCCTAGATGAAGAAACAAGAACCCACAAAATCAGTAGTAAAAACTCAAAGGAAAGAGTTAAGGAATTAGGCTACCTTTATGATCTATGATCTTGAAACAAGAATGACTTCTTACCCCAAGATTCGAACACTCCAAAAACAATATGATCAGAATTGTTTTAATGCTCTAAAACATGCAATCCTAAGCAAGAATTACAAAAGATGAAGAAAAGAATGGTCTTCTAAGCCAAATCATGCAAATAAGCAAGTTTTCTTGAATAATCATAATCTGTCTTTATTAATGAATAAGGATGCCTTTAAATAGGCAAAAAGTTAAGTCTCCTACTTCTAATATGACACTAAATTCGAAAATATGAGATAAAAAGCTGATAAGGATGATCTCATCATGACATCACCATGATGAGTCATCAAAAAAATTAAACCTACTCTAGGAAATTTAAATTGCATATCTAATAAACCTACACTACTTGGATCTTCCATTTCTTTACATCATCTTAAAGTTCTCAACTTAAAGTATCTAGAAATGGAAAGTGTGACATGGCCTAAAATTTAGGGATCCATTTCCTAAATTTTAGGGATTTTCCTAGATTTTAGGAAAAGTCTTCAAATTGACAATTTTGAGCTTGTGAATCTTTTTGTAGTTGAATTGTCCACAAATTGTATGTTAAACCCTTCATTTCTAGGATTTCCTCTTTGGTTTCCTTCAAATATGTTTGGACATGTTGAATCAAAGCTAGCTTCAATTTCTTATTCTTTGATCTTGTTATTGGCCCAATTGGCAGATTGAGCTCCCCTTGATCATTTGCAACATTAGCTCCATCTTCTAGCTTTCCATGAGTAAGTGAAGTGGTACGATTCGTATCAAGGAACCTCTTCTTTGGGAATCATCTTTGGACCAAAATATCGAAAGAGGATCCGAACAACTCCAACAACTTGTTTGTAATTAAAAAGCTTGTTTCAAAGTACTTGTTTCACTCTTCGGACCATATTGATACCGAAGACCTAATGTTTCCCACTTGTCAAAGTGGTGCTCATGATTTGGTCCATCCTAAAGATCCAAATGGAGGATTCTCTTCTTTGGGAATCCTCTTTGGACCAAAATAACGAAAGAAGATCCGAACCAGTCCAAAAACTTATTTGTAATTAAAAAGCTTGTTTCAAAGTACTAACCATATTGATACCAAAGACCTAAGGTTTCCCACTTGTCAAATTTTTCCTCATGATTTGTTCCATCCTAAAGATCCGAATGGAGGAACTTCTTCATTGGGAATCCTCTTTGGACCAAAATATCGAAAGACGATCCGAAGAACTCCAAAAACTGGTTTGTAATTGAAAGGCTTGTTTCAAATTACTTGTTTCACTCTTCGGACCATATTGATACCAAGGACCTAAGGTTTCCAACTTGTCAAAGTTTTCCTCGTGATTTTGTCCATCCTTAAGATCCAAATGGAGGAATCTCTTCTTTGGGAATCCTCTTTGGACCAAAATAATGAAAGAAGATCCGAACCACTCCAAAAACTTGTTTGTAATTGAAAGGCTTGTTTCAAAGTACTTGTTTCACTCTTCGGACCATATTTATACCAAGGACCTAAGGTTTCCCACTTGTCAAAGTTTTCCTCATGATTTTGTCCATCATAAAGATCCAAATGGAGGAATCTCTTCTTTGGGAATCATATTTGAACCAAAATAAGGAAAGAAGATCCGAACCTCTCCAAAAACTTCTTTGTAATTGAAAAGCTTGTTGCAAAGTACTTGTTTCACTCTCAAGACCAAAATGAATCCGAAGACATAAGGTTTCCCAATTGTCAAAGTTTTGCTCATGATTTGGTCCATCTTAAAGATCAAAATGGAGGAACCTCTTCTTTGGGAATCATCTTTGGACCAAAATATCGAAAGAGGTTCCGAACAACTCCAACAACTTGTTTGTAATTAAAAAGCTTGTTTCAAAGTACTTGTTTCACTCTTCGGACCATATTGATACCGAAGACCTAATGTTTCCCACTTGTCAAAGTGGTGCTCATGATTTGGTCCATCCTAAAGATCCATATGGAGGAATCTCTTCTTTGGGAATCCTCTTTGGACCAATATAACGAAAGAGGATCCGAACCACTCCAAAAACTTATTCGTAATTGAAAAGCTTGTTTCAAAGTACTTGTTTCACTCTTCGGACCATATTGATACAAAGGACCTAAGGTTTCCCACTTGTCAAAGTTTTCCTCATGATTTGGTCCATCCTAAAGATCCGAATTGAGGAACATCTTCTTGGGGAATCCTTTTTGGACCAAAATATCGAAAGAAGATCCGAACCACTCCAAAAACTTGTTTGTAATTGAAAAGCTTGTTTCAAATTACTTGTTTCACGCTTCGGAACATATTGATACCAAACACCTAATGTTTCCCACTTGTCAAAGTTGTGCTCATGATTTGGTCCATCCTAAAGATCCAAATGGAGGAAACTCTTTTTTGGGAATAATCTTTGGAACAAAATATCGAAAGATGATCCGAACCACTCCAACAACTTGTTTGTAATTAAAAAGCTTGTTTCAAAGTACTTGTTTCTATCTTCGGACCATATTGATACCGAAGACCTAATGTTTCCCACTTGTCAAAGTGGTGCTCATGATTTGGTCCATCCTAAAGATCGAAATGGAGGATTCTCTTCTTTGGGAATCCTCTTTGGACCAAAATAATGAAAGAGGATCTGAACCACTCCAAAAACTTGTTTATAATTAAAAAGCTTGTTTCGAAGTACATGTTTCAATCATCGAACCATATTGATACCAAAGACCTAAGGTTTCCCATTTTTCAAAGTTTTCCTCATGATTTGGTCCATCCTAAAGATCCGAATGGAGGAACTTCTTCATTGGGAATCCTCTTTGGACCAAAATATCGAAAGAGGATCCGAACGACTCCAAAAACTTGTTTGTAATTGAAAAGCTTGTTTCAAAGTACTTGTTTCACTCTTCGGACCATATTGATACCAAAGACCTAAGGATTCCCACTTGTCAAACTTATGCTCATGATTTGGTCCATCCTAAAGATCCAAATGGAGGAACCTCTTCTTTGGGAATCCTCTTTAGACCAAAATAACGAAAGAGGATCCGAACCACTCCAAAAACTTGTTTATAATTAAAAAGATTGTTTCAAAGTACTTGTTTCACTCTTTGGACCATATTGATAACAAAGACCTAAGGTTTCCCAGTGGCCAAAGTTTTCCTCATGATTTGGTCCATCCTAAAGATCCGAATGGAGGAACATCTTCTTTGTGAATCCAGTTTGGAAAAAAATATCGAAATAGGATCCGAACCACTCCAAAAACTTGTTTGTAATTGAAAAGCTAGTTTCAAAGTACTTGTTTCACTCTTCGGATCATATTGATACCAAAAACCTAAGGTTTCCCACTTGTCAAAGTTTTCCTCATGATTTGGTCCATACTAAAGATCCGAATGGGGGAACATCTTCTTTGGGAATCCTCTTTGGACCAAAATATCGAAAGAGGATCCGAACCACTCAAAAAACTTGTTTGTAATTAAAAAGCTTGTTTCAAACTACTTGTTTCACTCTTCGGACCATATTGATACGAAAGACCTAATGTGATATGAATTATGTAGCCATGCATTTAGGAATTCAAGCTTAAAGAGTAC
This sequence comes from Gynostemma pentaphyllum, assembly GCA_028015215.1. Taxonomy (NCBI): domain Eukaryota; kingdom Viridiplantae; phylum Streptophyta; class Magnoliopsida; order Cucurbitales; family Cucurbitaceae; genus Gynostemma; species Gynostemma pentaphyllum. The sequence goes on along the minus strand of CM051345.1, from coordinate 22,562,486 downwards.
ATGCATTGATGACAACTCAAGTTGCATTAAATGCACTCAAGATGTATTTATGACAACTCAAGCTTCAAGTGTAGTAGCATTGATGACAACTCTAGATGCATTTATGACAACTCAAAGCTTCATTCAAGGGAACTCAAAGCAATATCAAGACAAGCTTTAATGAAGATTTAAAAGCTTAATTTAGAGTTCAAATATCAGTTTCAATTGTAATATTTGTATTTTAAGTTACAAATTAAATGGTGGCAGATGTAACTTAAGTTTTTGCTTTAAATTCGTAGGTTACATGCTAGGGACGTAATTGGGCTGTTATGGGAGCATTATGAACGAAGACTTGTAAATAGGCCATAAATAGGCCATATATCAGCCAATGTAAGGAAGACTTGTAAGACTTGACAGATTTGAATGATGAATGAAATGTAGCATTTTTATGCACATGGAGAGCCTTGAGCCTCAACCCTTTGTAATCTTGCTTTAGATTACATGTTTAGAAACATTCAAGAGGGGAGTGATCAACAACCTTGTGGAGTGTTTCGAGTCATGAGATGATGGAACGTAATTGTTTGGGTCCATTTCATGATTTTTAGATCACACAAGGCAATCTGTTTCTAGCCTTTCCTTATGGTTGAAATCGAATAGTTAGGGAGGGTTTGAATTCATGCTTCAAGGGTTCATGCTAAGTATAATAGCATAGGGTGTTTGAACTTGACATTTGAGTTTGCCTTATCATAATGTTTCCCACTTGTCAAAGTTGTGCTCATGATTTGGTCCATCCTAAAGATCCAAATGGAGGAACCTCTTCTTTGAGAATCCTCTTTGGACCAAAATAACGAAAGAGGATCCGAACAACTCCAAAAACTTGTTTATAATTAAAAAGCTTGTTTCAAAGTACTTGTTTCACACTTCGAACCATATAGATACCAAAGACCTAAGGTTTCCCACTTGTCAAAGTTTTCCTCATGATTTGGTCCATTCTAAATATCCGAATGGAGGAACATCTTCTTTGAGAATCCTCTTTGGACAAAAATATCGAAAGAGAATCCGAACCACTCCAAAAACTTGTTTGTAATTGAAAAGCTAGTTTCAAAGTACTTGTTTCACTCTTCGGACCATATTGATATCAAAGACCTAAGGTTTCCCACTTGTCAAAGTTTTCCTCGTTATTTGGTCAATCCAAAAGATCCAAATGGAGGAATCTCTTCTTTGGGAATCTTCTTTGGACCAAAATATCGAAAGCGGATCCGAACCATTCCAAAAACTTGTTTGTAATTGAAAAACTTGTTTCAAAGTACTTATTTCACTCTGCGAACCATATTGATACCAAAGACATAAGGTTTATCACTTGTCAAAGTTTTCCTCATGATTCGGTCCATCCTAAAGATCCGAATTGAGGAACATCTTCTTTGGGAATCCTCTTTGGAACAAAATATCGAAAGAATATCCGAACAACTCCAAAAACTTGTTTATAATTAAAAAGCTTGTTTCAAATTACTTGTTTCACACTTCGGACCATATAGATACCAAAGACCTAAGGTTTCCCACTTGTCAAAGTTTTCCTCATGATTTGGTCCATCCTAAAGTTCCGAATGGAGGAACATCTTCTTTGTGAATCCTCTTTGGATCAAAATATCGAAAGAGGATCCGAACCACTCAAAAAACTTGTTTGTAATTAAAAAGATTGTTTCAAAGTACTTGTTTCACTCTTCGGACCATATTGATACCAAAGACCTAATGTTTCCCACTTGTCAAAGTTGTGCTCATGATTTGGTCCATCCTAAAGATCCAAATGGAGGAACCTCTTCTTTGGGAATCCTCTTTGGACCAAAATAACGAAAGAGGATCCGAACCACTCCAAAAACTTGTTTATAATTAAAAAGCTTGTTTCAAAGTACTTGTTTCACTCTTCGGACCATATAGATACCAAAGACCTAAGGTTTCCCACTTGTCAAAGTTTTCCTCATGATTTCGTCCATCCTAAAGATCCGAATGGAGGATCATCTTCTTTGGGAATCCTTTTTGGACCAAAATATCGAAAGAGGATCCGAACCACCCCAAAAACTTGTTTGTAATTGAAATTCTTGTTTCAAAGTACTTGTTTCACTCTTAGGATCATATTGATACCAAAGACCTAAGGTTTCCCACTTGTCAAAGTTTTCCTCATGATTTGGTCCATCCTAAAGATCCGAACGGAGGAACATCTTCATTGGAATTCCTCTTTGGACCAAAATATCGATAGAGGATCCGAAGCACTCCAAAAACTTGTTTGTAATTTAAAAGCTTGTTTCAAAGTACTTTTTTCACTCTTTGGACCATATTGATACCAAGGACCTAAGGTTACCCACTTGTCAATGTTTTCCTCATGATTTGGTCCATCCTAAAGATCCATATGGAGGAATCTCTTCTTTGGGAATCCTCTTTGGACCAAAGTAATGAAAGAAGATCCGAACCACTCCAAAAACTTGTTTGTAATTGAAAAGCTTGTTTCAAAGTACTTGTTTCACTCTTCGGACCATATTGATACCAAGGACCTAAGGTTTCCCACTTGTCAAAGTTTTCCTCATGATTTTGTCCATCCTAAAGATCCAAATGGAGGAATCTCTTCATTGGGAATCCTTTTTGAACCAAAATAAGAAAAGAAGATCCGAACCTCTCCAAAAGCTTCTTTGTAATTGAAAAGCTTGTTCCAAAGTACTTGTTTCACTCTCAAGACCAAAATGAATCCGAAGACATAAGGTTTCCAACTTGTCAAAGTTGTGCTCATGATTTGGTCCATCTTCAAGATCCAGATGGAGGAACCTCTTCTTTGGGAATCATCTTTGGACCAAAATATAGAAAGAGGATCCGAACAACTCCAACAACTTGTTTTTAATTAAAAAGCTTGTTTCAAAGTACTTGTTTCACTCTTCGGATCATATTGATACCAAAGATCTAATGTTTCCCACTTGTCAAAGTGGTGCTCATGATTTGGTCCATCCTAAAGATCCATAGGGAGGAATCTCTTCTTTGGGAATCCTCTTTGGACCAAAATAACGAAAGAGGATCCGAACCACTCCAAAAACTTATTTGTAATTGAAAAGCTTGTTTCAAAGTACTTGTTTCCCTCATCGGACCATATTGATACAAAGGACCTAAGGTCTCCCACTTGTCAAAGTTTTCCTCATGATTTGGTCCATCCTAAAGATCCGAATTGAGGAACATCTTATTTGGGAATCCTCTTTGGACCAAAATATCGAAAGAGGATCCGAACCACTCCAAAAACTTGTTTGTAATTGAAAAGCTTGTTTCAAAGTACTTGTTTCACGCTTCGGACCATATTGATACCAAACACCTAATGTTTCCCACTTGTCAAAGTTGTGCTCATGATTTGGTCCATCCTAAAGATCCAAATGAAGGAAACTCTTCTTTGGGAATAATCTTTGGACCAAAATATCGAAAGATGATTCGAACCACTCCAACAACTTGTTTGTAATTAAAAAGCTTGTTTCAAAGTACTTGTTTCACTCTTCGGACCATATTGATACCGAAAACCTAATGTTTCCCATTTGTCAAAGTCGTGCTCATGATTTGGTCCATCCTAAAGATCCAAATGGAGGATTCTCTTCTTTGGGAATCCTCTTTGGACCAAAATAACGAAAGAGGATCCGAACCACTACAAAAACTTGTTTATAATTAAAAAGCTTGTTTCAAAGTACATGTTTCAATCATCGAACCATATTGAAACAGAAGACCTAATTTTTCCCACTTGTCAAAGTTTTCCTCATGATTCGGTCCATCCTAAAGATCCGAATGGAGGAACTTCTTCATTGGGAATCCTCTTTGGACCAATATATCGAAAGAGGATCCGAACCACTCCAAAAACTTGTTTGTAATTGAAAAGCTTGTTTCAAAGTACTTGTTTCACTCTTCGGACCATATTGATACCAAAGACCTAAGGATTCCCACTTGTAAAACTTGTGCTCATGATTTGGTCCATCCTAAAGTTCCGAATGGAGGATCCTCTTCTTTGTGAATCCTCTTTGGATCAAAATATCGAAAGAGGATCCGAACCACTCAAAAAACTTGTTTGTAATTAAAAAGCTTGTTTCAAAGTACTTGTTTCACTCTTCGGACCATGTTGATACCAAAGACCTAATGTTTCCCACTTGTCAAAGTTGTTTTCATGATTTGGTCCATCCTAAAGATCCGAATGGAGGAACCTCTTCTTTGGGAATCCTCTTTGGACCAAAATAACGAAAGAGGATCCGAACCACTCCAAAAACTTGTTTATAATTAAAAAGCTTGTTTCAAAGTACTTGTTTCACTCTTCGGACCATATAGATACCAAAGACCTAAGGTTTCCCACTTGTCAAAGTTTTCCTCATGATTTGGTCCATCCTAAAGATCCGAATGGAGGAATATCTTCTTTGGGAATCCTCTTTGGACTAAAATATCGAAAGAGGATCCGAACCACCCCAAAAACTTGTTTGTAATTGAAAAGCTTGTTTCAAAGTACTTGTTTCACTCTTCGGATCATATCGATACCAAAGACCTAAGGTTTCCCACTTGTCAAAGTTTTCCTCATGATTTGGTCCATCCTAAAGATCCGAACGGAGGAACATCTTCATTGGGAATCCTCTTTGGACAAAAATATCGAAAGAGGATCCGAAGCACTCCAAAAACTTGTTTGTAATTTAAAAGCTTGTTTCAAAGTACTTTTTTCACTCTTCGGACCATATTGATACCAAGGACCTAAGGTTTCCAACTTGTCAATGTTTTCCTCATGATTTGGTCCATCCTAAAGATCCATATGGAGGAATCTCTTCTTTGGGACTCCTCTTTGGACCAAAATAACGAAAGAAGATCCTAACCAGTCCAAAAACTTGTTTGTAATTGAAAAGCTTGTTTCAAAGTACTTGTTTCACTCTTCGGACCATATTGATACCAAGGACCTAAGGTTTCCCACTTGTCAAAGTTTTCCTCATGATTTTGTCCATCCTAATGATTCAAATGGAGGAATCTCTTCTTTGGGAATCCTCTTTGAACCAAAATAAGGAAAGAATATCCAAACTTCTCAAAAAACTTCTTTATAATTGGAAAGCTTGTTTCAAAGTATTTATTTCACTCTCAAGACCAAAATGAATCCGAAGACATAAGGTTTCCCACTTGTCAAAGTTGTGCTCATGATTTGGTCCATCTTAAAGATCCAAATGGAGGAACCTCTTCTTTGGGAATCATCTTTGGACCAAAATATCGAAAGAGGATCCGAACAACTCCAACAACTTGTTTGTAATTAAAAAGCTTGTTTCAAAGTACTTGTTTCACTCTTCGGACCATATTGATACCGAAGACCTAATGTTTCCCACTTGTCAAAGTGGTGCTCATGATTTGGTCCATCCTAAAGTTCCGAATGGAGGATCCTCTTCTTTGTGAATCCTCTTTGGATCAAAATATCGAAAGAGGATCCGAACCACTCAAAAAACTTGTTTGTAATTAAAAAGCTTGTTTCAAAGTACTTGTTTCACTCTTCGGACCATGTTGATACCAAAGACCTAATGTTTCCCACTTGTCAAAGTTGTTTTCATGATTTGGTCCATCCTAAAGATCCGAATGGAGGAACCTCTTCTTTGGGAATCCTCTTTGGACCAAAATAACGAAAGAGGATCCGAACCACTCCAAAAACTTGTTTATAATTAAAAAGCTTGTTTCAAAGTACTTGTTTCACTCTTCGGACCATATAGATACCAAAGACCTAAGGTTTCCCACTTGTCAAAGTTTTCCTCATGATTTGGTCCATCCTAAAGATCCGAATGGAGGAATATCTTCTTTGGGAATCCTCTTTGGACTAAAATATCGAAAGAGGATCCGAACCACCCCAAAAACTTGTTTGTAATTGAAAAGCTTGTTTCAAAGTACTTGTTTCACTCTTCGGATCATATCGATACCAAAGACCTAAGGTTTCCCACTTGTCAAAGTTTTCCTCATGATTTGGTCCATCCTAAAGATCCGAACGGAGGAACATCTTCATTGGGAATCCTCTTTGGACAAAAATATCGAAAGAGGATCCGAAGCACTCCAAAAACTTGTTTGTAATTTAAAAGCTTGTTTCAAAGTACTTTTTTCACTCTTCGGACCATATTGATACCAAGGACCTAAGGTTTCCAACTTGTCAATGTTTTCCTCATGATTTGGTCCATCCTAAAGATCCATATGGAGGAATCTCTTCTTTGGGACTCCTCTTTGGACCAAAATAACGAAAGAAGATCCTAACCAGTCCAAAAACTTGTTTGTAATTGAAAAGCTTGTTTCAAAGTACTTGTTTCACTCTTCGGACCATATTGATACCAAGGACCTAAGGTTTCCCACTTGTCAAAGTTTTCCTCATGATTTTGTCCATCCTAATGATTCAAATGGAGGAATCTCTTCTTTGGGAATCCTCTTTGAACCAAAATAAGGAAAGAATATCCAAACTTCTCAAAAAACTTCTTTATAATTGGAAAGCTTGTTTCAAAGTATTTATTTCACTCTCAAGACCAAAATGAATCCGAAGACATAAGGTTTCCCACTTGTCAAAGTTGTGCTCATGATTTGGTCCATCTTAAAGATCCAAATGGAGGAACCTCTTCTTTGGGAATCATCTTTGGACCAAAATATCGAAAGAGGATCCGAACAACTCCAACAACTTGTTTGTAATTAAAAAGCTTGTTTCAAAGTACTTGTTTCACTCTTCGGACCATATTGATACCGAAGACCTAATGTTTCCCACTTGTCAAAGTGGTGCTCATGATTTGGTCCATCCTAAAGATCCAAATGGAGGATTCTCTTCTTTGGGAATCCTCTTTTGACCAAAATAACGAAAGAGGATCAGAACCACTCCAAAAACTTGTTTATAATTAAAAAGCTTGTTTCAAAGTACATGTTTCGCTCATCGAACCATATTGATACCAAAGACCTAAGGTTTCCCACTTGTCAAAGTTTTCCTCATGATTTGGTCCATCCTAAAGATCCGAATGGAGGAACTTCTTCATTGGGAATCCTCTCTGGACCAAAATATCGAAAGAGGATCCGAACCACTCCAAAAACTTGTTTGTAATTGAAAAGCTTGTTTCAAATTACTTGTTTCACTCTTCGGACCATATTGATACAAAGGACCTAAGGTTTCCAACTTGTCAAAGTTTTCCTCATGATTTGGTCCATCCTAAAGATCCATATGGAGGAATCTCTTCTTTGGGAATCCTCTTTGGACCAAAATAACGAAAGAAGATCCGAACCACTCCAAAAACTTATTTGTAATTGAAAAGCTTGTTTCAAAGTACTTGTTTCTGATATGAAAACCATAGATTTGGATCAAGAACCCCTTGAAGAACCCTTGAGTCACCATGATCTAAAACCCCCAAAGCAATTTAGCAAAACCCAAGGAATATGAGTTAAGAAGATTATTCCTAGATCTATGATCTTGAAATAAGAAGAACTTGTTTCTTATCTCAAGATTGAAACAATCCACAAGTTGGTTGATCACTCAAATTTCAAAGTACTTGTTTGTAATTGAAAAGCTTGTTTCAAAGTACTTGTTTCCCGTTTCGGACCATATTGATACCAAACACCTAATGTTTCCCGCTTGTCAAAGTATTCCTCATGATTTGGTCCATCCTAAAGATCCGAATGGAGGAACATCTTCTTTGGGAATCCTCTTTGGACCAAAATATCGAAAGAGGATCCGAACCACCCCAAAAACTTGTTTGTAATTGAAAAGCTTGTTTCTAAGTACTTGCTTCACTCTTCGGATCATATTGATACTAAAGACCTAAGGTTTCTCACTTGTCAAAGTTTTCCTCATGATTTGGTCCATCCTAAAGATCCGAATGGAGGAACCTCTTCTTTGGGAATCCTCTTTGGACCAAAAAATCGAAAGAGGATCCGAACCACCCCAAAAACTTGTTTGTAATTGAAAAGCTTGTTTCAATGTACTTGCTTCACTCTTCGGATCATATTGATACTAAAGACCTAAGGTTTCCCACTTGTCAAAGTTTTCCTCATGATTTGGTCCATCTTAAAGATCCGAATGGAGGAACATCTTCATTGGGAATCCTCTTTGGACCAAAATATCGAAAGAGGATCCGAAGCACTCCAAAAACTTGTTTGTAATTGAAAAGCTTGTTTCAAAGTACTTGTTTCACTCTTCGGACCATATTGATACCAAGGACCTAAGGTTTCCAACTTGTCAATGTTTTCCTCATGATTTGGTCCATCCTAAAGATCCATATGGAGGAATCTCTTCTTTGGGGATCCTCTTTGGACCAAAATAACGAAAGAAGATCCGAACCACTCAAAAAACTTGTTTGTAATTGAAAAGCTTGTTTCACTCTTCGGACCATATTGATACCAAAGACCTACGGTTTCCCACTTGTCAAAGTTTTCCTCGTTATTTGGTCCATCCTAAAGATCCGAATGGAGAAACCTCTTCTTTGGGAATCCTCTTTGGACCAAAATATCGAAAGAGGATCCAAACCACTCCAAAAACTAGTTTGTAATTATAAAGCTTGTTTCAAAGTACTTATTTCACTCTTCGGACCATATTGATACCAAAGACATAAGGTTTCCCACTTGTCAAAGTTTTCCTCATGATTTGGTCCATCGTAAAGATCTGAATTGAGGAACATCTTCTTTGGGAATCCTCTTTAGACCAAAATATCGAAAGATGATCCGAACCATTCCAAAAACTTGTTTGTAATTGAAAAGCTTGTTTCAAAGTACTTGTTTCCCGTTTCGGACCATATTGATACCAAACACCTAATGTTTCCCGCTTGTCAAAGTATTCCTCATGATTTGGTCCATCCTAAAGATCCGAATGGAGGAACATCATCTTTGGGAATCCTCTTTGGACCAAAATATCGAAAGAGGATCCGAACCACTCCAAAAACTTGTTTGTAATTGAAAAGCTTGTTTCAAAGTACTTGTTTCACTCTTCGGACCATATTGATATCAAAGACCTAAGGTTTCCCACCTGCAAAAGTTTTCCTCGTTATTTGGTCCATCCTAAAGATCCAAATGGAGGAATCTCTTTTTTGGGAATCCTCTTTGGACCAAAATATCGAAAGCGGATCCGAACCATTCCAAAAACTTGTTTGTAATTGAAAAACTTGTTTAAAAGTATTTATTTCACTCTGCGAACCATATTGATCCCAAAGACATAAGGTTTCCCACTTGTCAAAGTTTTCCTCATGAATTGGTCCATCCTAAAGATATGAATTGAGGAACATCTTCTCTGGGAATCCTCTTTGGACCAAAATATCGAAAGAAGATCCGAACGACTCCAAAAACTTGTTTATAATTAAAAAGCTTGTTTCAAATTACTTGTTTCACACTTCGGACCATATATATACCAAAGACCTAAGGTTTCCAACTTGTCAAAGTTTTCCTCATGATTTGGTCCATACAAAAGATCCGAATGGAGGAACATCTTCTTTTGGGAATCCTCTTTGGACCAAAATATCGAAAGAGGATCTGAACCACTCCAAAAACTTGTTTGTAATTGAAACGATTGTTTCAAAGTACTTGTTTCACTCTTCGGACCATATTGATACCAAAGACCTAAGGTTTCCCACTTGTCAAAGTTTTCCTCGTTACTTGGTCCATCCTAAAGATCCAAATGGAGGAATCTCTTCTTTGGGAATCCTCTTTGGACCAAAATATCGAAAGAGGATATGAACCACTCCAAAAACTTGTTTGTAATTGAAAAGCTTGTTTCAAAGTACTTGTTTCACTCTTCGGACCATATTCATACCAATGACCTAAGGTTTCCCACTTGTCAAAGCTTTCCTCGTTATTTGGTCCATCCTAAAGATCGAAATGGAGGAACCTCTTCTTTGGGAATCCTCTTTGGACCAAAATATCGAAAGAGGATCCGAACCACCCCAAAAACTTGTTTGTAATTGAAAAGCTTGTTTCTAAGTACTTGCTTCACTCTTCGGATCATATTGATACTAAAGACCTAAGGTTTCCCACTTGTCAAAGTTTTCCTCATGATTTGGTCCATCCTAAAGATCCGAATGGAGGAACCTCTTCTTCGGGAATCCTCTTTGGACCAAAAAATCGAAAGAGGATCCGAACCACCCCAAAAACTTGTTTGTAATTGAAAAGCTTGTTTCAAAGTACTTGCTTCACTCTTCGGATCATATTGATACTAAAGACATAAGGTTTCCCACTTGTCAAAGTTTTCCTCATGATTTGGTCCATCTTAAAGATCCGAAAGGAGGAACATCTTCATTGGGAATCCTCTTTGGACCAAAATATCGAAAGAGGATCCGAAGCACTCCAAAAACTTGTTTGTAATTGAAAAGCTTGTTTCAAAGTACTTGTTTCACTCTTCGGACCATATTGATACCAAGGACCTAAGGTTTCCAACTTGTCAATGTTTTCCTCATGATTTGGTCCATCCTAAAGATCCATATGGAGGAATCTCTTCTTTGGGGATCCTCTTTGGACCAAAATAACGAAAGAAGATCCGAACCACTCAAAAAACTTGTTTGTAATTGAAAAGCTTGTTTCACTCTTCGGACCATATTGATACCAAAGACCTACGGTTTCCCACTTGTCAAAGTTTTCCTCGTTATTTGGTCCATCCTAAAGATCCGAATGGAGAAACCTCTTCTTTGGGAATTCTCCTTGGACCAAAATATCGAAAGAGGATCCAAACCACTCCAAAAACTAGTTTGTAATTATAAAGCTTGTTTCAAAGTACTTGTTTCACTCTCAAGACCAAAATGAATCCGAAGACATAAGGTTTCCCAGTTGTCAAACTTGTGCTCATGATTTTTTCCATACTAAAGATCCAAATGGAGTAACCTCTTCTTTCGGAATCCTCTTTGGACCAAAATATCGAAAGTGGATCCGAACCACTCAAAAAACTTGTTTGTAATTGAAAAGCTTGTTTCAAAGTACTTGTTTCACTCTTCGGACCATATTGATACCAAAGACCTAAGTTTTCGCACTTGTCAAAGTTTTCCTCGTTATTTAGTCCATCCTAAAGATCCGAATGGAGGAACCTCTTCTTTTGAAACCTCTTGGACCAAAATATCGAAAAAGGATCCAAACCATTCCAAAAACTTGTTTGTAATTAAAAAGCTTGTTTCAAAATACTTGTTTCACTCTTCGGACCATATTGATACCATAGACCTAAGGTTTCCCACTTACAAAGTTTTCCTCGTTATTTGGTCCATCCTAAAGATCCGAATGGAGGAACCTCTTCTTTGGGATTCCTCTTTGGACAAAAATATCGAAAGCAGATCCGAACCATTCCAAAAACTTGTTTGTAATTGAAAAGCTTGTGTCAAAGTACTTATTTCACTCTTCGGACCATATTGATACCAAAGACATAATGTTTCCCACTTGTCAAAGTTTTTCTCATGATTTGGTCCATCCTAAAGATCCGAATTGAGGAACATCTTCTTTGGGAATCCTCTTTAGACCAAAATATCGAAAGATGATCCGAACCACTCCAAAAACTTATTTGTAATTGAAAAGCTTGTTTCAAAGTACTTGTTTCCCGTTTCGGACCATATTGATACCAAACACCTAATGTTTCCCGCTTGTCAAAGTATTCCTCATGATTTGGTCCATCCTAAAGATCCGAATGGAGGAACATCATCTTTGGGAATCCTCTTTGGACCAAAATATCGAAAGAGGATCCGAACCACTCCAAAAACTTGTTTGTAATTGAAAAGCTTGTTTCAAAGTACTTGTTTCACTCTTCGGACCATATTGATACCAAGGACCTAAGGTTTCCAACTTGTCAATGTTTTCCTCATGATTTGGTCCATCCTAAAGATCCATATGGAGGAATCTCTTCTTTGGGGATCCTCTTTGGACCAAAATAACGAAAGAAGATTCGAACCACTCAAAAAACTTGTTTGTAATTGAAAAGCTTGTTTCACTCTTCGGACCATATTGATACCAAAGACCTACGGTTTCCCACTTGTCAAAGTTTTCCTTTTTATTTGGTCCATCCTAAAGATCCGAATGGAGAAACCTCTTCTTTGGGAATCCTCTTTGGACCAAAATATCGAAAGAGGATTCAAACCACTCCAAAAACTTGTTTGCAATTATAAAGCTTGTTTCAAAGTACTTGTTTCACTCTCAAGACCAAAATGAATCCGAAGACATAAGGTTTCCTACTTGTAAAACTTGTGCTCATGATTTTTTCCATACTAAAGATCCAAATGGAGTAACCTCTTCTTTCGGAATCCTCTTTGGACCAAAATATCGAAAGTGGATCCGAACCACTCAAAAAACTTGTTTGTAATTGAAAAGCTTGTTTCAAAGTACTTGTTTCACTCTTCGGACCATATTGATACCAAAGACCTAAGGTTTCCCACTTACAAAGTTTTCCTCGTTATTTGGTCCATCCTAAAGATTCGAATGGAGGAACCTCTTCTTTGGGAATCCTCTTTGGACAAAAATATCGAAAGCAGATCCGAACTATTCAAAAAACTTGTTTGTAATTGAAAAGCTTGTTTCAAAGTACTTATTTCACTCAGCGGACCATATTGATACCAAACACATAAGGTTTCCCACTTGTCAAAGTTTTCCTCATGATTTGGTCCATCCTAAAGATCCGAATTGAGGAACATCTTTTTTGGGAATCCTCTTTGGACCAAAATATCGAAAGAAGATCCGAACCACTCCAAAAACTTGTTTGTAATTGAAAAGCTTGTTTCAAAGTACTTGCTTCACGCTTCGGACCATATTGATACCAAAGACCTAATGTTTCCCACTTGTCAAAGTTGTGCTCATGATTTGGTCAATCCTAAAGTTCCAAATGGAGGAACCTCTTCTTTGGGAATCATCTTTGGACCAAAATATCGAAAGTGGATCTGAACAACTCCAACAATTGTTTGTAATTAAAAAGCTTGTTTCAAAGTACATGTTTCACTCTTCGGACCATATAGATACCAAAGACCTAAGGTTTCCCACTTGTCAAAGTTTTCCTCATGATTTGGTCCATCCTAAAGATCCGAATGGAGGAACATCTTCTTTGGGAATCCTCTTTGGACCAAAATATCGAAGGAGGATCTGAACCACTCCAAAAACTTGTTTGTAATTGAAAAGCTTGTTTCAAAGTACTTGTTTCACTCTTCGGACCATATTGATACCAAGGACCTAAGGTTTCCAACTTGTCAAAGTTTTCTTCATGATTTGGTCCATCATAAAGATCCATATGGAGGAAACTCTTCTTTGGGAATCCTCTACGGACCAAAATAACGAAAGAAGATCCGAACCACTCCAAAAACTATTTTGTAATTCAAAAGCTTGTTTCAAAGTACTTGTTTCACTCTTCGGACCATATTGATACAAAGGACCTAAGGTTTCCCACTTGTCAATGTTTTCCTCATCATTTGGTCCATCCTAAAGATCCGAATTGAGGAACATCTTCTTTGGGAATCCTCTTTGGACCAAAATATCAAAAGAAGATCCAAACCACTCCAAAAACTTGTTTGTAATTGAAAAGCTTGTTTCAAACTACTTGTTTCACTCTACGGACCATATTGATACAAAGGACCTAAGGTTTCCCACTTGTCAATGTTTTCCTCATCATTTGGTCCATCCTAAAGATCCGAATTGAGGAACATCTTCTTTGGGAATCCTCTTTGGACCAAAATATCGAAAGAATATCCGAACCACTCCAAAAACTTTTTTATAATTAAAAAGCTTGTTTCAAATTACTTGTTTCACACTTCGGACCATATTGATTCCAAACACCTAATGTTTCCCACTTGTCAAAGTTTTCCTCATGATTGGGTCCATCCTAAAGATCCGAATGGAGGAACATCTTCTTTGGGAATCCTCTTTGGACCAAAATATCGAAGGAGGATCTGAACCACTCCAAAAACTTGTTTGTAATTGAAAAGCTTGTTTCAAAGTACTTGTTTCACTCTTCGGACCATATTGATACCAAGGACCTAAGGTTTCCAACTTGTCAAAGTTTTCTTCATGATTTGGTCCATCATAAAGATCCATATGGAGGAAACTCTTCTTTGGGAATCCTCTATGGACCAAAATAACGAAAGAAGATCCGAACCACTCCAAAAACTTATTTGTAATTCAAAAGCTTGTTTCAAAGTACTTGTTTCACTCTACGGACCATATTGATACAAAGGACCTAAGGTTTCCCACTTGTCAATGTTTTCCTCATCATTTGGTCCATCCTAAAGATCCGAATTGAGGAACATCTTCTTTGGGAATCCTCTTTGGACCAAAATATCGAAAGAATATCCGAACCACTCCAAAAACTTTTTTATAATTAAAAAGCTTGTTTCAAATTACTTGTTTCACACTTCGGACCATATTGATTCCAAACACCTAATGTTTCCCACTTGTCAAAGTTTTCCTCATGATTGGGTCCATCCTAAAGATCCGAATGGAGGAACATCTTCTTTGGGAATCCTCTTTGGACCAAAATATCGAAAGAGGATCCGAACCACTCCAAAACTTGTTTGTAATTGAAAAGCTTGTTTCTAAGTACTTGTTTCACTCTTCGGACCATATTGATATCAAAGACCTAAGGTTTCCCACTTGTCAAAGTTTTCCTCGTTATTTGGTCCATCCTAAAGATCCAAATGGAGGAATCACTTCTTTGGGAATCCTCTTTGGACCAAAATATCGAAAGCGGATCCGAACCATTCCAAAAACCTGTTTGTAATTGAAAAACTTGTTTCAAGGTACTTATTTCATTATGCGAACAATATTGATACAAAAGACATAAGGTTTCCCACTTGTCAAAGTTTTCCTCACGATTTGGTCCATCCTAAAGATCTGAATTGAGGAATATCTTCTTTGGGAATCCTCTTTGGACCAAAATATCGAAAGAAGATCCGAACCACTCCAAAAACTTTTTTATAATTAAAAAGCTTGTTTCAAATTACTTGTTTCACACTTCAGACCATATAGATACCAAAGACCTAAGGTTTCCCACTTGTCAAAGTTGTGCTCTTGATTTGGTCCATCTTAAAGATCCAAATGGAGGAACCTCTTCTTTGGGAATCATCTTTGGACCAAACTATAGAAAGAGGATCCGAACAACTCCAACAACTTGTTTGTAATTAAAAAGCTTGTTTCAAAGTACTTGTTTCACTCTTCGAACCATATTGATACCAAAGACCTAATGTTTCCCACTTGTCAAAGTGGTGCTCATGATTTGGTCCATCCTAAAGATCCATATGGAGGAATCTCTTCTTTGTGAATCCTCTTTGGACCAAAATAACGAAAGAGGATCCGAACCACTCCAAAAACTTATTTGTAATTGAAAAGCTTGTTTCAAAGTACTTGTTTCACTCATCGGACCATATTGATACAAAAGACCTAAGGTTTCCCACTTGTCAAAGTTTTCCTCATGATTTGGTCCATCCTAAAGATCCGAATTGAGGAACATCTTCTTTGGGAATCCTCTTTGGACCAAAATATCGAAAGAAGATCCGAACCACTCCAAAAACTTGTTTGTAATTGAAAAGCTTGTTTCAAAGTACTTGTTTCACGCTTCGGACCATATTGATACAAAACACCTAATGTTTCCCACTTGTCAAAGTTGTGCTCATGATTTGGTCCATCCTAAAGATCCAAATGAAGGAAACTCTTCTTTGGGAATAATCTTTGGACCAAAATATCGAAAGATGATCCGAACAACTCCACAACTTGTTTGTAATAAAAAAGCTTGTTTCAAAGTACTTGTTTCACTCTTCGGAACATATTGATACCGAAGACCTAATGTTTCCCACTTGTCAAAGTGGTGCTCATTATTTGGTCCATCCTAAAGATCCAAATGGAGGATTCTCTTCTTTGGGAATCCTCTTTGGACCAAAATAACGATAGAGGATCCGAACCACTCCAAAAACTTGTTAATAATTAAAAAGCTTGTTTCAAAGTACATGTTTCAATCATCGAACCATATTGATACCAAAGACCTAAGGTTTCCCACATGTCAAAGTTTTCCTCATGATTTGGTCCATCCTAAAGATCCGAATGGATGAACTTCTTCATTGGGAATCCTCTTTGGACCAAAATATCGAAAGAGGATCCGAACCACTCCAAAAACTTGTTTGTAATTGAAAAGCTTGTTTCAAAGTACTTGTTTCACTCTTGGGACCATATTGATACCAAAGACCTAAGGATTCCCACTTGTCAAACTTGTGCTCATGATTTGGTCCATCCTAAAGATCCAAATGGAGGAACCTCTTCTTTGGGAATCTTCTTTGACCAAAATAACGAAAGAAGATCCGAACCACTCCAAAAACTTGTTTATAATAAAAAAGATTGTTTCAAAGTACTTGTTTCACTCTTCGGAACATATAGATACCAAAGACCTAAGGTTTCCCAGTGGCCAAAGTTTTCCTCATGATTTGGTCCATCCTAAAGATCCGAATGGAGCAACATCTTCTTTGGGAATCCAGTTTGGAACAAAATATCGAAATAGGATCCGAACCACTCCAAAAACTTGTTTGTAATTGAAAAGCTTGTTTCAAAGTACTTGTTTCACTCTTCGGATCATATTGATACCAAAAACCTAAGGTTTCCCACTTGTCAAAGTTTCCCTCATGATTTGATCCATACCAAAGATCCGAATGGGGGAACATCTTCTTTGGGAATCCTCTTTGAACCAAAATATCGAAAGCGGATCTGAACCACTCCAAAAAATTGTTTGTAATTGAAAACCTTGTTTCAAAGTACTTGTTTCACTATCAAGACCAAAATGAATCCGAAGACATAAGGTTTCCCACTTATCAAAGTTGTGCTCATGATTTGGTCCATCCTAAAGATCCAAATGGAGTAACCTCTTCTTTGGGAATCCTCTTTGGACCAAAATATCGAAAGCGGATCTGAACCACTCCAAAAAATTGTTTGTAATTGAAAAGCTAGTTTCAAAGTACTTGTTTCACTATCAAGACCAAAATGAATCCGAAGACATAAGGTTTCTCACTTGTCAAAGTTGTGCTCATGATTTGGTCCATCCTAAAGATCCAAATGGAGTAACCTCTTCTTTGGGAATCCTCTTTGGACCAAATATCGAAAGCGGATCCGAACCACTCCAAAAACTTGTTTGAAATTGAAAAGCTTGTTTCAAAGTACTTGTTTCACTCTTCGGACCATATTGATACCAAAGACCTAGGGTTTCCCACTTGTCAAGGTTTTCCTCATGATTTGGTCCATTCTAAAGATCCGAATGGAGGAACATCTTCTTTGGGAATCCTCTTTGGACCAAAATATCAAAAGAGGATCCGAAGCACTCCAAAAACTTGTTTGTAATAGAAAAGCTTGTTTCAAAGTACCTGTTTCACTCTTCGGACCATATTGATACCAAAGACCTAAGGTTTCCCACTTGTCAAAGTTGTGCTCATGATTTGGTCCATGCTAAAGATCCAAATGGAGGAACCTCTTCTTTGGGAATCCTCTTTGGATGAAAATAACGAAAGAGGATCCGAAGCACTCCAAAAACTTGTTTATAATTAAAAAGCTTGTTTCAAATTACTTGTTTCACAATTCGGACCATATTGATACCAAAGACCTAAGGTTTCCCACTTGTCAAAGTTTTCCTCATGATTTGGTCCATCCTAAAGATCCGAATGGAGGAACATCTTCATTGGGAATCCTCTTCGGAACAAAATATTGAAAGAGGATCCGAACCACTCCAAAAACTTGTTTGTAATTGAAAATCTAGTTTCAAAGTACTTGTTTCACTCTTCGGACCATATTGATATCAAAGACCTAAGGTATCCCACTTGTCAAAGTTTTCCTCATGATTTGGTCCATCCTAAAGATCCGAATTGAGGAACATCTTCTATGGGAATCCTCTTTGGACGAAAATATCCAAAGAGGATCCGAATCACTCCAAAAACTTGTTTGTAATTGAAAGGCTTGTTTCAAAGTACTTGTTTCACTCTCAAGACCAAAATGAATTCGAAGACATAAGGTTTCCCACTTATCAAAGTTGTGCTCATGATTTGGTCCATCCTAAAGATCCAAATGGAGTAACCTCTTCTTTGGGAATCCTCTTTGGACCAAAATATCGAAAGCGGATCTGAACCACTCCAAAAAATTGTTTGTAATTGAAAAGCTTGTTTCAAAGTACTTGTTTCACTATCAAGACCAAAATGAATCCGAAGACATAAGGTTTCCCACTTATCAAAGTTGTGCTCATGATTTGGTCCATCCTAAAGATCCAATTGGAGTAACCTCTTCTTTGGGAATCCTCTTTGGACCAAATATCGAAAGCGGATCCGAACCACTCCAAAAACTTGTTTGAAATTGAAAAGCTTGTTTCAAAGTACTTGTTTCACTCTTCGGACCATATTGATACCAAAAACCTAAGGTTTTCCCACTTGTCAAAGTTTTCCTCATGATTTGGTCCATTCTAAAGATCCGAATGGAGGAACATCTTCTTTGGGAATCCTCTTTGGACCAAAATATCAAAAGAGGATCCGAAGCACTCCAAAAACTTGTTTGTAATAGAAAAGCTTGTTTCAAAGTACCTGTTTCACTCTTCGGACCATATTGATACCAAAGACCTAAGGTTTCCCACTTGTCAAAGTTGTGCTCATGATTTGGTCCATCCTAAAGATCCAAATGGAGGAACCTCTTCTTTGGGAATCCTCTTTGGACGAAAATAACGAAAGAGGATCCGAAGCACTCCAAAAACTTGCTTATAATTAAAAAGCTTGTTTCAAAGTACTTGTTTCACACTTTGGACCATATTGATACCAAAGACCTAAGGTTTCCCACTTGTCAAAGTTTTCCTCATGATTTGGTCCATCCTAAAGATCCGAATGGAGGAACGTCTTCATTGGGAATCCTCTTCGGAACAAAATATCGAAAGAGGATTAGAACAACTCAAAAAACTTGTTTGTAATTAAAAAGCTTGTTTCAAAGTACTTGTTTCACTCTTCTAACCATATTGATACGAAAGACCTAATGTGATATGAATTATGTAGCCATGCATTTAAGGAATTCAAGCTTAAAGAGTACGTGCATTGATGACAACTCAAGTTGCATTAAATGCACTCAAGATGTATTTATGAAAACTCAAGCTTCAAGTGTAGTAGCATTGATGACAACTCTAGATGCATTTATGACAACTCAAAGCTTCATTCAAGGGAACTCAAAGCAATATCAAGACAAGCTTTAATGAAGATTTAAAAGCTTAATTTAGAGTTCAAATATCAGTTTCAATTGTAATATTTGTATTTTAAGTTACAAATTAAATGGTGGCAGATGTATCTTAAGTTTTTGCTTTAAATTCGTAGGTTACATGCTAGGGACGTAATTCGGCTGTTATGGGAGCATTATGAACGAAATTGCATTGTATTTTAAGCCTATAAATAGGCCATGTATCAGCCAATGTAAGAAAGACTTGACAGATTTGAATGATGAATGAAATATAGCATTTTTATGCACATGGAGAGCCTTGAGCCTCAACCCTTTGTAATCTTGCTTTAGATTACATGTTTAGAAACATTCAAGAGGGGAGTGCTCAACAACCTTGTGGAGTGTTTCGAGTCATGAGATGATGGAACGTAATTGTTTGGGTCCATTTCATGATTTTTAGATCACACAAGGCAATCTGTTTCTAGCCTTTCCTTATGGTTGAAATCGAATAGTTAGGGAGGGTTTGAATTCATGCTTCAAGGGTTCATGCTAAGTATAATAGCATAGGGTGTTTGAACTTGACATTTGAGTTTGCCTTATCATAATGTTTCCCACTTGTCAAAGTTGTGCTCATGATTTGGTCCATCCTAAAGATCCAAATGGAGGAACCTCTTCTTTGGGAATCCTCTTTGGACCAAAATAACGAAAGAGGATCCGAACAACTCCAAAAACTTGTTTATAATTAAAAAGCTTGTTTCAAAGTACTTGTTTCACTCTCAAGACCAAAATGAATCCGAAGATATGAGGTTTCCCACTTGTCAAAGTTGTGCTCATGATTTGGTCCATCCTAAAGATCCAAATGGAGTAACCTCTTCTTTGGGAATCCTCTTTGGACAAAAATATCGAAAAACTTGTTTGTAATTGAAAAGCTAGTTTCAAAGTACTTGTTTCACTCTTCGGACCATATTGATACCAAAGACCTAAGGTATCCCACTTGTCAAAGTTTTTCTCATGATTTGGTCCATCCTAAAGATCCGAATTGAGGAACATCTTCTATGGGAATCCTTTTTGAACCAAAATATCGAAAGAGAATCCGAACCACTCCAAAAACTTGTTTGTAATTAAAAAGCTTGTTTCAAAGTACTTATTTCACTCTTCGGACCATGTTGATACCAAAGACATAAGGTTTCCCACTTGTCAAAGTTTTCCTCATGATTTGGTCCATCCTAAAGATCCGAATTGAGGAACATCTTCTTTGGGAATCTTCTTTGGACCAAAATATTGAAAGAAGATCCGAACCACTCCAAAAACTTGTTTGTAATTGAAAAGCTTGTTTCAAAGTACTTCTTTCTCGCTTCGGACCATATTGATACCAACGACCTTGTTGGGATTGAGACCTCTAAAAGAGTTCTCAAGCGGAAGCCCCAATGGATCTTTCCTTGCAGTATAAAAAATTCAAAATTCTAAATGCATAAAAGAAAAACTAACCCTTGTCGAAAAGTGTCTGACTCTTCCTCGTTCTTCGATGGTTACGATCCAGGGACCAACAAAAAGATCTTCCTCACTAAACACAAAAGAGAATCGGTGCGTGGGCACTATCTCCTTTGGAAAAAGGAAAAATTGAGAAGAAGAATTTTCTTCCCAATCACCCTATGGGCGGCGCAAGAGAGAGGGAGGAGAGGAAATTCCTAATCCTTTACTTTAACTCTCTTGGTTGTGTGTTTTGGGGTCACCCCAAAGGTCCTATTTATAGGAAAACCAAGGCATCAGAAAATCTTCTGAATATCTTTTTAATTAATAAATAATTAATTAAGATATTCTAAAATATATTTGAATAATAAAGATATTATATTTTATTCCATAATAAAACATTCCATATCTTTTATTTAAATTAATCAATATTAATTTAAATATATTATTCCATACCTTCCATTTAAATTAATCATACTAATTTAAATAAGATATTCCATATCTTCCATTTTAAATTAATCACATTAATTTAAAAATAAGATATTCATATATATTTTAAATAAATAAAAATGCAAACTTTTTGGTCAACCCTTTGACCAAGGGGGGGCGTGTGACCCCACCTTGGGCCACACGCCCCTATCATCATCCAATGACAATATTGGGCATTTTATCTTCCTCTTTATTTAATGGAACAATTCAGTTAAATAGTTAAATAAATAAAACTCCTTTTATTTATTCCAATAAATAAAACTCCTTTTATTTATTTCCTCATTTAATTTGATAATTTCAAATTAAATATTTAAATAGACTCTTCTATTTAAATCCCCATTAATTTTGGACAACACAAAATTAATTTAATTAAATAAACTCCTTTATTTAATCTCTTATAATTAAATAGACTCTTCTATTTAATAATTAAATAGACTCCTCTATTTAATTCCACCATTAATTAAATAATTAAATAGACTCCTCTATTCATTTCCAATTTTCCAAAGAGAAATTAATCATATTAATTTATGTTCTCGATTACATGCGTTAGCTCGGAGGACTTAATGGACCTATAGGACTAAGCTCCAATGATCCAGAATTACCTTGGATTAAAACTCCTTTTAATCAATTAATTCTCATTCATTAACTCCTAGATAACTCCACTAAATATCTAGAGTTGCACTCTTAGTACTATAGATATAGTTATGTCCATTGGCTATAATCATTAACTACACTTTGATCCTTCACAAGTTAGTTCGTATCCATGGCTAGGTATTTACACCGTATTAACCTCCATGATACATCTTGTTCCTTAAGCCCAAATGATTCTCCAATGAACAACCTTACATAATCTCCATTATGCGTCTTTAACCTTTTCCTTGATCAGAGGAATATGGTGCCCCGCTGTTCAAGACCGAATCAGTCCATAAGAGAACTACTTATCTATTTTCCTATACGGAAAAGATTGAATTCCAATTCTTGTGTAATTACGTTCCCAGCTATAAGCAAGATGAAATCCCCAAAGTGGGAGGCATATTGAGCGAACTATACGAGTCACTCTCACCTATGCAAATCAAAGGCTTGTCTATTGCGAACAGGAGTTCGTAATCCACTCAGGATTAAGATCAATTGTACATGATCAACCGGTTGATAAACGAAGTGTCTTTCTGTAACCGCTTTCCCAGAAGACAGTAAGTTTATCTTAGTCCAGTCTACTACAATCTCTATTGCAACAACACCCCCACCCACATGTCTCTACATGAGCGATCCAGATGAGATCACTTGTGCCAAATCACAAGTGGGCCGTGTTAGTGGTGTACCAGAAATAAGCCACCCAACCTTTATTCATGTACCACAGACTATTTGAGTTACACTTAAGTGAATCTTCCCGCATCATATGCTCACTTTAAGTTATCATACGTAACTCTGGATCTTATGATGGATTACATTTATTAAACTAATAATAAATGACAATGTAAATATTACTAATTAATAATTCCTTTATTTATTTATAGTTTAATTGGATTACATAAGATTTAGGGCATAAACCCCAGCAGACCTAACGTTTACCACTTGTCAAAGTTGTGCTCATGATTTGGTACATCATAAAGATCCAAATGGAGGAACCTCTTCTTTGGGAATCCTCTTTGGACCAAAATATAGAAAGAGGATCCGAACCACTCCAAAAACTTGTTTGTAATTAAAAAGCTTGTTTCAAAGTACTTGTTTCACTCTTCGAACCATATTGATACCAAAGACCTAATGTTTCCCAATTGTCAAAGTTGTGCTCATGATTTGGTCCATCCTAAAGATCCAAATAGAGGAACCTCTTCTTTGGGAATCCTCTTTGGAAAAAAACAAAGAAAGAGGATCCGAACCACTCCAAAAACTTGTTTATAATTAAAAAGTTTGTTTCAAAGTACTTATTTCACTCTTCGGACCATATTGATACCAAAGACCTAAGGTTTCCACTTGTCAAAGTTTTCCTCATGATTTGGTCCATCCTAAAGATCCGAATGGAGGAACATCTTCTTTGGGAATCCTCTTTGGAACAAAATATCGAAAGAGGATCCGAACCACTCCAAAAACTTGTTTGTAATTGAAAAGCTTGTTTCAAAGTACTTGTTTCACTCTCAAGACCAAAATGAATCCGAAGACATAAGGTTTCCCACTTGTCAAAGTTGTGCTCATGACTTTTTCCATACTATAGATCCAAATGGAGTAACCTCTTCTTTGGGAATCTTCTTTGGACCAAAATATCGAAAGCGGATCCGAACCACTCCAAAAACTTGTTTGAAATTGAAAAGCTTTTTTCAAAGTACTTGTTTCACTCTTCGGACCATATTGATACCAAAGACCTAAGGTTTCCCACTTGTCAAAGTTTTCCTCATGATTTGGTCCATTCTAAAGATCCGAATGGAGGAACATCTTCTTTGGGAATCCTCTTTGGACCAAAATATCAAAAGAGGATCCGAAGCACTCCAAAAACTTGTTTGTAATAGAAAAGCTTGTTTCAAAGTACTTGTTTCACTCTTCGAACCATATTGATACCAAAGACCTAAGGTTTCCCACTTGTCAAAGTTGTGCTCATGATTTGGTCCATCCTAAAGATCCAAATGAAGGAACCTCTTCTTTGGGAATCCTCTTTGGACGAAAATAACGAAAGAGGATCCGAAGCACTCCAAAAACTTGTTTATAATTAAAAAGCTTGTTTCAAAGTACTTGTTTCACACTTCGGACCATATTGATACCAAAGACCTAAGGTTTCCCACTTGTCAAAGTTTTCCTCATGATTTGGTCAATCCTAAAGATCCGAATGGAGGAACATCTTCATTGGGAATCCTCTTCGGAACAAAATATTGAAAGAGGATCCGAACCACTCTAAAAACTTGCTTGTAATTGAAAATCTAGTTTCAAAGTACTTGTTTCACTCTTCGGACCATATTGATTTCAAAGACCTAAGGTATCCCACTTGTCAAAGTTTTCCTCATGATTTGGTCCATCCTAAAGATCCGAATTGAGGAACATCTTCTATGGGAATCCTCTTTGGACGAAAATATCCAAAGAGGATCCGAATCACTAAAAAAACTTGTTTGTAATTGAAAGGCTTGTTTCAAAGTACTTGTTTCACTTCAAGACCAAAATTCATCCGAAGACATAAGGTTTCCCACTTATCAAAGTTGTGCTCATGATTTGGTCCATCCTAAAGATCCAAATGGAGTAACCTCTTCTTTGGGAATCCTCTTTGGACCAAAATATCGAAAGCGGATCTGAACCACTCCAAAAAATTGTTTGTAATTGAAAAGCTTGTTTCAAAGTACTTGTTTCACTATCAAGACCAAAATGAATCCGAAGACATAAGGTTTCCCACTTGTCAAAGTTGTGCTCATGATTTGGTCCATCCTAAAGATCCAAATGGAGTAACCTCTTCTTTGGGAATCCTCTTTGGACCAAATATCGAAAGCGGATCTGAACCACTCCAAAAACTTGTTTGAAATTGAAAAGCTTGTTTCAAAGTACTTGTTTCACTCTTCGGACCATATTGATACCAAAGACCGAAGGTTTCCCACTTGTCAAAGTTTTCCTCATGATTTGGTCCATTCTAAAGATCCGAATGGAGGAACATCTTCTTTGGGAATCCTCTTTGGACCAAAATATCAAAAGAGGATCCGAAGCACTCCAAAAACTTGTTTGTAATAGAAAAGCTTGTTTCAAAGTACCTGTTTCACTCTTCGGACCATATTGATACCAAAGACCTAAGGTTTCCCACTTGTCAAAGTTGTGCTCATGATTTGGTCCATCCTAAAGATCCAAATGGAGGAACCTCTTCTTTGGGAATCCTCTTTGGACGAAAATAACGAAAGAGGATCCGAAGCACTCCAAAAACTTGTTTATAATTAAAAAGCTTGTTTCAAAGTACTTGTTTCACACTTCGGACCATACTGATACCAAAGACCTAAGGTTTCCCACTTGTCAAACTTTTCCTCATGATTTGGTCCATCCTAAAGATCCGAATGGAGGAACGTCTTCATTGGGAATCCTCTTCGAAACAAAATATTGAAAGAGGATCCGAACCACTCCAAAAACTTGTTTGTAATTGAAAAGCTAGTTTCAAAGTACTTGTTTCACTCTTCGGACCTTATTGATATCAAAGACCTAAGGTATCCCACTTGTCAAAGTTTTCCACATGATTTGGTCCATCTTAAAGATCCGAATTGAGGAACATCTTCTATGGGAATCCTCTTTGGACGAAAATATCCAAAGAGGATCCGAATCAGTCCAAAAACTTGTTTGTAATTGAAAGGCTTGTTTCAAAGTACTTGTTTCACTCTCAAGACCAAAATGAATCCGAAGATATAACGTTTCCCACTTATCAAAGTTGTGCTCATGATTTGGTCCATCCTAAACATCCAAATAGAGTAACCTCTTCTTTGGGAATCCTCTTTGGACCAAAATATCGAAAGCGGATCTGAACCACTCCAAAAACTTGTTTGTAATTGAAAAGCTTGTTTCAAAGTACTTGTTTCACTATCAAGACCAAAATGAATCCGAAGACATAAGGTTTCCCACTTGTCAAAGTTCTGCTCATGATTTGGTCCATCCTAAAGATCCAAATGGAGTAACCTCTTCTTTGGGAATCCTCTTTGGACCAAATATCGAAAGCGGATCCGAACCACTCCAAAAACTTGTTTGAAATTGAAAAGCTTGTTTCAAAGTACTTGTTTCGCTCTTCGGACCATATTAATACCAAAGACCTAAGGTTTCCCACTTGTCAAAGTTTTCCTCATGATTTGGTCCATTCTAAAGATCCGAATGGAGGAACATCTTCTTTGGGAATCCTCTTTGGACCAAAATATCAAAAGAGGATCCGAAGAACTCCAAAAACTTGTTTGTAATAGAAAAGCTTGTTTCAAAGTACCTGTTTCACTCTTCGGACCATATTGATACCAAAGACCTAAGGTTTCCCACTTGTGATTTGGTCCATCATAAAGATCCAAATGGAGGAATCACTTCTTTGGGAATCCTCTTTAGATGAAAATAACGAAAGAGGATCCGAAGCACTCCAAAAACTTGTTTATAATTAAAAAGCTTGTTTCAAAGTACTTGTTTCACACTTCGGACCATATTGATACCAAAGACCTAAGGGTTCCCACTTGTCAAAGTTTTCCTCATGATTTGGTCCATCCTAAAGATCCGAATGGAGGAACATCTTCATTGGGAATCCTCTTCGGAACAAAATATTGAAAGAGGATCCGAACCACTCCAAAAACTTGTTTGTAATTCAAAAGCTAGTTTCAAAGTACTTGTTTCACTCTTCGGACCTTAATGATATCAAAGACCTAAGATATCCCACTTGTCAAAGTTTTCCTCATGATTTGGTCCATCCTAAATATCCAAATTGAGGAACATCTTCTATGGGAATCCTCTTTGGACGAAAATATCCAAAGAGGATCCGAATCACTCCAAAAACTTGTTTGTAATTGAAAGGCTTGTTTCAAAGTACTTGTTTCAGTCTCAAGACCAAAATGAATCCAAAGACATAAGGTTTCCCACTTATCAAAGTTGTGCTCATGATTTGGTCCATCCTAAAGATCCAAATGGAGAAACCTCTTCTTTGGGAATCCTCTTTGGAAAAAAATAACGAAAGAGGATCCGAACCACTCCAAAAACTTGTATATAATTAAAAAGTTTGTTTCAAAGTACTTATTTCACTCTTCGGACCATATTGATACCAAAAACCTAAGGTTTCCCACTTGTCAAAGTTATCCTCATGATTTGGTCCACCCTAAAGATCCGAATGGAGGAACATCTTCTTTGGGAATCCTCTTTGGAACAAAATATCGAAAGAGGATCCGAACCACTCCAAAAACTTGTTTGTAATTGAAAAGCTTGTTTCAAAGTACTTGTTTCACTCTCAAGTTCAAAATGAATCCGAAGACCTAAGGTTTCCCACTTATCAAAGTTGTGCTCATGATTTTTTCCATACTATAGATCCAAATAGAGTAACCTCTTCTTTGGGAATGCTCTTTGGATCAAAATATCGAAAGCGGATCCGAACCACTCCAAAAACTTGTTTGAAATTGAAAAGCTTGTTTCAAAGTACTTGTTTCACTCTTCGGACCATATCGATACCAAAGACCTAAGGTTTCCCACTTGTCAAAGTTTTCCTCATGATTTCGTCCATTCTAAAGATCCGAATGGAGGAACATCTTCTTTGGGAATCCTCTTTGGACAAAAATATCAAAAGAGGATCCGAAGCACTTTAAAAACTTGTTTGTATTTGAAAAGCATGTTTCAAAGTACTTGTTTCACTCTTCGGACCATATTGATACCAAAGACCTAAGGTTTCCCACTTGTCAAAGTTGTGCTCATCATTTGGTCCATCCTAAAGATCCAAATGGAGGAACCTCTTCTTTGGGAATCCTCTTTGGACGAAAATAATGAAAGAGGATCCGAAGCACTCCAAAAACTTGTTTATAATTAAAAAGCTTGTTTCAAAGTACCTGTTTCACTCTTCGAACCATATTGATACCAAAGACCTAAGGTTTCCCACTTGTCAAAGTTTTCCTCATGATTTGGTCAATCCTAAAGATCCGAATGGAGGAACATCTTCATTGGGAATCCTCTTCGGAACAAAGTATTGAAAGAGGATCCGAACCACTCCAAAAACTTGTTTGTAATTGAAAAGCTAGTTTCAAAGTACTAGTTTCACTCTTCGGACCTTATTGATATCAAAGACCTAAGGTATCCCATTTGTCAAAGTTTTCCTCATGATTTGGTCCATCCTAAAGATCCGAATTGAGGAACATCTTCTATGGGAATCCTCTTTGGACGAAAATATCCAAAGAGGATCCGAATCACTCCAAAAACTTGTTTGTAATTGAAAGGCCTGTTTCAAAGTACTTGTTTCACTCTCAAGACCAAAATGAATCTGAAGACATAAGATTTCCCACTTATCAAAGTTGTGCTCATGATTTGGTCCATACTAAAGATCCAAATGGAGTAAACTCTTCTTTGGGAATCCTCTTTGGACCAAAATATCGAAAGCGGATATGAACCACTCCAAAAAATTGTTTGTAATTGAAAACCTTGTTCCAAAGTACTTGTTTCACTATCAAGACAAAAATGAATCCGAAGACATAAGGTTTCCCACTTGTCAAAGTTGTGATCATGATTTGGTCCATCCTAAAGATCCAAATGGAGGAACCTCTGCTTTGGGAATCCTCTTTGGACCAAAATAACGAAAGAGGATCCGAAGCACTCCAAAAACTTGTTTATAATTAAAAAGCTTGTTTCAAAGTACTTGTTTCACACTTCGGACCATATTGATACCAAAGACCTAAGGTTTCCCACTTGTCAAAGTTTTCCTCATGATTTGGTCCATCCTAAAGATCCGAATGGAGGAACATCTTCATTGGAACCCTCTTAGGAACAAAATATTGAAAGAGGATCCGAACCACTCCAAAAACTTGTTTGTAATTGAAAAGCTAGTTTCAAAATACTTGTTTCACTCTTCGGACCTTATTGATATCAAAGACCTAAGGTATCCCACTTGTCAAAGTTTTCCTCATGATTTGGTCCATCCTAAAGATCCGAATTGAGGAACATCTTCTATGGGAATCCTCTTTGGACGAAAATATCCAAAGAGGATCCGAATCACTCCAAAAATTTGTTTGTAATTGAAAGGCTTGTTTCAAAGTACTTGTTTCACTCTCAAGACCAAAATGAATCCGAAGATATAAACTTTCCCACTTATCAAAGTTGTGCTCATGATTTGGTCCATCCTAAAGATCCAAATGGAGTAACCTCTTCTTTGGGAATCCTCTTTGGACCAAATATCGAAAGCGGATCCGAACCACTCCAAAAACTTGTTTGAAATTGAAAAGCTTGTTTCAAAGTACTCTTTAAACCAAAGACCTAAGGTTTCCCACTTCTCAAAGTTTTCCTCATGATTTGGTCCATTCTAAAGATCCGAATGGAGGAACATCTTCTTTGGGAATCCTCTTTGGACCAAAGTATCAAAAGAGGATCCGAAGCACTCCACAAACTTGTTTGTAATAGAAAAGCTTGTTTCACTCTTCGGACCATATTGATACCAAAGACCTAAGGTTTCCCACTTGTCAAAGTTGTGCTCATGATTTGGTCCATCCTAAAGATCCAAATGGAGGAACCTCTTCTTTGGGAATCCTCTTTGGACCAAAATAATGAAAGAGGATCCGAAGCACTCCAAAAACTTGTTTATAATTAAAAGGCTTGTTTCAAAGTACTTGTATCACACTTTGGACCATATTGATACCAAAGACCTAAGGTTTCCCACTTGTCAAAGTTTTCCTCATGATTTGGTCCATCCTAAAGATCCGAATGGAGGAACATCTTCATTGGGAATGCTCTTCGGAACAAAATATCGAAAGAGGATCCGAACCACTCCAAAAACTTGTTTGTAATTAAAAAGCTTGTTTCAAAGTACTTGTGTCACTCTTCGGACCATATTGATACCAAAGACCTAAGGTTTCCCACTTGTCAAAGTTTTCCTCGTTATTTGGTCCATCCTAAAGATCCGAATGGAGGAACCTCTTCTTTTGGAATCCTCTTTGGACCAAAATATTGAAAGCGGATCCGAACCACTCAAAAAATTTGTTTGTAATTGAAAATCTTGTTTGAAAGTACTTATTTCACTCTTCGGACCATATTGATACCAAAGACATAAGGTTTCCCACTTGTCAAAGTTTTTCTCATGATTTGGTCCATCCTAAAGATCCGAATTGAGGAACATCTTCTTTGGGAATCCTCTTTGGACCAAAATATCGAAAGAAGATCCGAACCACTCCAAAAACTTGTTTGTAATTGAAAAGCTTGTTTCAAAGTACTTGTTTCACGCTTCGGACCATATTGATACCAACGACCTAACGTTTCCCACTTGTCAAAGTTGTGCTCATGATTTGGTCCATCGTAAAGATCCAAATGGAGGAACCTTTTCTTTGGGAATCCTCTCTGGACCAAAATATCGAAAGAGGATCCGAACCACTCCAAAAACTTGTTTGTAAATTAAAAAGCTTGTTTCAAAGTACTTGTTTCACTCTTCGAACCATATTGATACCAAAGACCTAATGTTTCCCACTTGTCAAAGTTGTGCTCATTTTTAGGTCCATCCTAAAGATCCAAATGGAGTGAAACAAAATAACGAAAGAGGATCTGAACCACTCCAAAAACTTGTTTATAATTAAAAAGTTTGTTTCAAAGTACTTGTTTCACTCTTCGGACCATATTGATACCAAAGACCTAAGGTTTCCCACTTGTCAAAGTTTTCCTCATGATTTGGTCCATCCTAAAGATCCGAATGGAGGAACATCTTCTTTGGGAATCCTCTTTGGAACAAAATATCCAAAGAGGATCCGAACCACTCCAAAAACTTGTTTGTAATTGAAAAGCTAGGTTCAAAGTACTTGTTTTACTCTTCGGACCATATTGATACCAAAGTCCTAAGGTATCACACTTGTCAAAGTTTTCCTCATGATCTGGTCCATCCTAAATGATACGAACCCTCAAGCGTTGACGGATTCAAGATCCGGATGATGGACCCTTTAACGGAAAAGTTATAAAACCCTTAACAATTTGAATCAACCTTTAGGCGAGGTTGGGAAGATGATGACCTAATCGATCAATCCCCTAATTCAAGAATAGGTTTCTTTAATTAAGGTTGAGGCACTCCACAAGAACAATGATCAATTGGACTTGAATGACTCTAAACATGCAATTCAAGGACATGAATTACAAAGAGGTTTTTCAAAGCAAAAGCTTAAACCAAAACAAAAGAATTTTCATTCATTGATATTCTGATTGTAAAGCTTACAAAAGAGGCTTTAAATAGCCTAATAAACCCTAGCTTGGTCGAAAATATGAAGGGAAATAAAGACATAATAATAAAAAGGTAAAAACTAGACTTTCCTAATTCAAATTAGGAAAGTTTTCCTAATCTTTTAAACTTGGTCTCCAAGTTTGCAAAACTAAGGAAACAAAGTCAAATCTTCCCTATTACATCAATAATAATAATAATAAATAAAACTAAAGTAATAAAACTCAAATAAAATACTAAAATTCGAAATTGGATAAAAATAGACAAAACTACAAGTGTCAGTCGCCGTTTTTGATGTCATTTTCACTCATTTGAATGTTTTCATGCGCGATTTTCTATGGAGCTCTTTGAAACAAACATCCTATGAGTTTAATAGTGTTTTAAACTCATTTTCTTCATTAGTCAAGTATGTAACACAATATCCTTGCAAATGCCCAAGAAAGTCAATCTTCACTCGTTTAGTCTTCGAATTCTTGATCTTTTCTTGATTGAAACCTTGGACTTCAATATTGTCAATTCTTTGACATTTGGGGCTGGGGTGATTCATATCACTAAAGATCCGAATTGAGGAACATCTTCTATGGGAATCCTCTTTGGACCAAAATATCGAAAGAGGATCCGAACCACTCCAAAAACTTGTTTGTAATTAAAAAGCTTGTTTCACTCTTCGGACCATATTGATACCAAAGACCTAAGGTTTCCAACTTGTCAAAGTTTTCCTCGTTATTTGGTCCATCCTAAAGATTCGAATGGAGGAACCTCTTCTTTGGGAATCCTCTTTGGACCAAAATATCGAAAGCGGATCCGAAGCACTCCAAAAACTTGTTTATAATTAAAAAGCTTGTTTCAAAGTACTTGTTTCACTCTTCGGACCATATTGATACAAAAGACCTAAGGTTTCTCACTTGTCAAAGTTTTCCTTATGATTTGGTCCATCCTAAAGATCCGAATGGAGGAACATCTTCTTTGGGAATCCCCTTTGGAACAAAATATCGAAAGAGGATCCGAACCACTCCAAAAAACTTGTTTGAAATTGAAAAGCTTGTTTCAAAGTACTTGTTTCACTCTCAAGACCAAAATGAATGCGAAGACATAAGGTTTCCCATTTGTCAAAGTTGTGCTCATGATTTTTTCAATACTAAAGATCCAAATGGAGTAACCTCTTCTTTGGGAATCCTCTTTGGACCAAAATATCGAAAGCGGATCCGAACCACTCAAAAAACTTGTTTGTAATTGAAAAGCTTGTTTCAAAGTACTTGTTTCACTCTTCAGACCATATTGGTTCCAAAGACCTAAGGTTTCCCACTTGTCAAAGTTTTCCTCATGATTTGGTCCATCCTAAAGATCTGAATGGAGGATTATGTTCTTTGGGAATCCTCTTTGGACCAAAATATCGAAATAGGATCCGAAGCACTCAAAAAACTTGTTTGTAATTGAAAAGATTGTTTCACAGTTCTTGTTTCACTCTTCGGACCATATTGATACCAAAGACCTAAGGTATCCAACTTGTCAAAGTTTTCTTCATTATTTGGTCTATCGTAAAGATCCAAATGGAGGAATCTCTTCTTTGAGAATCCTCTTTGAACCAAAATAACAAAAGAAGATCCGAACCACTCCAAAAACTTGTTTGTAATTGAAAACCTTGTTTCAAAGTACTTGTTTCACTCTTCAGACCATATTGATACCAAGGACCTAAGGTTTCCCACTTGTGAAAGTTTTCCTCATGATTTGGTCCATCCTAAAGATCCGAATGGAGGAACATCTTCTATGGGAATCCTCTTTGGACCAAAATATCGAAAGAGGATCCGAACCACTCCAAAAACTTGTTTGTAATTAAAAAGCTTGTTTCAAAGTACTTGTTTCACTCTTCGGACCATATTGATACCAAAGACCTAAGGTTTCCCACTTGTTAAAGTTTTCCTCGTTATTTGGTCCATCCAAAAGATCTGAATGGAGGAACCTCTTCTTTGGGTATCCTGGACCAAAATATCGAAAGCGGATCCGAAGCACTCCAAAAACTTGTTTATAAATAAAAAGCTTGTTTCAAAGTACACGTTTCACTCTTCGGACCATATTGATACCAAACACCTAAGGTTTCTCACTTGTCAAAGTTTTCCTCATGATTTGGTCCATCCTAAAGATCCGAATGGAGGAACATCTTCTATGGGAATCCTCTTTGGACCAAAATATCGAATGAGGATCCGAACCACTCTAAAAACTTGTTTGTAATTAAAAAGCTTGTTTCAAAGTACTTGTTTCACTCTTCGGACCATATTGATACCAAAGACCTAAGGTTTCCCAATTGTCAAAGTTTTCCTCATTATTTGATCCATCCTAAAGATCTGAATGGAGGAACCTCTTCTTTGGGAATCCTCTTTGGACCAAAATATCGAAAGCGGATCCGAAACACTCCAAAAACTTGTTTATAATTAAAAAGCTTGTTTCAAAGTAGTTGTTCCACTTTCTAGACCAAATTGAATCTGAAGACCAAAGGTTTACCACTTGTCAAAGTTGTGCTCATTATTTTGTCCATCCTAAAGATCCAAATGGAGGAACCTCTTCTTTTGGAATCCTCTTTGGACCAAAATAATGAAAGAGGATCCAAACCACTCCAAAAACTTGTCTGTAATTGAAAAGCTTAATTCAAAGTACATGTTTCGCTCTATAGACCAAAATGAATCCGAAGACATAAGGTTTCCCACTTGTCAAAGTTGTGCTCATAATTTTGTCCATCCTAAAGATCCAAATGGAGGAACCTCTTCTTTGGCAATCCTCTTTGGACCAAAATATGGAAAGATGATCTGAAGCACTTCAAAAACTTGTTTGTAATTGAAAAGCTTGTTTCAAAGTACTTGCTTCACTCTTCGGACCATATTGATACCAAAGACATAAGGTATCCCACTTGTCAAAGTTTTCCTCATGATTTGGTCCAACCTAAAGATCCGAATTAAGGAACATCTTCTATGGGAATCCTCTTTGGACCAAAATATCGAAAGAGGATCCGAACCACTTCAAAAACTTATTTGTAATTCAAAAGCTTGTTTCAAAGTACTTGTTTCACTCTTCGGACCATATTGATACCAAAGACCTAAGGTTTCACTCATCGTTATTTTGTCCATCCTAAAGATCCGAATGGAGGAACCTCTTCTTTGGGAATCTTCTTTGGACCAAAATATCGAAATCGGATCCGAACAACTCTAAAAACTTGGTTGTAATTGAAAAGCTTGTTTCAAAGTACTTATTTCTCTCTTCGGACCATATTGATACCAAAGACAGAAGGTTTCCCACTTGTCAAAGTTTTCCTCATGATTTGGTCCATCCTAAAGATCCAAATTAAGGAACATCTTCTATGGGAATCCTCTTTGGACCAAAATATTGAAAGAGGATCCGAACCACTCCAAAAAGTTCTTTGTAATTAAAAAGCTTGTTTCAAAGTACTTGTTTCACTCTTCGGACCATATTGATACGAAAGACCTAAGCTTTCTCACTTGTCAAAGTTTTCCTCACGATTTGGTCCATCCTAAAGATCCGAATGGAGGAACATCTTCTTTGGGAATCCTCTTTGGAACAAAATATCGAAAGAGGATCCGAACCACTCCAAAAACTTGTTTGTAATTGAAAAGCTTGTTTCAAAGTACTTGTTCCACTCTCAAGACCAAAATGAATGCGAAGACATAAGGTTTACCACTTGTCAAAGTTGTGCTCATGATTTTTTCCAAACTAAAGATCCAAATGGAGTAACCTCTTCTTTGGGAATCCTTTTTGGACCAAAATATCGAAAGCGGATCCGAACCACTCCAAAAACTTGTTTGAAATTGAAAAGCTTGTTTCAAAGTACTTGTTTCACTCTTCGGACCATATTGATACGAAAGACCTAAGGTTTCCCACTTGTCAAAGTTTTCCTCATGATTTGGTCCATCCTAAAGATCCGAATGGAGGAACATCTTCTTTGGGAATCCACTTTGGACCAAAATATCAAAAGAGGATCTGAAGCACTCTAAAAACTTGTTTGTAATAGAAAAGCTTGTTTCAAAGTACTTGTTTTACTCTTCGGACCATATTGATACCAAAGACCTAAGGTTTCCCACTTGTCAAAGTTGTGCTCATGATTTGGTCCATCCTAAAGATCCAAATGGAAGAACCTCTTCTTTGGGAATCCTCTTTGGACCAAAATAACGAAAGAGGATCCGAAGCACTCCAAAAACTTGTTTATAATTAAAAAGTTTGTTTCAAAGTACTTGTTTCACACTTCGGACCATATTGATACCAAAGACCTAAGGTTTCCCACTTGTCAAAGTTTTCCTCATGATTTGGTCCATCCAAAAGATCCGAATGGAGGAACATCTTCATTGGGAATCCTCTTCGGAACAAAATATCGAAAGAGGATCCGAACCACTCCAAAAACTTGTTTGTAATTGAAAAGCTAGTTTCAAAGTACTTGTTTCACTCTTCGGACCATATTGATACCAATGACCAAAGGTATCCCACTTGTCAAAGTTTTCCTCATGATTTGGTCCATCCTAAAGATCCGAATTGAGGAACATCTTCTATGGGAATCCTCTTTGGACCAAAATATCGAAGGAGGATCCGATGCACTCCAAAAACTTGTTTGTAATTAAAAAGCTTGTTTCAAAGTACTTGTTTCACTCTTCGGACCATATTGATACCAAAGACCTAAGGTTTCCAACTAGTCAAAGTTTTCATCATGATTTGGTCCATCCTAAAGATCCAAATGGAGGCACATCTTCTTTGGGAATCCTCTTTGGACCAAAATATCGAAAGAGGATCCGAACCACTCCAAAAACTTGTTTGTAATTCAAAAGCTTTGATATGAATCATGGAACATCACAAATATCTCAAGGATCAATCTCAAGATCAAAGTTCAAGACAAGCATAAAACATCCATTACAAGCCTACATGAGAAAAGTCAAGACAAGCTTTGAAGATCTGAGCATGGAGGCTATGGAAGAGGACTTGATGAACTTTAATTAATGGAAAATACATGTTGAAGAAGAGTATTGAAGACTTGTTCAATCAGAAATGAAGATAAGAGCAAATTTGGAAAGTTGCATCACTTTTGCAAACTTTCCTTATTTTGACCACTTTCCATATTTGTTCCCGAACTTGCCATATATGATGTCCACGAATTTACAATGTATTCGGACATATTTTAGGCCTTTATTTATCAGTTTTAATGCATAGAATAGTTTTGGAATGATATAATATCTTCTGGGGCAAAACTTTCCTAAAATGCACCATATGCACTTAAGGAAAGATTTGGCAGATTTTGTGCCTCCTTGTAATCCGAATTTCCTTGTTGTTTTTAGGGTTTCTTTGGCTATTTAAAGCTTCATTTGTAACCCTAAATACTAAGAATTCATATGATAATAATATTGCTTTTTGCTTTGCTGAAGTTGCTTAGTTTGGTAGCCTTGTTCTTAGGTTGCATGTTTTAGAAACATTCAAGCATAATTTGATCTAGTATGTTTGTGAATTGTTTCGTTCCTGAAATAAGAACAAGTTCTCTTATTTCAAGATATTAGATCATTGGAATAATCTTCTTCTTCTTGTATTCCTTGGGTTTTACGTTATTGTTCATCGGGGTTTTAGGATTTGCATCTAGGGGTTCTTTGTGCTTTCAAAGGGTTTCTATTTCAATTTCCTAGGGTTTCATATCATTTGGTATCAGAGCTTAGGCTCAAGGGAAGATTCTATCTTACTTGCTTTCTTGTTATTTCAATTTTATTCTTGTTTTGTTCTTAGTTCATCCGAAAAACCAGAAAACACATTAAAAATAAACTGTTCCAGAATTTCCTTATTTGTTTTTTCCTACTGTTTTAATTTTTTTCATATAGTTCCCGTTCAATTCTCAGAAAATTACCAATACAAAAGTCTTTATTTTTTTGTCTAGTTTATTTGTTATTCAAAATAGTTTGTCAAAAAAAAAGTGGAAGATTGAGAAAAAAATAGATCTTCGCACACTGTCGGATTGTGCAGAAAATTGTTATAAAAAAAAAGTGTTCTTGCTTGATTTGTTGAAGTTTCTGGAAAAAGAGATTTTTGTTCATATTGTTCTTGAAAAGTTCATCTTAAACTCATCATTTATGCAACTTGAATCCGAAATTATCAAGTTGAATGAGCCAAAGTTGTTTGTTTCCTAAAAAGCTAGAAGTTACCATAAATAGCCCAAAACTGTTTTTGGAAAGTTTCAAATCTGCCCATATTTGAATATATGCATCTTTTTCTTTAGGAAAGTATTCTTTTCTGATCCAAAGTGCTTTAGGAAAGTCTAATTTTGAATTTTTCTTTCTTATTCTTTCCTTGTCACTAAAATAAACCATTTGCATGAATCTGTCTTGTTTTCTTCTTAACCAACCAATTTGCTTGTTTCTTATTTCTTGATTGTTACTTTTTTACAAATATCATTAGTATCTTAGTTGTTTGATAGTTTCTAAAGTGTGCTAATAGTTCAAGGTTACATTTAGACCATAAAATCTGTTTTTGAGTGCAAACACGAGTGAAATAACATCTTTGAGTGTAAACACTTAGGGAGTGATTTGAAAGGTCCTATTTTTTCCATTACTAACTTGTTTACTTGCAGCAATGTATCATAGAAAATATTATGAAAGGATGGTGCATAGGAGCTTTGGAGCACATAAGCTCAACTTATATACTTTTCATGGGAGTGTAGATCCAGAAGAGTACTTGCAATGGGAAAGTCAAATTGAGCATATCTTTGATTACAACAACTATAGTGAGAAAAGAAAGGTATTTCTTGCTAGTGCAAAATTCACTAATTATGCTTATGTTTGGCAGTCTCAATTGAAGGAAAAACTAAGGAGAGATCGACAACCACATATTGATACTTGGTATGAACTTAAATATCATATGAGGAAGAGGTTTGTGCCAAGCCAAATTCAGAGAGCTATTGTGAAAGAATTTCTAGATCTTACACAAGGTGAAAGGAGTGTTGAAGCTTATCACAAGGAGTTTGAAGTTCTCATGGCAAGGGCTGTCTTTTTTGAAGATAATGAGTCTACAATGACACGGTTCTTAAAGGGTTTAAAAGAGGAGATTGCTTATTGTGTCGAAGGAAAAACATATGTAGAATTGAAACACATGGTTTACTATGCTATTACAGTGGAAAAGAGACTTGAAAGAAGGGCTGAAAAAAGGTATTCTACTAAACATCTTTCCAATCTGATTCCTTCTCAAGAAAATCAATTAAAGAGTGCATTAAAGAGAAAGGATGTGGCTGCCAATGGCTTGATTAAGAAAAAGGTAACATTTGCTTCACAAGACCACTTCCAATCAAATATTCATATGAGGGAAACTTATGATGTATGTGAGTTAAAAAAGTGTTCTACATTTGAAAAGAATGAGAATTGTCAAAAAGAGAGTGAGCCAAAAGAAAGAGAGATGAGTTTTCAAAAAGAAAAGTGTGAAAAAGAAATTATTGAAATAAGTGAGCCAAAAGAAAGAGAGATGAGTGCTAAAAAAGAAATGAGTGACATGAGTGGGTCGAAAGAAAGAGATTTGAGTTCAAAAGAAAGAGGATTGAAAATGTAATGAAAAGTTGCCTTTGGAGCAATTGGAGAGCCTTGAGCCTCACCCCTTTGTAGTCTTGTCTTAGATTACTTGTTTAGAGTCATTCAAGTGGAGATGATCGTGCTACTTGTGGAGTGTCTCGGATCATGAAATGATGGAATGTAATGTTTTTCCGTTTCATGATTTTTAGATCAACATAAGGTAATCTGTTTTCTAGCCTTTCCTTGGGTTGCTTCGAATGGCATATGTGGGTTTTATGGTTTGATCTTTTGGGGTCCTTAGTTAAGTTTAAGGGTTTTAAGAGCAATTCCATAGGGTTTTCGTATCATTTGGTATCAGAGCTTTGGTCGAAACCTTGGCCAAACTCTAGATTTGATTCTATCCTTTACTTTCCTTGCCATTTGCTTGTTTGTTTCAAATCTGCCCTATCTTTTCATTTTCTGTCCTAACCATAATTTTTCTTTTATTTTCGTTCTGATCTTGTTTCCATATTGAAGATCACGTTCTGATCTTGAAAATCAAAAAAAAAAAAAAAAAAAAAAGTGAGAAAGAGAGCTTTGCATCCGAGAGCACTATATTGTTCATCTCGTGTTCTTCATGCTTTGATTTGAAAATTCTGAGTTTGATCCATAGAAAACGAAAAATTCTGAGTTTTGAATGTTATTTTATCAATTTAGATCCACAATTTAAGCATCAATTCAATTCAGATCTGTTGACATTCAAATCCTGCTCATACTTTCCATTTTTGAATCTACCGCATTTAATGCTCTGTCTTGCTGTCTAAAACGCGTGAAATATTTCGAATTAGCTTTCACAATATGAACAGGAAAGTTAATTTAATCAGTTATCTTTCATTGTCAAGAAGGAAATTTAAGGAAATTCGATTCGTAAACAACTCAAATTTTGAAAATCAAAACAGTGCGCAGACAACTCCTTAAAATCCGGATCTTGTCTATTCTTTGATTGGCATCTTTAATTCTCATCATTATTTCGAATTTTTCCAATTGTACACTCTTAATAACTGATTGATTGAGCTATATATGAGTTTCCATCTTAAAATTCATTTCCAATAATTCCGAATTTGACTTACCATATTTGGCTTTTTTCCTAGTTTTTCCTTGTCTTAAATTCTGTTTTTCCTACCTTTTTGCTTCCTTTTCTGATTTCTTATTCTATTATTGTTTCTTTTCATACTTAGTTGTATTTTACTAATTGAATTACTTTTGTAGCTTTCTAAACACAAATCTTGCTTGAAAAGTGAGTTCATATCCGAGAGCACCTACTTTAAAATTGGCCTACCTTGAGTGTTAAACACTAGTGTTTCCTTGAGTGACATATAGTGAAGGAGTGTTGTAAGGTCCTTAATACTTGTTACTTTGTGAGGAACATCATGACACAAGAGGGAAACAATGGGGGTGAGATTAGTGAAGCTAGGTGGAGAGAGGAACAAGCGGGAGCTTTTGCTAGATTTACTCAAACTTTAGAGGAGCTTAATGGGTGTATGGGTAGATTAGTGCAGGCTAGTAATAAGCAAAATAGGGATGAATTTGAA
This sequence comes from Gynostemma pentaphyllum, assembly GCA_028015215.1. NCBI lineage: Eukaryota > Viridiplantae > Streptophyta > Magnoliopsida > Cucurbitales > Cucurbitaceae > Gynostemma > Gynostemma pentaphyllum. The sequence continues at coordinate 22,522,470 of CM051345.1, read as the reverse complement.
GGTGAATTAGAAAGTGATGTTGATGGAGAAGTAGTCATAGATTGGGAAGAGAGTGACTTTGAGGAAGAATATCTTGAAGAAGCCGAAGAGTGTGATAATATGGAGGAAATTATTGAGGAACCCGAGGCAAGTGATGGTAGTTGGGGGGAAGGAACTCAACAAGCACTTTTGTGTAGGAGAGTTCTAAATTCTGAAATAGAAGATAATTTTGAAGATGACCAAAGACACAACTTGTTCCATACTAGGTGTTTAGTGAATGAGACTCCATGTAGTGTTGTGATTGATGATGGAAGTTGTACCAATGTTGTGAGCTCAATTCTTGTCAAGAGACTCAATTTGCTTACTAGACCACATCCCAAACCTTATAAGTTACAATGGTTAAATGATAGTGGTGAGGTGAAGGTGCATAAGCAAGCTATCATTTCTTTTAGCCTTGGGAAGTATAAAGATGAGGTAGTTTGTGATGTAGTCCCAATGCATGCCGGGGATATACTTTTGGGAAGGCCTTGGCAATTTGATCGAAGAGTAATCCATGATGGCTACCTAAATAGGTACACTTTTACCAAGGATGGGAGGAAGACCACTTTGGTACCTTTGTCTTCAAAAGAGGTTTTCATTGACCAATGTAAGCTTGAGCAAAGGAGATTTGAGTTTGAGTTCAAAAGAAAGAGTGTTTGAAAAGAATGAAAGAGAAATTGAAAAGAAAGAGAGTTGTGAATCAAAAATGAATGAGAGGAATGGTGAGAACATTGTGAGTTTTGTAGAAAGTGAGGCTAGGAGAACAATGTTTTCAAATAAAACTCACTTTGTACTTGTGTGCAAAGATTCTTTCTTTCTAACTTATGAACTTAACCTTGGCTTTTCTAGTGTTTTAGCTAATGTTTTGCATAATTACATTGATCAATTTTCAATTGGAATGGAGCACAAAGTAGATGCATTACAAGGGACTGAAATACTTAAGGCACCACCATACTTCATGGAAAAAGATGTTGCCAACGGGATCCAAGGCCAGAAAAGGAAGTTTCTTACTTTTAATCCTTTTGCATCGGTTTGTTTAAATGATTATTTCTTGTTTTCCAATTCTGATTTTAAGACTAGAAATCATCCAAACCAATAATATTTTTATGATAAACATGCATTCTTTTCTAGCAAAATTCTTTTGGATGATCTTTACTTGTTTCACAGATTATCACTTGCAAAACATGTTAAGTTAGCCTATCCATTTACTTGTGATGATGTGCATAGTTCTTGTTTGTTTGCTAAATTTGATCTCAACTCTGATATTTTACCACTTCAATTTCATTCTAATGATAAACATATGTTTTGTGCTACACGAATTATCTTTGATAAGACATATGATGCATTTAGGGAGAGCATGGAGTTTTCATATTTTCTAATTTACCCCAACACATTAGACCTATTTGAGTTTGATTATGGTTCATATGCTTTGATTAATTCGTTATCTTCACCATGTGATCATCTTGTGAGTATTGTTGAGTATGAGAAAATTTACGAGATTGACTATGGTCCATGTACTCTATTAGACTTGTTACCACTATCCACCAACTATATTGTCACTGTCGTGGTCTTTGATAAGCTAGGTTGTTTTGCTGATTTAAAGGGAAGGAAACCAACAATTTTTGACCCGGGAGGTGTTAACTTGAAAGGAGAAGGAAGGATTCACATGTTGCTGTTCTTGTTGAAAATAGATGATACACGAGGTACGTATGCTTTAGATGCTTTCATTTATGTTTTTAACTTAAGTTTTTGCGATGTAGGTAATGTTTTAGATTTGAGGACAAATCCTTTACAAGAGGGAGGGGATGATATGAATCATGGAACGTCACAAATATCTCAAGGATCAATCTCAAGATCAAAGTTCAAGACAAACATAAAACATCCATTACAAGCCTACATGAGAAAAGTCAAGACAAGCTTTGAAGATCTGAGCATGGAGGCTATGGAAGAGGACTTGATGAACTTTAATTAATGGAAAATACATGTTGAAGAAGAGTATTGAAGACTTGTTCAATCAGAAATGAAGAGAAGAGCAAATTAGGAAAGTTGCATCACTTTTGCAAACTTTCCTTATTTGGACAACTTTCCATATTTGTTCCCGAACTTGCCATATATGATGTCCACGAATTTACAATGTATTCGGATATATTTTAGGCCTTTATTTATCAGTTTTAATGCATAGAATAGTTTAGGAATGATATAATATCTTCTAGGGCAAAACTTTCCTAAAATGCACCATATGCACTTAAGGAAAGATTTGGCAGATTTTGTGCCTCCTTGTAATCCGAATTTCCTTGTTGTTTTTAGGGTTTCTTTGGCTATTTAAAGCCTCATTTGTAACCCTAAATACTAAGAATTCATATGATAATAATATTGCTTTTTGCTTTGCTGAAATTGCTTAGTTTTGTAGCCTTGTTCTTAGGTTGCATGTTTTAGAAACATTCAAGCATAATTTGTTCTAATATGTTTGTGAATTGTTTCGTTCCTGAAATAAGAGAACAAGTTCTCTTATTTCAAGATATTAGATCATTGGAATAATCTTCTTCTTCTTGTATTCCATGGGTTTTACCTTATTGTTCATCGGGGTTTTAGGATTTGCATCTAGGGGTTCTTTGTGCTTTCAAAGGGTTTCTATTTCAATTTCCTAGGGTTTTATATCAAGCTTGTTTCACTCTTCGGACCATATTGATACCAAAGACCTAACGTTTCCCACTTGTCCAAGTTTTCCTCGTGATTTGGACGATCCTAAAGACCGAATAGAGGAACATCTTCTTTGGGAATCCTCTTTTGAACAAAATATCGAAAGAGGATCCTAGCCACTCCAAAAACTTGTTTGTAATTGAAAAGCCAGTTTCAAAGTACTTGCTTCACTCTTCGGACCATATTGATACCAAAGACCTAAGGTTTCGAACTTGTCCAAGTTTTCCTCATGATTTGGTCTATCCTAAAGATCCGAATGGAGGAACATCTTCTTTGGGAATCCTCTTTGGACCAAAATAACGAAAGAGGATCCGAACCACTCCAAAAACTTGTTCGTAATTCAAATGCTTGTTTCAAAGTACTTATTTCACTCTCTAGACCAAAATAAATCCGTAGACATAAGGTTTCCCACTCCAAAAACTTCTTTGTAATTGAAAAGCTTGTTTCAAAGTACTTGTTTCACACTTCGGACCATATTGATACCAAAGACCTAAGGTTTGCTACTTGTCAAAGTATTCCTCATGATTTGGTCCATCCTAATGATCCGAATGGAGGAACATCTTCTTTGGGAATCCTTTTTGGAACAAACTATCGAAAGAGGATCCGAACCACTCCAAAAACTTGTTTGTAATTGAAAAGCTAATTTCAAAGTACATGTTTCACTCTTCGGAACATATTGATACCAAACACCTAAGGTATCCCACTTGTCAAAGTTTTCCTCATGATTTGGTCCATCCTAAAGATCCGAATTGAGGAACATCTTCTTTGGGAATGCTCTTTGGACCAAAATATCGAAAGAGGATCCGAACCACTCCAAAAACTTTTTTGTACTTAAAAAGCTTGTTTCAAAGTACTTGTTTCACTCTTCAGACCATATTGGTAACAAAGACCTAAGGTTTCCCACTTGTCAAAGTTTTCCTCGTGATTTGGTCGATCCTAAATATCCAAATGGAGGAACCTCTTCTTTAGGAATCCTCTTTGGACAAAAATATCGAAAGAGGATCCGAACCACTCCAAAAACTTGTTTGTAATTGAAAAGCTAATTTCAAACTACATGTTTCACTCTTTGAACCATATTGATACCAAACACCTAAGGTATCCCACTTGTCAAAGTTTTCCTCATGATTTGGTCCATCCTAAAGATCCGAATTAAGGAACATCTTCTTTGGAAATGCTCTTTGGACCAAAATATCGAAAGAGGATCCGAACCACTCCAAAAACTTGTTTGTACTTAAAAAGCTTGTTTCAAAGTACTTGTTTCACTCATCGGACCATATTGGTACCAAAGACCTAAGGTTTCCCACTTGTCAAAGTTTTCCTCGTGATTTGGTCGATCCTAAATATCTAAATGGAGGAACCTCTTCTTTAGGAATCCTCTTTGGACCAAAATATCGAAAGAGGTCCGAACCACTCCAAAAACTTGTTTGTAATTCAAATGCTTGTTTCAAAGTACTTATTTCACTCTCTAGACCAAAATAAATCCGTAGACATAAGGTTTCGCACATGTCAAAGTTGTGCTCATGATTTTGTCCATCCTAAAGATCCAAATGGAGGAACCACTTCTTTGGCAATCCTCTTTGGACCAAAATATCGAAAGAGGATCCGAAGCACATCAAAAACTTGTTTGTAATTGAAAAGCTTGTTTCAAAGTACTTGTTTTACTCTTCGGACCATATTGATACCAAAGACCTAAGGTTTCCCACTTGTCAAAGATTTCCTAATGATTTGGTCCATCCTAAAGATCCGAATGGAGGAACATCTTCTTTGGGGATCATCTTTGGACCAAAATATCAAAATAGGATTCGAAGCACTCCAAAAACTTGTTTGTAATAGAAAAGTTTGTTTCAAAGTACTTGTTTCACTCTTTGGACCATATTGATACCAAAGACCTAAGGTTTCCACTTGTCAAAGTTGTGCTCATGATTTGGTCCATCCTAAAGATCCAAATGGAGGAACCTCTTCTTTGGGAATCCTCTATGGACCAAAGTAACGAAAGAGGATCCGAAGCCCTCCAAAATCTTGTTTATAATAAAAAAGCTTGTTCCAAAGTACTTGTTTTACACTTCGGACCATATTGATACCAAAGACCTAAGGTTTCCCACTTGTCCAAGTTTTCCTCATGATTTGGTCCATCCTAAAGATCCGAATGGAGGAACATCTTCTTTGGGAATCCTCTTTGGAACAAAATATCGAAAGAGGATCCGAACCACTCCAAAAACTTGTATGTAATTGAAAGCTTATTGCAAAGTACTTGTTTTACTCTCTAGACGAAATTGAATCCGAAGACCAAAGGTTTACCACTTGTCAAAGTTGTGCTCATTATTTGGTCCATCCTAAAGATCCAAATGGAGGAACCTCTTCTTTGGGAATCCTCTTGGGACCAAAATAACGAAAGAGGATCCAAACCACTCCAAAAACTTGTCTGTAATTGAAAAGCTTAATTCAAAGTACATGTTTCACTCTATAGACCAAAATGAATCCGAAGACATAAGGTTTCCCACTTGTCAAAGTTGTGCTCATGATTTTGTCCATCCTAAAGATCCAAATGGAGGAACCTATTCTTTGGCAATCCTCTTTGGACCAAAATATCGAAAGAGGATCCGAAGCACTTCAAAAACTTGTTTGTAATTGAAAAGCTTGTTTCAAAGTACTTGTTTCATTCTTCGAACCATATTGATACCAAAGACCTAAGGTTTCCCACTTGTCAAAGTTTTCCTCATGATTTGGTCCATCCAAAAGATTCGAATGGAGGAACATCTTCTTTGGGAATCATCTTTGGACCAAAATATCAAAATAGAATCCGAAGCACTCCAAAAACTTTTTTGTAATAGAAAAGTTTGTTTCAAAGTACTTGTTTCACTCTTCGGACCATATTGATACCAAAGACCTAAGGTTTCCCACTTGTCAAAGTTGTGCTCATGATTTGGTCCATCCTAAAGATCCAAATGGAGGAACCTCTTCTTTGGGAATCCTCTTTGGACCAAAATAATGAAAGAGGATCCGAAGCACTCCAAAAACTTGTTTATAATTAAAAAGCTTGTTTCAAAGTACTTGTTTCACACTTCGGACCATATTGACACCAAAGACCTAAGGTTTCCCACTTGTCAAAGTTTTCCTCATGATTTGGTCCATCCTAAAGATCCGAATGGAGGAACATCTTCTTTGGGAATCCTCTTTGGAACAAAATATCGAAAGAGGATCCGAACCACTCCAAAAACTTGTTTGTAATTGAAAAGCTAGTTTCAAAGTACATGTTTCACTCTTCGGACTATATTGATACCAAAGACCTAAGGTATCCCACTTGTCAAAGTTTTCCTCATGATTTGGTCTATCCTAAAGATCCGAATTGAGGAAGATCTTCTTTGGGAATGCTCTTTGGACCAAAATATCGAAAAAGGATCCGAACCACTCCAAAAACATTGTTTGTACTTAAAAAGCTTGTTTCAAAGTACTTGTTTCACTCTTCGGACCATATTGGTACCAAAGACCTAAGGTTTCAAACTTGTCAAAGTTTTCCTCGTGATTTGGTTGATCCTAAAGATCCAAATGAAGGAACCTCTTCTTTAGGAATCCTCTTTGGACCAAAATATCGAAAGAGGATCCGAACCACTCCAAAAACTTGTATGTAATTGAAAGCTTATTTCAAAGTACTTGTTTCACTCTCTAGACCAAATTGAATCCGAAGACCAAAGGTTTACCACTTGTCAAAATTGTGCTCATTATTTGGTCCATCCTAAAGGTCCAAATGGAGGAACCTCTTCTTTGGGAATCCTCTTCTGACAAAAATAAAGAAAGAGGATCCAAACCACACCAAAAACTTGTCTGTAATTTAAAAGCTTAATTCAAAGTACATGTTTCATTCTATAGACCAAAATGAATCCGAAGACATAAGGTTTCCCACTTGTCAAAGTTGTGCTCATGATTTTGTCCATCCTAAATATCCAAATGGAGGAATCTCTTCTTTGGCAATCCTCTTTGGACCAAAATATCAAAGGAGGATTCGAAGCACTTCAAAAACTTGTTTGTAATTGAAAAGCTTGTTTCAAAGTACTTGTTTCACTCTTCGGACCATATTGATACCAAAGACCTAAGAATTCCCACTTGTCAAAGTTTTCCTCATGATTTGGTCCATCCTAAAGATCCGAATGGAGGAACATCATCTTTGGGAATCCTCTTTGGACCAAAATATCAAAATAAGATCCGAAGCACTCCAAAAACTTGTTTGTAATGGAAAAGTTTGTATCAAAGTACTTGTTTCACTCTTCGGACCATATTGATACCAAAGACCTAAGGTTTCCCACTTGTCAAAGTTGTGCAAATGATTTGGTCCATCCTAAAGATCCGAATGGAGGAACATCTTCTTTGGGAATCCTCTTTGGAACAAAATATCGAAAGAGGATCCGAACCACTCCAAAAACTTGTTTGTAATTGAAAAGCTAGTTTCAAGCTACATGTTTCACTCTTCGGACCATATTGATACCAAAAACCTAAGGTATCCCACTTGTCAAAGTTTTCCTCATGATTTGGTCCATCCTAAAGATCCGAATTGAGGAATCTCTTCTTTGGCAATCCTCTTTGGACCAAAATATCGAAAGAGGATCCGAACCACTCCAAAAACTTGTTTGTAATTAAAAAGCGTGTTTCAAAGTACTTGTTTCAGTGTTCGGACCATATTGGTACCAAAGACCTAAGGTTTCCCACTTGTCAAAGTTTTCCTCATGATTTGGTCCATCCTAAAGATCCGAATGGAGGAACATCATCTTTGGGAATCCTCTTTGGACCAAAATATCAAAATAAGATCCGAAGCACTCCAAAAACTTGTTTGTAATGGAAAAGTTTGTATCAAAGTACTTGTTTCACTCTTCGGACCATATTGATACCAAAGACCTAAGGTTTCCCACTTGTCAAAGTTGTGCAAATGATTTGGTCCATCCTAAAGATCCGAATGGAGGAACATCTTCTTTGGGAATCCTCTTTGGAACAAAATATCGAAAGAGGATCCGAACCACTCCAAGAACTTGTTTGTAATTGAAAAGCTAGTTTCAAGCTACATGTTTCACTCTTCGGACCATATTGATACCAAAGACCTAAGGTATCCCACTTGTCAAAGTTTTCCTCATGATTTGGTCCATCCTAAAGATCCGAATTGAGGAACATCTTCTTTGGGAATCCTCTTTGGACCAAAATATCGAAAGAGGATCCGAACCACTCCAAAAACTTGTTTGTAATTAAAAAGCGTGTTTCAAAGTACTTGTTTCAGTCTTCGGACCATATTGGTACCAAAGACCTAAGGTTTCCCACTTGTCAAAGTTTTCCTCGTTATTTTGTCCATCCAAAAGATCCAAATGGAGGAACATCTTCTTTGGGAATCATCTTTGGACCAAAATATCAAAATAGGATCCGAAGCACTCCAAAAACTTGTTTGTAATAGAAAAGTTTGTTTCAAAGTACTTGTTTCACTCTTTGGACCATATTGATACCAAAGACCTAAGGTTTCCCACTTGTCAAAGTTGTGCTCATGATTTGGTCCATCCTAAAGATCCAAATGGAGGAACCTCTTCTTTGGGAATCCTATTTGGACCAAAATAACGAAAGAGGATCCGAAGCACTCCAAAAACTTGTTTATAATTAAAAAGCTTGTTTCAAAGTACTTGTTTCACACTTCGGACCATATTGATACCAAAGACCTAAGGTTTCCCACTTGTCAAAGTTTTCCTCATGATTTGGTCCATCCAAAAGATTCGAATGGACGAACATCTTCTCTGGGAATCATCTTTGAACCAAAATATCAAAATAGGATCTGAAGCAGTCCAAAAACTTGTTTGTAATAGAAAAGGTTGTTCAAAGTACTTGTTTCACTCTTCGGACCATATTGATACCAAAGACCTAAGGTTTCCCACTTGTCAAAGTTGTGCTCATGATTTTGTCTATCCTAAAGATCCAAAAGGAGGAACCTCTTCTTTGGGAATCCCCATTGGACCAAAATAATGAAAGAGGATCCGAAGCACTCCAAAAACTTGTTTATAATTGAAAAGCTTGTTTCAAAGTACTTGTTTCAAACTTCGGACCATATTGATACCAAAGACCTAAGGTTTCCCACTTGTCAAAGTTTTCCTCATGATTTGGTCCATCCAAAAGATTCGAATGGACGAACATCTTCTGTGGGAATCATCTTTGAACCAAAATATCAAAATAGGATCCGAAGCAGTCCAAAAACTTGTTTGTAATAGAAAAGGTTGTTCAAAGTACTTGTTTCACTCTTCGGACCATATTGATACCAAAGACCTAAGGTTTCCCACTTGTCAAAGTTGTGCTCATGATTTTGTCTATCCTAAAGATCCAAATGGAGGAACCTCTTCTTTGGGAATCCCCTTTGGACCAAAATAATGAAAGAGGATCCGAAGCACTCCAAAAACTTGTTTATAATTAAAAAGCTTGTTTCAAAGTACTTGTTTCAAACTTCGGACCATATTGATACCAAAGACCTAAGGTTTCCCACTTGTCAAAGTTTTCCTCATGATTTGGTCCATCCTAAAGATCCGAATGGAGGAACGTCTTCTTTGGGAATCCTCTTTGGAACAAAATATCGAAAGAGGATCCGAACCACTCCAAAAACTTGTTTGTAATTGAAAAGCTAGTTTCAAAGTACATGTTTCACTCTTCGGACTATATTGATACCAAAGACCTAAGGTTTCCCACTTGTCATAGTTTTCCTCATGATTTGGTCCATCCTAATGATCCGAATTGAGGAACATCTTCTTTGGGAATGCTCTTTGGTCCAAAATATCGAAAGAGGTTCCGAACAACTCCAAAAACTTGTTTGTACTTAAAAAGCTTGTTTCAAAGTACTTGTTTCACTCTTAGGACCATATGTGTACCAAAGACCTAAGGTTTCCCACTTGTCAAAGTTTTCCTCGTGATTTTGTCCATCCTAAAGATCCAAATGAAGGAACCTCTTCATTTGGAATCCTCTTTGGACCAAAATATCGAAAGAGGATCCGAACCACTCCAAAAACTTGTATGTAATTGAAAGCCTATTGCAAAGTACTTGTTTCACTCTCTAGACGAAATTGAATCCGATGACCAAAGGTTTACCACTTGTCAAAGTTGTGCTCATTATTTGGTCTATCCTAAATGATATGAATCATCCCAGCCCCAAATATCAAAGAATGGGCAATATTGAAGTCCAAGGTTTCAATCAAGAAAAGATCAAGAATCCGAAGACTAAACGAGTGAAGATTGACTTTCTTGGGCATTTGCAAGGATATTGGGTTACATACTTGACTAATGAAGAAAATGAGTTTAAAACACTACTAAACTCATGGGATATTTGTTTCAAAGAGCTCCAAAGAAAATCGCGCATGAAAACATTCAAACGAGTGAAAATGACATCAAAAATGGCGATTGACACTTGTAGTTTTGTCTATTTTCATCCAATTTCGAATTTTAGTACTTTATTTGAGTTTTATTAATTTAGTTTCATTTATTATTATTATTAATAATGTAATAGGGAAGAATTTACTTTGTTTCCTTAGTTTTTAAAACTTGGAGCCCAAGTTTAGAAGATTAGGAAAACTTTCCTAATTTGAATTAGGAAAGTCTAGTTTTTTGCCTTTTTATCATTAGATCTTTATTTCCCTTGATATTTTCGACCAAGCTAGGGTTTCTTAGGCTATTTAAAGCCTCTTTTGTAAGTTTTACAATCAGAATATCAATGAATGAAAATCGATTTGTTTTGGTTTAAGCTTTTGCTTTGAAAAACCTCTTTGTAATTCATGTTCTTGAATTGCATGTTTAGAGTCATTCAAGTCCAATTGATCATTGTTCTTGTGGAGTGCCTCAACCTTAATTAAAGAAACATATTCTTGAATTAGGGGATTGATCGATTAGGTCATCATCTTCCCAACCTCGCCTAAAGGTTGATTCAAATTGTTAAGGGTTTTCAAGCTTTTCCATTCAAGGGTCCATCATCCGGTTCTTGAATCCGTCAACGCTTGAGGGTTCGTATCACTAAAGATCCAAATGGAGGAACCTCTTCTTTGGGAATCCTCTTTGGACCAAAATAACGAAAGAGGATCCAAACAACTCCAAAAACTTGTCTGTAATTGAAAAGCTTAATTCAAAGTACATGTTTCACTCTATAGACCAAAATGAATCCGAAGACATAAGGTTTCCCACTTGTCAAAGTTGTGCTCATGATTTTGTCCATCCTAAAGATCCAAATGGAGGAACCTATTCTTTGGCAATCCTCTTTGGACCAAAATATCGAAAGAGGATCCGAAGCACTTCAAAAACTTGTTTGTAATTGAAAAGCTTGTTTCAAAGTACTTGTTTCACTCTTCGAACCATATTGATACCAAAGACCTAAGGTTTCCCACTTGTCAAAGTTTTCCTCATGATTTGGTCCATCCAAACGATTCGAATGGAGGAACATCTTCTTTGGGAATCCTCTATGAACCAAAATATCAAAATAGGATCCGAAGCACTCCAAAAACTTGTTTGTAATAGAAAAGTTTGTTTCAAAGTACTTGTTTCACTCTTCGGACCATATTGATACCAAAGACCTAAGGTTTCCCACTTGTCAAAGTTGTGCAAATGATTTGGTCTATCCTCAAGATCCAAATAGAGAAACCTCTTCTTTGGGAATCCTCCTTGGACCAAAATAACGAAAGAGGATCCGAAGCACTCCAAAAACTTGTTTATAATTAAAAAACTTGTTTCAAAGTACTTGTTTCACACTTCGGACCATATTGATACCAAAGACCTAAGGTTTCCCACTTGTCAAAGTTTTCCTCATGATTTAGTCCATCCTAATGATCCGAATGGAGGAACATCTTCTTTGGGAATCCTCTTTGGAATAAAATATCGAAAGAGGATCCGAACCACTCCAAAAACTTGTTTGTAATTAAAAAGCTAGTTTCAAAGTACATGTTTCACTCTACGGACCATATTGATACCAAAGACCTAAGGTATCCCACTTGTCAAAGTTTTCCTACTGATTTGGTCTATCCTAAAGATCCGAATTGACGAACATCTTATTTGGGAATCCTCTTTGGACCAAAATATCGAAAGAGGATCCGAACCACTCCAAAAACTTGTTTGTAATTAAAAAGCGTTTTTCAAAGTACTTGTTTCAGTCTTCGGACTATATTGGTACCAAAGACCTAAGGTTTCCCACTTGTCAAAGTTTTCCTCGTTATTTTGTCCATCCTAAAGATCAGAATGGAAGAACCTCTTCTTTGGGAATCCTCTTTGGACCAAAATATTGAAAGCGGATCCGAACCACTCCAAAAACTTGTTTGTAATTGAAAAGCTTGTTTCAAAGTACTTCTTTCACTCTTCGAACCATATTGATACCAAAGACATAAGGTTTCCCACTTGTCAAAGTTTTGCTCATGATTTGGTCCATCCTAAAGATCCAAATGGAGGAACCTCTTCTTTGGGAATCCTCTTTGGACCAAAATAACGAAAGAGGATCCGAAGCACTCCAAAAACTTGTTTATAATTAAAAATCTTGTTTCAAAGTACTTGTTTCACACTTCGGACCATATTGATACCAAAGACCTAAGGTTTCCCACTTGTCAAAGTTTTCCTCATGATTTGGTCAATCCTAAAGATCCGAATGGAGGAACATCTTCTTTGGGAATCCTCTTTGGAACAAAATATCGAAAGAGGATCCGAACCACTCCAAAAACTTGTTTGTAATTGAAAAGCTAGTTTCAAATTACATGTTTTACTCTTCGGACCATATTGATACCAAAGACCTAAGGTATCCCACTTGTCAAAGTTTTCCTCATGATTTGGTCCATCCTAAAGATCTGAATTGAGGAACATCTTCTTTGGGAATCCTCTTTGGACCAAAATATCGAAAAAGGATCCGAACCACTCCAAAAACTTGTTTGTAATTAAAAAGCGTGTTTCAAAGTACTTGTTTCAGTCTTCGGACCATATTGGTACCAAGGACCTAAGGTTTCCCACTTGTCAAAGTTTGCCTCGTTATTTTGTCCATCCTAAAGATCCGAATGGAGGAACATCTTCTTTGGGAATCATCTTTGGACCAAAATATCAAAATAGGATCCGAAGCACTCCAAAAACTTGTTTGTAATAGAAAAGTTTGTTTGAAAGTACTTGTTTCAATCTTTGGACCATATTGATACCAAAGACCTAAGGTTTCCCACTTGTCAAAGTTGTGCTCATGATTTGGTCCATCCTAAAGATCCAAATGGAGGAACCTCTTCTTTGGGAATCCTCTTTGGACCAAAATAACGAAAGAGGATCCGAAGCACTCCAAAAACTTTTTTATAATTACAAAGCTTGTTTCAAAGTACATGTTTCACACTTCGGACCATATTGATACCGAAGACCTAAGGTTTCCCACTTGTCAAAGTTTTCCTCATGATTTGGTCCATCCTAAAGATCCGAATGGAGGAACATCTTCTTTGGGAATCATCTTTGGAACAAAATATCGAAAGAGGATCCGAACCACTCCAAAAACTTGTTTGTAATTGAAAAGCTAGTTTCAAAGTACATGTTTCACTCTTCGGACTATATTGATACCAAAGACCTAAGGTATCCCACTTGTCAAAGTTTTCCTCATGATTTGGTCCATACTAAAGATCCGAATTGAGGAACATCTTCTTTGGGAATGCTCTTTGGACCAAAATATCGAAAGAGGATCCGAACCACTCCAAAAACTTGTTTGTACTTAAAAAGCTTGTTTCAAAGTACTTGTATCACTCTTCGGACCATATTGGTACCAAAGACCTAAGGTTTCAAACTTGTCAAAGTTTTCCTCGTCATTTGGTTGATCCTAAAGATCCAAATGAAGGAACCTCTTCTTTAGGAATCCTCTTTGGACCAAAATATCGAAAGAGGATCCGAACCACTCCAAAAACTTGTATGTAATTGAAAGCTTATTTCAAAGTACTTGTTTCACTCTCTAGACCAAATTGAATCCGAAGACCAAAGGTTTACCACTTGTCAAAGTTGAGCTCATTATTTGGTCCATCCTAAAGATCCAAATGGAGGAACCTCTTCTTTGGGAATCCTCTTAGGACAAAAATAACGAAAGAGGAACCAAACCACTCCAAAAACTTGTCTGTAATTGAAAAGCTTAATTCAAAGTACATGTTTGATTCTATAGACCAAAATGAATCCGAAGACGTAAGGTTTCACATTTGTCAAAGTTGTGCTCATGATTTTGTCCATCCTAAATATCCAAATGGAGGAACCTCTTCTTTGGCAATTCTCTATGCACCAAAATATCAAAAGAGAATCCGAAGCACTTCAAAAACTTGTTTGTAATTTAAAAGCTTGTTTCAAAGTACTTGTTTCACTTTTCGGACCATATTGATACCAAAGACCTAAGGTTTCCCACTTGTCAAAGTTTTCCTCATGATTTGGTCCATCCTAAAGATCCGTATGGAGGAACATCTTCTTTTTGAATCCTCTTTCGACCAAAATATCAAAATAGGATCCGAAGCACTCAAAAAACTTGTTTGTAATAGAAAAGTTTGTTTCAAAGTACTTGTTTCACTCTTCGGACCATATTGACCTAAGGTTTCCCACTTGTGAAAGTTGTGCAAATGATTTGGTCCATCCTAAAGATCCAAATGGAGGAACCTCTTCTTTGGGAATCCTCTTTGAACCAAAATAACGAAAGAAGATCCGAAGCACTCCAAAAACTTGTTTATAATTAAAAAGCTTGTTTCAAAGTACTTGTTTCACACTTCGGACGATATTTGATATGAATCATGGAACCTCACAAAAAGCTCAAGGATCAATCTCAAGATCAAAGTCAAGACAAGTATAAAACATCCATTACAAGCCTACATGAGAAAAGTCAAGACAAGCTTTGAAGATCTGAGCATGGAGGCTATGGAAGAGGACTTGATAGACTTCAATCTATGGTAAATACATTTGGAAGAAGAGTATTGAAGACTTGTTCAATCAGAAATGAAGAGAAGAGCAAATTAGGAAAGTTGCATCACTTTTGCAAACTTTCCTTATTTGGACCACTTTCCATATTTGTTCCCAAACTTTCCATATATGATGTCCACGAATTTGTGATGTATTTGGACATGTTTTAGGCCTTTATTTATCAGTTTTAATGCTTAGAATAGTTTAGGAAAGATATAATATCTTCTAGGGCAAAACTTTCCTAAAATGCACCAAATGCACTTAAGGAAAGATTTGGCAGATTTTGTGCCTCATTGTAATCCGAATTTGCTAGCTTATTTTTAGGGTTTCTTTGCCTATTTAAAGCCTCTTTTGTAAGCTTTACAATCAGAATATCAATGATTCCAGATGATATGAATCATGGAACCTCACAAAAAGCTCAAGGATCAATCTCAAGATCAAAGTCAAGACAAGTATAAAACATCCATTACAAGCCTACATGAGAAAAGTCAAGACAAGCTTTGAAGATCTGAGCATGGAGGCTATGGAAGAGGACTTGATAGACTTCAATCTATGGTAAATACATTTGGAAGAAGAGTATTGAAGACTTGTTCAATCAGAAATGAAGAGAAGAGCAAATTAGGAAAGTTGCATCACTTTTGCAAACTTTCCTTATTTGGACCACTTTCCATATTTGTTCCCAAACTTTCCATATATGATGTCCACGAATTTGTGATGTATTTGGACATGTTTTAGGCCTTTATTTATCAGTTTTAATGCTTAGAATAGTTTAGGAAAGATATAATATCTTCTAGGGCAAAACTTTCCTAAAATGCACCAAATGCACTTAAGGAAAGATTTGGCAGATTTTGTGCCTCATTGTAATCCGAATTTGCTAGCTTATTTTTAGGGTTTCTTTGCCTATTTAAAGGCCTCATTTGTAGCCCTAAAGACCAAGATTTAACATGATAATAATATTGCTTTTTGCTTAGCCGAAATTACTTAGCTTTGTAGCCTTGTTCTAGGTTGCATGTTTTAGAAACATTCAAGCATAATTTGATATAGTATGTTTGTGAATTGTTTCGATCTTGAAATAAGAACAAGTTCTCTTATTTCAAGATATTAGATCATTGGAATAATCTTCTTCTTCTTGTATTCCATGGGTTTTACCTTATTGTTCATCGGGGTTTTAGGATTTGCATCTAGGGGTTCTTTGTGCTTTCAAAGGGTTTCTATTTCAATTTCCTAGGGTTTCATATCATTTGGTATCAGAGCTTAGGCTCAAGGGAAGATTTCTATCTTACTTGCTTTCTTGTTATTTTAATTTTTCTTGCTTGTTCTTCGTTCATCAAAAATTCCAAAAAAAAAAAAAATAAACACAAAAAAAAAAAACTGTTCCAGAATTTCCTTCTTTAGCTACTGTTTTTGTTCTTTTTCGTATAGTTACTTTCCGAATCTCAAAAAGTCATAAACTAAAAAATTCTTTATCTTTCTGTTGTGATTATTTTTTATTCAGAAACGTTTGTCAAAAAAAAAGTGGAAGATTGAGAAAAATAAAGATCTTCGCAGACTGTCGGATTGTGCAAAAAAAAAAAAAAAAAAAAAAAAAAGTGTTCTTCCTTATTTGCTTGAGTTTCTGGAAAAAAGTGGTTTGAGTTCTTATAGTTCTTGAATAGTTCATCTTAAACTCATCATTTATGCATCTTGAATCCGAAATTATCAAGTTGAATGAACCAAATTTGTTTGTTTCCTAAAAAGCTAGAACTTACCATAAATAGCCAAAACTGTTTTTGGAAAGTTTCAAATCTGCCCATATTTGAATATATGCATCTTTTGTTTTAGGAAAGTATTATTTTCTGATCCAAATTGCTTTAGGAAAGTCTTAACTCGAATTTTTCTCTTTAAGGAAAGTTTATTCTTGCTTATTTTCTTGTTATTCTTTCCTATTTATAAAAATACACCATTTGCAAAATCTGTCTTCTTTTTTTCTTTATCCACCCAAGCTGATTGTTTCTTATTTCTTTATTGATACTTTTTACAAATATCATTAGTATCTTAGTTGTTTGATAGTTGCTAAAGTGTGCTAATAGTTCAAGGTTACATTTAGGCCCTAAAATCTGTTTTTGAGTGCAAACACGAGAGAACGAACATCATCGAGTGTAAACACTTAGGGAGTGATTGAGAGGTCCTATTTTTATTACTAACCTTTTTATTTGCAGCAATGTATCATGAAAGGTTTGATCAAATCAGAAGTAATAGATGTCGAGAGGTAGAACATACTCGGAGCGAAAATAGAGAGGTTTATCATGGAGGGATAGAGCATAGAAGCTTAGGACGTGATAAGCTCAAGGTACCTACTTTTCAAGGAAGATCAAATCCAGAGGTTTACTTGACATGGGAAAGAGATGTTGAGCTTTGTTTCGAAGAACATCCATGTAGTGATTCAAAGAAGGTACAACTTATAACCACTCAATTTTGTGATTATGCACTAACATGGTGGAAACAATTGGTGAACGATAGGAAAAGAAGAACTTTGGAGGATCCAATTGAAACTTGGTGTGAACTCAAATACATAATGAGGAAACGATTTGTACCAGACCGATTTCAAAGAGACCTTGTGCAAAAGTTCGAAGATCTTACACAAGGAAACATGAGTGTTTGTGAGTACTACAATGAGTTTAAATATCTCATGGCTAGGGCTAATATTGAGGAAGATGAAGAGATGACTATGGCATGGTTCTTAGATGGATTAAACTATGAGATTGCTGGCCAAGTTAATGGGTATACATATGTGGAGTTGGATGAAATGGTTCACTATGCCATCAAGATAGAAAAGAGGCTCAAAAGAAGAAGAGATACACGGTATGCTTCTAAACCTATTTCCAATACTACTTCTTCTTATCAAATGGGTGAAAATGATACATTAATGGATAAGAATGGGGCTGCCTATGGCTTGGTAGAGGAAAATGCAAATTTGATTTTAGAGAAGGTCAAGATGATTGAAAGAGAACTTTTAAAATCAAAGGAAGTTTTCAATGCTAGCATGGAGGAGATAAAAGAAGATATTCGTGCTAATGTTTTTGTGGAGGAAACTTGTGAGCTACAAAAGAGTTCAATGTTTGAAAGTAATGAAAACTTTGACAAAAAGAGTGAGTTAAAAGAAAGAGAGATGAGTGATGAAAAAGAAATGAGTGAAATAAGTGAGCAAAAAGAAAGAGAGATGAGTGATAAAAAAGAAATGAGTGCTCAAAAGAATGAGAGTTTTGAGTTTGAAAATAATGAAAGAGAGAATGAAAAGAAAGAGGGCTTTGAGAATACAAAGTGTGAGATATTTGAATGTAGTGAGAAAAAAGAGAGTCAACTGAAGAGTGAGAGCTTGAAAGTTGGATCAAGTGAGGCTAGGAATGAAATCTACCAACCTACATTTGTACTTTTGTACAAAGAGGTTTGTTTTACACTTAACCCATCTTTGCCTAGTATGTTTGTTGAGTTTTTGCAGGAATTTAAAAGGTTGTTCCCTAATGAGATGCCTAGTAATTTCTCATCAATGAAAGGCATAATACATCATGAAGACAACATTCAAGGGGCTACCATTCTCAATAAACCACCATCTCACATGACTCAATGCATGGAAAATACGGTAAAAATGACAATTGTAAAGTATCCTAACCCTATTCTTGATTTTATTCATAACACTTGTTTGGTTGCTAAATTTGATCTCAACTCTCAATTTCTACCACTTCAATTGCATTCTAATGATAAAAATTTGTTTTGTGCTACAAGAGTTAGATCATTTAATGAATTTATGGATAGTATGGATTTTACATCTTATATGCATTTCCCGAATACTTTAAAACTATTTGAGTTTGACTTTTGTTTATGTGATGTGACTGATTTCTTAACTTCACTGTCTAATCTTCTTGTGAATAATATTGAGTATGAGAAAATTTATGAGATTGACTATGGTCCTTTGGGTTCTAATATGTTATTTCAATCTAATATTGTAGCTAGATCTCTTGATGTTTGTTATAGGACAGATTATAAGAAGAGGCTACAAAGAAAAAAATATCATAAGGGGACTGAATGTATGAAACTAATTTTCAAAGAGGGAGATGCATGGAAGTTCAAGGTTTTTGATCCGGGAGGAGTTAGACAATTCAAGGCACTAGAGAGATATCAAGATTTTTACCAATCTGATTTGCAAGGTAAGTATGCTTTAGGTGCTTTTATTTATGTTTTTAACTTAAGTTTTTGCAATGTAGGTAAAGTTTTAGATTCGAGGACGAATCCTTTTCAAGAGGGAGGGGATGATATGAATCATGGAACCTCACAAAAAGCTCAAGGATCAATCTCAAGATCAAAGTCAAGACAAGTATAAAACATCCATTACAAGCCTACATGAGAAAAGTCAAGACAAGCTTTGAAGATCTGAGCATGGAGGCTATGGAAGAGGACTTGATAGACTTCAATCTATGGTAAATACATTTGGAAGAAGAGTATTGAAGACTTGTTCAATCAGAAATGAAGAGAAGAGCAAATTAGGAAAGTTGCATCACTTTTGCAAACTTTCCTTATTTGGACCACTTTCCATATTTGTTCCCAAACTTTCCATATATGATGTCCACGAATTTGTGATGTATTTGGACATGTTTTAGGCCTTTATTTATCAGTTTTAATGCTTAGAATAGTTTAGGAAAGATATAATATCTTCTAGGGCAAAACTTTCCTAAAATGCACCAAATGCACTTAAGGAAAGATTTGGCAGATTTTGTGCCTCATTGTAATCCGAATTTGCTAGCTTATTTTTAGGGTTTCTTTGCCTATTTAAAGGCCTCATTTGTAGCCCTAAAGACCAAGATTTAACATGATAATAATATTGCTTTTTGCTTAGCCGAAATTGCTTAGCTTTGTAGCCTTGTTCTAGGTTGCATGTTTTAGAAACATTCAAGCATAATTTGATCTAGTATGTTTTTGAATTGTTTCGATCTTGAAATAAGAACAAGTTCTCTTATTTCAAGATATTAGATCATTGGAATAATCTTCTTCTTCTTGTATTCCATGGGTTTTACCTTATTGTTCATCGGGGTTTTAGGATTTGCATCTAGGGGTTCTTTGTGCTTTCAAAGGGTTTCTATTTCAATTTCCTAGGGTTTCATATCAATATTGATACCAAAGACCTAAGGTTTCCCACTTGTCAAAGTTTTCCTCATGATTTGGTCCATCCTAAAGATCCGAATGGAGGAACATCTTCTTTGGGAATCCTCTTTGGAACAAAATATCGAAAGAGGATCCGAACCACTCCAAAAACTTGTTTGTAATTGAAAAGCTAGTTTCAAAGTACATATTTCACTCTTCGGACCATATTGATACCAAAGACCTAAGGTATCCGACTTGTCAAAGTTTTCCTACTGATTTGGTCTATCCTAAAGATCCGAATTGACGAACATCTTATTTGGGAATCCTCTTTGGACCAAAATATCGAAAGAGGATCCGAACCACTCCAAAAACTTGTTTGTAATTAAAAAGCGTTTTTCAAAGTACTTGTTTCAGTCTTCGGACAATATTGGTACCAAAGACCTAAGGTTTCCCACTTGTCAAAGTTTTCCTCGTTATTTTGTCCATCCTAAAGATCAGAATGGAAGAACCTCTTCTTTGGGAATCCTCTTTGGACCAAAATATTGAAAGCGGATCCGAACCACTCCAAAAACTTGTTTGTAATTGAAAAGCTTGTTTCAAAGTACTTCTTTCACTCTTCGAACCATATTGATACCAAAGACATAAGGTTTCCCACTTGTCAAAGTTTTGCTCATGATTTGGTCCATCCTAAAGATCCGAATCGAGGAACATCTTCTTTGGGAATCCACTTTGGAACAAAATATCAACAGAGGATCCGAGCCACTCGAAACACTTGTTTGTAATTGAAAAGCTAGTTTCAAAGAACTTGCTTCACTCTTCGGACCATATTGATACCAAAGACCTAAGGTTTCCCACTTGTCAAAGTTTTCCTCATGATTTGGTCCATCCTAAAGATCTGAATGGAGGAACATCTTCTTTGGGAATCCACTTTGGAACAAAATATTGACACAGGATCCGAGCCACTCGAAACACTTGTTTGTAATTGAAAAGCTAGTTTCAAAGTAATTGCTTCACTCTTCGGACCATATTGATACCAAAGACTTAAGGTTTCCCACTTGTCAAAGTTTTCCTCATGATTTGGTCCATCCTAGAGATCCGAATGGAGGAACATCTTCTTTGGGAATCGTCTTTGGACCAAAATAACGAAAGAGGATCCGAACCACTCCAAAAACTTGTTTGTAATTCAAATGTTGTTTCAAAGTACTTGTTTCACTCACTAGACCAAAATAAATCCGAAGACATAAGGTTTCCACTTGTCAAAGTTTTCATCATGATTTGGTCCATCCTAAAGATCCAAACGGAGGAATCTCTTCTTTGGGAATCCTCTTTGGACAAAAATAACGAAAGAACATCCGAACCACTCCAAAAACTTGTTTGTAATTGAAAAGCTTGTTTCAAAGTACTTGTTTCACTCTCTAGACCAAAATGAATACGAAGACATAAGGTTTCCCACTTGTCAAAGTTGTGCTCATGATTTGGTCCATCCTAAATATCCAAATAGCGGAACCTCTTCTTTGGGAATCCTCTTTGGACCAAAATAACGTAAGAGGATCCGAACCACTCCAAAAATTTGTCTGTAATGGAAAAGCTTAATTCAAAGTACATGTTTCACTCTATGGACCACAACGAATCTTAATTCAAAGTACATGATTTGGTCCATCCTAAAGATCCAAATGGAGGAACCTCTTCTTTGGCAATCCTCTTTGGACCAAAATATCAAAAGAGGATCCGAAGCAATTCAAAAACTTGTTTGTAATTGAAAAGCTTGTTTCAAAGTACTTGTTTCACTCTTCAGACCATATTGTTACCAAAGACCTAAGGTTTCCCACTTGTCAAAGTTTTCCTAATGATTTGGTCAATCCTAAAGATCCGAAAGGAGGAACATATTCTTTGGGAATCCTCTTTGGACCAAAATATCAAAAGAGGATCCGAAGCATTCCAAAAACTTGTTTGTAATAGAAAAGCTTGTTTCAAAGTACTTGTTTCACTCTTCATACCATATTGATACCATAGACCTAAGGTTTCCCACTTGTCAAAGTTGTGCTCATGATTTGGTCCATCCTAAAGATCCAAATGGAGGAACCTCTTCTTTGGGAATCCTCTTTGGACCAAAATAACGAAAGAGGATCCGAACCACTCCAAAAACGTGTTTATAATTAAAAAGCTTGTTTCAAAGTACTTGTTTCACACTTCGGACCATATTGATACCAAAGACCTGAGGTTTCCCACTTGTCAAAGTTTCCTCATGATTTGGTCCATCCTAAAGATCCGAATGGAGGAACATCTTCTTTGGGAATCCACTTTGGAACGAAATATCGACAGAGGATTCGAGCCATTCGAAACACTTGTTTGTAATTGAAAAGCTAGTTTCAAAGTACTTGCTTCACTCTTCGGACCATATTGATACCAAAGACCTAAGGTATCCCACTTGTCAAAGTTTTCCTCATGATTTGGTCCATCCTAGAGATCCGAATGGAGGAACATCTTCTTTGGGAATCCTCTTTGGACCAAAATAACGAAAGAGGATCCGAACCACTAAAAAAACTTGTTTGTAATTTAAATGTTGTTTCAAAGTACTTGTTTCACTCCCTAGACTAAAATAAATCCGAAGACATAAGGTTTCCCACTTGTCAAAGTTTTCCTCATGATTTGGTCCATCCTAAAGATCCAAACGGAGGAACCTCTTCTTTGGGAATCCTCTTTGGACCAAAATAACGAAAGAACATCCGAACCACTCCAAAAACTTGTTTGTAATTGAAAAGCTTGTTTCAAAGTACTTGTTTCATGCTTCGGACCATATTGAATCCAACGACCTAACGTTTCCCACTTTTCAAAGTTGTGCTCATGATTTGGTCCATCGTAAAGATCCAAATGGAGGAACCTCTTCTTTGGGAATCCTCTTTGGACCAAAATATAGAAAGAGGATCCGAACCACTCCAAAAACTTGTTTGTAATTAAAAAGCTTGCTTCAAAGTACTTGTTTCACTCTACGAACCGTATTGATACCAAAGACCTAATGTTTCCCACTTGTCAAACTTTTCCTCATGATTTGGTCCATCCTAAAGATCCAAATGGAGGAACATCTTTTTTGGGAATCCTCTTTGGAACAAAATATCGAAAGAGGATCCGAACCACTCCAAAAACTTGTTTGTAATTGAAAAGCTAGTTTCAAAGTACTTGTTTCACTCTTCGTACCATATTGATACCAAAGACCTAAGGTATCCCACTTGTCAAAGTTTTCCTCATGATTTGGTCCATCCTAAGGATCCGAATTGAGGAACATCTCCTATGGGAATCCTCTTTGGACCAAAATATCGAAAGAGGATCCGAACCACTCCAAAAACTTGTTTGTAATTAAAAAGCTTGTTTCAAAGTACTTGTTTCACTCTTCGGACCATATTGATACCAAAGACCTAATGTTTCCCACCTGTCAAAGTTTTCCTCGTTATTTGGTCCATCCTAAAGATCCGAATGGAGGAACCTCTATTTTGGGAATCCTCTTTGGAACAAAATATCGAAAGCGGATCCGAACCACTCCAAAAATTTGTTTGTAATTGAAAATCTTGTTTCAAAGTACTTATTTAACTCTTTGGACCATATTGATACCAAAGACATAAGGTTTCCCAGTTGTCAAAGTTTTCCTCATGATTTGGTCCATCCTAAAGATTCGAATTGAGGAACATCTTCTTTGGGAATCCTCTTTGGACCAAAATATAGAAAGAAGATCCGAACCACTCCAAAAACTTGTTTGTAATTGAAAAGCTTGTTTCAAAGTACTTGTTTCACTCTTCGGACCATATTGATACCAACGACCTAACGTTTCCCACTTGTCAAAGTTGTGCTCATGATTTGGTCCATCCTAAAGATCCGAATTGAGGAACATCTTCTATGGGAATCCTCTTTGGACCAAAATATCGAAAGAGGATCCGAACCACTCCAAAAACTTGTTTGTAATTGAAAAGCTAGTTTCAAAGTACTTGTTTTACTCTTCGGACCATATTGATACCAAAGACCTAACGTTTCCCACTTGTCAAAGTTGTCCTCATGATTTGGTCCATCCTAAAGATCCAAACGGAGGAATCTCTTCTTTGGGAATCCTCTTTGGACTAAAATAACGAACGAAGATCCGAACCACTCCAAAAACTTGTTTGTAATTGAAAATCTTGTTTCAAAGTACTTGTTTCACTCTCTAGACCAAAATGAATCCGAAGACATAAGGTTTCCCATTTGTCAAAGTTGTCCTCATGATTTAGTCCATCCTAAAGATCCAAAAGGAGGAACATCTTCTTTGGGAATCCTCTTTGACCCAAAATATCGAAAGAGGATCCGAACCACTCCAAAAACTTGTTTGTAATTGAAAAGCTTGTTTCAAAGTATATTTTTCACTCTTCGGACCATATTGATACCAAAGACCTAACGTTTCCCACTTGTCTAAGTTTTCCTCGTGATTTGGTCAATCCTAGAAATCCAAATGGAGGAACCTCTTCTTTAGGAATCCTCTTTGGACCAAAATATCGAAAGAGGATCCGAACCACTCCAAAAACTTGTATGTAATTGAAAGCTTATTTCAAAGTACTTGTTTCACTTTCTAGACCAAATTGAATCCGAAGACCAAAGGTTTCCCAATTTTCAAAGTTGTGCTCATGATTTGGTCCATCCTAAAGATCCAAATGGAGGAACCACTTCTTTGGGAATCCTCTTTGGACCAAAATAACGAAAGAGGATCCGAACACTCCAAAAACTTGTTTATAATTAAAAAGCTTGTTTCAAAGTACTTGTTTCACACTTCGGACCATATTGATACCAAAGACCTAAGGTTTTCCACATGTCAAAGATTTCCTTATGATTTGGTCCATCCTAAAGATTCGAATGGAGGAACATCTTCTTTGGGAATCCTCTTTGGAACAAAATATCAAAAGAGGATCCGAACCACTCCAAAAACTTGTTTGTAATTGAAAAGCTAGTTTCAAAGTACATGTTTCACTCTTCGGACCATATTGATACCAAAGACCTAAGGTATCCCACTTGTCAAAGTTTTCCCCATGATTTGGTCCATCCTAAAGATCCGAATTGAGGAACATCTTCTTTGGGAATCCTCTTTGGACCAAAATATTGAAAGAGGATCCGAACCACTCGAAAAACTTGTTTGTACTTAAAAAGCTTTTTTCAAAGTACTTGTTTCACTCTTCGGACCATATTGGTACCAAAGAACTAAGGTTTCCCACTTGTCAAAGTTTTCCTCGTTATTTTGTTCATCCTAAAGATCTGAATGGAGGAACCTCTTCTTTTTCAATCCTCTTTGGACCACAATATCGAAAGCGGATCCGAACCACTCCAAAAACTTGTTTGTAATTGAAAAGCTTGTTTCAAAGTTTTTATTTCACTCTTCGGACCATATTGATACCAAAGACATAAGGTTTCCCACTTGTCAAAGTTTTCCTCATGATTTGGTCCATCCTAAAGATCCGAATTGAGGAACATCTTTAATGGGAATCCTCTTTGGACCAAAATATCGAAAGAGGATCCGAACCACTCCAAAAACTTGTGTGTAATTAAAAAGCTTGTTTCAAAGTACTTGTTTCACTCTTCTGACCATATTTATACCAAAGACCTAAGGTTTCCCACTTGTCAAAGTTTTCCTCTTCATTTGGTCCATCCGAAAGATCCGAATGGAGGAACCTCTTCTTTGGGAATCCTCTTTGGACCAAAATATCAAAAGCGGATCCGAAGTAATCCAAAAACTTGTTTATAATTAAAAAGCTTGTTTCAAAGTACTTGTATCACTCTTCGGACCATATTGATACCAAAGACCTAAGGTTTCTCATTTGTCAAAGTTTTCCTCATGATTTGGTCATCCTAAAGATCTGAATGGAGGAACATCTTCTTTGGGAATCCTGTTTGGAAAAAAATATCGAAAGAGGATCCGAACCACTCCAAAAACTTGTTTGTATTTAAAAAGCTTGTTTCAAAGTACTTGTTTCACTCTTCGGACCATATTGATACCAAAGACCTAACGTTTCCCACTTGTCAAAGTTTTCCTCGTGATTTGGTCGTTCCTAAAAATCAAAATTGAGGAACCTCTTCTTTAGGAATCCACTTTTGGACCAAAATATCGAAAGAGGATCCGCACCACTCCAAAAACTTGTATGTAATTGAAAGCTTATTTCAAAGTACTTGTTTCACATTCTAGACCAAATTGAATCAGAAAACCAAAGGTTTACCACTTGTCAAAGTTGTGCTCATTATTTGGTCCATCCTAAAGATCCAAATGGAGGAACCTCTTCTTTGGGAATCCATTTCGGACCAAGATAATGAAAGAGGATCCAAACAACTCAAAAAACTTGTCTGAAATTGAAAAGCTTAATTCAAAGTACATGTTTCGCTCTATAGACCAAAATGAATCCGAAGACATAAGGTTTCCCACTTGTCAAAGTTGTGCTCATGATTTTGTCCATCCTAAAGATCCAAATGGAGGAACCTCTTCTTTGGCAATCCTCTTTGGACCAAAATATCGAAAGAGGATCCGAATCACTTCAAAAACTTGTTTATAATTGAAAAGCTTGTTTCAAAGTACTTGTTTCACTCTTCGGACCATATTGATACCAAAGACCTAAGGTTTCCCACTTGTCAAAGTTGTGCTCATGATTTGGTCCATCCTAAAGATCCAAATGGAGGAACCTCTTCTTTGGGAATCCTCTTCGGACAAAAATAACGAAAAAGGATCCAAATAACTCAAAAAACTTGTCTGTAATTGAAAAGCTTGTTTCAAAGTACTTGTTTCACTCTCTAGACCAAAATGAATCCGAAGACATAAGGTTTCCCACTTGACAAAGTTGTGCTCATGATTTTTTCCATACTGAAGATCCATATGGAGTAACCACTTCTTTGGGACAAAATATCGAAAGAGGATCCGAAGCACTCCAAAAACTTGTTTGTAATTGAAAAGCTTGTTTAAAAGTAGTTGTTTCACTCTTCGGACCATATTGATACCAAAGACCTAACGTTTCCCACTGGCAAAGTTTTCCTCGTGATTTGGTCGATCCTAAAAATCCAAATAAAGGAACCTTTTCTTTAGGAATCCACTTTGGACCAAAATATCGTAAGATGATCCGAACCACTCCAAAAACTTGTATGTAATTGAAAGCTTATTTCAAAGTACTTGTTTCACTTTCTAGACCAAATTGAATCAGAAGACCAAAGGTTTACCACTTGTCAAAGTTGTGCTCATTATTTGGTCCATCCTAAAGATCCAAATGGAGGAACCTCTTCTTTGGGAATCCATTTCGGACCAAAATAATGAAAGAGGATCCAAACAACTCAAAAAACTTGTCTGTAATTGAAAATCTTGTTTCAAAGTACTTGTTTCACTCTCTAGACCAAAATGAATCCGAAGACATAAGGTTTCCTACTTGACAAAGTTGTGCTCATGATTTTTTCCATCCTAAAGATCCAAATTGATATGAATCATGGAACCTCACAAAAAGCTCAAGGACCAATCACAAGTTCAAAGATCAAGAGAAGCATTGAACATCCATTTACAAGCCTACATTAGAAAAGTCAAGACAAGCTTCGAAGATCCGAGCATGGAGGCTAACAAAGAAGACTTGATGCACATTAATCAATGGAAAATGCATTTGGAAGAAGAGAATTGAAGACTTGTTCAATCAGAAATGAAGAGAAGAGCAAATTAGGAAAGTTGCATCACTTTTGCAAACTTTCCTTATTTGGACCATTTTCCATATTTGTTTCCAAAGTTTCCATATTTGTTCCCAAAATGGTTCCAACGAATTTATGATGTATTTAGACATGTTTTAGGTCTTTTATATTCGTTTTATATGTTTGGAATGAATTAGGAAAGATATTATTCTCTAGGAAAGATTTTCCCCAAAATCTGCCAAATCCATATAAGGCAAGTTTTGGGCAGATTTTATTTTCTTCTTTATTCCGAATTTGCTTGTTATTTTTAGGGTTTCTTAGCCTATTTAAAGGCCTCATTTGTAACCCTAAACATGAAGAATTCATATGATAATAATATTGCCTTTTGCTTTGCTTAAATTGCTTAGTTTTGTAGCCTTGTTCTAGGTTGCATGTTTTAGAAACATTCAAGCATGAATTGATCTATTGTGTTTGTGGATTGTTTCAATCTTGAAATAAGAACAAGTTCTCTTATTTCAAGATCATAGATCATTGGAATAATCTTTCTCTTCTTGTTTTCCAAGGGTTTTACCTTTTTGTTCATGGGGTTTTAGGATTTGCATTTAGGGGTTCTTTGTCTTTCAAAGGGTTTCTATTTCAATTTTCTAGGGTTTCATATCACAAATGGAGGAACCTCTTCTTTGGGAATCCTCTTCGGACCAAAATAACGAAAGAGGATCCAAACAACTAAAAAAACTTGTTTATAATTAAAAAGCTTGTTTAAAAGTACTTGTTTCACACTTCGGACCATATTGATACCAAAGACCTAAGGTTTCCCACTTGTCAAAGTTTTCCTCATGATTTGGTCCATCCTAAAGATCCGAATGGAGGAACATCTTCTTTGGGAATCCTCTTTGGAACAAAATATCGAAAGAGGATCCGAAGCACTCCAAAAACTTGTTTGTAATTGAAAAGCTAGTTTCAAAGTGATATGAAACCCTAGGAAATTGATAAAGAAACCCTTTGATGCACAAAGAACCCCTTAGAAGCAAATCCTAAAACCCCATGAACAAAAAGGTAAAACCTTTGGAAAAACAAGAAAAGAAGATTATTCCAATGATCAAAGACCTTGAAATAAGAGAACTTGTTCTTATTTCAAGATTGAAACAATTCACAAACAAACTAGATCAAGGTTTGCTTGAATGTTCCTAAAACATGCAACCTAAGAACAAGGCTACAAAACTAAGCAATTTTAGCAAAGCAAAAAGCAATATTATTATCATATGAATTCTGAGTCTTTAGGGTTACAAATGAGGCCTTTATATAGGCAAAGAAACCCTAAAAATAAGCTAGGAAATTCGGAATACAAAGAGCACAAAATCTGCCCAAAACTTGCCTTATGTGAAATTGGCAGATTTTGTGGAAAATCTTTTCTAGAGAATAATATCTTTCCTAATCCTTTCCAAACATATAAACTGAATATAAAAGGCCTAAAACATGTCCTTTGGCCATGGGAAACATTAAATAAAAACCCTAAATGCATAAAATAAATAAAAGACTCAAATAAGGAAAGTTGTCAAATATGGAAAGTTTGCAACTTTCTCTCTAAGCTTTATTCTTTGAATCTGATTGCACAACTTATCCAAATTCTTCTTCCAATTGCACATGCCACATGTTGAAGTGCTTTAAGTCTTCTTCCTTAGCCTCAATGTTCCAATCTTCAAAAGACTGCTTGAGTTTGCTCATGTATGCTTGACAATGGATATTCAAAGCTTGTTGCAATTTCTTGGTCTTGGATCTTGTCATTGGCCCTTGAACCATCCTAAGCTTGTCTATCTTGTCTTGTGCTCCA
Organism: Gynostemma pentaphyllum; assembly: GCA_028015215.1. Lineage (NCBI taxonomy): Eukaryota > Viridiplantae > Streptophyta > Magnoliopsida > Cucurbitales > Cucurbitaceae > Gynostemma > Gynostemma pentaphyllum. The sequence goes on along the minus strand of CM051345.1, from coordinate 22,493,231 downwards.
TGATTCATATCATCTCCTCCCTCTTCAAAAGGATTTGTCCTCAAATCTGATTCATCACCTACATCAAAAGGACTTAAGTCGAAACATTAAAAGAAGCACTCACATTATACTCACCTGGAAGATCAATCTTGTAAGCATTGTCATTGATTCTTTCTAGCACTTGGAATGGACCATCTCCTCTTGGATTAAGCTTGGATTTCCTTTGCAATGGAAACCTCTCTTTTCTAAAGTGAACCCAAACCCAATCTCCAGGTTGAAAAACAAGTCTAGTTCGACCCTTATTGATCCTAGAAGCTACTTTGTTGTTTTGCTTCTCAATTCTTTCTCGAACCTCCTTGTGTAGCTTTTGAATCCTGTCAACCTTAGTACTAGCATCAAAACTCACCAAATCAGTAGGTAACATGGGCAATAAATCAATAGGAGTAGTTGGATTAAAATCATAAACAAGTTCAAAAGGAGTGCATTTAGTAGTACTATGGACAGCCCTATTATATGCAAACTCTATGAATGGCAAGCAATCTTCCCAAGTCTTATGGTTTTTATCAATTATAGCCCTAAGCAATGTAACCATAGTCCTATTGACAACCTCAGTTTGACCATCAGTTTGGGGGTGACAAGTAGTAGAGTACATTAATTTAGTCCCAAGCTTACCCCACAAAACCCTCCAAAAATGACTTAGAAACTTAACATCCCTATCACTCACAATGCTTTGAGGAATGCCATGCAATTTAACAACTTCTCTAAAGAACAAGTCAGCAATGTGTTTAGCATCATCAGTTTTAGTACATGCAATGAAATGAGCCATTTTGCTAAACCTATCAACAACAACAAAAATGCTATCTTTTCCCCTTTTTGTTCTCGGCAAGCCTAGCACAAAATCCATAGAAACATCTAACCAAGGTGCTAAAGGAATAGGTAAAGGAGAATACAATCCATGTGGTTTAACCCTAGACTTGGCTGCCTTACATGTAATACAATGAGAACAAACTTTAACTACATCATGCTTCATCTTAGGCCAATAAAAATGCTCATGCAACATGTCATATGTCTTAGCTACCCCAAAATGTCCCATTAAACCTCCACCATGAGCCTCTTTAGTCAAAAGCTCCCTAATAGAACATTTAGGAATACAAAGTTTACCTTTCTTAAAAAGAAAATCATTACACATCACATAGTCATCAAAAGAAGTCCCTCGGCCAATGGAAGCATAAATCTCTCCAAAATCATCATCAAGTGCATAAAGTGTCTTAACATGCTCAAAACCTAAGAACTTAGCATTAAGAGAATTGAAAAGAGCATACCTTCTAGACAATGCATCAGCCACAACATTATCCTTACCTTTCTTGTACTTGATAACATAAGGAAATGTTTCAATGAACTCTACCCATTTTGCATGTCTTTTGTTGAGCTTGTCTTGTCCTTTCAAATGCTTCAAGCTTTCATGATCCGTATGGATGACAAACTCTCTTGGCCATAGGTAGTGTTGCCATGTTTGCAATGCCCTCACCAATACATACAACTCTTTATCATAAGTTGGATAATTCAATGATGCTCCACTCAACTTTTCACTAAAGTACATCACTGGCTTCCCATTTTGCATCAAAACAGCCCCTATGCCTATGCCACTTGCATCACACTCTATCTCAAAAGTCAAATCAAAGTTAGGTAAAACAAGTAGTGGTGCATTACACAATTTATCCTTAAGAGTTTGAAAAGCAGATTCTTGGGCTACTCCCCATGCAAACACAACATTCTTTTTAACCAATTCATTTAAAGGAGAAGCAATGGTGCTAAAGTCTTTTATAAACCTCCTATAAAAACCAGCAAGCCCATGAAAGCTCCTCACTTCACTCACATTTGTTGGGGTTGGCCACTCTTGGATGGCTTTGATCTTTTCCTCATCTACTTCTACCCCCTTATTAGACACAATGATCCCTAAGAACTTTACTCTTTCCATGCAAAAAGAACACTTTTTCAAATTAGCATACAACTTTTCTTTCCTAAGTGTTTCACAAACAGCCCCTACATGCTTTACATGCTCATGCAATGATCTAGAGTAAATGAGAATGTCATCAAAGTAAACTACCACAAATTTACCCAAAAAATCTCTAAGAACATGATTCATTAACCTCATGAATGTGCTAGGTGCATTAGTTAATCCGAAAGGCATTACTAACCATTCATACAATCCAAACTTTGTTTTAAAAGCTGTTTTCCATTCATCCCCCAATTCCATTCTAATTTGATGGTAACCTGATTTTAAATCAATTTTAGTAAAGAGTGTGCAACCATGTAATTCATCAAGCATGTCATCTAATCGAGGGATAGGATGTCTATACTTAATGGTGATCTTATTAATGGCCCTACAATCAACACACATGCGCCAAGTACCATCCTTTTTAGGAACTAACAAAACAGGGACAGAGCAAGGGGAAAGACTTTCTCTTACGTATCCTTTAGCAAGCAACTCCTCAACTTGCTTTTGAATCTCATTCGCCTCGGTTGGATTTGATCTATAGGCTGGCCTATTGGGAATTGAAGCTCCTGGAATGAAGTCAATCTTGTGTTCAATACCTCTGATTGGTGGTAATTCATTAGGCATCTCTTCGGGAAAGACATCTCCATATTGCTGCAAAAGATCAACAAAGACACTAGGCAATTCTTGGTTAAGTTGGTTAGTGATAAAGCAAGATCCTTTGCACAAAAGTACAAGGATTGTTTTGTTTGAAAACAAAGCTCTCTTAACCTCACTAGTTCTTGCAAACAAGCTCACTCCTTTCTTTTGCTCTCTTTTTTCCCTCAAAGTATTTTTATCACTCAAATCTTTTGAATCACTCAATATCTTTTTGTCACTCAATTCTTTTGAATCACTCAATATCTTTTTGTCACTCAATTCTTTTGAATCACTCAATTTCTTTTTGTCACTCAATTCTTTTGAATCACTCAATTTCTTTTTCTCACTCTCAAGCTCTTTCCTTCTCTTTTCTAACTTACATTGATCAATGTATACTTCGGAGCTAGTTAATGGTGTAAGTGTGGTCTTTCTTCCATTCAATGTAAATGAGTACCTATTTAGATAACCATCATGGATTGCCCTTCTATCAAACTGCCATGGCCTTCCAAGTAAGATATCCCCAGCATGCATTGGAACTACATCACACTCCACCTCATCCTTATACTTCCCAAGAGTCATAGAAATTAGAGTCTTTTTGTTCACTTTCAACTCTCCACAATCAGTAAGCCATTGTAGTTTGTAGGGTTTTGGATGGGGTTTGGTTGTTAGGTTTAATCTAGTGACAAGGGTAGAACTCACAGCATTTGTGCAACTCCCACCATCTATGATGACACTACAAGGCACTCCTTCTACATAGCATCTAGTATAGAATAAGTTCTCTCTTTGGTCTTGGTCATTCTCTTTCACTTGTGCACTAAGTACCCTCCTAGACACTAGAGTAACTTTGTTTCCTTCCTCAACACTCCCATCACTTTCCTCCTCAAACTCCATATTTTCATGTTCACTCTCATCATCCCCGGATATGTATTCCCCATTCTCAATAAACATGGTTCTTTTGTTTGGACAATCTTTCATGACATGCCCTAACCCTTGACACTTCCAACATTTGATGTCCCTAGTCCTAGCTTCTTCTATTTTACCCTTACCCTTGAAAGAACTCTCACCCTCCCTCTTTTTATCAAAAATAGTTTTGTCTTTTGGAAATTGGTCCCCTCGACCAGAATATGTGTTTTTGGTGTCTTTTCCCCAAGGTTGGCTAGAAGTGGGTTTAGATGAAGTAGGTTTGGATGAATAGGGTTTAGAATAATACCTTGACTTAGAATCTTCTTGCATATGTGACTCAAATTTAATTGCAAGGTGTAACATTTCCTCCATGTCATAGCAAGAGTGAGCATCAACTTTGTGCCTTAATTCTCTATTCAAGCCCCCCATAAACCTTCCCATGGTAGCTAATTCAGTCTCCTCAATTCCAGCCCTTGATACGAAAACCCTATGGAATTGCTCTTAAAACCCTTAAACTTAACTAAGGACCCCAAAAGATCAAACCATAAAACCCACATATGCCATTCGAAGCAACCCAAGGAAAGGCTAGAAAACAGATTACCTTATGTTGATCTAAAAAATCATGAAACGGACAAACATTACATTCCATCATTTCATGATCCGAGACAATCCACAAGTGGCACGATCATCTCCACTTGAATGACTCTAAACAAGTAATCTAAGACAAGACTACAAAGGGGTGAGGCTCGAGGCTCTCCATTTGCTCCAAAGGCAACCTTTCATTACATTTTCAATCCTCCTCTTTAGGGTTACAAATAAGCCTTTAAATAGGCAAAAGAAACCCTAAAATAAGCTAACAAATTCGAAATAAATGAGAATAAAATCTGCCAAATACTTTCCTTAAGTGCATTTGGTGCATTTTAGGAAAGTTTTGCCCTAGAAGATATTATATGATTCCTAAAATATTCTAAGCATTAATACTGATAAATAAAGGCCTAAAACATGACTAAATACATTGTAAATTCGTTGACACCATATAAGGAAAGTAGAAGACAAATATGGAAAGTGGTCAGACCAAATGATACGAAAACCCTATGGAATTGCTCTTAAAACCCTTAAACTTAACTAAGGACCCCAAAAGATCAAACCATAAAACCCACATATGCCATTCGAAGCAACCCAAGGAAAGGCTAGAAAACAGATTACCTTATGTTGATCTAAAAAATCATGAAACGGACAAACATTACATTCCATCATTTCATGATCCGAGACAATCCACAAGTGGCACGATCATCTCCACTTGAATGACTCTAAACAAGTAATCTAAGACAAGACTACAAAGGGGTGAGGCTCGAGGCTCTCCATTTGCTCCAAAGGCAACCTTTCATTACATTTTCAATCCTCCTCTTTAGGGTTACAAATAAGCCTTTAAATAGGCAAAAGAAACCCTAAAATAAGCTAACAAATTCGAAATAAATGAGAATAAAATCTGCCAAATACTTTCCTTAAGTGCATTTGGTGCATTTTAGGAAAGTTTTGCCCTAGAAGATATTATATGATTCCTAAAATATTCTAAGCATTAATACTGATAAATAAAGGCCTAAAACATGACTAAATACATTGTAAATTCGTTGACACCATATAAGGAAAGTAGAAGACAAATATGGAAAGTGGTCCAAATAAGGAAAGTTTCCAAAATCGCCGAAAACATTCCTAAAATTATTTTTAGCACATTTCTTCTTCAAAGTTTGCTTCTTTACTGAGTATCATGATGTCTTAAAGCTTCTTCTTCAATATTCTTTGTCCACACATCGATTTATAAGATTATCTTATTGATTGACAAGCTTCTCCTCGGTTTACTCTCATTTGACAAGTTTCTTGGCTCTTGAACTTTTGATTGCAAGGCTCCCTGATTCATATCAGCCCTTGTCATCAAGATATCAAGCTCCTTGTAATAGTCTTCTACACTTTTTGAGCCTTGATCAAACCTTTGCAACTTGAACACTATATCTCTTTCATAAGTTGTTGGAATGAACCTCTTCCTCATCATGCCCTTAAGCTCAGCCCATGTCTCTATTTGAGGTTGCCTCTCCCTTCTAAGTTTAGCTTTTAACTGAATCCACCAAACAGAAGCATAATTAGTAAATTCAGTAATTGCTAAAAGTACCTTCCTTTGCTCACTGAAGTTGTTGCAATCAAATATGTGCTCAGTTTGTTCCTCCCATTGCAAGTACTCCTCCGGATCAGTCTTGCCTTGGAATGATGGAATTTTGAACTTGATTCCCTTTAAGTCATCATCTCTAGCAAGAGGAAACTCCCTGTTTGGTCTTTGAACTTGGAACCCTCGGCCTCTTCCTCTTCCTCCTCCATGATGTGCTCTCATTTGATTTCTAGGATCTTCATCAAAAGCATAAGGATCCCACCCTTGTTGTTCATTATGTGCCTCAGCCCCTTGCACAATTTGTTGCTCCCTAGCCTCATTTGGAGCCACATTTTGATTGGCTCTAGGTTGGTTTAAGAGCAAAGCTTGTATTTGAGCACTTAGGTTGGCAATCTCCCTTGTTTGAGCCTCCATCTTCCTATCAACATCCCTTTGTATTTTCAAGATGTAACCTTCCATTGTTTCAGTTTTCTTAATCTCCTCCTTCATATTAGAACAATCTCCTTCAATATTCATGGCTGCAAGAGAAACAAGTTAGTAATGTAAAAATAGGACCTTTCAAATCACTCCCTAAGTGTTTCACTCAAAAAATGTCAATCCACTCGTGTTTGCACTCAAAACAGATTTTACACCCTAAATGAAGCCTTGAACTCTTAGCACACTTTAGTAACTATCAAACAATTAAGATACTAAGAAAGTTTATAAAAAGTAACAATAAAGAAAAAAAGAACAAGCAATTTGGTTGGTTAAGAAAAATAGGACAGATTTTGCAACTATGGTGTATTTTAATAACAAGGAAAGAATAATAAAGAAAATATGCAAGAATAAACTTTCCTAAAAGAGAAAAATTCGAAATTAGACTTCCCTAATGTGTTTTGGATCAGAAAAAATGACTTTAATTGAGCAAGATATGCATATATTTGAATATGGGACAGATTTGAAACTTTCCTAAAACAGTTTTTGCTATTTATGGTAAGTTCTAGCTTTTTAGGAAACAAACAACTTTGGCTCATTCAACTTGATAATTTCGGATTCAAGATGCATAAATGATGAGTTTAAGATGAACTCGTCAAGAACAATAAGAACACTAAACACTTTTTTCCAGAAACTCAAGCAAATAACAAGAACACTTTTTTTTTTATAACAATTTTCTGCACAATCCGACAGTCTGCGAAGATCTATATTTTTCTCAATCTTCCACTTTTTTTTTGACAAACTTTTCTGAATAAAAAATAATCACGACTCAAATATAAACACTTTTATAGTTTATGACTTTCTAAGATTCGGATTGAAACTATACGAAAAATAACAAAAACAGTAGCTAAAGAAGGAAATTCTGGAACAGTTTTTTTTTTTTTTTTTTTTTTTTTTTGGAATTTTCGATGAACGAAGAACAAGCCTAAAAAATTGAAATAACAAGAAAGCAAGTAAGATAGAAATCTTCCCTTGAGCCTAAGCTCTGATACCAAATGATATGAAACCCTAGGAAATTGATAAAGAAACCCTTTGATGCACAAAGAACCCCTTAGAAGCAAATCCTAAAACCCCATGAACAAAAAGGTAAAACCTTTGGAAAAACAAGAAAAGAAGATTATTCCAATGATCAAAGACCTTGAAATAAGAGAACTTGTTCTTATTTCAAGATTGAAACAATTCACAAACAAACTAGATCAAGGTTTGCTTGAATGTTCCTAAAACATGCAACCTAAGAACAAGGCTACAAAACTAAGCAATTTTAGCAAAGCAAAAAGCAATATTATTATCATATGAATTCTGAGTCTTTAGGGTTACAAATGAGGCCTTTAAATAGGCAAAGAAACCCTAAAAATAAGCTAGGAAATTCGGAATACAAAGAGCACAAAATCTGCCCAAAACTTGCCTTATGTGAAATTGGCAGATTTTGTGGAAAATCTTTTCTAGAGAATAATATCTTTCCTAATCCTTTCCAAACATATAAACTGAATATAAAAGGCCTAAAACATGTCCTTTGGCCATGGGAAACATTAAATAAAAACCCTAAATGCATAAAATAAATAAAAGACTCAAATAAGGAAAGTTGTCAAATATGGAAAGTTTGCAACTTTCTCTCTAAGCTTTATTCTTTGAATCTGATTGCACAACTTATCCAAATTCTTCTTCCAATTGCACATGCCACATGTTGAAGTGCTTTAAGTCTTCTTTCTTAGCCTCAATGTTCCAATCTTCAAAAGACTCCTTGAGTTTGCTCATGTATGCTTGACAATGGATATTCAAAGCTTGTTGCAATTTCTTGGTCTTGGATCTTGTCATTGGCCCTTGAACCATCCTAAGCTTCTCTATCTTGTCTTGTGCTCCATGATTCATATCACAAAGTATATGTTTCACTCTTCGGACCATATTGATACCAAACACCTAAGGTATCCCACTTGTCAAAGTTTTCCTCATGATTTGGTCCATCCTAAAGAACCGAATTGAGGAACAACTTCTTTGGGAATCCTCTTTGGACCAAAATATCGAAAGAGGATCCGAACCACTCCAAAAACTTGTTTGTACTTAAAAAGCTTGTTTCAAAGTACTTATTTCACTCTTCGGACCATATTGGTACCAATGACCTAAGGTTTCCCACTTGTCAAAGTTTTCCTCGTTATTTTTTAGATCCTAAAGATCCGAATGGAGGAACATCTTCTTTGGGAATCCTCTTTGGTGCAAAATAACGAAAGTGGATCCGAAGCACTCCAAAAACTTGTTTATAATGAAAAAGCTTGTTCAAAGTACTTGTTTCACTCTTCGGACCATATTGATACCAAAGACCAAAGGTTTCCCACTTTTTTCACTCAAGATTTGGTCCATCCAAAAGATCCGAATGGAGGAACACCTTCTTTGGGAATCCTCTCTGTAACAAAATATCGAAAGAGGATTCAAGTCACTCCAAAAACTTGTTTGTAAATGAAAAGATAGTTTCAAAGTACTTGTTTTACTCTTCGGACCATATTGATACAAAAGACCTAAGGTTTCGAACTTGTCAAAGTTTTGCTCATGATTTGGTCCATCCTAAAGATCCAAACGGAGGAATCTCTTCTTTGGGAATCCTCTTTGAACTAAAATAACGAAAGAAGATCCGAACCACTCCAAAAACTTGTCTGTAATTGAAAAGCTTGTTTCAAAGTACTTGTTTCACTCTCTAGACCAAAATGAATCCGAAGACATAAGGTTTCCCACTTGTCAAAGTTGTGCTCATGATTTTGTCCAACCTAAAGATCCAAATGGAGGAACCTCTTCTTTGGCAATCCTCTTTGGACAAAAATATCGAAAGAGGATCCGAAGCACTTCAAAAACTTGTTTGTAATTGAATAGCTTGTTTCAAAGTACTTGTTTCACTCTTCGGACCATATTGATACCAAAGACCTAAGGTTTTCTACTTGTCATAGTTTTCCTCAGGATTTGGTCTATCCAAAAGATTCAAATGGAGGAACCACTTCTTTGGGAATCCTCTTTGGACCAAAATAACGAAAGAGGATCCGAAGCACTCCAAAAACTTGTTTAAAATTAAAAATCTTGTTTCAAAGTACTTGTTTCACACTTCGGACCATATTGATACCAAAGATCTATGGTTTCCCACTTGTCAAAGTTTTCCTCATGATTTGATCCATCTTAAAGATCCGAATGGAGGAACACCTTCTTTGGGAATCCTCTCTGAAACAAAATATCAAAAGAGGATCCGAACCACTCCAAAAACTTGTTTGTAATTGAAAAGCTAGTTTCAAAGTATATGTTTCACTCTTCAGACCATATTGATAACAAAGACCTAAGGTATCCCACTTGTCAAAGTTTTCCTCATGATTTGGTCCATCCTAAAGATCCGAATTGAGGAACATCTTCTTTGGGAATCCTCTTTGGACCAAAATATCGAAGGAGGATCCGAAGCACTCCAAAAACTTGTTTGTAATTAAAAAGCTTGTTTCAAAGTACTTGTTTCACTCTTCGGACCATATTGATACCAAAGACCTAAGGTTTCCAACTAGTCAAAGTTTTCATCATGATTTGGTCCTTCCTAAAGATCCAAATGGAGGAACATCTTCTTTGGGAATCCTCTTTGGACCAAAATATCGAAAGAGGATCCGAACCACTCGAAAAACTTTTTGTAATTGAAAAGCTTGTTTCAAAGTACTTGTTTCACTCTTCGAACCATATTGATACCAAAGACCTAACGTTTCCCACTTGTTCAAGTTTTCCTCGTGATTTGGTCGATCCTAAAAATCCAAATGGAGGAACCTCTTCTTTAGGATTCCACTTATGACCAAAATATCGAAAGAGGATCTGAACCACTCCAAAAACTTGTATGTAATTGAAAAGCTTAATTCAAAGTACATGTTTCGCTCTGTAGAGCAAACTGAATCCGAAGACATAAGGTTTCCCACTTGTCAAAGTTGTGCTCATGATTTTGTCCATCCTAAAGATCCAGATGGAGGAACCTCTTCTTTGGCAATCCTCTTTGGACCAAAAAATATCGAAAGAGGATCCGAAGCACTTCAAAAACTTGCTTGTAATTGAAAAGCTTGTTTCAAAGTACTTGTTTCACTCTTCGGACCATATTGATACCAAAGACCTAAGGTTTCCCACTTGTCAAAGTTTTCCTCACGATTTGGTCCATCCTAAAGATCCGAATGGAGGAACATCTTCTTTGGGAATCCTCTTTGTACCAAAATAGCAAAATAGGATCCGAAGCACTCCAAAAACTTGTTTGTAATAGAAAAGCTTGTTTCAAAGTATTTGTTTCACTCTTCGGACCATATTGATACCAAAGACCTAAGGTTTCCCACTTGTCAAAGTTGTGCTCATGATTTGCTCCATCCAAAAGATCCAAATGGAGGAACCACTTCTTTGGGAATCCTCTTTGGACCAAAATAACGAAAGAGGATCCGAAGCACTCCAAAAACTTGCTTATAATTAAAAAGCTTGTTCCCAAGTACTTGTTTCACACTTCGGACCATATTGACACCAAAGACCTAAGATTTCTCACTTGTCAAAGTTTTCCTCATGATTTGGTCCATCCTAAATATCCGAATGGAGGAACATCTTCTTTGGAAATCCTCTTTGGAACAAAATATCGAAAGAGGATCCGAACCACTCCAAAAACTTGTTTGTAATTGAAAATCTAGTTTCAAAGTATATGTTTCACTCTTCGGACCATATTGATACCAAACACCTAAGGTATCCCACTTGTCAAAGTTTTCCTCATGATTTGGTCCATCCTAAAGATCCGAATTGAGGAACATCTGCTTTGGGAATCCTCTTTGGACCAAAATATCGAAAGAGGATCCGAACCACTCCAAAAACTTGTTTGTACTTAAAAAGCTTGTTTCAAAGTACTTGTTTCACTCTTCGGACCATATTGGTACCAAAGACCTAAGGTTTCCCACTTGTCAAAGTTTTCCTCGTTATTTTGTCCATCCTAAAGATCCGAATGGAGGAACCTCTTCTTTGGGAATCCTCTTTGGACCAAAATATCGAAAGCGGATCGGAACCACTCTAGAAACTTGTTTGTCATTGAAAAGCTTGTTTCAAAGTACATATTTCACTCTTCGGACCATATTGATACCGAAGACATAAGGTTTCCCACTTGTCAAAGTTTTCCTCATGATTTGGTCCATCCAAAAGATCTGAATTGAGGAACATCTTCTATCCGAATCCTCTTTGGAGCAAAATATCGAAAGAGGATCCGAACCACTCCAAAAACTTGTGTGTAATTAAAAAGCTTGTTTCAAAGAACTTGTTTCACTCTTCGGACCATATTGATACCAAAGACCTAAGGTTTCCCACTTGTCAAAGTTTTCCTCGTTATTTGGTCCATCCGAAAGATCCGAATGCAGGAACCTCTTCTTTGGGAATCCTTTTTGGACCAAAATATCGAAAGCGGATCCGAAGCACTCCAAAAACTTGTTTATAATTAAAAAGCTTGTTTCAAAGTACTTGTTTCACTCTTCGGACCATGATGATACCAAAGACCTAAGGTTTCCCACTTGTCAAAGTTTTACTCATGATTTGGTCCATCCTAAAGATCCGAATGGAAGAACATCTTCTTTGGGAATCCTATGAGGAACAAAATATCGAAAGAGGATCCGAGCCACTCCAAAAACTTGTTTGTAATTGAAAAGCTAGTTTCAAAGTACTTGCTTCACTCTTCGGACCAAATTGATACCAAAGACCTAAGGTTTCCCACTTGTCAAAGTTTTCCTCATGATTTGGTCCATCCTAAAGATCTGAATGGAGGAACCTCTTCTTTGGGAATCCTCTTTGGACCAAAGTATCGAAAGCGGATCCGAAGAACTCCAAAAACTTGTTTATAATTAAAAAGCTTGTTTCAAAGTACTTGTTTCACTCTTCGGACCATATTGATACCAAAGACCTAATGTTTCTCACTTGTCAAAATTTTCCTCATTATTTGGTCAATCCTAAAGTTCCGAATGGAGGAACATCTTCTTTGGGAATACTCTTTGGAACAAAATATCGAAAGAGGATCTGAACCACTCCGAAAACTTGTTTGTAATTGAAAAGCTTGTTTCAAAGTACTTGTTTCACTCTCAAGACCAAAATGAATGCGAAGACATAAGGTTTCCCACTTGTCAAAGTTGTGCTCATGATTTTCTCCATACTAAAGATCTAAATGGAGTAACCTCTTCTTTGGGAATCCTCTTTGGACCAAAATATCGAAAGAGGATCCGAAGCACTTCAAAAACTTGTTTGAAATTGAAAAGCTTGTTTCAAAGTACTTGTTTCACATTTCGGACCATATTGAAACGAAAGACCTAACGTTTCCCACTTGTCAAAGTTGTGCTCAAGATTTGGTCCATCCTAAAGATCCAAATGAAGAAACCTCTTCTTTGGGAATCCTCTTTGGTCCATAATAACGAAAGTGCATCCGAATCACTCCAATAACTTGTATATAATTAAAAAGCTTGTTTCAAAGTACTTGTTTCAATCTTCGGACCATATTGATACCAAAAGCCTAAGGTTTCCCACTTGTCAAAGTTTTCCTCAAGATTTGGTCCATCCTAAAGATCCGAATGGAGGAACATCTTCTTTGGGAATCCTCTTTGACACAAAATATCGAAAGACGATCTGAACCACTCCAAAAAATTGTTTGTAATTGAAAAGCTAGTTTCAAAGTACTTGTTTCACTCTTCGGATCATATTGATACCAAAGACCTATGGTTTCCCAATTGTCAAAGTTTTCCTCATGATATGGTCCATCCTAAAGATCCGAATGGAGGAACATCTTCTTTGTGAATCGTCCTAGGATCAAAATATCGAAAGAGGATCCGAACCACTAAAAAAACTTGTTTGTAATTAAAAAGCTTGTTTAAAAATACTTGTTTCACTCTTCGGACCATATTGATACCAAAGACCTAATGTTTCCCACTTGTCAAAGTTTTCCTCATGATTTGGTCCATCCTAAGGATAAAAATGGAGGAACGTCTTCTTTAAGAATCCTCTTTGGGCCAAAATAACGAAAGAGGATCCGTACCACTCCAAAAACTTGTTTATAATTAAAAAGCTGGTTTCAAAGTACTTGTTTCTCTCTTCGGACCATATAGATACCAAAGACCTAAGGTTTCCCACTTGCGAAAGTTTTCTTCATGATTTGGTCCATCCTAAAGATCCGAATGGAGGAACATCTTCTTTGGGAATCCTCTTTGGACCAAAATATCGAATGAGGATCCGAACCACCCCAAAAACTTGTTTGTAATTGAAAAGCTTGTTTCAAAGTACTTGCTTCACTCTTCGGATCATATTGATAGCAAAGACCTAAGGTTTCCCACTTGTCAAAGTTTTCCTCATGATTTGGTCCATCCTAAAGATCCGAATGGGGGAACATCTTCATTGGGAATCCTCTTTGGACCAAAATATCGAAAGAGGATCCGAAGCACTCCAAAAACTTGTTTGTAATTAAAAAGCTTGTTTAAAAGTACTTGTTTCACTCTTCGGACCATATTGATACCAAGGACCTAATGTTTCCCACTTGTCAAAGTTTTCCTCATGATTTGGTCCATCCTAAGGATCCAAATGGAGGAACGTCTTCTTTAAGAATCCTCTTTGGGCCAAAATAACGAAAGAGGATCCGTACCACTCCAAAAACTTGTTTATAATTAAAAAGCTTGTTTCAAAGTACTTGTTTCTCTCTTCGGACCATATAGATACCAAACACCTAAGGTTTCCCACTTGCGAAAGTTTTCTTCATGAATTGGTCCATCCTAAAGATCCGAATGGAGGAACATCTTCTTTGGGAATCCTCTTTGGACCAAAATATCGAATGAGGATCCGAACCACCCCAAAAACTTGTTTGTAATTGAAAAGCTTGTTTCAAAGTACTTGCTTCACTCTTCGGATCATATTGATAGCAAAGACCTAAGGTTTCCCACTTGTCAAAGTTTTCCTCATGATTTGGTCCATCCTAAAGATCCGAATGGGGGAACATCTTCATTGGGAATCCTCTTTGGACCAAAATATTGAAAGAGGATCCGAAGCACTCCAAAAACTTGTTTGTAATTGAAAAGCTTGTTTTAAAGTACTTGTTTCACTATTCGGACCATATTGATACCAAGGACCTAAGGTTTCCAACTTGTCAATGTTTTCCTCATGATTTGGTCCATCCTAAAGATCCATATGGAGGAATCTCTTCTTTGGGAATCCTCTTTGGACCAAAATAACGAAAGAAGATCCGAACAACTCCAAAAACTTCTTTGTAATTGAAAAGCTTGTTTCAAAGTACTTATTTCACTCTTTGGACCATATTGATACCATGGGCCTGAGGTTTCCCACTTGTCAAAGTTTTCCTCATGATTTTGTCCATCCTAAAGATCCAAATGGAGGAATCTCTTCTTTGGGAATCCTCTTTGAACCAAAATAAGGAAAGAAGATCCGAACCTCTCCAAAAACTTCTTTGTAATTGAAAAGCTTGTTTCAAAGTACTTGTTTCACTCTTAAGACCAAAATGAATCCGAAGACATAAGGTTTCCCACTTGTCAAAGTTTTCCTCATGATTTGGTCCATCCTAAAGATCCGAATGGGGGAACATCTTCATTGGGAATCCTCTTTGGACCAAAATATTGAAAGAGGATCCGAAGCACTCCAAAAACTTGTTTGTAATTGAAAAGCTAGTTTCAAAGTACTTGTTTCACTCTTCGGACCATATTGATAACAAAGACTTAAGGTATCCCACTTGTCAAAGTTTTCCTCATGATTTGGTCCATCCTAAAGATCCGAATGGAGGAACATCTTCTTTAGGAATCCTCTTTGGACCAAAATATCGAAAGAGGATCTCAACCACTCCAAAAACTTGTTTGTAATTGAAAAGCTTGTTTCAAAGTACTTGTTTCACTCTTCGGACCATATTGATACCAAAGACCTAAGGTTTCACACTTGTCAAAGTTTTCCTCGCTATTTGGTCCATCCTAAAGATCTGAATGGAGGAACCTCTTCTTTGGGAATCCTCTTTGGACCAAAATATCGAAAGAGGATCCCAACCACTCCAAAAACTTGTTTGTAAATAAAAAGCTTGTTTCAAAGTACTTGTTTCACTCTTCGGACCATATTGATACCAAAGACCTAAGGTTTCACACTTGTCAAAGTTTTCCTCGTTATTTAGTCCATACTAAAGATCCGAATAGAGGAACCTCTTCTTTGGGAATCCTCTTTGGACCAAAATATCGAAAGCAGATCCGAACCATTCCAAAAACTTGTTTGTAAATTAAAAGCTTGTTTCAAAGTACTGATTTCACTCTGCGGACCATATTGATACCAAAGACATAAGGTTTTCCACTTGTCAAAGTTTTCCTCATAATTTAGTCCATCCTAAAGATCCGAATTGAGGAATATCTTCGTTGGGAATCCTCTTTGTACCAAAATATCGAAAGAAGATCCGAACCACTCCAAAAACTTGTTTGTAATTGAAAAGCTTGTTTCAAAGTACTTGTTTCCCGCTTCGGACCATATTGATACCAAAGACCTAATGTTTCCCACTTGTCAAAGTTGTGCTAGTGATTTGGTCCAATCTAAAGATCCAAATGGAGGAACCTTTTCTTTGGGAATCATCTTTGGACCAAAATATCGAAAGAGGATCCGAACCACTCCAACAACTTGTTTGTAATTAAAAAGCTTGTTTCAAAGCACTTGTTTCACTCTTCGGACCATATTGATACCAAAGACCTAATGTTTCCCACTTGTCAAAGTGGTGCTCATGATTTGGTCCATCCTAAAGATCCAAATGGAGGATTCTCTTCTTTGGTTATCCTCTTTGGACCAAAATAACGAAAGAGGATCCGTACCACTCCAAAAACTTGGTTGTAATTGAAAAGCTTGTTTAAAAGTACTTGTTTCACGCTCAAGACCAAAATGAATCCGAAGACATAAGGTTTCCCACTTGTCAAAGTTGTGCTCATGGATTTTTCCATACTAAAGATCCAAATGGAGTAACCTCTTCTTTTGGAATCCTCTTTGGACCAAAATATCGAAAACGGATCGGAACCACTCAAAAAACTTGTTTGTAATTAAAAAGTTTGTTTCAAAGTACTTGTTTCACTCTTCGGACCATATTGATACCAAAGACCTAAGGTTTCCCAGTTGTCAAAGTTTTCCTCATGATTTGGTCCATCCTAAAGATCCGAATGGAGGAACCTCTTCTTTGGGAATCCTCTTTGGACCAAAATAACGAATGAGGATCCGAAGCACTCCAAAAACTTGTTTATAATTGAAAAGCTTGTTTTAAAGTACTTGTTTTACACTTCGGACCATATTGATACCAAAGACCTAAGGTTTCCCACTTGTCAAATTTTTCCTCATGCTTTGGTCCATCCTAAAGATCCGAATGGAGGAACATCTTCCTTGGGAATCCTCCTTGGAACAAAATATCGAAAGAGGATCCGAACCACTCCAAAAACATGTCTGTAATTGAAAAGCTTGTTTCAAAGTACTTGTTTCACTCTTCGGACCATATTGATACCAAAGACCTAAGGTATCCCACTTGTCAAAGTTTTCGTCATGATTTGGTCCATCCTAAAGATCCGAATTGAGGAACATCTTATTTGGGAATCCTCTTTGGACCAAAATATCGAAAGAGGATCCGAACCACTCCAAAAACTTGTTTGTAATTAAAAAGCTTGTTTCAAAGTACTTGTTTCACTCTTCGGACCATATTGATACCAAAGACCTAAGGTTTCCCACTTGTCAAAGTTTTCCTCGTTATTTGGTCCATCCTAAAGATCCGAATGGAGGAACCTCTTCTTTGGGAATCCTCTTTGGACCAAAATATCGAAAGCGGATCCGAACCATTCCAAAAACTTGTTTGTAATTGAAAAACTATTTTCAAAGTACTTATTTCACTCTGCGGACCATATTGATACCAAAGACATAAGGTTTCCCACTTGTAAAAGTTTTCCTCATGATTTGGTCCATCCTAAAGATCCGAATTGAGGAATATCTTCTTTGGGAATCCTCTATGGACCAAAATATCGAAAGAAGTTCCGAACCACTCCAAAAACTTGTTTGTAATTGAAAAGCTTGTTTCACGCTTCGGACCATATTGATACCAAACACCTAAGGTTTCCTACTTGTCAAAGTTTTCCTCATGATTTGGTCCATCCTAAAGATCCGAATGGAGGAACATCTTCTTTGGGAATCCTCTTTGGACCAAAATATTGAAAGCGGATCCGAACCACTCCAAAAATTTGTTTGTAATTGAAAAATTTGTTTCAAAGTACTTGTTTCACACTTCGGACCATATAGATACCAAAGACATAAGGTTTCCCACTTGTCAAAGTTTTCCTCATGATTGGGTCCATCCAAAAGATTCGAATTGAGGAACATCTTCTTTGGGAATCCTCTTTGGACCAAAATATCGAAAGAAGATCCGAACCACTCCAAAAACTTGTTTATAATTAAAAAGCTTGTTTCAAATTACTTGTTTCACACTTCGGACCATATAGATACCAAAGACCTAAGGTTTCCCACTTGTCAAAGTTTTCCTCATGATTTGGTCCATCCTAAAGATCCGAATTGAGGAACATTTTCTTTGGGAATCCTCTTTGGACCAAAATATCGAAAGAGGATCCGAACCACTCCAAAAACTTGTTTGTAATTGAAAAGCTTGTTTCAAAGAACTTGTTTCACTCTTCGGACCATATTGATACCAAAGACCTAAGGTTTCCCACTTGTCAAAGTTTTCCTCGTTATTTGGTCCATCCTAAAGATCCAAATGGGGAACCTCTTCTTCGGGAATCCTCTTTGGACCAAAATATTGAAAGCGGATCCGAACAACTCCAAAAAGTTGTTTGTAATTGAAAAGCTTGTTTCAAAGTACTTGTTTCACTCTTCGGACCATATTGATACCAAAGTCCTAAGGTTTCCCACTTGTCAAATTTGTGCTCATGATTTGGTCTATCCTAAAGATCCGAATGGAGGAACCTCTTCTTTGGGAATCCTCTTTGGACCAAAATAATGAAAGAGGATCCGAACCACTCCAAAAACTTGTTTATAATTAAAAAGCTTGTTTCAAAGTACTTGTTTCACACTTCGGACCATATAGATACCTAAGATCTAAGGTTTCCCACTTGTCAAAGTTTTCCTCATGATTTGGTCCATCCTAAAGATCCGAATGGAGGAATCTCTTCTTTGGGAATCCTCTTTGGACCAAAATATTTAAAGCGGATTCGAACCACTCCAAAAACTTGTTTGTAATTGAAAAATTTGTTTCAAAGTACTTGTTTCACTCTTCGGACCATATTGATATCAAAGACCTAAGCTTTACCACTTGTCAAAGTTTTTCTCGTTATTTGGTCCATCCTAAAGATCCGAATGGAGGAACCTCTTCTTTGGGAATCCTCTTGGGACCAAAATAACGAAAGAGAATCCGAACCACTCCAAAAACTTGTTTATAATTAAAAAGCTTATTTCAAAGTACTTGTTTCACTCTACGGACCATATTGATACCAGAGACTAAAGGTATCCCACTTGTCAAAGTTTTCCTCATGATTTGGTCCATCCTAAAGATCCGAATTGAGGAACATCTTCTATGGGAATCCTCTTTGGACTAAAATATCGAAAGCGGATCCGAACCACTCCAAAAACTTGTTTATAATTAAAAAGCTTGTTTCAAAGTACTTGTTTCACACTTCGGACCATATAGATACCAAAGACCTAAGGCTTCCCACTTGTCAAAGTTTTCCTCATGATTTGGTCCATCCTAAAGATTCGAATGGAGGAACATCTTCTTTCGGAATCCTCTTTGGACCAAAATATCGAAAGAGGATCTGAACCACTCCAAAAACTTGTTTGT
This sequence comes from Gynostemma pentaphyllum, assembly GCA_028015215.1. Lineage (NCBI taxonomy): Eukaryota > Viridiplantae > Streptophyta > Magnoliopsida > Cucurbitales > Cucurbitaceae > Gynostemma > Gynostemma pentaphyllum. Next base: position 22,474,244 of record CM051345.1, on the reverse strand, counting down.
AATTGAAAAGCTAGTTTCAAATTACTTGTTTCACTCTTCGGACCATAATGATACCAAAGACCTAAGGTTTCACACTTGTCAAAGTTTTCCTCGTTATTTGGTCCATCCTAAAGATCCGAATGGAGGAACCTCTTTTTTGGGAATCCTCTTTGGACCAAAATATCGAAAGAGGATCCAAACCACTCCATAAACTTGTTTGTAATTAAAAAGCTTGTTTCAAAGTACTTGTTTCACACTCCGGACCATATTGATACCAAAGACCTAAGGTTTCCCACTTGTCAAATTTTTCCTCATCATTTGGTCCATCCTAAAGATCCGAATGGAGGAACATCTTCCTTGGGAATCCTCCTTGGAACAAAATATCGAAAGAGGATCCGAACCACTCCAAAAACATGTTTGTAATTGAAAAGCTAGTTTCAAAGTACTTGTTTCACTCTTCGGTCCATATTGATACCAAAGACCTAAGGTATCCCACTTGTCAAAGTTTTCCTCATGATTTGGTCCATCCTAAAGATCCGAATTGAGGAACATCTTATTTGGGAATCCTCTTTGGACCAAAATATAGAAAGAGGATCCGAACCACTCCAAAAACTTGTTTGTAATTAAAAAGCTTGTTTCAAAGTACTTGTTTCACTCTTCGAACCATATTGATACCAAAGACCTAAGGTTTCCCACTTGTCAAAGTTTTCCTCGTTATTTGGTCCATCCTAAAGATCCGAATGGAGGAACCTCTTCTTTGGGAATCCTCTTTGGACCAAAATATCGAAAGCGGATCCGAACCATTCCAAAAACTTGTTTGTAATTGAAAAACTATTTTCAAAGTACTTATTTCACTCTGCGGACCATAAAGATACCAAACACCTAAGGTTTCCCACTTGTAAAAGTTTTCCTCATGATTTGGTCCATCCTAAAGATCCGAATTGAGGAACATCTTCTTTGGGAATCCTCTTTGGACCAAAATATCGAAAGAAGTTCCGAACCACTCCAAAAACTTGTTTGTAATTGAAAAGCTTGTTTCACGCTTCGGACCATATTGATACCAAACACCTAAGGTTTCCTACTTGTCAAAGTTTTCCTCATGATTTGGTCCATCCTAAAGATCCGAATGGAGGAACATCTTCTTTGGGAATCCTCTTTGGACCAAAATATTGAAAGAGGATCCGAACCACTCCAAAAACTTGTTTGTAATTGAAAAATTTGTTTCAAAGTAGTTGTTTCACACTTCGGACCATATAGATACCAAAGACATAAGGTTTCCCACTTGTAAAAGTTTTCCTCATGATTGGGTCCATCCTAAAGATTCGAATTGAGGAACATCTTCTTTGGGAATCCTCTTTGGACCAAAATATCGAAAGAAGATCCGAACCACTCCAAAAACTTGTTTATAATTAAAAAGCTTGTTTCAAAATACTTGTTTCACACTTCGGACCATATAGATACCAAAGACCTAAGGTTTCCCACTTGTCAAAGTTTTCCTCATGATTTGGTCCATCCTAAAGATCCGAATTGAGGAAAAACTTCTTTGGGAATCCTCTTTGATCCAAAATATCGAAAGAGGATCTGAACCACTCCAAAAACTTGTTTGTAATTGAAAAGCTTGTTTCAAAGTAGTTGTTTCATTCTTCGGACCATATTGACACCAAAGACCTAAGGTTTCCCACTTGTCAAAGTTTTCCTCGTTATTTGGTCCATCCTAAAGATCCAAATGGGGAACCTCTTCTTTGGGAATCCTCTTTGGACCAAAATATTGAAAGCGGATCCGAACAACTCCAAAAAGTTGTTTGTAATTGAAAAGCTTGTTTCAAAGTACTTGTTTCACTCTTCGGACCATATTGATACCAAAGTCCTAAGGTTTCCCACTTGTCAAACTTGTGCTCATGATTTGGTCCATCCTAAAGATCCGAATGGAGGAACCTCTTCTTTGGGAATCCTCTTTGGACCAAAATAACGAAAGAGGATCCGAACCACTCCAAAAACTTGTTTATAATTAAAAAGCTTGTTTCAAAGTACTTGTTTCACACTTCGGACCATATAGATACCTAAGACCTAAGGTTTCCCACTTGTCAAAGTTTTCCTCATGATTTTGTCCATCCTAAAGATCCGAATGGAGGAATCTTTTATTTGGGAGTCCTCTTTGGACCAAAATATTGAAAGCGGATCCGAACCACTCCAAAAACTTGTTTGTAATTGAAAAATTTGTTTCAAAGTACTTGTTTCTCTCTTCAGACGATATTGATATCAAAGACCTAAGGTTTCCCACTTGTCAAAGTTTTTCTCGTTATTTGGTCCATCCTAAAGATCCAAATGGAGGAACCTCTTCTTTGGGAATTCTCTTTGGACCAAAATAACGAAAGAGAATCCGAACCACTACAAAAACTTGTTTATAATTAAAAAGCTTGTTTCAAAGTACTTGTTTCACTCTTCGGCCCATATTGATAACAAAGACCTAAGTTTCCCACTTGTCAAACTTGTGCTCATGATTTGGTCCATCCTAAAGATCCAAATGGAGGAACATCTTCTTTGGGAATACTCTTTGGACCAAAATGACGAAAGAGGATCCGAACCACTCCAAAAACTTGTTTATAATTAAAAAGCTTAATTCAAAGTACTTGTTTCACACTTCGGACCATATAGATACCTAAGACCTAAGGTTTCCCACTTGTCAAAGTTTTCCTCATGATTTGGTCCATCTTAAAGATCCGAATGGAGGAATCTCTTCTTTGGGAATCCGCTTTGGACCAAAATATTGAAAGCGGATCCGAACCACTCCAAAAACTTGTTTGTAATTGAAAATCTTGTTTCAAAGTACTTGTTTCACTCTTCGGACCATATTGATATCAAAGACCTAAGGTTTCCCACTTGTCAAAGTTTTTGATATGAATCATGGAGCCTTAATGTTGATCTAATGATACGAAAACCCTTTCGAAATGCTCTTAGAACCCTTAAACTTAACTAAGGACCCTAAAAGTTCTAGAACAAAGAACCCACATATGCCATTTGACACAACCCAAGGAAAAAGGCTAGAAGATGATTAGCCTTATGATCAATGATCTTAAGACAAGAATTGAATTTCTTGTTCTAGATTCGAATCAATCCACCAATTTAGAATGATCAATCCTAAAGGCTTGATTCTACAGCCACCCTAAACACAAGGAATGACAAGATGAAAAGTTGAACAACTCACAACAATTCAAAGAAAAAGCTCTCAATGAGACTTTGGATTTTTAATTCAATCATAATCTGATTGTTTACAATCTGAAACATGGATATATAAGCCTTACAAAACAAAGGGAAAAACGAAATTGACATAAATGAAAGGAAATGAAACAGCTACAACCTTAAAGTCTTACAAAAATAACCGAAAATGGTCTTAACTATGCAAACTTGTAACTGAAATTAGAAGAGTTACAAATCTGATTTCAAAGTCTTTGTAACTCAAAATCCTTGACCACATGTGTTTATGAGAGTCTTAAATGAAACCTTAGGATGTCATGAATAAGTCAAGAGTAGCATTGATGTCTTGAGTTGCATTAAATGAGCTTCAGTTGCATTAAATGAACCTGACTTGCATTTAATGAACTAGGCTTGAAGTTTACTTGCATTTAATGAGCTTGGTTTGAACTTGACTTGCATTTAATGAACTCTACTTTAACTTGACTTCCATTTATTGAACTAATCTTGAACTTGGAGAACAACAAATGCAAGCTCGGAAAAGATCAACATTAAGGCTCCATGATTCATATCAGTTTTCCTCGTTATTTGGTTCATCCTAAAGATCCGAATGGAGGAACCTCTTCTTTGGGAATCCTCTTTGGACCAAAATAACGAAAGAGGATCCGAACCACTCCAAAAACTTGTGCTCATGATTTGGTCCATCCTAAAGATCCAAATGGAGGAACCTCTTCTTTGGGAATCCTCTTTGGACCAAAATAAAGAAAGAAGATCCGAACAACTCCACAAACTTGTTTGTAATTGAAAAGCTGGTTTCAAAGTACTTGTTTCACTCTTCGGACCATATTGATACCAAGGACCTTAGGTTTCCCACTTGTCAAAGTTTTCCTCATGATTTTGTCCATCCTAAAGATCCAAATGGAGGAATCTCTTCTTTGGGAATCCTCTTTGAACCAAAATAAGGAAAGAAGATCCGAACCTCACCAAAAACTTCTTTGTAATTGAAAAGCTTGTCTGAAAGTACTTGTTTCACTCTCAAGACAAAGACGAATCCGAAGACATACGGTTTCCACTTGTCAAAGTTGTGCTCATGATTTTTTCCATACTAAAGATCCAAATGGAGTAACCTCTTCTTTCGGAATCCTCTTTGGACCAAAATATCGAAAGCGGATCCGAACCACTCCAAAAACTTGTATGTAATTGAAAGCTTATTTCAAAGTACTTGTTTCACTCTACGGACCATATTGATACCAGAGACTAAAGGTATCCCACTTGTCAAAGTTTTCCTCATGATTTGGTCCATCCTAAAGATCCGAATTGAGGAACATCTTCTATGGAATCCTTTTTGGACAAAAATATCGAAAGCGGATCCGAACCACTCCAAAAACTTGTTTATAATTAAAAAGCTTGTTTCAAAGTACTTGTTTCACACTTCGGACCATATAGATACCAAAGACCTAAGGCTTCCCACTTGTCAAAGTTTTCCTCATGATTTGGTCCATCCTAAAGATTCGAATGGAGGAACATCTTCTTTGGGAATCCTCTTTGGACCAAAATATCGAAAGAGGATCTGAACCACTCCAAAACCTTGTTTGTAATTGAAAAGCTAGTTTCAAATTACTTGTTTCACTCTTCGGACCATAATGATACCAAAGACCTAAGGTTTCACACTTGTCAAAGTTTTCCTCGTTATTTGGTCCATCCTAAAGATCCGAATGGAGGAACCTCTTTTTTGGGAATCCTCTTTGGACCAAAATATCGAAAGAGGATCCAAACCACTCCAAAAACTTGTTTGTAATTAAAAAGCTTGTTTCAAAGTACTTGTTTCACTCTTCGGACCATATTGATACCAAAGACCTAAGGTTTCCCACTTTTCAAAGTTTTCCTCATGATTTGGTCCATCCTAAAGATCCAAATGGAGGAACCTCTTCTTTAAGAATCCTCATTGGACCAAAATAACGAAAGAGGATCCAAACCACTCCAAAAACTTGTTTATAATTAAAAAGCTTGTTTCAAAGTACTTGTTTCTCTCTTCGGACCATATAGATACCAAAGACCTAAGGTTTCCCACTTGTCAAAGTTTTCCTCATTATTTGGTCCATGCTAAAGATCCGAATTGAGGAACATCTTTTATGGGAATCCTCTTTGGACCAAAAGGTTTCCCACTTGTCAAAGTTTTCCTCATGACTTGGTCCATCCTAAAGATCTGAATGGAGGAACATCATCTTTGGGAATCCACTTTGGACCAAAATATCAAAAGATGATCCGAAGCAATCCAAAAACTTGTTTGTAATAGAAAAGCTTGTTTCAAAGTACTCGTTTCACTTTTTGGACCATATTGATACCAAAGACCTAAACTTTCCCACTTGTCAAAGTTGTTCTCATGATTTGATCCATCCTAAAGATCCAAATGGAAGAACCTCTTCTTTGGGAATCCTCTTTGGAATAAAATAACGAAAGAGGATCCGAAGAACTCCAAAAACTTGTTTAGAATTAAAAAGCTTGTTTCAAAGTACATGTTTCACTCTTCGGACCATATTGAAATCAAAGACGTAAGGTTTCCCACTTGTCTAACTTTCCTCATGATTTGGTCCATCCTAAAGATCCGAATGGAGGAACATTTTCTTTGGGAATCTTCTTTAAAACAAAATATCGAAAGAGGATCCGAACCACTCCAAAAACTTGTTTGAAATTGAAAAACTTGTTTCAAAGTACTTGTTTCACTCTCAAGACCAAAATGATCCGAAGACATAAGGTTTCCCACTTGTCAAAGTTGTGCTCATGATTTTTTCCATACTAAAGATCCAAATGGAGTAACCTCTTCTTTGGGAATCCTCTTGGACCAAAATTTCGAAAGAGGATCCGAACCACTCCAAAAACTTGTTTGTAATTGAAAAGCTTGTTTCTAAGTACTTGTTTCACTCTCTAGACCAAAATGAATCCGAAGACATAAGGTTTCCCACTTGTCAATGTTGTGCTCATGATTTTTTCCATACTGAAGATCCAAATGGAGTAACCTCTTCTTTGGGAATCCTCTTTGGACAAAAATATCTAAAGAGGATCCGAGCCACTCCAAAAACTTGTTTGTAATTGAAAAGCTTGTTTCAAAGTACTTGTTTCACTCTTCGGACCAAAGACCTAAGGTTTCCCACTTGTCAAAGTTTTCCTCATGATTTGGTCCATCCTAAAGATCCGAATGGAGGAACATCTTCTTTGGGAAATCCTCTTTGGAACAAAATATGGAAAGAGGATCTGAACCACTCCAAAAAGTTGTTTGTAATTGAAAAGCTAGTTTCAAAGTACTTGTTTCACTCTTCGGACCATATTGATACCAAAGACCTAAGGTATCCCACTTTTCAAAGTTTTCCTCTTGATTTGGTCCATCTTAAAGATCCGAATTGAGGAACATCTTCTTTGGGAATCCTCTTTGGACCAAAATATCGAAAGAGGATCCGAACCACTCCAAAAACTTGTTTGTAATTCAAAAGCTTGTTTCAAAGTACTTGTTTCACTCTTCGGACCATATTGATACCAAAGACCTAAGGTTTCCCACTTGTCAAAGTTTTCCTCGTTATTTTGTCCATCCTAAAGATCCGAATGGAGGAATCTCTTCTTTTGGAATCCACTTTGGACCAAAATATCGAAAGCGGATCCGAACCACTTGAAAAACTTGTTTGTAATTGAAAAGCTTGTTTCAAAGTACTTATTTCACTCTTCGGACCATATTGATACCAAAGACATAAGGTTTCCCACTTGTCAAATTTTTCCTCATGATTTGGTCCATCCTCAAGATCCGAATTGAGGAACATCTTCTTTGGGAATCCTCTTTGGACCAAAATATCGAAAGAAGATACGAACCACTCCAAAAACTTGTTTATAATTGAAAAGCTTGTTTCAAGGTACTTGTTTAACTCTTCGGACCATATTGATACCAACGACCTAACGTTTCCCACTTGTCAAAATTGTGCTCATGATTTGGTCCATCGTAAAGATCCAAATGGAGGAACTTCTTCTTTGGGAATCCTCTTTGGACCAAAATTTCGAAAGGGGATCCGAACCACTCCAAAAGCTTGTTGTAATTAAAAAGCTTGTTTCAAAGTACTTGTTTCACTCTTCGGACCGTATTGATACCAAAGACCTAATGTTTCCCACTTGTCAAAGTTGTGCTCATGATTTGGTCCATCCTTAAGATCCAAATGGAGGAACCTCTTCTTGGGAATCCTCTTTGGACCAAAATAACGAAAGAGGATCCGAACCAGTCCAAAAACTTGTAAGCAATAGAAAAGCTTGTTTCAAAGTACTTGTTTCAAAGTACTTGTTTCACTCTTCGGACCATATTGATACCAAAGACCTAAGGTTTCCCACTTGTCAAAGTTTTCCTCATGACTTGGTCCATCCTAAAGATCTGAATGGAGGAACATCATCTTTGGGAATCCACTTTGGACCGAAATATCAAAAGGTGATCCGAAGCAATCCAAAAACTTGTTTGTAATAGAAAAGCTTGTTTCAAAGTACTTGTTTCACTTTTCGGACCATATTGATACCAAAGACCTAAACTTTCCCACTTGTCAAAGTTGTTCTCATGATTTGATCCATCCTAAAGATCCAAATGGAAGAACCTCTTCTTTGGGAATACTCTTTGGAACAAAATAACGAAAGAGGATCCGAAGAACTCCAAAAACTTGTTTAAAATTAAAAAGCTTGTTTCAAAGTACATGTTTCACTCTTCGGACCATATTGAAATCAAAGACGTAAGGTTTCCCACTTGTCTAACTTTCCTCATGATTTGGTCCATCCTAAAGATCCGAATGGAGGAACATTTTCTTTGGGAATCTTCTTTGAAACAAAATATCGAAAGAGGATCCGAACCACTCCAAAAACTTGTTTGAAATTGAAAAACTTGTTTCAAAGTACTTGTTTCACTCTCAAGACCAAAATGAATCCGAAGACATAAGGTTTCCCACTTGTCAAAGTTGTGCTCATGATTTTTTCCATACTAAAGATCCAAATGGAGTAACCTCTTCTTTGGGAATCCTCTTGGACCAAAGTTTCGAAAGAGGATCCGAACCACTCCAAAAACTTGTTTGTAATTGAAAAGCTTATTTCTAAGTACTTGTTTCACTCTCTAGACCAAAATGAATCCGAAGACATAAGGTTTCCCACTTGTCAAAGTTGTGCTCATGATTTTTGCCATACTGAAGATCCAAATAGAGTAACCTCTTCTTTGGGAATCCTCTTTGGACAAAAATATCTAAAGAGGATTCGAGCCACTCCAAAAACTTGTTTGTAATTGAAAAGCTTGTTTCAAAGTACTTGTTTCACTCTTCGGACCAAAGACCTAAGGTTTCCCACTTGTCAAAGTTTTCCTCATGATTTGGTCCATCCTAAAGATCCGAATGGAGGAACATCTTCTTTGGGAAATACTCTTTGGAACAAAATATGGAAAGAGGATCTGAACCACTCCAAAAACTTGTTTGTAATTGAAAAGCTAGTTTCAAAGTACTTGTTTCACTCTTCGGACCATATTGATACCAAAGACCTAAGGTATCCCACTTGTCAAAGTTTTCCTCTTGATTTGGTCCATCTTAAAGATCCGAATTGAGGAACATCTTCTTTGGGAATCCTCTTTGGACCAAAATATCGAAAGAGGATCCGAACCACTCCAAAAACTTGTTTGTAATTCAAAAGCTTGTTTCAAAGTACTTGTTTCACTCTTCGGACCATATTGATACCAAAGACCTAAGGTTTCCCACTTGTCAAAGTTTTCCTCGTTATTTTGTCCATCCTAAAGATCCGAATGGAGGAATCTCTTCTTTTGGAATCCACTTTGGACCAAAATATCGAAAGCGGATCCGAACCACTCGAAAAACTTGTTTGTAATTGAAAAGCTTGTTTCAAAGTACTTATTTCACTCTTCGGACCATATTGATACCAAAGACATAAGGTTTCCCACTTGTCAAAGTTTTCCTCATGATTTGGTCCATCCTAAAGATCCGAATTGAGGAACATCTTCTTTGGGAATCCTCTTTGGACCAAAATATCGAAAGAAGATACGAACCACTCCAAAAACTTGTTTCTAATTGAAAAGCTTGTTTCAAGGTAATTGTTTAACTCTTCGGACCATATTGATACCAACGACCTAACGTTTCCCACTTGTCAAAATTGTGCTCATGATTTGGTCCATCGTAAAGATCCAAATGGAGGAACTTCTTCTTTGGGAATCCTCTTTGGACCAAAATATCGAAAGGGGATCCGAACCACTCCAAAAGCTTGTTGTAATTAAAAAGCTTGTTTCAAAGTACTTGTTTCACTCTTCGGACCGTATTGAAACCAAAGACCTAATGTTTCCCACTTGTCAAAGTTGTGCTCATGATTTGGTCCATCCTTAAGATCCAAATGGAGGAACCTCTTCTTGGGAATCCTCTTTGGACCAAAATAACGAAAGAGGATCCGAACCACTCCAAAAACTTGTTAGTAATTGAAAAACTTGTTTCAAAGTACTTGTTTCACTCTTCGGACCATATTGATACCAAAGCCCTAAGGTTTCCCACTTGTCAAAGTTTTCCTCATGACTTGGTCCATCCTAAAGATCTGAATGGAGGAACATCATCTTTGGGAATCCACTTTGGACCAAAATATCAAAAGATGATCCGAAGCAATCCAAAAACTTGTTTGTAATAGAAAAGCTTGTTTCAAAGTACTTGTTTCACTTTTCGGACCATATTGATACCAAAGACCTAAACTTTCCCACTTGTCAAAGTTGTTCTCATGATTTGATCCATCCTAAAGATCAAAATAGAAGAACCTCTTTGGAACAAAATAACGAAAGAGGATCCGAAGAACTCCAAAAACTTGTTTAGAATTAAAAAGCTTGTTTCAAAGTACTTGTTTCACTCTTCGGACCATATTGAAATCAAAGACGTAAGGTTTCCCACTTGTCTAACTTTCCTCATGATTTGGTCCATCATAAAGATCCGAATGGAGGAACATTTTCTTTGGGAATCTTCTTTGAAACAAAATATCGAAAGAGGATCCGAACCACTCCAAAAACTTGTTTGTAATTGAAAAACTTGTTTCAAAGTATTTGTTTCACTCTCAAGACCAAAATAAATCCGAAGACATAAGGTTTCCCACTTGTCAAAGTTGTGCTCATGATTTTTTCCATACTAAAGATCCAAATGGAGTAACCTCTTCTTTGGGAATCCTCTTGGACCAAAATTTCGAAAGAGGATCCGAACCACTCCAAAAACTTGTTTGTAATTGAAAAGCTTCTTTCAAAGTACTTGTTTCACTCTTCGGACCAAAGACCTAAGGTTTCCCACTTGTCAAAGTTTTCCTCATGATTTGGTCCATCCTAAAGATCCGAATGGAGGAACATCTTCTTTGGGAAATCCTCTTTGGAACAAAATATCGAAAGAGGATCTGAACCACTCCAAAAACTTGTTTGTAATTGAAAAGCTAGTTTCAAAGTACTTGTTTCACTCTTCGGACCATATTGATACCAAAGACCTAAAGTATCCCACTTGTCAAAGTTTTCCTCTTGATTTGGTCCATCTTAAAGATCCGAATTGAGGAACATCTTCTTTGGGAATCCTCTTTGGACCAAAATTTCGAAAGAGGATCCGAACCATTCCAAAAACTTGTTTGTAATTCAAAAGCTTGTTTCAAAGTACTTGTTTCACTCTTCGGACCATATTGATACCAAAGACCTAAGGTATCCCACTTGTCAAAGTTTTCCTCTTGATGTGGTCCATCTTAAAGATCCGAATTGAGGAACATCTTCTTTGGGAATCCTCTTTGGACCAAAATATCGAAAGAGGATCCGAACCACTCCAAAAACTTGTTTGTAATTCAAAAGCTTGTTTCAAAGTACTTGTTTCACTCTTCGGACCATATTGATACCAAAGACCTAAGGTTTCCCACTTGTCAAAGTTTTCCTCGTTATTTTGTCCATCCTAAAGATCCGAATGGAGGAATCTCTTCTTTTGGAATCCACTTTGGACCAAAATATCGAAAGCGGATCCGAACCACTCGAAAAACTTGTTTGTAATTGAAAAGCTTGTTTCAAAGTACTTATTTCACTCTTCGGACCATATTGATACCAAAGACATAAGGTTTCCCACTTGTCAAAGTTTTCCTCATGATTTGGTCCATCCTAAAGATCCGAATTGAGGAACATCTTCTTTGGGAATCCTCTTTGGACCAAAATATCGAAAGAAGATACGAACCACTCCAAAAACTTGTTTCTAATTGAAAAGCTTGTTTCAAGGTAATTGTTTAACTCTTCGGACCATATTGATACCAACAACCTAACGTTTCCCACTTGTCAAAATTGTGCTCATGATTTGGTCCATCGTAAAGATCCAAATGGAGGAACTTCTTCTTTGGGAATCCTCTTTGGACCAAAATATCGAAAGGGGATCCGAACCACTCCAAAAGCTTGTTGTAATTAAAAAGCTTGTTTCAAAGTACTTGTTTCACTCTTCGGACCGTATTGAAACCAAAGACCTAATGTTTCCCACTTGTCAAAGTTGTGCTCATGATTTGGTCCATCCTTAAGATCCAAATGGAGGAACCTCTTCTTGGGAATCCTCTTTGGACAAAATAACGAAAGAGGATCCGAACCACTCCAAAAACTTGTTAGTAATTGAAAAACTTGTTTCAAAGTACTTGTTTCACTCTTCGGACCATATTGATACCAAAGCCCTAAGGTTTCCCACTTGTCAAAGTTTTCCTCATGACTTGGTCCATCCTAAAGATCTGAATGGAGGAACATCATCTTTGGGAATCCACTTTGGACCAAAATATCAAAAGATGATCCGAAGCAATCCAAAAACTTGTTTGTAATAGAAAAGCTTGTTTCAAAGTACTTGTTTCACTTTTCGGACCATATTGATACCAAAGACCTAAACTTTCCCACTTGTCAAAGTTGTTCTCATGATTTGATCCATCCTAAAGATCAAAATAGAAGAACCTCTTTGGAACAAAATAACGAAAGAGGATCCGAAGAACTCCAAAAACTTGTTTAGAATTAAAAAGCTTGTTTCAAAGTACTTGTTTCACTCTTCGGACCATATTGAAATCAAAGACGTAAGGTTTCCCACTTGTCTAACTTTCCTCATGATTTGGTCCATCATAAAGATCCGAATGGAGGAACATTTTCTTTGGGAATCTTCTTTGAAACAAAATATCGAAAGAGGATCCGAACCACTCCAAAAACTTGTTTGTAATTGAAAAACTTGTTTCAAAGTACTTGTTTCACTCTCAAGACCAAAATAAATCCGAAGACATAAGGTTTCCCACTTGTCAAAGTTGTGCTCATGATTTTTTCCATACTAAAGATCCAAATGGAGTAACCTCTTCTTTGGGAATCCTCTTGGACCAAAATTTCGAAAGAGGATCCGAACCACTCCAAAAACTTGTTTGTAATTGAAAAACTTTTCAATTTGTGCTCATGATTTTTTCCATACTAAAGATCCAAATGGAGTAACCTCTTCTTTGGGAATCCTCTTTGGACAAAAATATCGAAAGAGGATTTGAAGCACTCCAAAAACTTGTTTGTAATTGAAAAGCTAGTTTCAAAGTACTTGTTTCACACTTCGGACCATATTGATACCAAAGACCTAACGTTTCCCACTTGTGATAGTTGTGCTCATGATTTGGTCCATCCTAAAGATCCAAATTGAGGAACCACTTCTTTGGGAATCCTCTTTCGACCAAGATAACGAAAGTGGATCCGAAGCACTCCAAAAACTTGTTTATAATTCAAAAGCTTGTTTCAAAGTACTTGTTTCACTCTTCGGACTATATTAATACCAAAGACCTAAGGTTTCCCACTTGTCAAAGTTTTCCTCTTGATTTTGACCATCTTAAAGATCCGAATTGAGGAACATCTTCTTTGGGAATCCTCTTTGGACCAAAATATCGAAAGAGGATCCTAACCACTCCAAAAACTTGTTTGTAATTAAAAAGCTTGTTTCAAAGTACATGTTTCACTCTTCGGACCGTATTGATACCAAAGACCTAATGTTTCCGACTTATCAAAGTTGTGCTCATGATTTGGTCCATCCTAAAGATCCTAATGGAGGAACCTCTTCTTTGGGAATCCTCTTTGGACCAAAATAATGAAATAGGATCCAAACCACTCCAAAAACTTGTTTGTAATTGAAAAGCTTGTTTCAAAGTACTTGTTCTACGCTTCGGACCATATTGATACCAACGACCTAACGTTTCCCACTTGTTAAAGTTGTGCTCCTGATTTGGTCCATCGTAAAGATCCAAATGGAGGAACCTCTTCTTTGGGAATCCTCTTTGGACCAAAATAACGAAAGAGGATACGAACCACTCCAAAACTTGTTTGTAATTGAAAAGCTTGTTACAAAGTACTTGTTTCACTCTTCGGACCATACTGATACCAAAGACCTAAGGTTTCCCACTTGTCAAAGTTTTCGTCATGATTTGGTCCATCCTAAAGATCCGAATGGAGGAACATCTTCTTTGGGATTCCTCTTTGGACCAAAATATCGAAAGAGGATTTAACCACTCCAAAAACTTGTTTGTAATTGAAAAACTTGTTTCAAAGTAGTTGTTTCACTCTTCGGACCATATTGATACCAAGGACCTAAGGTTTTCCACTTGTCAAAGTTTTCCTCATGATTTGGTCCATCCTAGAGATCCGAATGGAGGAACATCTTCTTTGGGAATCCTCTTTGGAATAAAATATCGAAAGAGGATCCGAACCACTACAAAAACTTGTTTGTAATTGAAAAGCTTGTTTCAAAGTACTTGTTTCACTCTCAAGACCGAAATGAATCCGAAGACATAAGGTTTCCCACTTGTCAAAGTTGTGCTCATGATTTTTTCCATACTAAAGATCCAAATGGAGTAACCTCTTCTTTGGGAATCCTCTTTGGACCAAAATATCGAAAGCGGATCCGAACCATTCCAAAAGCTTGTTTGTAATTGAAAAGCTTGTTTCAAAGTACTTGTTTCACTCTTCGTACCATATTGATACCAAAGACCTAAGGTTTCCCACTTGTCAAAGTTTTCCTCATGATTTGGTCCATCCTAAAGATCCGAATGGAGGAACATCTTCTTTGGGAATCCTCTTTCGACCAAAATATCGAAAGAGGATCTGAAGAACCCTAAAAACTTGTTCGTAATTGAAAAGCTTATTTCAAAGTACTTGTTTCACTCTTCAAAACATATTGATACCAAAGACCTAAGGTATCCCAATTGTCAAAGTTTTCCTCATGATTTGGTCCATCGTAAAGATCCAAATGAAGGAATCTCTTCTTTGGGAATCCTCTTTGGACCAAAATAACGAAAGAAGATCCGAACCACTCCAAAAACTTGTTTGTAATTGAAAAGCTTGTTTCAAAGTACCTGTTTCACTCTCAAGACCAAAATGAATCCGAAAACATAAGGTTTCCCACTTGTCAAAGTTGTGCTCATGATTTTTTCCATACTAAAGATCCAAATGGAGTAACCTCTTCTTTGGGAATCCTCTTTGGACAAAAATATCGAAAGAGGATCCGAAGCACTCCAAAAACTTGTTTGTAATTGAAAAGCTTGTTTCAAAGTACTTGTTTCACACTACGGACCATATTGATACCAAAGACCTAACGTTTCCCACTTGTGAAAGTTGTGCTCATGATTTGGTCCATCCTAAAGATCCAAATTGAGGAACCACTTCTTTGGGAATCCTCTTTCGACCAAAATAACGAAAGTGGATCCGAAGCACTCCAAAAACTTGTTTATAATTCAAAAGCTTGTTTCAAAGTACTTGTTTCACTCTACAGACCATATTAATACCAAAGACCTAAGATTTCCCACTTGTCAAAGTTTTCCTCATGATTTGGTCCATCCTAAAGATCCGAATGGAGGAACATCTTCTTTGGGAATCCTCTTTGGAACAAAATATCGAAAGAGGATCCTAACCACTCCAAAAACTTGTTTGTAATTAAAAAGCTTGTTTCAAAGTACATGTTTCACTCTTCGGACCGTATTGATACCAAAGACCTAATGTTTCCGACTTATCAAAGTTGTGCTCATAATTTGGTCCATCCTAAAGATCCTAATGGAGGAACCTCTTCTTTGGGAATCCTCTTTGGACCAAAATAATGAAAGAGGATCCAAACCACTCAAAAAACTTGTTTGTAATTGAAAAGCTTGTTTCAAAGTACTTGTTTCACTCTTCGGACCATATTGATACCAAAGACCTAAGGTTTCCCACTTGTCAAAGTTTTCCACATGACTTGGTCCATCCTAAAGATCTGAATGGAGGAACATCATCTTTGGGAATCCACTTTGGACCAAAATATCAAAAGATGATCCGAAGCACTCCAAAAACTTGTTTGTAATAGAAAAGCTTGTTTGAAAGTACTTGTTTCACTCTTCGGACCATATTGATACCAAAGACCTAAGGTTTCCCACTTGTCAAAGTTTTCGTCATGATTTGGTCCATCCTAAAGATCTGAATGGAGGAACATCTTCTTTGGGAATCCTCTTTGGACCAAAATATCGAAAGAGGATCCGAAGCACTCCAAAAACTTGTTTGTAATTGAAAAGCTTGTTTCAAAGTACTTTTTTCACTCTTTGGACCATATTGATACCAAAGACCTAAGGTTTCCCACTTGTCAAAGTTTTTCTCATGATTTGGTCCATCCTAGAGATCCGAATGGAGGAACATCTTCTTTGGGAATCCTCTTTGGAACAAAATATCGAAAGAGGATCCGAACCACTCCAAAAACTTGTTTGTAATTGAAAAGCTTGTTTCAAAGTACTTGTTTCACTCTCAAGACCAAAATGAATCCGTAGACATAAGGTTTCCCACTTGTCAAAGTTGTGCTCATGATTTTTTCCATACTAAAGATCCAAATGGAGTAACCTCTTCTTTGGGAATCCTCTTTGAACCAAAATATCGAAAGCGGATCCGAACCATTCCAAAAACTTGTTTGTAATTGAAAAGCTTGTTTCAAAGTACTTGTTTCACTCTTCGTACCATATTGATACGAAAGACCTTAGGTTTCCCACTTGTCAAAGTTTTCCTCATGATTTGGTCCATCCTAAAGATCCGAATGGAGGAACATCTTCTTTGGGAGTCCTCTTTGGACCAAAATATCGAAAGAGGATCCGAAGAACTCCAAAAACTTGTTTGTAATTGAAAAGCTTGTTTCAAAGTACTTGTTTCACTCTTCGGACCATATTGATACCAAAGACCTAAGGTATCCCAATTGATAAGTCAAACTTAAATTTCAAGTTCAAACACCCTATGCTATGTGATTAGCATGAACCCATGAAGCATGAATTCAAACCCTCCTAGATCTAGATGTGATAAGGCAAACTCAAATGTCAAGTTCAAACACCCTATGCTATTATACTTAGCATGAACCCTTGAAGCATGAATTCAAACCCTCCCTAACTATTCGATTTCAACCATAAGGAAAGGCTAGAAACAGATTGCCCTATGTGATCTAAAAATCATGAAACGGGCAAACTTTTACGTTCCATCATCTCATGACTCGAAACACTCCACAAGTTGGTTGATCACTCCTCTCTTGAATGTTTCTAAACATGTAATCTAAAGCAAGATTACAAAGGGTGAGGCTCAAGGCTCTCAATGTGCATAAAAATGCTACATTTCATTCATCATTCAAATCTCATTACAATGGCTAAAACAAAGCCTATTTATAGGCATAAAATACATGTAAATTTCGTTCATAATGATCCCATATCAGCCCAATTAAGTCCCTAGCATGTAACCTACGAATTTAATGCAAAAACTTAAGTTACATTCAGTCACCATTTTAATTTGTAACTTAAAATGAATTATTACATTTGAAACTGATATTTAACTCTAATTGAAGCTTGTAAATGGTCATTAATGCTTGTCTTGGAGTTGCCTTAAGTTCCCTTGAATGAAGCTTGAGTTGTCTTGAATGAAGCTTGAATTCCTCAAATGCAAGGCTACATAATTCATATCAAGATGTTATCAACCAAGAGATTTAGGCTAGAATGGATTACCTCTTAGATCAAAGATCTAGAGACAAGAATTGGTTTTCTTGTTCTAGATTGAATCAATCCACAATTAGGATGATCAATTCCCAATTGAATGACTCAGCAGCAACTCTAAACACATGAATTGCAAAGTGAAAACTCTAAGAACTTGCCCTAGGTTTTTAAAGGAAACTCTCAAAGAGTAATTTGTATTTCTTTCAAAAAATGATGATCTGAGTGTTTACAATTTGATCATGGCTTTATAAGCCTTTACAAAGCAAAGTAAATTCGAAATGGGCCATAAATGTAATGAAAACAATCAGCTAGCAACACTAAATACTCAAAAAGTAACTTAAAATTGAGTTTAAGGAAAAACAAAATTGAAATTACTACTAAAAAGACTTGTAACTGAAATAGCTTGGTCTCCTTGTCATAAGTGTTGTCTTCAAGTGATTAAGAAAGCTTTAGATGTCTTCAATAACCTTTGACTTGCATTTAATGCTAAAAGAGCAACATTAAATGCAACCAGCATAAATCATGGAGAACTCATAGATCTTCAATGCAAACTCCTTTGAGCACTTGAACATTGCAAGTATGAACTTTTGATGTCAAATCTTCATCCAAATTGGGTTTTACATCTTCAAAGGAAGCTTGGGCAGAAACGATCCATTCTTGCAAATGTGCCAAATAAGCTTGTTGTAGCTTCCTTGCTTTGGATCTAGTGATTGGGCCGGTTGGAACATGAATTGGGCTAGAAATGCTTCCATGATCCGTATCATCTCCCCCCTCTTCAAAAAGATTAGTCCTCGAATTAAGGTCATCATCTCCTACATCAAAAGGGCTCAAATCAGCAACATTAAAGGTAGAACTAACCGAATACTCACCTGGAAGGTCAATCTTGTATGCATTGTTGTTGATCCTCTCAAGAACTTGATAAGGACCATCTCCCCTAGGATGAAGTTTAGATTTCCTTTAAGAAGGAAATCTCTCCTTTCTAAAGTGTATCCATACCCAATCTCCCGGTTCAAATATAAGTTCCCTTCTTCCTTTGTTTATTCTTGTAGCAACCTTTGAGTTTTGCTTCTCATTGCGTTCCTTAACTTCCTTGTGCAACTCCTTTATATAATCAGCCCTAGAAGTTGCTTCATCACTAACAAACACATTAGTAGGCAAAGGAAGTAAATCAAGTGGGGTAGAAGGGTTAAAGCCATAAACAACCTCAAATGGAGAACAATGTGTAGTACTATGAATAGCACGATTATAAGCAAACTCCACAAAAGGTAAACACTCCTCCCATGATTTTAAGTTCTTGGAAATGATGGCTCTAAGCAAAGTCCCTAAAGTTCTATTAACGACCTCAGTTTGTCCATCGGTTTGTGGATGACAAGTAGTTGAAAACAACAATTTAGTTCCAAGTTTACCCCACAAAACTTTCCAAAAGTGACTTAGAAACTTAACATCCCTATCACTAACAATAGTTTGAGGAATACCATGCAATCTAACCACTTCTTTGAAGAACAAGGATGCAATATACTTAGCATCATCTGTTTTGTGACAAGCAATAAAATGTGCCATTTTACTAAAACGATCTACCACAACAAAGATACTTTCATGACCTCTTTTGGACCTAGGTAAACCTAACACAAAATCCATTGAAATTTTTGTCCAAGGTTCAGTAGGAACATTCAAAGGTGTATACAATCCATTAGGTTGTGATCGAGATTTAGCCTCTTTGCACTTAAAACAATTTTTGCACACTTTATGCACATCATGCCTCATTTTAGGCCAATAAAAATGCTCATTCAACATGTCATAAGTTTTGTGAATCCCAAAATGACCCATTAAACCACCCCCATGTGATTCTTTAACAAGCAATTCTCTCATGGAACAATTAGGCACACACAACTTATTCCTTTTAAATAACATGTCCTCAAACACATAAATGTCATCTACTGATTTTCCATTAACACAAGAAGCATATATATGTCCAAAATCAGAATCAAGAGGATACAATTCCTTTACATGCTTAAATCCCAAAATTTTAGCACTTAGATAAGAGAATAAGTTATACCTTCTTGACAAAGCATCAGCTACCACATTGTCCTTACCTTGCTTGTACTTAATGACATAAGGAAAAGTCTCTATGAACTCAATCCATTTGGCATGTCTACTATTCAACTTACTTTGCCCTTTGAGGTGTTTCAAACTCTCATGGTCAGTATGGATCACAAACTCCCTTGGCCAAAGATAATGTTGCCAAACCTGCAAAGTTCTCACCAAAGCAAATAACTCCTTATCATAGATGGGATAGTTCAAAGATGCTCCATTTAATTTCTCACTAAAGTACATCAAAGGCTTACCATCTTGCATTAAAACAGCTCCTATGCCTATTCCACTTGCATCACATTCAATTTCAAAAGATTTTTCAAAGTTAGGCAATACAAGCAATGGTGCATTTGTTAACTTTTCTTTTAATTCATTGAAAGCCTTTTCTTGCATTTCCCCCCACACAAAAGTTACATGCTTTTTAACAAGTTCATTCAATGGTGCTGCTATTGTGCTAAAATCTTTAATGAATCTTCTATAAAAACTAGCAAGACCATGAAAACTCCTAATTTCACTAGCATTTTTAGGTTGTGGCCATTCTCTAATAGCTTTAACTTTCTCCTCATCTACTTCAACTCCATCCTTACTCACAATGAATCCTAGAAAGTTAACTCTATCCATGCAAAAACTACACTTTTTAAAATTAGCATATAGCTTCTCTTTTCTAAGTGTAATTAGAACCAACCTAACATGCTCCACATGATCAATCAAACTCCTTGAATAAATCAGTATGTCATCAAAGTAAACAACCACAAATTTACCCAAAAATTCCCTTAAAACATGATTCATCAATCTCATGAAAGTACTAGGTGCATTAGTCAAGCCAAAAGGCATAACAAGCCATTCATATAAACCAAATTTAGTTTTAAAGGCTGTTTTCCATTCATCACCTACTTGCATTCTAATTTGATGATATCCAGATTTAAGGTCTATTTTAGTGAAAAGACAAGATCCATACAACTCATCAAGCATATCATCTAACCTAGGAATAGGGTGACGATACTTTACAGTGATTTTATTGATGGCTCGGCAATCCATACACATTCTCCATGTTCCATCCTTTTTAGGCACCAAGATAACCGGAACCGAACAAGGACTCAAACTCTCTCGTACACAGCCCTTTGCAAGAAGCTCTTCCACTTGCTTTTGAATTTCCTTGGTTTCGGTTGGATTTGCTCTATAAGCTGGCCTATTTGGAATTCCAGCCCCGGGAATGAAGTCAATTTGATGCTCAATGCCTCTGATTGGTGGTAATCCCTCGGGTACATCTTCTGGAAACATGTCCTTGAATTCCTGCAAAAGAGAAGAAAACACACTTGGCAAAGACAAAGTTTGGTTAGGGTTAGTAGCCAAATACCCTCCTTTGTACAAAAGCACAAAGATTGGTTTTTGGATAAGTAAAGCTCTCCTCACTTCCCCAACTCTTGCAAATAGACTCACTTGCTTGCTTTTGTTTTGTTTTGCATCTCTTTTCTCTTTCTCTCTCAATTTCTTCTCTAATTGTTCACTCACCACTTTCTTTTCACTCAACTCTTGCTTTTCTCTCATTTATTTTTCTTCAAACTCAATTCTTTTTTTCTCAAGTTTCAATTGATCATTACAAACTTCTTTTGAAGATAAAGGTACAAGAGTAATTTTCCTACTATCCTTAGTGAAAGTATACCTATTCAAGAACCCATCATGCATGACTTTACTATCAAATTGCCAAGGACGGCCAAGTAAAATATCTCCAGCATGCATTGGTACAACATCAAATAATATCTCATCTTTATATTTACGAAGATTAAAGGAAATAAGAGCTTGAGATACTACCTTCATTTCTCCACAATCATTAAGCTATTAAAGCTTGTATGGTGAAGGATGTGCTTGAGTTGGTAATTGTAACCTCTTGACCAGAAATAGACTCACCACATTTGTACAACTTCCTCCATCAATCACAACACTACATGGTGTGCCATTCACTAAACACCTTGTATGGAACAAGTTTTCTCTTTGGTCATCTACGCAATCTTCTTTCACTTGTGAACTCAAAACTCTTCTAGCAACAAGAGCTAATTGGTTCCCATCCTCCACTTCTTCCTCATACTCCTCATCCTCTTCCTCATTTTCCTCATCATTGTCACTTTCTTCCCCATCAGTGACTATCTCCCTATTTCTAATAATCATGGTCCTCTTATTAGGACAATCTCGGCTTATGTGACCAATTCCTTGACATTTCCAACATTTTATGTCTCTATTTCTCTCCTTAACAACTTTTGTTTCACCCTTCTTCTCCTTACCCTTAGAAGACTCCCCCTTATCCTTCTTGGAAGCCTCAAATGATGTTCTAGGCTTGAAGTCTCCTTTGGAACTACTAACTCCCTTTTTCCAAGTATTGGATGATGGAAAAGTGGATTTAGAAGTGAACCTCTTGGAATTGCCTTTCTCCCAAGCCATTTGTTTCTCAATTTTCTCGGCAATATGCAAGAGTTCCTCCATGTCAAAATAGTGATACATATCCACTCTATGAGCCAACTCTTTATTCATGCCTCCCAAAAACCTTGACATAGTGTCATCCTCACTCTCAGCAATATTAGATCTAGTCATTAAGACATCCATCTCCCTATAGTATTCATCAACACTTTTTGATCCTTGTTGCAATGAAAACAATTTGTTCCTGATTTCCCTATGATAATGCTTTGGAATATATCTCTTCCTCATCAATACCTTAAGATCCTCCCAAGTTTCCATTGGTTGCTCATAGTTTCTCCTCCATTCACTCCTAAGATGAGTCCACCAAATACTAGCATAATCACAAAACTCAGCCACGGCAAGCTTCATTTTTATCTCCTCACTAAAGTTGTTGCAATCAAAGACATGCTCTATTTTGTCTTCATATTGCAAGTACTCCTCCGGATTAGACCTCCCATGAAATTGTGGAATTTTGAGTTTAATACCCCCTGAATTTCTTTCTTCTACTCTTCCATCTTGTAACTCTCTCATATGTCTCCTAGGTGGTCCTAATTCTCTTCCTCTACCTCTACCTCTACCCCTTCCTCGGCCCCCTCCTTGTTCTCTCCTAGGGTTTACTCCAGCCAACAAAGTAACATTGTCATCCTCTTCATTTTCAACCCCTACATCTTGATTCTCATCCCTTTGCTGGTTGTTAGCTAGCTCCAATCTACCCATGCACTCATTAAGATCTTCTAAAGTTTGAGTACGCCTAGCAAACGCCCCAGTTTGTGCCTCCCTCCACCTAGCATAACTAATCTCCCCAGAATGATTTCCCTCTTGTGTCATATTGTTCCTTACAAAGTAACAAGTATTTTGGACCTCACAACACTCCCTCACTATATGTCACTCAAGGACACTCGTGTTTAAGCACTCAAGGTAGGCCAAAATGTCAAATAGGGATCTCGTGATCAATTGGAAGAAACTTGTGTTTAAAGTACCACCAATATCAAGAAATCAGTATTAAACAAACTAAATTTATGAAAAGATACAAATCAGAACAAGAAAAACAGAATGTATAGCAAAAATAGGATTATTAAACAAAGAAGTTAAGAAAAGTGGCAGTTTAAGAAGTTTCAAATTCGTGGAGTTCAAGAATGAATTTTCAAGTGGCAGCCTATATGTAGCTTATTAAGATGATAAAAAAAAGCATACAAAAGGCAAAATTCAAAAATTCTTTCAGAAACAAAAACACTACCTCACAAAAATGAATGCGTTCGAAACTAGATTAAACCTGCGCACAGAATTGGATTTCCAAATTTGAATGGTTTCCTTTACGATTTGGACTAAGTGACCTTCTAAACTTCAAAAGCTAACAGTGAGATAAAACTTTTCTCTTCAGACAAAACAAACAAATTCGGAAGTTAGAATAGAGTTTGAAACGTCATCAGATGCATTAAATGCGGCAGTTACGAAATTGGACAGTTACAACAAATTTTGAATTTAAAACGTTTCAGTTCTAAAGGAGCATGTATTATGAGTTATAACTGATGGATAAACACATGTAACTGATGGAATAACACTTATGAATCAGATCTACACGAAATATATGGATCAAACTCAGATTTTTGTAAGAACTTTCACAAGAACACTAGTTGGACAGATTTGGTGATCTCATATGTAATTGTTCTCTCTTTCTTTTTCTTTTTTTTTATATTTTTTTATATTTTTTTGAATTTCAAGATCTAAACGTGATCTTCAAGATGGGAAAAGAAAAAATATGAAAAGATGAAGAAAAAGATTTGAATGGACAGATTTGAACAGATATGGCAGAATTCCAGATTTGAAGAACAAAATACAATTTCAACAAAATTTAAACATAGAATCAATCCTAGAGTATGGCCAAAGGATTTCGACCAAGGCTTTGATACCAAATGATTAGGCAAACTTAAATTTCAAGTTCAAACACCCTATGCTATGTGATTAGCATGAACCCTTGAAGCATGAATTCAAACCCTCCTAGATCTAGATGTTATCAACCAAGAGATTTAGGCTAGAATGGATTACCTCTTAGATCAAAGATCTAGAGACAAGAATTGGTTTTCTTGTTCTAGATTGAATCAATCCACAATTAGGATGATCAATTCCCAATTGAATGACTCGGCAGCAACTCTAAACATAAGAATTGCAAAGTGAAAACTCTAAGAACTTGCTATAGGTTTTCAAAGGAAACTCTCAAAGAGTAATTTGTATTTTCTTTCAAAAAATGATGATCTGAGTGCTTACAATCTGATCATGGCTTTATAAGCCTTTACAAAGCAAAGTAAATTCGAAATGGGCCATAAATGTAATGAAAACAATCAGCTAGCAACACTAAATACTCAAAAAGTAACTTAAAATTGAGTTTAAGCAAAAACAAAACTGAAATTACTACTAAAAAGACTTGTAACTGAAATAGCTTGGCCTCCTTGTCATATGACATGGTTGTGAAAAAGGGAATTGCTCAGGTTGATTAAAAACAAATGCTTAATTCTTAAATAGAAACTTGTACAGCAATTTTGTTCTGTAGAACACATTGAAAATAATGATGCAAAAAATTAGCTATGCAGCAATCTTTTGCTCTTTTATTACTTCTTCTACTATTCTTTTTATCTAGAAAAAAAATCTGCATTGGATACAAAATTCACTTGCCTCGACTGGTGTAATGTGCAATTCATGTGTCATTCAAATCATAGAACTTTGGAAGAAAAAGGAAATGAAAATAACATTTCATACCCTCTCGAGAAGAATATGAATGAGATGAGATTTATTATTATTTTATTCGACTTTCATCTTTTTTTTTTAATAATTATAAAACTCATTCTGATTCACTTGACAAAATAGTAGAGATCATCCATCACTCAATAATGTCCTACATATCCAAAATACAAAGGCCTCAATCCATTGTATAATAACATTGTACACACAAATGCTGAGAATATAAACAATTTTTGTCATGCTCATGACCATATAATTACCCATGGGGCTACTTACAGGATCACGAGTCCTCACCATGATCTCACATTGTGCTTTGCAGCTAAATAGTGAGCCCCAACTGATCCCCTGCTCCATAGGGATAAAGCTCTGGGGTAATCTTCTTCTCTTCTAGTTCTTTTAACAATGGAGTGAACAATGACCATGTAGCATCAAGCTCATCACTTCTAATGAATAATCTTCTCTTCCCTTCAACAGCATCCAAAAGCAACCTCTCGTATGCATCCGGTATTTCCGTAGGATACCTTCATATAATCACTAAAGTATCAGAATAACGTCATCTGGTATTTCTCCTGGATATGAAAATGCACCTTTCTCATCTTGAACTTTTAGGGGACAATTTTAATGTGCTCTAATCAAGGGTTACTCTATAAGAGTTACTTTTAAATTCAAGTAAAAGTTAAATAATGCTATCATCTAGTTCAGATCATACATCACTGTAATTTTCATACCTAGCTCTGTACAGAAAGTTTAGATCACTACGATCTAATCGTATTCCAAGACCGGGAACTGTGATGTTGATCTTCAAATAAATAGCATCATCAAGTTGAACACGCAGCACAAGTTCATTGGTAGCTTTATCCAAATCTGTTCCTAAATTTCGATTGTACAAGTTGCATGGGACGTGTCTGAACTGAACTCTGATCTCTGCTCTGGATTTCCGTTACACAAACAAGTGATGTCATTCAAATTATCCATTATTCAATTGAAATGGTAGAAGGAAAACAAAATCTTCGTAAAGAATGAAATATCAGCCTCCTAGTATGAGCCTTTCCGGGATAAAAAGAGCTAGAGCAACAAATGTGGGAGTAATGCTATCATTGGGAATAGTTGGATCATCCGTATAAGCATGATATGATTTTTCACCCTTGTTGTGACTCTTACATTGACCAACAACTACATCTTCAACTTGCAAAGGTCTCATTGATCTCATAACCTTTACCTGAATCACAATAATAACCACTTATTACTAATATTACAACCAAGAGATGAAGATGTCAAAAGCTATAGGGGGGAGCAGATAGTGGACGGAAACAGCGGAATTTCAGCATATTGACTGATTCGGCATAAAATTGCAAGGATTCGAGAGACGTTTAAAAAATATCAAATTCTTGGTTAGCTCACGGGAAGAATCTGAGTCACGGTCAAATGGCTTTTCAACCATGACTCTTGTCCAATCACTCTCTGAAGAAGCTCTAAGGCTAGCACACTTCACAACGTCCACAAATATGTTTGGTGGAATTGATAAATAAAATAACCTATTTGAAAATTTTCTAGCCTGACAGGGAGAAGCTTATTATCAAAATATATTACATTTTGCTTCAACTAATCTGATCTGACAGAGGCAAATCAGTACTTAAGTGTTCTGAGGAAAAACTCAAAATATCCATACTGCTCCTAGCAACCTAAAGTTCCAATCTAATATCTAGACTTCTTTAGCAACATTGAAAATCAAATTACTATCACTTTCAAACAACTCTTGCTCCTCGCGGATTAATTGTTATTAAAATAATCTAGTACTAACTAAGTTTGTCTGCTTCCATCCCCGTGCCAATGAACCAATGTGGCTGTAGAAAGTGAGAGATGGGGCCAATAAACTTAAATCATAAATAATGTGAAGCTGGAAAATTGCATCTTACCTCTGTTAATTCTCTTGCTCATGTTTAGGAATAAATGCAATATCCACCTTGCCGGTTCTAAAATCCTGTAACAAAACATTAGTGATTGTAGTTAGTATTTTTTTTCTTGCTACACCTATCATAACACTTCTTGGATGAATTATGAACATGAATTATGCTCAAATCCAATGTGCATTTGAGCTTTTTGGATGAATTATGAATCTTAAGATGCCATCAAACTTCAAACTACAAATATTACAAATAAAATTACATAAGCAGTTTGGGATAAGAAATCTTACTAAACAACAAATCTAATACACAAAGTGATGTTTATCGCAACACCTTGTAGATTTGTATCCTGAGGAAGATTCAACTTACAAAAGAAATTACATTTAACATCAATTACCTGTAATAATAGTATCATTGAGAGCCCTTTTCATTCGCCCAATTGCCTCTTCTCTTGTTGGAGAGCCCAAACAATAAGCTACAATAACACAGAAAGGAATTAAACTAGTTAGCTGACTTTTCTAAACACATGAATTTGCAGATCATTGCTTATATAATTTCATGAACATGGTTTGGAAACTAGGCCTAGCTTATTGGAGGATGGGATTGTATTTCAGAGTAAGAACCCATGTAAAAGCGGCAGAAATTTGGAGTCTTTGCATCTAACATATTTTATTCGTACGCTGTACTATAATACTAAGGAAATTTGGGAATTTTGAGTTACATTTCAAAGAAGATAATCATAGCTTGGTGGTACTATATAATCTGTATAAACATGGCTATCCATTCTTACCAATGTATCAACCTAAAAAATGCTGTCACTTGTGTGGTAACTTGTAACACACAAAATACCCACTTCTCATGATATTAATTGAACGCTGAACTCTAGATCTTACCTACATAGCTGATTACCAATAGAGACTAAAAAGTTCCTTTGTTGATTACAAATAACAAAAAATACTATCGCAATCCACATCAATGACTAATCATTTCCAGCCATTAATACATTAAAACTACAATCCTAGTTAAATAAAAGCAACACGATAAGCATAATTCGCAAAAACAATGAAATCAAGGTGCTGATATAAAAAGTAAATGATGAAATTTACATATAATAAAATATATACAATAAAAATAGGAAATGCTACACAAGGAAAAAATTAAATTTCAATCAAAACTCTCAACCTAACCAAATATCATTAAAAAAAAGTGACGAAACTACTTGGTGTTTGATGTCCAGAGAGAAAACTTAAGATGCACACTCTCTTCCAAACCTCATAAAATTACCTAAATCTTCCATATAAATAATTTAATTCTTCAATAACCAAATGTCTTATAAAATAGCAGCAACAACATTTCACAAGATATATCAAACTAGTTGGGAAATTCTTTTATTTTGTTTTGGACCCTAAACTTTTTAAAAGTTTTGAAAGTTAGATTTTGTATTAAAAATTTAACCCAGATTATAAATTAACAAAACAATAACAATTAATATTATTTTAACTAAATAATAATAAATTTATTTTAAAATTATATAAAAAAACCGGGATGTTACATTATTCCTAAATGACATTCCTCTTTACACTTACAGTTTACTCATGGACATCACCCCTTGAAGAATACCAGAACTCCCACCCAGTACTAGAAGGAAAGCAAACAATAAGCCTGCACAATCCTGCAAAGCCGATAAAACTGACAAGGTGATAGTTTGCTCCACCACAAGTGAAAGTCATTGAAAAATAATTACCGGCAAGATAAAGGTGCCAATCGTGACTTGTCAATGAAGAGCATTTGTTATGTTATTTTCCATCAAAAACTTCAACACCTCGAATCCAATTAAAAAAAAATATGTTCCATCCTTGCTTTCTGAGAAAAGCTTCTCATTCAGGTTCAAATTAACCTCTCCACAAGTAACATCAACATTCATAACAATTATACCTGCTTCTCTATGAAAATAAAAAAAAATGTAAGGCGTCTTCCCGATAACTTGCATGGTAAATCAAGATAAAAGAAAGAATATTATTGGGCATAAAGAAACTACAGACAAAAAAAAAGGAATATACCAAACAACTCAACATGCACATGCACATGCTAATGAATTGATTAAACTACAATGTAACCAGATAAAGACCAAACCTGTGTTAAAGCCGAACCAACACCACAGGAATAAAGGAAAGAAAGAAAAAAGGTAACATGTCATGACCAAATTCAACTATAGAGAGAATTCTTCACAACTAAAAGGGGCAGAAGATTTCTCCATCGTGGCAATAGATAAATGGATAGTAGATATACATCCTCGAACAAACTGGACCACCCCCATTTGTCTTTGTCCATGTTCAGGAAGAAATAGCCCAAAGTTGTTGGGTTCCACCGTGAGGATACAAACAATGAGGCGATTTTGTTCGTAGATGGCGACACCAGGAATTCGAAGGAGATCGATATCAGAATCAGAAGGGCCATTTTTTTAGGGGTGGGTGGGTGAGTGAATACTTTAATGGAGGTGGGTTCAATGGAGAAGAAGGTGGAGGGTAAAAGAGATAAATGAAGAGGAGAGAGAAAGAGAGGGAATTAATGGAGGAGAGAGAAAATGGGGAGAGGAGAGATATTAGAAAATTATTAAAATCGTGATAAATTAAAATAATATTAAAATTGCCACGTCAACAAGCCACGTCATTAAATTGCCACGTCATCAATCACTGACGGTCAACTAACGGAAAAATTAATGGAAGGATGAAAATGAAACGATTTGGAAAGTTCAGGGACGAAAAACATCATATTTGAAATTTCAGGGACGAAAACGAAACTCGAGTGAAAGTTCAGGGATAAAAATGGTATTTTACCCCTTTTTTTTAAAGACACCTAAAAAATGAAAGATAAATTAAAATAAATTACAACATAAAAGAGGCAAAACAAACCAAAAGCCACAAAACAAAGGTATATCGTAAACCCCTACAACCAAATAGTCCCACGACGCCATCTAATTACAAGAATACATGCCAACTATTTATAATTAAACCTAAAGAATAATTTAATTATAAGAGTAGGCACTCTATACTTTAGAATCTATAATTAAGTCATAAAAAATTATAAAAAACGACACAAAAATCATCATGCAACTACTACTAGTAATTTAAGAAAATCAATATGATGGCTAATTTCACAAACGGTGATTTGAGCTTAGAAACACTGCCACAAAATACGCAACTTTTTTTAATTATTTTCAGATTTTGATTTATGACGGACTAAAGTGTACGACAATGGTTATTGAGACTTTCATAATAAACATGGCCAACACAGATGAGAAAATACCCTTCAATATCTACCATAAATATTTGAGGTCACAACAACTCAAAATATACAATCAACCAATACAAAACTATTTGAAAATTAAAAATAAATGTATTAATACGAAGAAGCATCAACTCATCTCATTAGTAGCTGTAAAGAATTCCAGTAGGAAAAGTTGAACCGGTAGAGATTCAAAAACACTCTTTGAATCACTGTGTAAGAATTTCAAGAATTTATGCAAGTTTTTATCGCACATTCATGAAGTAATTCCAAATACAAAATAAGAATATAGAGTATAACAGAAATTTGCAATTGGAATTATCTTCATAATTGATATTCTAAAATTCAGTTTCATATTCAACAGATTAGATTACATACCTTTCCAAGTCAACTATCCAAAAAAAAAAAGGACAAGATTAGAAACAAATTTGCGACAAGCAATGACTAAGAATTATCTTTAAGATATCAAAAGAGATTCAGATAACGGTTCTTTTCAAATAACAAGTAAAATGATCTTTAATAAGCTTTTATTAAAGCTGATTTCAAAGTGGAAGACAGAAAGATGTCAAAAAACACGACATCGAAGATATCAAAGGAGATTCAGATCTCATGATCTCTCAAAACAAAGACGAGATGGAGATTGCAAAGGTAGAAGAAGAACTCCTGGACTGGAGTATTCCAAAGGTAGATTCAACTTTGATCTACCATAAAAGCACTTCAACTGATGACAAGAGACATCATCAAAACAATGTAGTAAAATGTTTTGGTCACATTGACACGAAAGCAATTCATATGTTTTCAGAGAAGTTGATACTCAAACACCTAGCTGAATTCAAATATCTTCATCTCGGATTAGTCCAAGTTACAGTCAAGCCACTTTGACGACTCGGAGATGAGAGGTACAAATAGTTCACAAATAGTTTACTAGTATGATCGAATCCAACCTCGAAAACAAAAATATACTTCAATTGTTTTCCTAATCATACGCTTTCCATAGAAGATCCTCACATCCTTTCTGCCCAGATGTTAAGGATCAATACAAAAGCATTACGAATGGAAGAAAATTCGTTCTCAACAGTCATATTTTGAGTATGCTATGAACTTATGCAATACCAATGAGAGCTCTTCCCTAGTCGACTTGTATTTTTAAAGTTGCTGCTTTCATTTACGATAATCAAATTGAAGAACAGAACAAAATAAATGGGAAAACTAACAATGACTAATTTCTCATCTAAACTTATTCGATGGATTGGATGGCTCGAGCCGATAATACATACAATAATGGATAAACAATTTTTTTTTCACAAACAATGAAAAATAGGCAAATGATGTAATATGTAACTTGTAAACCCTAAACAAACCATCCAACACTACAAACTATTGTTGCCCCCAAAAATAACTATAGATAGAGATTCTGACAATTGTTCTATGTGTCCAGAAATTTCAAGGAGACTTGATGAACGAATGATTTGTCATCAAGACTGATTCAAAAGCATCCACCTTCGTTTTACAAAAAGATGTAAAAAAATCTCTTGTCAAAGTAAATCTTTGCCAGAAGGCAAGCAATCTTATCTTGCTTTGATTTCAAAATTCTACCTATAAAAGGCTTCAACAATCTCCTTTTCCTCATTGGCTGGAGGAAAGAAAAAACCAAACCAAATAGCCTCTTTCTCTCCTATTAGTGGACCAATACACCGTCACCGATGATGAAGGCTTCACGCCAGTGTCACAAGAAGTACTAGAAAACAAATGATCGATCTATGTGGCTGAATCAAAGGATCGATTCATGAGGTATTTGTTAGGAATGGTGTCCTAGAACTTGTAATTATTTAATTATAATAATTTATTTCGAATAAATTAAATAAATAAACATAAGTTCTTTATATAATCTAGATTGATTCAATTGACGATATTAGGAATATATGGAAATATATAAATATCAAAACATTCAAATAGTAAACCCTAAGTTACTCTTATGAAATCACGACTTAGTATGTGAGTCATACAAGAGGATTAAAGTCGAGATGAGTAACTTAAACGTGTCTACAGTAAACGGATAACGTTTGGGAACCTTATCCTAGTAACACTGTTGATAGCTTCGCATTTTGTTTATAGACAAATGATTGAATCCTGATCATTCATGTGGGAGACATGAAATGGAAGTATCATATGCAATGTTGATTGTATAAGACAGGACCACGATGTTCGATCAAATTTCTCATTAGTACCGTTTACGAGAAATAATCGAATATCAAACTAAGTTTATCAACCGTGATAGATCTCAATCCTGAGTGAAATGCGGACTCCTATTTGTGGAGTTATGTTCTTTGATTCACATAGTTGAGAGCGATCTGTAAAAACGCTCAATACACTCCTGTTTTGGGAACATGACTAGATAAGTAGCTGGGAACTCATTTTCATGAGATGGAATTCATAACTTTCCTATAAATTAACGGTATCAGTGCGATACCTAAACATTTTAGGAACTTTAGGAAACTCCCTTGATGTACTGATTCGAGACATGAACAAGTGACGTCACGACTTCTATTGATCACAGAAGTATCTTATCTCTAGTTCGACTAAAGATAAAGTTCATTGGAGAATCAGCGGGAACACAAGGATAAAGCGGTAATTACAGGGGCAAAACGGTAATTTTATCCGCTGTAATTATGAGGGTTCCACGTGAAGGATAATATCACGAGATATAAATAAATGATAAACTAAATGGACATAACTCATCTATAGTGAGGGGAGTTCAGCTATGAATCTATAGTGGAATTATTCATAGTTAGATAATAAGTAATTAACTGATTATGAGTTAATCACTTAATTGACTAATTATTAAGCCCATGATCTATAGGTCCATCGGGTCCCTATGCTAGCCCAAATATCGTAGTCGCGAAATCAAGTAGAAGAAATGGAAATTTTAAGTAAAGTGAATTACTTAAAATAGGCAATATTAATTGTTTAAATATTGAGTATATTTAAGCGGTAATTAATATAAACATTATTAATTGTTTAAATAATGAGTTTATTTAAACATGAAATTAATAATGAAATATTATTAATTAGATATTATTAATTATTTAAATATTGAGTATATTTAAATGGTAATTAATAATTTGAAATTAATTAACAATTATTAATTGTTTAAATAATTAATTTTATTTGAACGGAAATTAATAATTAAAATTAATTAATTAATAATAAAATATTGTCAATAAAATTATTAATTAAATAATGAGTTTATTTAATGGAAATTAATAATTATAATATTTATTATTAATTATTTAAATAATGAAAATTATTTAAATGGAAATTAATAATTAAATATAATTTGATAATATTTAGACGGGAGAAAATATTAATTATTTAAATAAAATATTTATTTAAATGGTAATTAATAAATAAATTAATTGAGTTGGACTTATTAATTTAAGAGAGAGTTTCTAGCCCAATTGGATTAATGAACCCAATTGGGATTGGCCAAAATAATTAATTAAATAAATTAGAATTTTTTTTTAATTAATATATGCAATTTTCGGCCATATGATGTATTTTGGGAAGAGATAATTGTTTGAATTATATCCTAAAATAACTACATAGATTTATTTACCCAAGATAAATAAAAATAAAGAAAATAAAATAATCTCCTATTTATCTATGGCATTTTCGAAATTGCTAGATAAAGGAAAGAGATTATCTTTTTTCTTTTTGTATTTATCTCTATAGATTAATCCTAATGTGATTAGGATTCCTATTTTTCTATAAATAGGAGGGTTGAGTCATTCATAAATCACACAATTCAATTCCATAGAAAATTGGAACTCTCTCTTCCTCCTCTCCCTCTCTCATTGCCGATTTTCTCATAGTGTTGGGAAGAAAAAATATTTTTTTTCTTCTTCCCAATTTCTTCTAAAGTTCGATCCCACAATCGAATTTCGTTTGATCGATTGGGATATAGCGTAGAAGATCTGGTGTTGCTGAGGATTTGAAGCTGTAAAGAAACCTCCAACCGATTCTCCATTATTCAGTCAATGTAAGTTCCGGTTTTAATTTTCGAATATATAAGCATGAATCTACATGTTTTTCCACAAATTGCATGATATTAATAGATCCGTTATTAAATGTTAATAAGTTTACTAAATAAAATTCCGCTAATTTAGTAAATCATCCCTTCAGTATTAATGTTAGCAAATCCAAAAACTCGACCAATTTAAGTTCAACATGTGGATGTAGGTTATGGTTTGGTTTTAGTCGATTTTGGTTCGACATGTGGCTGAATCAAAGGATTGATCTATGTGGTTCAATTTGTTTTGGTCGGTTTCAGTTTAGGTTTAATTTTTTAAATAGAAAGAATTATCATTTCGCACTACAAGCTTTCGGGAAAGGGTGACGCTTTTTGTAATGGCCCGAGGTTTTAAAAATAAACAAGCTTTTATAGTATAATTATTTTGAATGATATTTCATTTATAATATAAATTTATTTAATTATTTTCGGATTGAAATAACATTTTATGGTTTAATTTCAAGTTAGTTATTTATTTTGAGATAATTAATTATGTTTAAATGAGTTAGATAACGTTGGGTAAGAAACTAACCATGGTTAGTTGGACGAATTAACATTTAACTATGGTTAAATATAATTTTGGGGTTAATTTAAATTAAAAATAAATGAAAGATAATGGTCTAATTTTGAGTGGGTTAGTATTAAGTTTTTAAAGACACATAAGGTTAGAAAACAATAAATGATGAGTCATTTAATGAGGTGTCATCTCCTCATTTCTTTCTCTTCTAATTAAATAAAAAAAAAGAGATTTTAACATTCTTTTTTTTTTCCCTTGCTTCAGTCGAACAACAACAGCCATGGGGGGGGGGTCACGATTTTTGCTTCTCTTTTTCTTTATTTTTTGCTTGATTTCAAAGGAAAAACTAGTTGCTTTTGATGGGTAAGAGATTCTAGAGTTATTGGAGCAAGAATTGCTAGCTATTTCTTCTTTCATTTGTCTGCCATGGCCGATTTTACGTTCTAGGAAGATTGGAGCAAGTGTTCTCAAGGAAACAAGAAGAAAAGTAAGCTTTCCTAAAACCTAGAGTTTTCTAATTTGGGGGTTTTTGAGAATATTAATAGTTTTGAGTTGGTGGATGTTAAATTTAAAGAAAGAGAATGTTATTTCCTATACAAAAATCTTTTCTAAACAAAACTTAAAGTTGGGATATGGATTTCTTTTGAATTGAAAAGTGATTTAATTAAAGACATAAATTATTTTCTTGAAAATTTGTAAAACTTCCATGAATGTTCATGTTTAGGCTTTACCAATTTAGATAGTAAAATAGTTATTTGTTCCTTTCATATTTAAAATAGCTTAAACTTATTAATGAAGGAATTATCCTCAAGATCAAGCTTGGGAATAAATTTGAAACATATACTTTGAATTACATCACTTAGCCGAATATGCTCACTGTTTTTGGTTGATTTTAGGGGCTGTTTTGTAGGCTCGGGTTGTAAGACTGTTTTTGGGTTCCGGGATGTTGTTTAATATGTTATAAATGTTTAATGAATGGTAAATAAGGTGTGGTATATAAATGTTGTTTTGTGTAGGTAAGGGATCAAACAACTGCAAGTTATGTAAGCTAATTCCATTGTAGCAAGGTGGGAATAAAAAGGGATAAAAGTATATTTATGTTAGATTTTATTTGATGAATTGATAAATGTGGTAGTGTTTAAATTTGGGTATGGAGAGTAAAACAATAGCGGGTTAAGTGAGTAAAACAAGAGTGGGGTAAGTGGAGACAAGATTAGATGTTATCTTGCTAGAATAGCATGGTTATAAGACAAGATCATTAGACTTATAAGTTGTAATTCGGAAAGGCAATCCTTAAACTCTTCAGCTTATGGTAAAGACTAGTAACCCGAAAGGTAAGATTAAAACCAAACATAGGAAGCCCTGTATGAAACTCAAGCTTAAACCTCCAATGTTGTTCCTTTGAAGTCCACTAGTTTTCTTAATTTTGGAGTTTTCTTGGCTTTCTCTTAACATCTTTCAATGCTGGTATGGGTGCCTAAATACATATTTTACATAAGAAAAACAAGTTAGGAACTCTAATCAATGATTTCTCAAAAAGCACCCAAGAGACAAAAAATCACCACTTTTCCTTTTAACTAGTCTTGAGACTTTTGATTTCAAACCGGGTTCCAGAGTTAATTAACTATTCTTAATGAATTTTGTATGATATAATAAGAATATTTGGAGGTTAATTACGGATAGTAATGGTAGGAGAAAGTAATTTCTAGCCGGGACTCAAAAGCTTACTAGCGAAGGTGAAATTAGAGCGGGTTTTGTAATGGCGCGAGAAAGTTGAATACCATTTGAGTTGTTGCTATTATGGTATGGGTTTGAGATATTGGGGTTGGTAGCTGGAACCTTGATGTTGGAATACAACGAGGGGATGAGTATTGCGAAGGAACGAGCTAAACTTGATAATTGTCGAGTGTATAGAACAAAATGACTACTATTTTACGCTTGTTTATGACTTGTGTTTTTCTCTTACTTATGTTAATTGCATTTACGCATGGTCGAGTTAATCAACTTGTCCTATGTTCGGTTTGTGATTCGAAGGATGGTTACGAATGAGATAATGGAGAAAAGTGTGAATGTGAACCATGTAACTATGTGAATTTTGAGCCTT
Organism: Gynostemma pentaphyllum; assembly: GCA_028015215.1. Classification (NCBI taxonomy): domain Eukaryota; kingdom Viridiplantae; phylum Streptophyta; class Magnoliopsida; order Cucurbitales; family Cucurbitaceae; genus Gynostemma; species Gynostemma pentaphyllum. The sequence continues at coordinate 22,437,903 of CM051345.1, read as the reverse complement.
ATGTGAGTAATGATTGAGCCATATACCGTTTTTGGGAAAATAACCTAATTGTACTCATTGAATCGATATTCCGTTATATGTTGTTGATGAAAAGATGCATGCTAATTTCATTTCATTTCATAGCATTCCACTCATACATATTATTATATTGTCATGTGGCCATGGGGTTGTAACCCGTGTAACGGTGTATGGGTGTTGGACGTTACACGTGGTTACCGTGGCAGAGATGTCATTAACCCGTGTAACGGTGTGTGGGTGTTGGACGTTACACGTGGTTATCGTGGCGGTGATGTTGTGGAGCTCCGGAGTGCTATGTAATGAATGGCCCGGATGCGAGTGGTTGTTGAAATAGTTTGTGAGAAACGTGTAGTGAGACGCGAGAAATGTGAAATGGAAATTGTAAAATGGGAAGTTGGCCCGTGAGAAATTGTGGTTGTTTATGTACATGCATAACGATATTTGAAAGATTGTGAAATGAGCTACGGCTCGAGTTAATTATGATGGCATGTGAAATGTGCGTAGTAAGACGCGAGAATTGGGACAGTGGTGAAAGTGGAAATGATATGGTTAATGTTTATTTGTCATGGTTATGAGTTGAAATGATCATTTTTGGCTAAACATGCACGTTTATATTCCATAGCACATTTCTATGCATTTTAGCCACTACACCCTCATCCTTGCTTATGTTAATAGCTCATTCTATGATATTTTGAGTTCGGAATTCCCTTTGGGAGATGGTTTCCAGGAATGTGCGTAAAAGACCCGTGGAGTGAGAGATAGTGTGGAACGAGTAACAAGTACTATAGGTTAGTTGGACCTTAGGGGCATGAGTTGAGAAGAGGGGGTTTAGGGGGAAACGAGTTATGGACTTGTGTTAATAGCTCATTCTAGGATGAGCGTATAAGACTCGTGGTAGTGTGACCTCCTTGCAAACATGCCATTAAGTGTTGTAGATTGTCTTGGCCTTAAGATTAAGAGCGGGGTGAAGCGGGTTGAAGAGAAATGAGGGTTGAAGAAGTAAAGTGGGTAGCCTAATATCGTTAATGTTCATGGAGTAGTAACGTAAAGTGTAATGGGTTCCGAGATAGGAAGGCACGGGATGGGAATGTGAGAGGCGAACGGAGTTAAGCTACTTCGAGGGGTTTGGTAGTAGAATAATCCATTTATGGTTAGTCTAAACCAAGTAAGGGAAAGTTCCTAGTTAGTGCTTGGGTTTACTATAGGAAGTGGATTCTTTGGAAAAAGAAAAGAAAATGAGAGAAGACCGAGAGATCCGAGTTCTTGACCTCAATTTATTTTATGATCTTCTATTATAAATTGCTTTATTTTCTTGTTATTCTCACTGAGCGTGATATGAATCATGAAACGTCACAAATAGCTCAAGGATCAACCTCAAGATCAAAGTTCATGACAAACATTGAATATCCATTCACAAGCCTACATTAGCAAAGTCAAGACAAGCTTTGAAGATACGAGAATGGAGGCTTACAAAGAGGATTTGATGAGCTTTCATCTATGGCAAATACATTATGAAGAAGAGTATTGAAGACTTATTCAATCAAAATTGAAGATAAGAGCTAATTAGGAAAGTTGCATCACTTTTGCAAACATTCCTTATTTGGACCACTTTCCATATTTATTCCTGAACTTTCCATATTTGTTCCCAAACTTTCCATATATGGTTCCAACGAATTTATGATGTATTTATACATGTTTTAGTCCATTTATATTCAGTTTATTAGCTTGGAAAGAATTAGGAAAGATACTATTCTCTAGAAAAGATTTTCCACAAAATCTGCCAATTTCATGTAAGGCAAGTTTTGGGCAGATTTTGTGCTCCTTGTAATCCGAATTTGCTAGCTTATTTTTAGGGTTTCTTTGCCTATTTAAAGGCCTCATTTGTAACCCTAAAGACCAAGAATTCATATGATAATAATATTGCTTTTTGCTTTGTTGAAATTGCTTAGTTTTGTAGCCTTGTTCTTAGGTTGCATGTTTTAGGAACATTCAAGCAAACCTTGATCTAGTTTGTTTGTGAATTGTTTCAATCTTGAAATAAGAACAAGTTCTCTTATTTCAAGGTCTTTGATTATTGGAATAATCTTCTTTTCTTGTTTTTTCCAAGGGTTTTACTTTTTTGTTCATGGGGTTTTAGGATGTGCATCTAGGGGTTCTTTGTTCTTTCAAAGGGTTTCTATTTCAATTCTAGGGTTTCATATCAGAGTGCCATGCTCAAAGGTGCTACATATCATCTTTCAGGTTTTGCCGCGGTCGAGAGCGTGACTGGGAAGATGGTATGCGTTGAAGCTTGGATGTCGAGCTTGGAAGAGGACTAGTGGACTGCATCTCGAGCTCGAGTCGTGTGGGCTACATAAGAAGTGTCTTATGTATTCTTTAGATGAAATCTTTAGTCAAAGTCGTTTTGTAAACCATGTATAAAGTTCTTTTTTTTTATTTTCTTTAAAAGCGTTCATTTGTTGCTTTTCTGCTTAGGATTTTGATGTAAACAAGTTTTGGGTTATTCGATTTTTAAATGGACCCACGCAATTATTTTTTTTCCATAGAAATTGTTATTTTCCGTTACAAGACGTTTAAATGAAATTTAAATTTCTTATTTTCCGCGCTTCCGCTAAGAGTACTCGTGGCCAGTCTTTATTGGAGTCGGTTCGTTACACTTTTTTGGCGTCACCTATTCGAAAAGGTGACGGTTTTTACCTGTCACTTTTTCGAATAGGTGACACTCGAATAGGTGACAGTCATAAAATACCGTCAACTTTTAGAATAGGTGACGCCTATCTAAAATTTGAGAAAAAAAACTATTTTTATTAAATTAATTTTACATCAAATTTATAATACACCTGTCAAATTTAACTAAATATTACAATGAAAAAAATAAATTTTACTCAATGGTTACATGAATCACATTCTATAAACAAGAAAATAGGAGCCTATCATATTAAAAAAAATCTTACAAATGTTTACAAATCATATAATACAGCCATCCAAACAAAAAACTCCAATCTAAGAGAAGTACTAGAAAACAAATCTATTAAACATCGCTATTTGATTGTGCTTTCAGTGAGGCCATATCAGATGCATTTGCGAAATCGGGCTCTAAGTTCACAACAGAGCTTTGTATCAAAAGATTTTGTTGGAACAAAAAAAATCAGATTTATATTCAATTATAAGATTGTCAACTTGTAAAGCGAAATATGAAAACATCAGATTTATAACATATAAATGCATCTTTCAAACATTGTGTAAAAAAATTGGCCAACCCATAGAACTCATCAACATTGTAATTACTAAGTTGTTTAGAATATTCCATAAACCCAAATCATAATATGATATTCTAGCAAGGGAAAAAAAATAACAACACAGGCTTGAACAGTAAAAAAATAAAATATTTATTATTACTTCACGTTGTTAAATTTAACTACATTTCCAAATAGAAAACAACACCACCATTAACAACCTGAATACTCTTGCAATTAATTAGCATCTTTAGTAACCCACCAAAACACAAATAAGTGACTAAGTTATGGCTACCATAACAGCAGGATAGCCATAAAAATAAAATAAATAAGTAACAAGGCCATGACAACCATAAGTTTGTAATATGTATGACACATAAGAGTTTAAAAGTACAGGGACAAACCTCTAAAAATAGATTATGTATAATTAGAAGAGGTAATACTTCAATCAAAACGCATGAATTCAAAACTTTACTTAATACCTACAAAAGCAAAGAGTAAATTTGTAAATTGCGTACACATATATTTAAAATAATAAGTAAAATCAGGGTGAAGTCAATATCTAATGCTAGTTTCTTTATTAACAAAATTGTTTTTTATATCTAAAATTTCATATTAGTCTCAAGAATATTATAATAAAATGGAAAACTACTAAATCATTATTCTTAATTAACACATTTACACTACTTTAATCAACAAACCAAATTGAAACATCAACAAACAAACATAAATATAGGCTTTCTAAAAAAAAAACCTCAATGGTGGTCTACAACCATGATGCAACTACTCCAATCCTACCTTTTTTGATATCATTCAAGTCAGAAGCAAACAAAAATGTAAATAACATAACAAATTGAACAATGGTAAAAGGAAATTGCATCCAACCTTGTGTTGCATCCGCCGCTATTTGCATCCTTTCCTCCCAACTAAGGATCCCGACCTTTCTACCTGCATCATTTTAACCTTTCCATTAGTTCTCATCAACCAAATGTTATAATCATGGAAAGAGAGAATTATTTGTCTAACAAATTTATTGGAACGACAGCAGAAACCTGATAGATGTTCTTTTAAGTTGCCATTATCAATGTACTCGTAGATAAGAACCAAATTCGTGTTTTCATAACAATATCCAATAAGGCTTATCAAGTTTCTATGATGAATTCTCAGCAAAAGTTTAACCTGCAATATAAACAAAGGACATAATTAACTCTTGGACAAGTTGCTGTAACCTTTTTGTCATAACCACAACATTTTAACTGGTAAAATAGACGACCAAATCAAGAGCTCATTGTAATGAAATAATAAAATCTTGTCCTCTAGCAAGAATTATTCAGCAATCGAAAAGCAATAACGCCAGCATCCAAGATAAAAAGATGAAGAGGAATAATCAAGCAGATAAAAATAAAAAAACACCAGGAGATTAGAGTGGTTTGAAACATCTCATGAAGCTTCACTATTGCAATTTCAATGTTTTTTTTATGGGTTTGATTACTATGGAGGCCTCACCTATATAAGGTTTTTCATTATTTGAAAACAATTTTCAACCGGCTCTGCAAATACAAACCTTGTTTTAGAAAACAATTTCTCCAAGTCTTCCTTGTTCCTGAGATCCCCCTGCAAATGGGAATCATATAATAGATATTAATTAAGTGATACGTCCATTGTTGATGCCCATTTTCAGAAACTCTAGCATCTCTAGGTAACAGTCTTCACAAAGAGAGAAGAAAATCATGTGTTGAGGTTTACCATGAACCTAGAAATTGAAAGGAAACTGTTCTTTAGTAATTATGGCATTCATTTTCTACAAGTACATATCATTTTCAAAATATGAAAGTTTAAACTTGTTAAGTTCAGATCAAGCTCAAACTTGCATGGTACCTCATTTATTTTTCATGGTTTTACATCTGAGAAAGAAATGAGTAATAATTACATACATATTGATGATGTAATGAGTCTACACAGGGTAAAGTGTGTAATGACAGAAATGCCAAATTTCTTATCGTGACCTATTGTCAAATTTCTTATAGTGAATGGCAAAGGTGTTGAATGATAGCTTGATAAAAGTAAACATCCTCTTCTAAATTACGACATGAGAAACTAAAACCTTATGCAAAACAGTTCCTAAAGAAGAGAATTACAAAAAATAATCTTTTGTTTTTGAAATCCCTTTATCTAGATCAACTCCTCTCATTTCTCATTTTTCATAACCTCCAAGCACCAAAAATGAAGAGATTTATTAAACTTTTATACCCACACATGTCCATAATCATCGAGCAAATAATAACCCAACTTTCACTAAAACAAAAAAGGAATAGAAAACCTAAACTAGAATCTTTTTGCTACTCTACTTTACAAGTAAGAATAACATGATTGATTGATTATTCCTTATTTGCACATAAATCACAAAAAAGAAAAATGGACATACCACTTGTATTAAGATTGTCTTTAGTAGCCAAATATCACTAACAGGCTTTCCACACATAAAATGTTCCCTCTCCTTGTCGTAATCCGGCGAAACATTTTCAGCCGCCGGCGATTGATGGACGCATCTGATAGTGGAAATGATAGTCAAAGGTGAGAAAAACGGTGATCCGATGAGCCATTGAAGAGACGGTTGAATTTTGTAGAGAACGAGCTTCAGAGGTAGAATTCTGATACTTCTTCCGTCGTCGATTTCCTCCATTGATAGATACTCCAAGGTCGAGCACGAGCAGAAACTATTTTTGTTCCAGCACCTCCATGATGCACCTATAAACAAAATACAAATATCAAGGAGCCTTCACACAAGAACGGATAAAGAAATAAGTAGTAATATGGTCACAATGTGCAAACAGCCTTCAACATTTGACACAGTTTTTATATGATTATATTTATACCTACACCACCAGATTCAAAATTGGCGAGTTAGGGTTTTTTAAATTTAGTTAAATCCTCTTTGACGCCTCGAGATAATTCTTCATCACCAGATTCAAAATCAATTTGAAGTTGAAGATCACAATCAAAGGTAGAGGGAAAGTGAATTAGATCGGAAGGAAAGCATGGAGCGGGGACGATTTCAGGCTTTGCGATTGCGAGAGAGATGGAGATATTACAACCGAGTGAGCGTTTTTTCTATGTTTTATAACAATCAAATTTCTTGCCCTCTCCAAAATCATCCATCGACTCTCGATTTCTCAGAAATCTCTCTCTCTCTATCACTCAATTGAAGATCGCGATTAGAGGTTGAGGGAGAGTGAATTAGATCGGAAGGAAAGCATGGAGCGGGGACGATTTCAGGGGAGCGATTGCGAGAGAGATGGATATAGGGAAATTTGCCTATATGACCTCGAAATGAGGGCCCTAATGAAACTTGACCTCACTTTTCAATTTTCATAAATAAAACCTTATGCTGATGTCACTAAAGTGTGAAAAGACCAAAAACTCTTTTCTTTGTATTGATAGAACTCTTCTTAACCCCACTATCTATTTTTCTCTCTCTAAACTTCAAAATTTAAATCATTTTTCAAAAACTTACGACTCTCTCTATTAATTTTAAACTTGCCATGGATTTAGATTCAATGGATGCTAATGAAAAACCGAATTGAATCGATATCTTTTACGCGATACAGAATCCGGATGAAGAAGTGAACACCAAAGTATTAATTTTTTGAAGAAACAAAAATCTGGAATTTTTTTTATTATTGCCTATGATCTGATCGATCATAAACAATGATCTGTCAGATCATAGGCAATGATCTATCAGATCATAGGCAATGATCTGACCGATCATAGCCTATGATCGGTCAGATCATTGAGTAACAAAATATTCAAAAAAAGGAATTTTACTTGTAAATTTTTCTACAAAATTTAGATTGTCATGAATTTAGATTCAATAGATAGATATCGAAAAAACGTATGAAATAGATATCTTATTTGCGCGAAACGGAGTTCGAATGAAAAAGTTAACGTCAAAATACTAAATTTTTTAAGAAAGAAAAATTTGAAATTTTTTATTATTGCCTGTGATCTGACCGATCATAGCCTATGATCAGTCATATCATAAGCAACGATCTGAACGATCATAAGCTATGATCGGTCAGATCATTGAGTATCAAACGATTCGAAAAAATGAATTTTACTCGTAACTTTTTCTACAAAATTTGGTTTGCAACGAATTTAGATTCAATAGATAGATATCGAAAAAACGTATGAAATCGACATCTTATTTACACAAAAAGGAGTTCGGATGAAGAAGTTAACGCCAAAATACTAAATTTTTTTAAGATTGAAAAATCTGGAAAATTTCTAGAGGGGAAAAAAAACTGATCGGTTCGAACGAACCGATCTTGGTTTGTGATCGGTCCGATCATGGTCTTTGATCGGTCATGGATCGGTCAGATCTTTTTTTTTGTTCATTCGTTCTTCTTCTTCTCCAGAAATTTTCCAGATTTTTCAGTCTTAAAAAATTTTGTATTTTGGCATTAATTTCTTCATCCGAACTCCGTTTCGATCAAATAAAATGTCGATTTCATACTTTTTTTTCGATATCTATCTATTGAATCTAAATTCGTTGCAATCCAAATTTTGTAGAAGAAGTTACAGGTAAAATTCATTTTTTCGGATCTTTTGTTACTCAATGATCTGACAGATCATAACATTTGATCGTTCAGATCGTTGCCTATGATCTGACCGATCATAGGCTATGATCGGTCAGATTCCAGGCGACAATAAAAAAATTCAGATTTTTCTTTCTTAAAAAAATTAGTATTTTGGTGATAACTTTTTCATCCGAACTCCGTTTCACGCAAATAAGATATCGATTTCAAACGTTTTTTCGATATCTATCCATTGAATCTAAATTCATGGCAATCTAAATTTTTTAGAAAAAGTTACGAGTAAAATTCATTTTTTCGAATCTTTTGTTACTCAATGATCTGACCGATCATAGCCTATGATCGGTCAGATCACTGGCGATAGTAATAAAATTCCAGATTTTTATTTCTTCAAAAAATTAGTACTTTGATGTTAACTTCTTCATCCGGATTCTGTTTCGCGCAAAAGATATCGATTCCATTCGTTTTTGCGATACCATCCATTGAATTTAAATCCATGGCATGTTTAGAATTTATAGGGAGAGTCGTGAGTTTTTGGGTAAAATCTTACCTTCTTCTTTCTTCAGCAAGATTATAGTTTAGAGAGAGAGAGAGAGTGGTGAGTTTTTCTTTAGAGAGAGAGAAAGAAAGAGTAGTGTGGTGTGTTAATGTGCTAACAAAACTGCCTCAATGGGCTTTTGGACTTTTCACACTTGGATGACATCAGCATAAGGTCTTACTTATAAAAATTGAAAAGTAAGGTTTATTTTCATTAGGGCCCAATTTTCGAGGTCATCTATGCAAATTTCCCATGGATATATTACCTTTTTTTTTAAACAGAGTTTTTTCTATGTTTTATAAAAATAAAAAATAAAACGAAAATATGAAACGATAATATATCAAATATACAAATTTTTATATATTTTACCACTCATCTTATTATATTCTTTCTAATATACACATTTTTAACTATTTTTCTATGTTTTATAAATAAATAAAAAATCGATTTTCTTTTTGTTTTTGTCAAAGTACCAGTCACTACAGTACCTGCAGCCTCGGCCTCCTCTCTGGTGGCAAATACACGAGCCTGATGCTGAACTGGTGGAGGAGGTATCGGACGTGGTGGTGGAGGTAAGATCTGTGGCAGTGGAACAACAGGTGGAAGTCTATACTGCTGAGCCTGTCCACCCTGACCTCTACCCCTATACTGTCCTCTGCCCCGGTCCTGACCTCTGCCCCTAACCGAAGGAGCATACAAAGATGGTGGTGCCGGCTGTGGTCTCTACTGAACACCCTGACCATGGTAACCATACTGCTGTGGCTGTGCCTGATAAGCCCTACAATGATAAGATCGATGTCCATCCTGACCACAAACATAGCATCTCAAGGGTAAGGTGCACCTCCCAGAATGATATCTGGCACAGTCATGGCAGTATCGACGAACCTGTCCCTGTACTCTCGGTTGTCCAAACTAAACTCTACCCCGAGCCTGCTGCTGTTGATGCTGTCTATACGGAGGCTGTGTAACTCGGCCAGTATGATCGTCCTCCGCCTTCCTCTTCCGAGAGGAAGTCTGTCTTGTAGCAGCTAGTTTTCCCTTCTTTTCATCAGATGCCAAATCCAAAGAAAGTGCAAACTCCAAAGCCTCCTCATAGGTAGTCGGACGCAAGGTGAGTAGATGACCCCTAATCTCGGCTCTCAATCCCACCATAAACCTCTTTTTCTTACTCTGAGGGTCAGCAATCTGTCTAGAAGCAAACCTAGACAGTCGATCAAACTCTCGCTCATACTCTGTCACTGATCTATCACCCTGTTTTAGGGTCAGAAACTCCACCTCTAATCGGTCTCGTAAATCAGTTGAGTAATACTTCTCATAATAAAACTTCTCTCGAAATACCTCCCAATTAACCTCCATAGTGAGAGAAAGGGATCTGAAAAGGCCCCTCAACCAATAAAGGGCATCATCAACAAGAGAATACGTGCCACAGTGGACCTTCAGCTGGTCCGGACATTCAATAAACTCGAAGGCTCTCTCAACCCTATCAACCCATAACTCTGCAACAGATGCATCCAAAGACCTACAATCAAACTCAGCAGGTGCATATCGCCTATACTCCCTCAGAGCCTTAGGGTTCTGTAGACTACATGCGATGCATGTTTGTTTTCATGTTTTGTTTTAAGTCCATTCTCAAGTCATCATCTGAGATCAACAGCACCAGGTTGTGACGACCCGACTCTTTTAATTTCATTTAAATATAAAACACAGCGGAAGTCTTTATATTTTAAGAAATTGGCGTGGTTATGTTTGAAAATTGGCTAGCCAAAAACCTGTTACATTTTAATTTCAGAATTTAAAATACACAAGGAACATTAAGTTCCTATCCAGGAGTTCAAAAGAGTTATAATCATAAAAGTAAAGACAAAAACTCTTAAGAGCTATATACAAATGTACATGATATGAAACCTTAGAATTGAAGTAGAAACCCTTTGAAAGAACAAAGAACCCCTAGATGCACATCCTAAAACCCCATGAACAAAAAGGTAAAACCTTTGGAAAAAACAAGAAAAGAAGATTATTCCAATGATAAAAGACCTTGAAATAAGAGAACTTTTTCTTATTTCAAGATTGAAACAATTCACAAACAAACTAGATCAAGGTTTGCTTGAATGTTCCTAAAACATGCAACCTAAGAACAAGGCTACAAAACTAAGCAATTTAAGCAAAGCAAAAGCAATATTATTATCATATGAATTTTGAGTCTTTAGGGTTACAAATGAGGCCTTTAAATAGGCAAAGAAACCCTAAAAATAAGCTAGGAAATTCGGATTACAAAGAGCACAAAATCTGCCCAAAACTTGCCTTATGTGAAATTGGCAGATTTTGTGGAAAATCTTTTCTAGAGAATAATATCTTTCCTAATCCTTTCCAAACATATAAACTGAATATAAAATGCTTAAAACATGTCCTTTGGCCGTGGGAAACATTAAACAAAAACCCTAAATGCATAAAATAAATAAAAGACTCAAATAAGGAAAGTTGTCAAATATGGAAAGTTTGCAACTTTCTCTCTAAGCTTCATTCTTTGAATCTGATTGCACAACTTGTCCAAATTCTTCTTTCAATTGCACATGCCACAAGTTGAAGTGCTTCAAGTCTTCTTCCTTAGCCTCAATGTTCCAATCTTCAAAAGTCTCCTTGAGTTTGCTCATGTATGCTTGACAATGGATATTCAAAGCTTGTTGCAATTTCTTGGTCTTGGATCTTGTCATTGGCCCTTGAACCATCCTAAGCTTGTCTATCTTGTCTTGTGCTCCATGATTCATATCAGTACAAATCCCAAAATGTATAAAATTCACAAAAAACTAAGTCCATGGACTTTTACTAACACCTAGTCCATCTCGAGGTCATCATTCATTGATCATGCAGCACCATCTCCTCTCCTACGACCTCTAGCCAGGGCATTATCTGAAAATGTTTGTAATATCATGAGCTAACAACAAAGCCCAGTGATATGAAACCCTAGAAAATTGAAATAGAAACCCTTTGAAACACAAAGAACCCCTAGATGCAAATCCTAAAACCCCAATGAACAATAAGGTAAAACCCTTGGAAACAAAGAAGAAGAGGATTATTCCAATGATCTAATACCTTGAAATAAGAGAACTTGTTCTTATTTCAAGATCGAAAAAATCCACAAACACAATAGATCAAGTTATGCTTGAATGTTTCTAAAACATGCAACCTAGAACAAGGCTACAAAATGCAAGGTAAAATCAACCAAGCAATAAGCAAAACAAAGCTATTTTCTATCATATTAATCTTTAATATTTAGGGTTACAAATGAGGCCTTTAAATAGGCAAAGAAACCCTAAAAAATACCAAGAAAATTCGGAATAAAGAAGAGAATAAAATCTGCCCAAAACTTGCCTTATATGGATTTGGCAGATTTTGGGGAAAATCTTTCCTAGAGAATAATATCTTTCCTAATCCTTTCCAAACATATAAAATGAATATAAAAGACCTAAAACATGTCTGAATACATCATAAATTCGTTGGAACCATTTTGGGAACAAATATGGAAACTTTGGGAACAAATATGGAAAGTGGTCCAAATAAGGAAAGTTTGCAAAAGTGATGCAACTTTCCTAATTAGCTCTTCTCTTCAATTCCGATTGAACAAGTCTTCAATACTCTTCCTCCAAATGTATTTTCCATAGATTGAAGTTCATCACGTCCTCTTCCATAGCCTCCATGATCGGATCTTCAAAGCTTGTCTTGACTTGGCTAATGTAGGCTTGTAAATGGATGTCAATGCTTCTCTTGAACTTTAATGTTGTGATTTGTCCTTGGGCTTTTTGTGACGTTCCATGATTCATATCACCCAGTGAGAATAATAAGAATAAAAAGTAAAGTTAGACCTCAAACCCGTATTCCGATTTGTGTCCAATTTGTCTTACATATTCCTTCCTAAAGTTCTCTAAACTCTAGGTAATTCCATGATCATCTCCAAAGTATGATATTAATTAGCACACGTAATCTAATTCTCATCCATAACTTGTTACAACATAAATAAGAAAAGTAAATAAACTTTATATAAACATAACATCTCAATTCTCCTTGTTGTCTTACTTTCCATAATGAAATATACAATTCTTTCTCCATGATATAATTTCACCAATAATGCATGAAGGTAATGAAGACATCCCGTAGGATTCGCATTCACCTTTTATACATGAAGGTAATGGAGACTCCCGTCGGATCCACATTCACCTTTTATGCATGAAGGTAATGGGGACTCCCGTCGGATCCACATTCACCTTTTGTGTTTCTCACTTTCCTTTCCTTTCATTTTCAATGATGCAAGATGTTATGCATATGCTTGCTTATGCTTGCAAAAGTAAATAAAAGTAAATGTGAATGTTAAAGTAGCCGAACAAGCATAAAGTAAAGGGCATAAAGTAAAATGCATAAAGTAAATGGATCAAAGATGTCCCTATGCATAAAGTAAATAAATAGGAATTTCGGAAGAACAATAAGTAAATCGAACTCCCGATACATTAAATAAAAGTAAGATCGTATCTGTGATGACCCGGCTAATTCTAGAAGCCCAGGACGCAAGTGCGCATACGGAAACGAGAAACTTAAGTTTAAAACAATTGTTTTAGCAAAATATTGAAAATTTCGGCATGTAGTGTTTGTAAATTTCAAATCTCACATACAATATAAAAACCTGTTTATCATAAAACATCGGCTAGTCGGCCAGTTCTAAGTATCACATACATTCAAACCAAAATAAAGTTCGGTGCACCGAGTTAAAATTGTTAGACACAGATAATGTACATACTTTAACTTTAAAATTCGATCCTAAAGCAAAAGAAGGCACAACCTAAAATATGACAACTACACCCCCAGAAAATGAGGCTCGCGTGACCGAAGACCTAATCCCAAAGGCTCCATCTCAATGTATCAACGAGCACCACCTGCCGCGCCTTGTCCGTTACCTGAAAGGTGATTTAGAGCACCTTTGAGCATGACACTCAGTGAAAACAAAAAAATATGAACGGTGATGCGGAAATGTTCACAATATAATGCACAAGCACAATGATATGCTTAAGTACGTAAATAAACGAGCATTACAAAGTAGATAAACAATATGATCAAATCATAAGCCTTTCAAACATGCACTATCGGCTAGCCAGTACAAATTTCATATATCACATTCACCATTTCCTCTTAGTCCACAAACCTTTCCATCACTAAACTCGGCGTCTCACTACGCTCTATACATATTCAATCATTAATCAGTACCCGAGCCATAGCCTTTACAGTATTAAACTCCCTGGCTCTACATCAAGTCTCAGAGAACTATTACCTTATTCCATTCACTTTCTGAGTCTCTTTCATTCACCACTACGCATCTGCGTCTCATTACACACAATCAAAGCAAAAAAAACAACAAAACAGGGATGCATAAATGATGAATAAATATGCTCAACACACAACATGAATGCTTATGCAAGTAATCAACTATCAAGTTTAAGGTTTTACCAAACAACAATGCATAAGCCACTCCCACTTTTCCTTTTCCTTTCAACCATCATTTGGTTTCTTACTTACCAACCGGCGTCTCACTACGTGTAAATCATGATTTGCCACATATCTCACTCTAGCCACAGCTCATTTTACATCATCCGAGCCAAAGCTCATTTCACAACCTCAGGTTATCTCAATAACCACTAGCATCCGGGCCATTCATTACATAGCACTCGGAGCTCCACAACATCACCACGTGTAATGTCCAACACCCACACACCGTTACATGGGTTAATCACATCTCCGCCACGGTAACCAGGTGTAACGTCCAACACCCATACACCGTTACACGGGTTATGATATGAATCAGGGAGCCTCGCAATCCTTGCACATGTGAAATAAAAGCTTGTTGAACCTTATTTGCTTAGGATCTTTTAGAGTGCTTCCATGATTCATATCATCTTCCCCTTCTTCAAAAAGATTCGTCCTCGAATCAAGATCATCATTTCCTACATCAAAATGGCTCAAATTAATAACATTAAAGACTGAAATCTCATAATACTCACCTTGTAATGCAATGGTGTGAACTTTTGCATAGATTCTTCCAAGGACTTGATATGGTCCATCACCCCTCGGATGCAACTTGGTCCTTCTTTGAAATCTTTTCTTTCGAAAATGCATCCAAATCCATGCTCTCGGATGAAACTTATGTCTTTTCCTTCTTTTGATCATTTTTAAGGTAAATATGAAAAATTGCTCCTCGATCATTTGCTCCACATCCATGTGCATTAATTTGATGAATTCATACATAAAAGGGGCTGAATCACTCACAAAAACATTAGATCTCAAAGGCAGCAACTCAAAGGGAGTAATAGCATAAAGACCATAAATAATTTTATTTGTAAAACAAACACTTTTATGATGTATTGTCCTATTACAAGCATTCTCCACAAAATATAAACAATTCACCGAAGTTTCTACTTTAGAGTTAGTTTCTTTAAGCATTGCTCCTATAATCTCATTTAGCACCTCTTGAGTTTCCCATTCATGCAAAACAGATTGGAATACATTGTAACTTCTCAAAGCAAAATCAACTACATAAGAAGAATATGCATTCTTTAAGGAGTTCAACTTTTCAACATACTCAAAAATTGTAATTTCAAGATGCTCATTAACAAGAACTTTCACATGCTCAAAAGTAGAAAGTATATTACTTACAAAATTCTCTTTAGATTCGATATACTTTCTTGCATGGATATATTGCCCTTCCGAACACCTCAAGCTCTTATTCGGCCATAAGTAACGCTTCCAAACCTGAAAAATATATTCAAACACACTAGACAAATAATGGTTAAGGTTAGTTGCCAAAAAGTCTACTTTGCACATAAGCACAAAATTAGGCTTTTGACTAAGAAAAACTTTCCTCACCTCACTCATTCTTACATGAAAGCTCACTAATTTGTCTTTTCTCTCTATTTCCTCTAAGTGTTCACACATTTCTTTTTCATTCTCTTTTCTCTCATTATTTTCACTCTTGCTTTTTCCACTCAAAGCTTTCTTTTCTCTCTCACTCAATTTTTCACTCAATTCTTTCTCTTGTAATTCTTTTTCTTTCTACTCTTTTTCTTTCAACTCTTTTTCTTTTAACTCAAACTCAAATCTCCGTTGCTCAAGCTTACATTGATCATTGAACACCTCTTTTGAAGATAAAGGTACTAAAGTAGTCTTCCTCCCATCCTTGGTAAAAGTGTACCTATTTAGGTAGCCATCATAGGTCACTCTCCTATCAAACTGCCAAGGCCTTCCCAAAAGTATATCCCCGGCATGCATTGGGACTACATCACAAACTACCTCATCTTTATACTTCCCAAGGCTAAAAGAAATGATAGCTTGCTTATGCACCTTCACCTCACCACTATTGTTTAACCATTGTAACTTGTAAGGTTTGGGATGTGGAATGGTAGGTAAATTTAGTCTTTTGACAAGAATTGAGCTCACAACATTTGTACAACTTCCTCCATCAATCACAATACTACATGGGGTCTCATTCGCTAAACACCTAGTATGGAACAAGTTGTGTCTTTGGTCATCTTCAAAATTCTCCTTTATTTCAGAATTGAGAACTCTCCTACACAAGAGTGCTACTCTATTTCCTTCCTCCCGACTATCATCACTCGCCTCGGGTTCCTAAATATTTTCCTCCATAGAATCACCCTCTTCGGCTTCCTCAAAATATTCTTCCTCAAAGTCACTCTCTTCCCAATCAGTTACTACTTCTTCCTCAACATCACTTTCTAATTCTCCTTCAAATTTATCCCTATTTTGCTGATTACTAGCCTTCACTAATCTACCCATACACTCATTAAGCTCCTCTAAAGTTTGAGTAAGTCTAGCGAAAGCTCCTGCTTGTTCCTCTCTCCACCTAGCTTCACTAATCTCACCCCCATTGTTTCCCTCTTGTGTCATGATGTTCCTCACCCCTTTGTAGTCTTGTAGTCTTGTCTTAGATTACTTGTTTAGAGTCATTCAAGTGGAGATGATCGTGCTACTTGTGGAGTGTCTCGGATCATGAAATGATGGAATGTAATGTTTGTCCGTTTCATGATTTTTAGATCAACATAAGGTAATCTGTTTTCTAGCCTTTCCTTGGGTTGCTTCGAATGGCATATGTGGGTTTTATGGTTTGATCTTTTGGGGTCCTTAGTTAAGTTTAAGGGTTTTAAGAGCAATTCCATAGGGTTTTCGTATCATTTGTTATCAGAGCATCGGTTACGATTTTGTGGTCGGTCTCTAGAACAGGTTCTATCCAAACTATCCTTTCAATTTCGTGTTATTTTCAATTCTGTCTTTTCTTTTCGATTCTATCCAAATTTCAATTTTTTCTTCATCTTTTCATTCTGATTTTGTTTCTATTTTGAAGATCATGTTCTGATCTTGAATATAAAAAAAAAAAAAAACAAAAAAAGGAACAAAGATAACCTTGAATCAGAGAGCACCGTTTACTAGTTATTTTGTGCTAATCTTTTTAAAATATGAGTTTGATTCATATATTTCGTACAAATCTGAGTTTATTCTATTCTTACATCAATTTAGATCCAAAAATTAAGCCTTCATTGAATTCTTATTCATTTGGAACTCCAATTCTGCAATTACTTTCCAAAATTGAAACTTCCATATTTAATCCTCTTTGTAGCTGTCCCAATCACGTGATAAAAAATGAATTAGCTTTCACATCCTTAATAGGAAAGTTAATATATTCAATTATCTATCTTACTCTAGAAGGAAGTATAAGAGAATTCGATATGGAACCGATTCAAAATCTGGATATTAAAACAGTGCGCAAATTTCTCCTACATTTCCGCACCTTGTCTCTTGTTGATAGGTGTTTTCATTTGTGATTGAATTTTTCAATTTTTCCAATTGTAAGCTCTTCATAACTTATTTTTTTGACCTATATCTAGGCTGCTTTATTGAAATTCACATCCAATCTTCGTGAATATCATTTTGATCGAAAACACGAGTGGATTACAATTTTGAGAGTTTTAAAAGTGAGGGAGTGTTTGTGAGGTCCAATATTTTTTTTTCTCTCTAACTTTGTTTTGCAGCCAAGCTTTTTGATTCGAGGACAAATCTTTTTAAAGAAAGGGAGAATGATATGAATCAGGGAGCCTCACAATCAAAAGTTCTAGAGCCAAGAAACTTGTCAAATGAGAGCAAACCGAGGAGAAGCTTGTCAATCAATAAGATAATCTTGTAATCGATGTGTGGACAAAGAATATTGAAGAAGAAGCTTTAAGACATCAAGATACTCAGTAAAGAAGCAAACTTTGAAGAAGAAATGTGCTAAAAATAATTTTTGGAATGTTTTCGGCGATTTTGAAAACTTTCCTTATTTGGACCACTTTCCATATTTGTCTTCTACTTTCCTTATATGGTGTCAACGAATTTACAATGTATTTAGTCATGTTTTAGGCCTTTATTTATCAGTATTAATGCTTAGAATATTTTAGGAATCATATAATATCTTCTAGGGCAAAACTTTCCTAAAATGCACCAAATGCACTTAAGGAAATTATTTGGCAGATTTTATTCTCATTTATTTCGAATTTTGTAGCTTATTTTAGGGTTTCTTTTGCCTATTTAAAGGCTTATTTGTAACCCTAATGGGAGGATTGAAAATGTAATGAAAAGTTGCCTTTGGAGAAAATGGAGAGCCTTGAGCCTCACCCCTTTGTAGTCTTGTCTTAGATTACTTGTTTAGAGTCATTCAAGTGGAGATGATCATGCTACTTGTGGAGTGTCTCGGATCATGAAATGATGGAATGTAATGTTTGTCCGTTTCATGATTTTTAGATCAACATAAGGTAATCTGTTTTCTAGCCTTTCCTTGGGTTGCTTCGAATGGCATATGTGGGTTTTATGGTTTGATCTTTTGGGGTCCTTAGTTAAGTTTAAGGGTTTTAAGAGCAATTCCATAGGGTTTTCGTATCAGGCTATGACCCCATGGCCACATGACAATCGCATGATATGCATGAATGGAATGCTATGTCATGGAATGAATTTTAGCATGCTTTCGCTTAGTCAACAACAAGTAACGAACAACGGGTTAACAAGCATAATTAGGACAATTCCTCCAAGCAGAATATGAATTGATCATCGCACATAAAATGCTTAAAATTCACATAAACACATAGTTCACAACACACGTTTCTCTATTGTCTCAATCGTAACTAATCATCGAATCACAAACCGAACATATGACAAGTATGCATAATCATAGGCCCAAATCAGAATATGAGTCGTTCATGGACTAGGAACTCAATTATAAAGTAAATGGGCATGTTTAAATGAATAACTAATAAAAGCATAAACCGGTGTTGAGTTAGTTAGCATTTCGGCCCCTTTTTAAACCTATACCGGGGTCAAATATCCATTTCCATACTTTTCATATGCTCTTAACCTTACCAACCATACTATCAATCATTACCACCTACAATCATACTTTCCCATTTAAAGATAACTCGGGAAAAGCTCGTGAATGCACGCCATTCACCCTTCCGATTCTTTATGTTCTCACCTTTTCGAAAGGCTCTCGGTAGCTCGTTCTTGCCTCTTATCCTACAACCAATCATTCCAACATATATATATATATATATATATATATATATATATATATATATAAAATCATTTATCTCAGCCCAATTCAAATACACACAAACTCATACCCGATTAGAAGATCAAAACCCAAAACTAGTCAATTTAAGATGAAATTTTCGGCCAATTGGGAAATAATCAATTATTCATTGGGTGGAACTTCTAATGTGTTTTTCATGTAGATTACACACATATAAACACCCAAAATTTACAGATTTAACAACCTTCCATTGATAGCTAAGAAAACACAAAATTGAGAAAAAATAGAAGTTTGAGAACACTCCATTAATGGAGTTTCTTGAAAGCTTACTCCCACCCAATGATTTTCATCTTTTCCCCTTTCAATATATATATTTAAACACTCATATATTCTAGATTTAATAACCTGATATGAATCATGGAACGTCACAAATAGCTCAAGGATCAGTTTCAAGATTAAAGTTCAAGACAAGCATTAACATCCATTTACATGCCTACATTAGAAAAGTCAAGACAAGCTTTTGAAGATCCGAGCATGGTGGCTTAAAAAGAGGACTTGATCAACTTTAATCTATGGTAAATGCATTTGGAGGAAGGTTATTGAAGACTTGTTCAACCAGAAGTGAAGATGAGAGCTAATTAGGAAAGTTGCATCACTTTTGCAAACTTTCCTTATTTGGACCACTTTCCATATTTGTTCCCGAACTTGCCATATATGATGTCCACGAATTTATGATGTATTTAGAAATGTTTTAGGTCATTTATATTCAGTTTATTGGCTTGGAAAGAATTAGGAAAGATATTATTCTCTAGGAAAGATTTTCCCCAAAATCTGCCAAATCCATATAAGGCAACTTTTGGGCAGATTTTATTCTCTTCTTTATTCCGAATTTCCTTGTTATTTTTAGGGTTTCTTTTCCTATTTAAAGACCTCATTTGTAACCCTAAATATGAAGAATTAATATGATAGAAAATAGCTTTGTTTTGCTTATTGCTTGGTTGATTTTACCTTGCATTTTGTAGTCTTGTTCTAGGTTGCATGTTTTAGAAACATTCAAGCATAATTTGATCTAGTATGTTTGTGGATTGTTTCGATCTTGAAATAAGAACAAGTTCTCTTATTTCAAGGTATTAGATCATTGGAATAATCTTCTTCTTCTTTGTTTCCAAGGGTTTTACCTTATTGTTCATCGGGGTTTTAGGATTTGCATCTAGGGGTTCTTTGTGCTTTCAAAGGGTTTCTACTTCAATTTCCTAGGGTTTCATATCATAACCTTTCAAAATTACTCAAGAAAATCCCAAAACTAGCTAAGTTTAAAACTAGTATTTTGGCCAAATTTGAGAATCTTCAAAAAATCATTTGCTTACTCTTCCAAGTTGTTTTTCATGTGAAATATATATATTTAGACACACATAAGTTCCAGAATTTAGAGTTTCTATGTAAAAGCCAAGAAAATCCAAAAATTGGAAAAGCTAGAAAGCTTGAAAATAACCATTAATGGAGGTTTTGCTCTTGGGTTCATCCATGGCGCTTTCAACCTTCCAAGAAATCTTTAATTGAAAAACTTAGGTTTGAAGTTATATTTTGAAATCAATTTACAGAATTTAAAAGAGATTAAAACACAAAGAAAATGGTTTTTACATCAACAATCAAGAACACCCCCAAAACCAAAACCCATGAAAACCTATCAAGGAAAACTTACCAAAATCTCTGAAAATAGATGGAAACGAAAATCCAATGAAAATGGACCTTGATTTTACTAGATTTGATGAAGAATTGAAGAAGTTATAAGCTTTTCATTTTTGACTTTGAGTTTTCCTCCTTTGGCCGAGAATAGCAATGAGAGGAGATAGTTGAGAGGTTTTTATTTTTCTTTTTCCAATTTTTTGACTCAAAGGAAATGATAAAGCATGGCTGAAATTAAAAGTTGGGTATTTGCATTAAGGTCCCTCCACCTCTTTACCTAACAACCAAAGCCTTTCCACTCAAAACTTTACCAACTAGTCCCCAATTTAAGTTTATTTGCTAACTCAACCTTTCTCCTTAACTAACCATGGTTAAAAACTTTTCTTTTCAACAAATCTTCCACCCTTAATTAATTTTAACCATGATTAATCACCAAATAACCAAATTACAAATATTAAATAATTTCTAAAATGCTTATCAATTAAGTATAATTTTAATTCACTACTTTTAAAAACCCGGGGCCTTACAGTATCTTAAATAAGTAATCTACTCTTTCAAGGATCCTAAACTTCCAAATAAAATCCAAGTTCTATTTTCAAGTTCCATTAAACATTCTATCAAAAAGTTTGGATCCTTTAACTTCCAATGATCCATTATTAATCTCCGGAACGATTCTAACTTAGAACTTTCTAAAGTTCAATGTTTCCCTCGAGAAACTCCAAAGTTTTCACTCAAAGAACTAGTTCCTAATCCTAAGGGCACTAGCTCACTTTCTTTTACTCTTAGATTCAAATCCTATTCTTAACCTTCGATTTTACAGACCGTTCTACTTATTCGGTTTCTAAAGTTACTTTAAATCCTATTTATTCTTACTAGGCTTTGTTGTTAGCTCATGATATTACAAACATTCGATGGATGATGACCTCGAGATGGACTAGGTGTTAGTAAAAGTTCATGGACTTAGTTTTTTGTGAATTTTATACATTTTGGGATTTGTACATTTGTATATAGCTCTTAAGAGCTTTTCGTCTTTACTTTTATGATTATAACTCTTTTGAACTCCTGGATAGGAACTTAATGTTCCTTGTATATTTTAAATTCTAAAATTAAAATGTAACAGGTTTTTGGCTAGCCAATTTTCAAACATAACCACGCCAATTTTCTTAAAATATAAAGACTTCCGCTGTGTTTTATATTTAAATGAAATTAAAAGAGTCGGGTCGTCACAGGTATTCCTAGACCTTTATCTTTTAAACTCGGCTATTTATTATGATTTGGTAAAGGAGTAGTGAATTCTCTTTTACTAGTAACTTATCAAGTTATATTGACTATGATGCAGTATGCCTCCTAGAAGGGGTGCTAGGAGAGTTGGAGCGGGGGCGACTGCTCCTGCGAGGGGTAGAGGCAGAGCCCGAAACCCTACACCTCCACTACCACCACCTGAGATTCCTGTTATACCGCCACCTGTTCAGGGGCGAGGAGTTTACATCGCTGAGGATGTTTATCTTGAGTTATTACGGGGTGCTGGTAGACCCAGCTCTCGACCCATACAACACTAGTATCTTCCCACCTCTAGTGAATAATGTTAGGTAACGAAGTCCCGCAGTCCATACATTACTTCATTATCTCACTCATCAAATACAAGGTTCAATGCACCCCTGTATCCTCGTATATGTATCACAGTAATTATGGATAATACCAGATAATGTGAACTCGCATAGTTCTATCATTATCTCATTATCCATCCTCCGATCATGCAAAGTCCCGCAGTCCTTTAGCATTCCTCGTGTACATATACGGAAATATAAAACGAATAATACTAGACAGTACTAAGTCCCACAGTCCTTAGCATGCCTCATTATTCCTCCCAATTCGATTACACAATATGATATGGTATGATATGAATAGGCTTTCAAGTACGAATAAATAAATGTAAACTTTTGAGGTAAACTAAAGAACATAAAAGGTAATTGAATCAATTATTTCACTCTTAAATATAAAAAGAAGATAGCAACTTCTGGTAATGAAAAACAATAAGTAAATCGAATCGACGGTTTTCAGAAACTTACTTGCTAACTTTATCTTAAAGTCCCTAATTCAAGAGAATTCTAATTCTCCCAATTAGTACTTGAACTTTCCAAATCAAGTTTCTCATTAAGTTCTTTAAACTTGAAACCTTCAACTTCCGAATAGTCATCCTTAGGCCTCGAAACTAACCTAAACTTAGAATTTCTGAGAGTTAAATGTTTCCTTTGAAACACTTATGAAATCTCTCAACTCGAGATCAAAACTAACTCCCAAATCTAAAAAGTTAGCTCATTTTCTTATATCATTTTTGATTCAAACCTAAAGATTGACTTTCGATCCTACAAATCATTCTACTTATTCGGCTTCTAAAGTTACTTTAAATCCTATTTATTCTCACCTTGGTAAAAGAAGATTTCGCTCCCAAATCCGATAGGGTGATCAAGCAAAGTCCAAAACCACCTACAATTAGAATTAAATCTAATAATCAATAAATTACCAAATAACGATCAAACAACATCTAAGCGTACAAAACGACGAAAAACTCTACAAACCCCACTATGAGGCTCTCGGCCCCCCCCAAGAAAAGTGGGTCTCGGATTTGGTTTTCCAGCTTTTAGGCAATTTAGATGTGTTTCGAGTTGGTTTCAAGTAATTTCAATGTTCCCGATTTCAATGGGTATCGATAATTAGTTGGACAATATGTAAATTCCCGAATTGAATTATAATAACAATATATCAATAATAAATAACCCATAATCAAACCCCGAAAGGTAAATTTCAAACGGAAAGGGTTTCGAATGAAACTCAGTTTTAGGGTTATGGGATTGTTTCCAAAAACACTTAAAACAACTCCCGTATTTACAAACATAGAGTTTCCCGACAAGAAATCGAAGAATCAAAGAGAAAACTCCATTAAAACACTATTTGGAGCTTAGGGTTTGAAGTTTAACTTACCGAGAAGTCCTTAGATCACGGGTGGCAAGCACGATGGTTAGGTGGAAATGAACCCTAGACTCGATGGCTTTCCGATGCAACCAAAATCGAGTCGATCCGTCGAGAAATGAATGAACCCGGAAAATCCCCCCAATCCCTTTGATGCTCTCGGTTTTGAGAAGAAAAACAAGAGAGAAATGGTCAACTTTTGGTCAATTGGTATATTTAGTATGAACCATCAAATGTATGATCCCGAAGGAAATGTATGATTTGGAATCATTCTTCTAAACTTTAGAAGTTTTAGTAAAGCATAAGCAAATTGAAATTGGACACAAATCAGAATGCGGGTTTGGGGTCTATCTTTGCTTTTTATTCTGTCTATTCTCACTGGGCTTTGTTGTTAGTTCATGATATTACAAACATTTTCAGGTATTGCTCTTGCTAGAGGTCGTGGGAGAGGAGCTGGTGCTGTATGATCGATGGATGATGACCTCGAGATGGACTAGATTTATGTAAAGTCCATGGACTATTGTAACGTCCCGTTATTTTGAAGTGAATTTATTTTATTTTATTTTATATTGTTTATTTATTTATTTATTTCAATTTAAGTATTTAGTTTAATTATTATTTTTGTAATTTCAATTTTAGTAGTTAATTTCGCCCGAAATTCTTTTTAATCGTTTTAATGCTCTAAATTCGTTTCGGTGACATTAATAATTATTAATAGGCCAAGTAATAATTATTAATCACCTTTAGATTTATTTAAGAGCTTCGGGTTTCGATTCATAAGTCAAAAGTCATAAAAGGACACAACCGTCATTTCTAAAATTCCTAAATATCTATTTACTATTCACTTCATCTCTTTAAATTGCCTTTGACCCAAAAGTTGACCAAAAATTGCTTCATTTTTCTCTCCAAACCCGAGCAACAAGAGGAAAAAAAGAGAAGAGGAAGAAAGTGTCGCCCCGGCTTCGTTTCTTGGCCGTTTTACGTGATTTCGGATGCGTTGGAAAGCTCTCGCCGAGACCTTTCTACCCATTCCACTCTTGGAACGTTTTCAACTCTATAAGGTAAGCCCTAGATTTCGAATTCTCATAGTACTTCCATGGAAATTGATTCAAGCTTTTGAGTTCTTGGCCAAAAATCTCATCCCCTTCCAATTTTATTGTTGAATGTTGACGGAAAACTTATTGGGTAACTATTACTTGACTTTCCCATAACCCTAAAACCGAGTTTCAGTCGAAGCCCTTCCCGTTTGATAATTATTAATCACCATTGGGATAGTTTAAGATCATCGGGTTTCGTTTTATAAGTCAAAAGTCATAAAAGGACGTAACCGTCATTTCCAAAATTCCTAAATATCTAAACACTATTCACTAATCTTCTTTAAATTACCCTTGAATCAAAAGTTGACCAAAATCATCTCCAATTTCTCCTCCAAAGCCGTGGGTTCCAAGAAGGAAAAAGCAAAATTCGATTTTCGTTTATTTATCGACGGATCGACTCGATCTTGGATACATCGGAAAGCCCTCGAGTCTAGGATCCTTTTCCACCTAACCATCGTACTTGCCACTCGTGTTATACGGAGTTCTCGGTAAGTAAAGTTTCAAACCCTAAGCTCCAAATAGTATTTTAATGGAGTTTTCTTTGATTTCCTTCGATTTCGTGTTGTGGAACTCGGTGTTTGTTACTACGGGAGTCGTTTTAAGTGTTTTTAAAAACTTTCCCTTAACACTAAAACCGAGTTTCAGTCAAAACCCTTCCCGTTTGAAATTTACCCTTTTGGGTTTAATTATGGGTTATAAATTAGTGAATTATTGTTTATTGAAATTCGATTCGGGAAAGGGCATAATGTTCAAAAACCCTAATTATCGATACCCATTGAAATCGAGAATATCGAATTTGCTTAAAACCAACTCGAAACACTTTTAAATTGCCTAAAATCCGGAAAACCAAACCCGAAACCCATTTTACTTGAGAGGGCCGAGAGCCTCTTTGTGGGGGTTTGTTCGGTTTTTCGTCGTTTTGTATGTTTAGTTTTTGTTTGATCGATAGTTGGTAATTTATTGATTGTGTGATATAATTCAATTGTAGGTGTTTTTGAACCGCTCGTTTGATCGCTCTTTCGGACTTAGGAGCGAAGTCAACTTTTATTAAGGTGAGAATAGTTAGGATTTAAAGTAACTATAGAAAGCAAATAAGTATAATGGTTTGTAGAATTTAAATTAAGACTAGAATCCGAATCTAAGATTAGAGGGATGTGAGTTAGTGCCCTTAGAATTAGGAGTTAATCCTTTAAGTGAGAACTTAGGAGTTCTCGAGGAAAGTATTGAATCTTAGAAGATTCTAAGATAGTTTCGTTTCGAAGTTTAGATTGGATCATTGGAAGTTAAAAGATCCAAACTTGTGTTTAGAACGGTTAATAGAACCTCGGATTATATTGGAAGTTTAGAATCCTGGAAGGTATAGGTTAATCGTTTAAGTTATGTTTTTACTTTTATTATTGGTAGCGGAGTTCGATCGACATATCGTTCATCTGAGATTCCTATCTATTTTACTTTATGTCTTTACTTTATGCCTCTTTACTTTATGTTTGTATCGGATACTTTAATAATCGTACTTTACTTTATTACTTTTACAAGCATATGCAAGCATATGCATAACATCTTGCACCATTATTTATTGTACCATAACATCTCGCATCATTGAAAGAAAGTGAAAAAGAAAAGAAATTGAAAAAGAAAAGAAAGTGAAAAAGAAAAGAAAGTGAAAAAGAAAAGAAAGTGAAAGAGAAAAAAAAGTGAAAAAGGAAAGAAAGTGAGAAAGAGAATGAAAGGTGAATGGTGGATACTACGGGAAAAGTCCACATTAGCTTCATGCATAAGGTTGAATGGTGGATACTAAGGGAAAAGTCCACATTACCTTCATCATGCATAAGGTTGAATGGTGGATACTACGGGAAAAGTCCACATTACCTTCATTTCATGCATAAAGGGCGAATGCGTATCCTATGTGATGTACTCATTACCTTCATGCATATGATTGATGAAATTATATATCCTGGATAGAGGATCGAGATGTTATATTTATGCAAAGTTTTATTTATTTTTCTTAACTTTGTCATAACAAGTAATTGGATGAGGATTGACTACGAGAGTTAGTAATATCATCCTTTAGAGAATATAAAATGAAATTACCTAGAGTTTGGAGAACTTTAGGAGTGAATTGTGTCAGATTAATTGGACACAAATCGAAGTGCGAGTTTGAGGTCTATTTTTACTTTTTATTCTTATTATTCTCACTGGGCTTAAGTTGTTAGCTCATGATATTACAACCAATTTCAGGTAATGCCCTGGCTAGAGGCCGTGGGAGAGGAGGTGGTGCTGCATGATCGAGGGATGATGACCTCGAGATGGACTCAGTTGTTGTAAAGTTTATGTATTCTTTTTATGAACTTTAAAGGATTTTGTGAATTGTACATTGTATTTAGCTCATAAGATCTTATAGATGTTGTTTTATGATATTACATCTTTGGACTCCTGATTGGGACTTAATGTTCCATGTGATTTTATTAGATTTGAAAAATTAGGATGTAAACAGGTTTTGGCTAGCCAACTTTCAAACATAACCACGCCAATTTTTCTTAAAATAAAAGACTTCCGCTGTATTTTCTAAATTAAATTTATTTAAAAGTGTCGGGTCGTCACATTGTTAGATGTAATTCTAAATGTAGGTGATTTTGGACCGCTTGCTTGATCGCTCTAACGGTTTTAGGAGCGAAGTCTTCTTTTACAAAGGTGAGAATAGTTAGGATTTAAAGTAACCTTAGAAAGCGAATAAGTATAATGATTTGTAGAATTTGAAACTAAGACTAAGATTCGAATCTAAGAATAGAGGGAAGTGAGCTAGTGCCCTAGGATTAGGAGCTAGTTCTTTAAGTGAGAACTTAGGAGTTCTCGAGGAAAACATTGAACCTTAGAAAGTTCTAAGTTAGATTCGTTTCGAAGCTTAGGATGGATCATTGGGACTTAGAAGATCCATACTTTTAGATAGAACGGTTAAGGAACTTGAATGTACAACCTTGGATCTTATTTGGAAGTTTAGAATCCTTGGAAGATAAAGATCATACTTTAGTATGTATCGGTTGTACGGTTTACTTATGGTTCTTCCGGAATTTCCTATCTACTTTACTTTATGTCTTTTACTTTATGCCCTTTACTTTATGATTGTTTCGGCTACTTTAATATTCGTACTTTACGTTTATTTACTTTTGCGAGCATACCATAACATATTGCACCATAACATCTCGCATCATTGAAAAGAAAAGAAGGGGAGAATGTTGGACCCTACGGGGAGTGTCCGCATCACCTTCAAAGAAAAAGAAAAGAAAGTGAGAAAGAAAAGAAGGTTGAATGGGATCCTACGGGATGTCTCATTACTTTCTTCATTCATAAGGTTGAATGGGATCCTACGGGACGTCCTCATTACCTTCATTCATGCATAAAGGGCGAATGCGAATCCTACGGGATGTCCTCATTACCTTCATGCATATGATCGATGGAAATATATATCATGGATAGAGAATCGAGATGTTATATTTATGTAAAGTTTATTTACTTTTCTTATTTATGTTATAACAAGTTAATGGATGAGAATTTGACTACGAGTGCTAGTAATATCATCCTTCGCAGAGTATAGAATGAAATTACCTAGAGTTTGGAGAACTTTAGGAATGATTGTGTCAGATTAATTGGACACGAATCGGAATACGAGTTTGAGGTCTAACTTTACTTTTTATTCTTATTATTCTCACTGGGCTTAAGTTGTTAGCTCATGATATTACAAAAATTTCAAGTAATGCCCTGTCTAGAGGTCGAGGGAGAGGAGATGGTGCTGCATGATCAAAGGATAATGATCTCGAGATGGACTAGGTGTCATGTAAAATTCCATGGACTGAGTTGTGAATTTTAACCATTTTGGGATTTGTACAATTGTATATAGCTCTTAAGAGCTGTTGTCTTTACTTTTATGATTATAAATTATTTTGAACTCCTGGATAGGAACTTAATGTTCCTTGTGTATTTTAGATTTTGAAATTAAGATGTAAACAGGTTTTGGCTGGCCAATTTTCAAACATAACCACGCCATTTTTCTAAAAATATAAAGACTTCCTGATATGAAACCCTAGAATTGAAATAGAAACCCTTTGAAAGAACAAAGAACCCTAGATGCACATCCTAAAACCCCATGAACAAAAAGGTAAAACCTTTGGAAAAACAAGAAAAGAAGATTATTCCAATGATCAAAGACCTTGAAATAAGAGAACTTGTTCTTATTTCAAGATTGAAACAATTCACAAACAAACTAGATCAAGGTTTGCTTAAATGTTCCTAAAACATGCAACCTAAGAACAAGGCTACAAAACTAAGCTATTTCAGCAAAGCAAAAAGCAATATTATTATCATATGAATTCTGAGTATTTAGGGTTACAAATGAGGCCTTTAAATAGGCAAAGAAACCCTAAAAATAAGCTAGGAAATTCGGATTACAAGGAGTACAAAATCTGCCCAAAACTTGCCTTATATGAAATTGGCAGATTTTATGGAAAATCTTTTCTAGAGAATAATATCTTTCCTAATTCTTTCCAAGCTAATAAAATGAATATAAATGACCTAAAACATGTCTAAATACATCATAAAATCGTTGGAACCATATATGGAAAGTTTGGGAACAAATATGGAAAGTGGTCCAAATATGGAAAGTTTGCAAAAGTTATGCAACTTTCCTAATTAGCACTTCTCTTCAATTCTGATTCAACAAGTCTTCAATACTCTTCCTTGAAATGCATTTGCTATAGATTGAAGTTTTTCAAGTCTTCTTCCTTAGCCTCCATGTTTTAGAAACATTCAATGGACCAAAATATCGAAAGAGGATCCGAACCACTCCAAAAACTTGTTTGTAGTTGAAAAGCTTGTTTCACTCTCCAGACCAAATTGAATCCGAAGACCAAAGGTTTTCCACTTCTCAAAATTGTTCTCATGATTTGGTTCATCCTAAAGTTCCAAATGGAGGTACCACTTCTTTGGGAATCCTGTTTGGACCAAAATATTGAAAGAGGATCCGAACAACTACAAAAACTTGTTTGTAATTGAAAAACTTGTTTCAAAGTACTTGTTTCACTCTTCGGACCATATTGATACCAAAGACCTAAGGTTTCCAACTTAGCTTGTTTCAAAGTACATGATTTGGTCCATCCTAAAGATCCAAATGGAGGAACCTCTTCTTTGGGAACCTTTTCGTGTTGTGTATGGCCGCGACCCACCACCTATTGTTCGTTTAACTCAAGGAATGGCAGATGTGGATACAGTAGATAGATTGTTGAGTGAGCGTGATGCAATGCTCGATGAGTTAAAAATGCATTTTTGGCGAGCTCAGTAACAAATGAAAGGATTACCAAACCGCAACCGCCGTGAAGTATTTTTCGACGTGGGAGAATCAGTTTACATTAAAATAAGGCCATATCGTCAATGGCAGTTAGCAAAGCGTTTAAATGAAAAACTAGCACCTCGGTATTATGGGCCATTTCAAGTGGAGGAGAAGATTGGAACAGTGGCATATCGCCTGCAATTGCCACCAGAAACAAAAATCCATCCAATTTTTCACGTGTCACAACTTAAACCCGCTAAGGGTACTTCAATTAAGCCTACACCTATTCCACTGTGACTGTCACAAGATTTATTTTTCGAAGGTGAGCCACAAGCTGTTTTGGGTTTGCGTCAAGGAAATTCAGCTGGGAGTTAAGAAGTGCTTATTTTATGGACTGGTTTGCCAATTATAGATTCCACCTGGGAATCTTTTGATCTTATAAGGGTCCAATTTCCTCATTTCAACCTTGAGGACAAGGTTAATCTTTGGGCCCGGGGTAATGATAGGCCCCCAATCCTCCACACGTATGAAAGGAAGAGGAGAGGCAGTACATGTCATTAGTATGAGGGGTATTTATGTCTCTTGTTAATTTACAGTTAGTTGGTTATTTTTATTTAGTGATATATATGCTTAGTTTACGTTTCTAAGGGCAGTTAATGATTTCTATCCTATTTGGTTAAGGAACTTGGGAGAGAACAGGGCTATTTGATTCCCTGGAATTGTGTTGTACTGTATTTTCTTGTAATAAGTGTGGAATATTGTAAATTAAGTTTCAGGATACATCAGAAGCCATATCAGAGAAGTAATTAGAAAGATGATGATATGAATCATCCCAGCCCCAAATTTCAAAGAATTAACGATGTTGAAGTCCAAGGTTTCAATCAAGAAAAGATCAAGAATCCGAAGACTAAACGAGTGAAGATTGACTTTATTGGGCATTTGCAAGGATATTGGGTTACATACTTGACTAATGAAGAAAATGAGTTTCAAACACTATGGGATATTTGTTTCAAAGAGCTCCAACGAAAATCGCGCATGAAAACATTCAAACGAGTGAAAATGACATAAAAAACGGTGACTGGCACTTGTAGTTTTGTCTATTTTCATCCAATTTCGAATATTAGTATTTTATTTGAGTTTTATTTATTATTATTATTATAGATGTAATAGGGAAGATTTGACTTTGTTTCCTTAGTTTTGCAAACTTGAAGACCAAGTTTAGAAGATTAGGAAAACTTTCTTAATTTGAATTAGGAAAGTCTAGTTTTTACCTTTTTATTATTAGGTCTTTATTTCCCTTCCTATTTTCGACCAAGCTAGGGTTTATTAGGCCATTTAAAGCCTATTTTATAAGCTTTACAATCAGAATATCAATGAATGAAAATCCCTTTGTTTTGATTTAAGATTTTGCTTTGAAAAATTTATTTGTAATTCATGTTCTTGAATTACATGTTTAGGGTCATTCAAGTCCAATTGATCATTGTTCTTGTGGAGTACCTCGACCTTAATTAAAGAAACATATTCTTGAATTAGGGGATTGATCGATTAGGTCATCATCTTTCCAACCTCACCTAAAGGTTGATTCAAATCGTTAAGGGTTTTCAAGCTTTTCAGTTCAAGAGTCCATCATCCGGTTCTTGAATCCGTCAACATTTGAGGGTTCGTATCATTTGGTATCAGAGCTTGCTCTGGGAGAGAGTTATCAAAGGTAAATTCGTTTACTTCACCACCTACGTCTTCACTTTTTCTAATCCCCCATCAAAACCGCTTTCATTAAAAAAACACTGAAATTTCCAAATTTTTGTTCCAACTTTTACGTCGCCTACTGATCTCGTCCCCTCACCTTTTCCTACAAAATTTTTTTCCAATCTGTTTATTTTTCAACCCTCTACAAAACTACAGAAGATACCAAATCCAAAATCAGAACTTAAATCACATAAAAACTTGTTTCAATGTTCGAATACCAAGCAGTTTTTTTTCTTCATCTTTCAAACCCCTAATTTTTTTTTGCAACCACAAAATTCTTCCATTATGACAACACATACTAGAGATATCAAGTGTACTAAATGTCGTGGAAGAGGGCATATTCGGGAGGTGTGCCCTAACAAGATAGATTTAGCTCTAGAAGGAGATGAAACGAAAGAAGAAGAAAGAGAGAGATTGAAGAGGATGGAACAAGAACAACAAAAAAGAAGAGAGAAAAGGGAGTCAGTGAAGCGAGAGAGATTAGAGCGAGAAGAAAAGGAGAAAATAAAAAAGCAAGAAGAGTTGAGAAAATTAGAGCAAGAAAAGCAAGCTCTAGTTAGAAGAATGGAGAGGAAAAGGAAATTATTGGCCACACCACCCCTCTTTGCACTCGAGTATCATATGGGAAGTTTCTAAACCACCCTTTGCAAGATTTTGTTTATGATTTTTTGCAGGAAATCAATAACAATAATGGTGCCACAAATGATTTAACAATTGGCGAACTTTTCAAGGGAGACTCCACCATGATCAAACCTTTAGATTCGAGGACGAATCTTTTCGAAGTTGGAGATAATGATATGAATCATCCCAGCCCCAAATGTCAAAGAATTGACGATGTTGAAGTCCAAGGTTCCAATCAAGAAAAGATCAAGAATCCGAAGACTAAACGAGTGAAGATTGACTTTCTTGGGTATTTGCAAGGATATTGGGTTACATACTTGAATAATGAAGAAAATGAGTTTCAAACACTATTAAACTCATGGGATATTTGTTTCAAAGAGCTCCAACGAAAATCGCGCATGAAAACATTCAAACGAGTGAAAATGACATAAAAAACGGTGACTGACACTTGTAGTTTTGTCTATTTTCATCCAATTTCGAATTTTAGTATTTTGTTTGAGTTTTATTACTTTAATTTTATTTATTATTATTATTATTGATGTAATAGGGAAGATTTGACTTTGTTTCCTTAGTTTTGCAAACTTGAAGACCAAGTTTAGAAGATTAGGAAAACTTTCCTAATTTGAATTAGGAAAGTCTAGTTTTTACCTTTTTATTATTAGGTCTTTATTTCCCTTCCTATTTTCGACCAAGCTAGGGTTTATTAGGCCATTTAAAGCCTCTTTTATAAGCTTTACAATCAGAATATCAATGAATGAAAATCCCTTTGTTTTGGTTTAAGATTTTGCTTTGAAAAATTTATTTGTAATTCATGTTCTTGAATTGCATGTTTAGGGTCATTCAAGTTCAATTGATCATTGTTCTTGTGGAGTGCCTCGCCCTTAATTAAAGAAACATATTCTTGAATTAGGGGATTGATCGATTAGGTCATCATCTTTCCAACCTCACCTAAAGGTTGATTCAAATCGTTAAGGGTTTTCAAGCTTTTCAGTTCAAGAGTCCATCATCCGGTTCTTGAATCAGTCAACATTTGAGGGTTCGTTTCAGCTGAGGAGAATACCCTTCCTCTGTTTCTTCAGTAGCAGGGTCCTTAAACAAGGTCATGAGATTCAGGTCCTCACTTTCAATGAAAGAATATGCAACAATAGGAAGAGAAAGGCCCCCATCTTTTCTCCCTCATAAGGGCTTGAGTTATAAAACTCATTATCAGACACCACTCACCGGAAAAGATGACCTAACTTTTTCTTTCTCCGTTTTTCTTGGGAGATTATCCTTACCTCATATTTTTCTTCTTTTTAGCCTCAGAAGGTGATGATTTGGCATTTTGTATGGTCTATGTGGGCGGTTTGATTTCGTTGCTCCTAGTTTTCTTTAGTTCAGGGTGGTAGGTCTCTTCGTACGTTCTGATTTGGTGGTCTTCTATAGTTGCTGCTGGTTGGTCGCGTCGTTTTTTCCCTCTTTCCTTTTCTTCGCCCCCTTTCCTTGCCATGGAACCCTAAAAAATTACTTTATTGAGTTCTATTTGAGTTTTCGTGCTCCATGGCTTTCTGGAAGGAAAGTAGTTGTAAGGTGGAGAACAAAAGGTTCTTCATTGGCTCGGATAGAGTAGCTAAAAAGGGTAAAGTTCTCTTAAGAGAAAAGAATAGAGACTTATGGTTTTGTATTTCTTGTGAGCCTCAAATGGTGGTTTGGCTAAGAGATGCTATTGAACATCTCATTGAGATTCCTCAAAACCAGAAATTTTTTAGGCATGTTGGCTGTGAAAATGGGACGAAAGACAAAACCATAAATCTTTGTTCTTTTCTCTCAAAAGAACTCCTCTTTGTAGTTGATCTATCCGGACCAATAAAGAACCATTTGTTCTCCACCTTACAACTGCTTTCCTTCCAAAAGGCCATGAAACAAGAAAACTCAGATATGTCTCGGGAGAGATATTTGAGAAATATCATCTACGTGGGTGGCTGATCTAGTTTTATTTTCTAATTTCTTCATCGGTGATCATTCCTAGCCCTTTCGTTTCAAACCTCTTGCAGTTCTTGGATATCATTATGACTTCAAAAAAGGTTTTCTCCATCGAAAGGAAACGTTTCACTATTGAAATTGATTTTCAAAAATCTCGTGGGGATTCCTTGAAATTTCTTGAAGAAACGGATTCGAGAATTTCTTTTCAAACTTCAGTTGGGAGCTTCTTTCAACCTTTGGGAACTACCCTCGAGGACTCTTTCCTCATCTTCTCCTTCTAATTCAGTACAAAAAATGAGAAAGAATGGATTTTTTATGTTAGTAGAAACTTACTCCAATAAACGTGGGGATTTCTGGACTATTTCTAAGTTTCAAGTGAATGGTTAGAGTAAATCGATCATCATACACTAGATTGTTTTGTTCTCCTATGTGTGGAAATGTGATTGGTGACAATATGGTCACGGCGTGGTTTGTGATTGGTGACAATATGGTCACGGCGTGGTTTGTGATTGGTGACAATGTGGTCACGGTGTAAAATGTGAATGGTGACAATGTGGTCACTGTGTGATATGTGAATGGTGACAAGTGGTCACGGTGTAATAATGTTGCCATTCCACCGTGTTTTGAGGGCTGATTTACATGAAAAACCATATGTTTTGTCCGGAATCCACACACGTGTATAATCTCTATCATTTAACCGTAGAGGCTCCAAAAGATTGAACAGGTTGATCCATTCTACAACTTCGTCATCTTTGAGATTCCTTATAAACTCGACAACCCACGAATTGAGCTCTTCTTTCCAAAAACAGCAAATCAGATGATTTTGAAGGATAGCAATACGATAGAGTTTAGGGAAACAGGAAGCAAGGGAAGACTCACCAATCCAAACCTGTTCCCAAAACCAAATAGAAGTACCTCTGCCCACCGAGAACCTAAGAAGTATGGATACGGATACAGATACGGATACGATATGGATACGGGGATACGTCAATTTTTTAAAAAGTTAGATATGGATACGTTTAGAATATATATATATATATATATATATATATATATGTATGTATATATATATGTATGTATGTATGTATATATGTATGTATGTATGTATGTATATATATATGTATGTATGTATATATATATGTATGTATGTATATATATATGTATGTATGTATATATATATATGTATGTATATATATATATATATATGTATGTATATATATATATATAGGTATGTATATATATATATATTAGGTATGTATATATATATATATATAGGTATGTATATACATATATATATATATATGTATGTATATACATATATATATATATATATGTATGTATATACATATATATATATATATATATATATATATATTTTGTTACATATCATTATAAATTAATTTAAAAGTAAAAGAAAAACACAAGATTTGTTTTATAAAAAGACAAAATTAAAATGTTAAAAGATCTTTTTGTAAAAAAAGTCTTTTGACTTTTGAAAAAAAAGTCTCGGTGCTAGTGGAGAAATTCTTGAAAAACAAAAACAATAACATTGAAAGTTGTGTATTTTTATATTTTCTTTTGTTAAAAATAAAAAGACTAGGATACTTGGTAGTGCTAGTGCTTCTTAAAAATATAAAAGAATAACATTGAAAGTTGTGCACTGCATTTAAAAAAATTAAAACTAGTTGAAAAAAATAAATGAATTAAAGGCACAGCCACCGAACTGGGTTCGTATTTCTTTCTCTCTCTCTCTCCCAACCAAGTGAGCCGCCGTCTTCTCTGATTTGAGGTACAAAAAATTGATCGGAGGTAAGAATCTTCTTATTTTCTCTTCTCTAGCGCCGACGGAGGCTGTTCTTTCTTCTTGGATTGGGAATCTATCTCGTCGCCTAGAGTTTCTTCCGTGGGTCTTTTGCCCAGATAAGTTTTTTTTTAATTGAAAAAAATGTTTATGGTCGTATCTCTGAATATCTCATCATATCCCAGAGTTTCAGATTTTTTTTAAATTGGGATACTTTTTTTACGTCAGCTCTATTGCCGTATCTATGCTTCCTAGCCGAGAACACACAATTAGCCTCCATAGTTTCTTTAAGCTTATAAATTTGCTTCCAAGCAGATTTATTACTGCAATTTCTCTTGATGGCTGAACACCAACCCAAAAGTTCCATCCCATGAATCCCCTTAATAACCTTGTGCCAAAGAAGATTGTGCTCAGAGGGGAAACACCATAGCCATTTTAGCAAGAGGGCTTCATTTTTGTGACGCAAACCACCAAAAGCCAACCCACCATCCCATTTAACAAGATGGCAGCCAGCAGTACCCTCAGCACCTTTCCAGAAAAAAACATCTAAGAATCTCGTCAATGTCTTTAGTAACCGCAATGGGAGCTTTGAAAACTGAAAGATAATAAGTGGGGAGACTATTAAAAATAGAGTATAGTAGAGTTAGTCTTCCACCCCTAGAGATCATGATATTCTTCCACTTGGCAATACATTTGTGAATCTTATCAATAACCGGATCCCAAAACAGTTTAGAAGTAGAATTGCCTCCAAGGGGAAGACCAAGATAAACAAACGGTAGCTCCCCTACCATAAATCTGCCATTGTCCTTAATCCATTGAACCTCTTCTAACTCAAGATTAAGCCCAACAATAAAGGATTCGAGGAAATCAACACTCAAACCTAATCCTTGCTCAAAATGATGCACTGAGTTGATGAGGTTACTGATCTTAGCTTTGTTAAATTGAGAGAATAACAAACTGTCATTAGCGAATTGGAGATGGGACACCTCGAGATTACCGACCTTGAAGCCTTGAATGGAACCTCTAGCTTGATTTCTAAGGAGAAGTATGCTAAAGCTGTCAGCCACCAAAAGAAACAGGAATGGTGAAAGAGGATCTCCTTGTCTCACTCCTCTAGAAGCACCAAACTTAACTTTGGCTTTACCATTGATAAGAATAGAAAAATTGGAATACCTTTCTCGGCCTTTTGGCTAAGATCAAGTGTAGAATAGAAAAATTGGTATTTTAGAGACACCCTTTCATCCATCTACACCATTTATGATTGAAACCCTTGTGAGCAAAAATGTCCAGCAAGAACTCCCAATCCACACTATCATAGGCCTTTTCAAGGTCTAGCTTAATTATAACCCCTTTTTCTTTTCTCCTCCTATAATCTTCAATCAACTCATTGGCCACCAAAATAGAATCAATGATCTGCCTTCCTCCCACAAAAGAATTTTGAAAGATAGATATGGTATTCGGAAGAACAACTTTAACTCTTTCCGTAAGCACTTTAGCCATGATCTTGTAGATGCTGGTAGTGAGGCTAATTGGGCGAAAATCATTCAGAGCAAGAGCATCAACTTTCTTAGGAATAAGGGTAATGAAAGTTTCATTTACACTAGCATTGATTATCCCCTTCTCAAAAAACTCATAGAACACCTTCATGACATCAAACTTGATGATGTTCCATGTTTTTTTAAAGAATTCAATGGAGAAACCATCCGGGTCAGGGGTTTTGTTCAACCCTAAATCTGAAATTGCTTTTAGAACTTCTTCCTCGGTGAAGGGAATTGTAAGCCAATCTCTGTCCCTTGAGGAAATGGGGCTCCAATCGATCTCATCCCATCAAAACCTACTGCCCACCTTTTGGAGAAAAGTTGGGAGAAGTAATCAACAAATTCCCCTTCCACTGCATCAACATTCAAGAAAAGCGCATCGGATCTCGCCAAAACTTGATTGATGAAGTTTTTCTTTCTCCTACCTTTAATGAAACTATGGAAGACTTTAAAGTTTTCGTCTCCCCCTTTAAGCCATAAAGACTTGCTTCTCTGTCTCCAATAAACGCTTTCCAGCTTGATAAGATCCATAATCTCCCTTCTCAATCTACTTATGTCCTCTCTTTGCTCGGAGCTCATTACCCCTGTTTCATCACTAATATCCAACTCCTCGATGCACTTTTCAATTTGTCTTTTTGAGAAAATAAGTTACCAAAGATCTCCTTGTTCCAAGCTTTGAGTTTACCTTTCAAAACTTTTAATTTACACATGAAAGAGTGCCCTGGCCAATGCCTATCATTCAAAGATGACCACCATAACTCCATTCGACCCAAAAAGAGCTTGTGATCAAGCCACATATTTTCAAATCTAAAGGGAGGAGGCCCCCACTCAAAATTACCAGTAGCCAACATCAAAGGAAAGTGATCTGAAGTGAGTCTCTTAAGCCTGTCAATCCTAGCATCCGGAACAGATTTAACCACTCCTTAGTAACAAAAAAGCGATCCATTCTTGTGTGAACAGTGAAACCTCTAAAATCAGACCAAGTAAACCTCCCATTTCTCATTGGCATATCTTCCAAAGCAAGATCATCAATCATACGGTTGAACTCACGCATACTTTTAGTGATTCTCCCACCGGTAAACTTCTCAGACACCCATCTAATAACATTGAAATCGCCAGCTAAGATCCACTTGCCTGTACACAACCCTCCAAGGGCAGCAAGCTCCTTCCAGAAAGTTGTTCTGTCTCTTTTGTGGTTTGGGCCATACACACCAGAGACCCAGAAAATAGAGAGATCAGGAAGAGTAATTTTAACAGAGAGAGTAAAGAGACCTTCATGAGCTTCAGAGATAGTCAAATCCGGATCAGGCCACATGATAACAATACCACCTCTGGAACCTGAAGCATCAAGAGACACCCACCCTACAAACCTACTGCTCCAAATGGATTTAACAATACTCCTATCAATCACAACAAGTTTAGTCTCTTGCAAAATAACCAAATCAGGATCACTACTATGAATAACCTCTCTCACAATGCTTCTTTTGGAGGCTTCCCTGAGCCCTCTAACATTCCAACTAAGAATCCTCATCCACAACCGTTGTATCCCTTTGGAGAATCAAGTATTTTGATCTCTCGTATTTGATATTACTTATTAAATTTTCAAGCTCCCTTTTTCCTTTGCCACTTCTACTTGGATTCTTGGTGACATCCAGTGAAACTTTCTTCTTGAGAGGAACAATTGTTGCAACTCGCAACCTTCCTACGAAGCCAATTAGCCAAAGTCATTCTTCTTTCCCCACACCAATCTACCACTGCTACGAACCTCGACCTTCATTTTCCTCCCATATTTCTTCCATAAAATCATCAGCCTCGTACATGGCTAACTGATTTTTCCTTCTACTCTTAGAATTCTTTTTCCTAAGAGGAGCAATAGAATCTTGTGTATCTTGGAGCCAATCATCAAGTTTCATCCTTTTTTCTCCTTGATTATCCACAAAAATAATAAAAGTTCGCATCAACTGCCCTTCAACATTTGTCTTTTCCCCTAATATAGAAATAGGGTATGGGAAAGCCACTTGGATATAGTCTTGAGCATCAGAAACCACACAATCTCTCTGTTGAAATTAGTCTCTGAAATCTCCTCAAGGCTATCTTGTGAAAAAAGGTTAACACCTCCTCCCACCATTGGCAGAAGCTCTTCAACAATAGCTAAAGATTCCTCTTCAGTCCTTTGCATAAATCTGATTTCCAGGGTCTCAAATTGATCATTCTCATGACTCTCGGCATCCTCACAAGAGCTGGAATTGTAGAACTCCGGATCAGAATCAGTGACTAGCTTACTGTCCAAAGGAGTGGTATGGTTGATGCTTTTTTCTTTGAAAAAAATCTGAACTTGGTTTTTTCCTTTGGAAGAAATAGGGGCCTTCATATTAGTGCTATTGCTTTTTGAGGGACTCGACACTTTTCTTTTTTCCACTTTCCTCCAGACTTCCTTTTTTGACCCAATTTTCAACGGGCTACAGGATCTATTTTTGACAGATCATAGGGCTGAGTGCAACAGTACCAGGAACAATATCATTGCTATAGCCACCTATCTCAAAAGAACTTTCTTGATCCATGAACAATCCTAAAAAGCTGTTCTATAAAGGTACATATGGCATTGTGGAGACGGTCAGAGATGGGGTTGTTGGCAGAGTTGGTGGCTCAAAAACACCTTTTTGACAGAAAATTCACGTGTTTGATCCTGATCATCAGACAACCCAACGTTCTGGTTAATAACCAAAGGATAAGAAAGTCTCAAACTTCCATTTCCGGCGATCTTCCTCACTGCAAATCCGGGCACTTCACCGTGAATCTTCTGAGATCTTCTTTCAAGCCATTTCCAATCTTGTAGCCATGAAAGCTTGCCCTTCGGAGTTTGAAACCATCACCTCAGCTGGGATAAAGCCATAAACATTCTTTTTGACTTGTATAACCGCTTCAAAACACCCAATTCTACTTTGGGTCTTCTTAGAACATTTAATGTACCCCCCACATTTATCACCAATCACTTTAAAGACTTCACTACACCAGAAAATAAGGGGGTTGTTACGAATCTTTAACCAACCCCCATAAGAAGGTAAAAAAATCCATCTTTCCATGTCTAACAGTATTCCAGAACTCAAACTTCATAAACACATCTTCAAGAGAACACCACTGCTGACTAACACACAGCTTGCTAGCAACTGCTTCGTTGGGACATAGAAGCTGAGCTTTATCAGGGTGAAAAGGATTAATTTCAAAAGATTCTTCCCCCGAAAAATTCTTGATAAGTTTCAGGACTCTCCCCCAGTAATCATGAAAACACCTTCTTTGAACCATTATCGTAATTTTCAGGTTAAGTCTACAAACCTCTTCCTCTATCACTTGATTCTTATCCTCAGGAGCTTTGTTGGGCCCATCTACTGTGTTTTGCAGAACCAAGGGTGTTGACAAGCCTCCATTCACCTTGGTTTTGTTTATCAAAAGCTCCCTTCCAGGATTATTCAAAATCTTTTTCCCCTTGCTATCAGCTTGCTTAACCACCTCCATAAAGGAGGTTGAGTTTCGAACTTACCTTCAACCCATCATTCTCTACCCCAGAAGGTATAAAAAAATTCAACTTTTCCCCATTCTTCATTACCTTAAAGACGTCTGCAAAAGTGCCTCTCCTATTAGTTACTTTTTGAACCCAACAAGTTCCATTATCACAATCCTTTCTCATGAAGAATTTTTGATGATTTGGTCTATGGATCATCATATCAAGAGCATCCCGTACCCAGACCACCATTTGAGGCTCCAAAGACAAAGCATGCCAACTGTCTTTGTTTTTTTCCCTCAACAGGGCTCTCCCTTTCTTGTTGACCCTATCAGGTCCTAAGAAGAAGATCTTGTTTTCTATCCTAACTCTACTTTCTATGTTGAAAGCCATTGAGACAGCCTTACAGAAATACTTACTGGTTCCACTGTTAAAAAGGAGAAAAAAAGGGTGAAAAGATGTAAAACAAAGACAAAAGGAAGGGGGGAACCACCGTAGGAGACGGTGGAATCAGGGGAAACCCCGCCGGTGTAGGAGACACCAACAGGGGGGAGAAAGGTTCTTGGGAAGCGTGTCTGAGAGAAAAATTGTTTTAACGACCAAATTTTGATGGCTTCTCTATTATCTGCCCAAGTAAATTTTGCATTTCGAAGAGGAATGTCCCTAAGTTCATACGAACTAATGAATTCATTGAAAAGCCTTAATTTTCTTGTAGTATTAGAAGAATTTGAGTTTTCATGAGCATAATGAACCATATTAAAATCACCCCCTAAGCACCAACTAGGGGAACACAAACCTGCTAGGTCATGAAGTTCTGGCAAAAATAACCCCAATCTTCAGAATCAAAGGGACCATAAATACGAGTAAGCCACCAAGAAGAATTGGAGGAGATAGTTTGAAACTTGATTGATAGTGTAAAAGATCACTCAACAACTTCCAATTTTTTTACCACTCTAATGTCCCACATGATTAAAATACCCCTAGCTGATCCTAGAGAAGAAAAAACCCATCCTTAAAATGAGTTCCCCAAATGGTATTAAAAAAAGACCTAGAGATATTAGGTTTCTTAGTCTCTAGAAGACTAAGGAATCCGGATTTTCCTCGAGTAAAAATTTCTTCATAAATTTCCTTTTGTGCCTTTGACTAAGGCCTCTCACATTCCAACTTAAAATCTGCATCAAAAACTAAGTTCAGCCCAAAAATGCCAAAAACATATTAACAAGCAGTCAGCAAACCAAGAGAAAAAGAAGAGGGTTGAATTAAAAGGTTGAAAAGACAAATGAACATTCATAGTTTTCAAAGTTTTGTCAATTGAAGTTCAATTTAACCCTTGAAATTATGAGATAAAAAAATCAATTTAACCCTTGCTCAGTTCAATTTAACCCTAAACAGGAACTGAGCAAGGAGAAAGACTTCTCTTACATAACCTTTAGCAAGCAACTCCTCAAGTTGCTTTTGAATCTCATTTGCCTCGGTTGGATTTGATCTATAGGCTGGCCTATTTGGAATTGAAGCTCCTGGAATGAAGTCAATCTTGTGTTCAATACCTCTGATACCAAATGATATGAACTAGAAAATTGAAATTGAAACCCTTTGAAGACAAAGAACCCCTAGATGCAAATCCTAAAACCCCAATGAACAATAAGGTAAAACCCTTGGAAACCAAGAAGAAGAAGATTATTCCAATGATCTAATACCATGAAATAAGAGAACTTGTTCTTATTTCAAGATCGAAACAATCCACAAACACAATAGATCAAGTTATGCTTGAATGTTTCTAAAACATGCACCTAGAACAAGGCTACAAAATGTAAGGTAAAATCAACCAAGCAATAAGCAAAACAAGGCCATTTTATATCATATTAATACTTAGTATTTAGGGTTACAAATGAGGCCTTTAAATAGGCAAAGAAACCCTAAAAATAAGCTAGGAAATTCGGATTACAAGGAGCAGAAAATCTGCCCAAAACTTGCCTTATATGAAATTGGCAGATTTTGTGGAAAATCTTTTCTAGAGAATAATATCTTTCCTATTTCTTTCCAAGCTAATAAAATGAATATAAATGGCCTAAAACATGTCTAAATACATCATAAATTCGTTGGAACCATATATGGAAAGTTTGGGAACAAATATGGAAAGTGGTCCAAATATGGAAAGTTTCAAAAGTTATGCAACTTTCCTAATTAGCACTTCTTTTCAATTCTGATTGAACAAGTCTTCAATACTCTTCCTTGAAATGAATTTTCTATAGATTGAAGTTTTTCAAGTCTTCTTCCTTAGCCTCCATGCACGGGTCTTCAAAGCTTGTCTTTACTTTACTCATGTAGGCTTGACAATGCATGTTCAAGACTTGTTGTAGCTTCTTGGCTCTTGATCTTGTGATTGGTCTTTGAGCTTGTTGTGAGGTCCCATGATTCATATCACGAAGAAAGTCAAATTTTTTATTTAG
This sequence comes from Gynostemma pentaphyllum, assembly GCA_028015215.1. Classification (NCBI taxonomy): domain Eukaryota; kingdom Viridiplantae; phylum Streptophyta; class Magnoliopsida; order Cucurbitales; family Cucurbitaceae; genus Gynostemma; species Gynostemma pentaphyllum. The sequence continues at coordinate 22,394,220 of CM051345.1, read as the reverse complement.
TCGGTCGCATTGGTTAAGATTAATACTTTTGAGACTCTTCAGCGATCTTCTCCCTTCACACTAAATCCCAATTGGTGTAGTCTATGCAATCATGAATCAGAAGATTTAAATCATATCATGTGGAAGTGCAAGTTTTTGAGGCTTATTTGGCAAAGTTTTTTTCCAATCTTTTGGGATTTCTTGGGTGAACAATGACTCTATTCGTCAGACTTTAGAAGAATTGCTGGTCTCCCCCCCCCCCTTAAATGATAAAGGGAAAGGATTATGGATTGCGGGGTGTTGCGCAATTGTATGGGGTATTTGGCTAGAAAGAAATAGAAAAATCTTTAGGGGGGAAGATAGATCTAGGGATTATGTTTAGGAGTTGGCACACAAGTAAATGCATCCTTTTGGGTGTCAACTTCTAAAGTTTTTTTTGTAAGTATACGATAGGACAAATTATTAATAGATGGCCCGCATACTTGTAATTAGGTGGCGGTGTGGATTTTTTGGTTGGGGGTATACGGTATACCTTGCTATCGTGGCTTTTGGTTTGTTTTGTCACTTATATACTGTACTTTATTTCTTTGTTTATTTCATTTTATCAATGAAATGGCCTTGTGAGGTGTCTTATTAAAAAAAAACATTTTTATAATAAGAAACAAGATTTTTTCAGTTAAGACATTGTATCTTTCTTATTATATAAATATATTTTAAAAACGTTTCTTATCAAGAGTGGGGAAGAAACCCACTTACTATACATGGAACTATGTTAATGGATTATGACCAAACACTGTAAGCATTTGTGACTTGTTTTCAGTGAAGGTTCCATTCTGATTGCACGAACTAAATCGAGAAGAGCCAGGATGGTATGGGTGAACTTAGCTGTGAGCACTATATTATTGATTCTAGAGGTGCTCATGTTGAGCGTCAAGCCGTGGTTTGTAGGGTAAGACTAATATTTGGACATTGTCTTGTCTGTTCTTGTTGTTCGTATAGGTAAGCTACACATTAAATGTTGTGTAATTATAATTTTCTTATATATGCTTCAACATAGGATATGACAGCTATGTGATTTCTCTTTTTTATCAGGTCCAAACGATGTGAGAGATCTCTTTTCTGTTTTAAAGGACTGCGCTTCGATCTAAATAAGTCTAATACTCTCTTGAAGTATCAGGCACGTCAATAACTTCTCGTCTTTATCTACTTTTTCATTTTCTTTGGTTGATTCTTGTGTGTATTTGACAAAAAATGTTTGTACCTCGTTTCACCCAATTCATATGTATTCATGCTCATGCCAGTGTTGTATGCTTGTGTTTTGTTTTGCACAAGTTCTTAGCTGCACAACACTGGTTTTATGCTACTATGCTTATTCTTTCACGTACTTTTTTTTTAATTACTTTGCCTTCTCGACATGCACTTATTTACCTTTGCAGATTGTGTTTAGTCTGCTTTTCTCCACAATAATTGCTCTCATATTAGATGCTTTGAGTCGAGTTCCAAATAAAGCATCTGTATTTTCTAGTGATGCTTCTTACACACATGAGTTTTTGAAACCGTGAGTTAGATAGATGGTAATAGTTTCTTGTTTGATGCTTGTTACCATGTTGTTACCATTTCAAATGTTCTGGTATTTTGCTTTAGGTGATGACTTCTGGCAATGATCCAATAGTTGAAGGATTTGTTGATGCAGTAAGGTTTACTTAGTTGTACATTTGCTACTTATACATGACATGGCTGATCCAAGAGAAGTCATTCATAGTGCCTCGTCAAAAGATTTGGATCACCTATATTCATGCTTGGAAGTTATTTTCTCGCACAATTTTTTTCAGTTTTTACTTCAAAAAGTTGTTAGAACCACATGTTACCCAGGTTGGGACCTTTTTATGTTATTTGGTGCTGTAGTTATTAATTATAAGTTGAGAGTGTCATTTTTAAAGAGGGTTTTGATTATGTCATTTTTAAAGAGGGTTTTGATTATGTCATTTTTATTAGTATTATTTTGGCTCCTAGTCTCATCTATCTGTGATGTTTGCACAATGACGATGAGGATATGATCTATATGTACAATGCTTTGATTACTTGTTTCTTATTTCATCCTCTGGCCAGAGACAAGGTTAGTTGAGAGCTTTACCAATATAATTTCTGGTTCAAATTTTGGCCTTTGATGCATTCCATTTTTTTACTGATTTTTATTAGAATTCAAACTAAGTGTTGTAGGGTCATGAGGTTGTCCCGTGAGATTAGTTGTATTTTGATGAACTAGTGCATGGTTTGCAAGTTTTTGCTTTATGACTTTGTTGGACTCGTTTTTTTAATAAGAAACAAAACTTTTCAAGATCTTTCCATTAAAAAAATAGCAAGACTTTTCATCGATGAATGAAAAAGCCCAAAAAGGCCATGCAAATTTTATTAAGGGCTTCCAATTAGCGGCTATAATTGACAAAGAATAATTATAAAAACAACTACAATTTACACTCTAAATGGAGGCATTGAGAATGGAAAGCTCTCAATATAGCATCCCAAGACTTGGAAGTGTTAACAAAAATGATCTTATCTCTCTTAAGCCAAATGTTCTAACATATAGCTCTAACCGCATTATCTCAAAGGACTTTGTTCTTGTCATAAAACATAGAACCACCAAAGAATTTCAAAATGTTACTCTTATAATCATTGTTCATCACCCAATACTAATAATTTTCCACATGTTATTCCAAATCTTTTGATAAAAGGTACAATGGAACAAAATATGAACAGTAGCTTCCGTGCTTTTTTGAAGAGCACCAATTAGGTTGAAGAGCAAACCAAGGCTTCCTAGCTTGATTTTTTTTTGGTTGGATTCAATATCAAAAAGTTGGGTACAGATCATGACATTTGGAGCATATGTGCTGTTAAAATACAAATTTTGTGACTTATATTATTCTAGTTGAACCGTTTTTTAATCCTATTACTTGATTTCATTTGTGTAGAAGTTAATATAGATGCTAAGGAATTCGATTTTTATTACTTGTTCATCTTCAACAACTTCAACAACACCACGACTGATAATCTATACTTATGAACAATAATAGAATTTGTAGTTCTCTTTGGTGTACTCATTTTGAATTATTTTGTAATTACAGTTCCTCTATTATCTTTGCCCCAAGAGCGCTTTTTTGTAATCTTCGTGGCTGGGCTTTCTTTGACCTTTTTGTTATTTTCACTTATCAATGAAAAGTTGTGTTTCTTATTAAAAAAAGGGACCATTACTGAAATAGCAGATTTTTGCATACTAATTATTGAAATGCTAAGAAGCACCGACACATATACGACATGTTATTCCAAAGTCTTTCTAAAGATTCTCTTTAAAATGCTCTTTTCTCTAATAAAGCTCCTTCTTAAGTTGTTTTCAAATATAGAGAAATCATGATATGAAACCCTAGAAAATTGAAATAGAAACCCTTTGAAAGACAAAGAACCCCTAGATGCAAATCCTAAAACCCCAATGAACAATAAGGTAAAACCCTTGGAACACAAGAAGAGAAAGATTATTCCAATGATCTATGATCTTGAAATAAGAGAACTTGTTCTTATTTCAAGATTGAAACAATCCACAAACACAATAGATCAATTCATGCTTGAATGTTTCTAAAACATGCAACCTAGAACAAGGCTACAAAATGCAAGGTAAAATCAACCAAGCAATAAGCAAAACAAAGCCATTTTATATCATAATAATTCTTAATATTTAGGGTTACAAATGAGGCTTTAAATAGCCAAAGAAACCCTAAAAACAACAAGGAAATTCGGATTACAAGGAGGCACAAAATCTGCCAAATATTTCCTTAAGTGCATTTGGTGCATTTTAGGAAAGTTTTGTCCTAGAGGATATTATATCATTCCTAAACTATTCTAAGCATTAAAACTGATTAATAAAGGCCTAAAACATGTCCAAATACATGGTAAATTCATGGACGTCATATATGGCAAGTTCGGGAACAAATATGGAAAGTGGTCCAAATAAGGAAAGTTTGCAAAAGTGGTGCAACTTTCCTAATTAGCTCTTCTCTTCATTTCTAATTGAACAAGTCTTCAATACTCTTCTTCAAAATGTATTTGGCATAGATTGAAGTTCATCAAGTCCTCTTTGTTAGCCTCCATGCTCGGATCTTCAAAGCTTGTCTTGACTTTGCTAATGTAGGCTTGTCAATGGATATGCTTCTCTTGATCTTTGAACTTGTGATTGGTCCTTGGGCTTTTTGTGATGTTCCATGATTCATATCATCCCCTCCCTCTTGAAAAGGATTCGTCCTCGAATCTAAAACATTAACTACATTGCAAAAACATAAGTTAGTAGCATAAACAAAAACACTTAAAGCATACCTACCTCGAGTATCGTGAACTGGCACCAAAGAGAGCAACAATGGTACCCTTCCTTCTCCTTTCAAGTTAATACCTCCCGGGTCAAATATTGTTGGTTTCCTTCCCTTTAAATCAGCAATACAACCGAGCTTATCAAAGACCCCAAAACTGACAATATGGTTGGTGGATAGTGGTAACACATCAAATAGAATATATGGACCATAGTCAATCTCGTAAATTTTCTCATACTCAACACTACTCACAAGATGATCACATGGTGAAGATAATAAATCAGCCAAAGAAAATGAACAATCAAACTCAAGTAGGTCTAATGTGTTGGGGTAAACTAGTAAATATGAAAACTTTATGCTCTCCCTAAATGCATCATATGTCTTATCAAAGACAACTCGTATAGCACAAAACATATGTTTATCATTAGAATGAAAATAAAGTGGTAATATATCATAGTTGAGATCAAATTTAGCAAACAAACAAGAACTATGCAAATCATCACACGTAAATGGATAGCATAGCATAACATGTTTTGCAAGTGATAAGCTGTCAAACAGGTAAAGATCATCCAAAAGAACTTTCCTAGAAAAGAATGCATGTTTATCATGAAAATATAATTGGTTTGGATGATTTCTAGTCTTAAAATCAGAATTGGAAAACAAGAAATAATCATTTAAACAAACCAATGCAATAGGATTAAAAGTAAGAAACTTCCTTTTCTGGCATTGGATCCCGTTGGCAACATCTTTTTCTATGAAATATGGTGGTGCCTTAAGTATTTCAGCCCCTTGAAATGCATCTACTATGTGCTCCATTCCAATTGAAAATTGATCAATGTAATTCTGCAAAACATTAGCTAAAACACTAGAAAAGCAAAGGTTAAGTTCATAAGTTAGAAAGAAAGAATCTTTGCACAAAAGTACAAAGTGGGTTTTGTTTGAAATCAAAGCGTTCCGAGCCTCACTTGCTACAAAACTCACATTTTTCTCACCATTGCTCTCATTCTTTTTATACTCACAACTCTCTTTCTTTTTAATTTCACTTTCTTTCTTTTCAATCTCTGTTTCTTTTGAACTCATCTCTCTTTCTTTTGAATCATTCATTTCTTTTCGCTCACTCATTTCTTTTTTATCACTCATCTCTCTTTCTTTTTGCTCACTCTCTTTTTCACAATTTTCATTCATTTCAATTATAGAACACTTTTGTAGCTCACATGCATCATATGTTTCCTTCACACAAACATTAGCACGAATATCCTCTTTTATCTCCTCCATGCTAGCATTGAAAACTTCTTTCGATTTTAAAAGTTCTCTTTCAATCATCTTAACTTTCTCTAAAATCAATCTTTTATTTTCTTCTACCAAGCCATAGGTAGCCCCATTGTCATCCATAAATGTACTATTTGCACCAATTTGATAAGAAGAAGTAGAATCGGAAATAGGTTTAGAAGCATACCGTGTATCTACTCTTCTTTTGAGCCTCTTTTCTATCTTGATGGCATAGTGAACCATTTCATCCAACTCCACATATGTATACCCATTAACTTGGCCAGCAATCTCATAGTTTAATCCATCTAAGAACCATGCCATATTCATCTCTTCATCTTCCTCAATATTAGCCCTAGCCATGAGATATTTAAACTCATTGTAGTACTCACAAACGCTCATGTTTCCTTGAGTAAGATCTTCAAACTTTTGCACAAGGTCTCTTTGAAATCGGCTTGGTACAAATTGTTTCCTCATTATGCATTTGAGTTCACGCCAAGTTTCAATTGGATCCTCCAAAGTTCTTCTTTTCCTATTGTTCACCAACTGTTTCCACCATGTTAGTGCATAATCACAAAATTTACCGGTTATAAGTTGTACCTTCTTTGAATCACTACATGGATGTTCTTCGAAACAAAGATCCACATCTCTTTCCCAAGTCAAGTAAACCTCTGGATTTGATCTTCCTTGAAAAATAGGTACCTTGAGCTTATCACCTCCTAAGCTTCTATGCTCCATCCCTCCATGATAAAACTCTCTATTTTGGCTCCGGGTATGTTCTACCTCTTGACATCTATTACTTCTCATTTGATCAAACCTTTCATGATACATTGCTGCAAATAAAAAGGTTAGTAATAAAAATAGGACCTCTCAATCACTCCCTAAGTGTTTACACTCGATGATGTTCGTTCTATCGTGTTTGCACTCAAAAAAAGATTTTAAAGGCCTAAATGTAACCTTGAACTATTAGCACACTTTAGCAACTATCAAACAACGAAGATGCTAATGAAATTTGTAAAAAGTAATAATCAAGAAATAAGAAACAATTAGCTTGGGTGGATAAAGAAAAAAGAAGACAGATTTTGCAAATGGTGTATTTTTGTAACAAGGAAAGAATAAGAAAGTAAACAAGCAAGAATAAACTTTCCTAAAAGAAAAAAATTCGAAATTAGACTTCCCGAAAGCAATTTGGATCAGAAAATATTACTTTCCTTAAGCAAGATATGCATATATTTGAATATGGGACAGATTTGAAACTTTCCTAAAACAGTTTTTACTATTCATAGTAAGTTCTAGCTTTTTAGGAAACAAACAACTTTGGCTCAAATCTTTTGCAACTTTTGGATTCAAGATGCATAAATGATGAGTTTAAGATGAAATCCTCAAGAACAATATGAACACTAATCACTTTTTTCAGAAACTCAAACAAATCAAGCAAGAACACTTTTTTTTTAAACAATTTTCTGCACAATCTGACAGTTTGTGAAGATCTATATTTTTCTCAATCTATTCTTTTCCTTTTTTTTTACAAACGTTTCTGAATAAAAAATACTCACAACAGAAAGATAAAGACTTTTGTAGTCTATGATTTTCTGAGAATCGGAAGGCAACTATACGAAAAAGAAACCCTAGATGAAACCCTAGAAAATTGAAATAGAAACCCTTTGAAAGACAAAGAACCCCTAGATGCAAATCCTAAAACCCCAATGAACAATAAGGTAAAACCCTTGGAACACAAGAAGAGAAAGATTATTCCAATGATCTATGATCTTGAAATAAGAGAACTTGTTCTTATTTCAAGATTGAAACAATCCACAAACACAATAGATCAATTCATGCTTGAATGTTTCTAAAACATTCAACCTAGAACAAGGCTACAAAATGCAAGGTAAAATCAACCAAGCAATAAGCAAAACAAAGCCATTTTATATCATAATAATTCTTAATATTTAGGGTTACAAATGAGGCTTTAAATAGCCAAAGAAACCCTAAAAACAACAAGGAAATTCGGATTACAAGGAGGCACAAAATCTGCCAAATCTTTCCTTAAGTGCATTTGGTGCATTTTAGGAAAGTTTTGTCCTAGAGGATATTATATCATTCCTAAACTATTCTAAGCATTAAAACTGATTAATAAAGGCCTAAAACATGTCCAAATACATGGTAAATTTGTGGACGTCATATATGGAAAGTTCGGGAACAAATATGGAAAGTGGTCCAAATAAGGAAAGTGGTCGTGATTTGGTCCATCCTAAAGATCCAAAAGGAGGAACCTCTTCTTTGGGAATCCTCTTTGGACCAAAATTTCGAAAGATTATCCGAACCAGTCCAAAAACTTGTTTGTAATTGAAAATGATATGAATCATGGAACGTCACAAATAGCTCAAAGATCAATCTCAAGATCAAAGTTCATGACAAGCATAAAACATCCATTACAAGCCTACATGAGAAAAATCAAGACAAGCTTTGAAGATCTGAGCATGGAGGCTATGGAAGAGGACTTGATGATTTTTAATCAATGGAAAATACATGTTGAAGAAGAGTATTGAAGACTTGTTCAATCAAAAGTGAAGATGAGAGCTAATTTGGAAAGTTGCATCACTTTTGCAAACTTTCCTTATTTGGACCACTTTCCATATTTGTTATCGAACTTTCCATATTTGTTCCCAAACTTTCCATATATGGTTCCAACGAATTTATGATGTATTTAGACATGTTTTAGGCCATTTACATTCAGTTTATTAGCTAGGAAAGAATTAGGAAAGATATTATTCTCTAGGAAAGATTTTCCCCAAAATCTGCCAAATCCATATAAGGCAAGTTTTGGGCAGATTTTATTCTCTTCTTTATTCTGAATTTGCTTGTTATTTTTAGGGTTTCTTTGCCTATTTAAAGGCCTCATTTTTAACCCTAAACATTAAGAATTAATATGATAGAAAATAGCTTTGTTTTGCTTATTGCTTGGTTGATTTTACCTTGCATTTTGTAGCCTTGTTCTAGGTTGCATGTTTTAGAAACATTCAAGCATAAGTTGATCTATTGTGTTTGTGGATTGTTTTGATCTTGAAATATGATAAGGCAAACTCAAATGTCAAGTTCAAACACCCTATGCTATTATACTTAGCATGAACCCTTAAAGCATGAATTCAAACTCTCCCTAACTATTCGATTTCAACCATAAGGAAAGGCTAGAAACAAATTGCCCTATGTGATCTAAAAATCATGAAACGGACAAACTTTTACGTTCCATCATCTCATGACTCAAAACACTCCACAAGTTGGTTGATCACTCCCCTCTTGAATGTTTCTAAACATGTAATCTAAAGCAAGATTACAAAGGGTGAGGCTCAAGGCTCTCAATGTGCATAAAAATGCTACATTTCATTCAATTTTTTGAATCTGTCAACTCTTACAAATCTTATTTACATTGGCTGAGACATGGCCTATTTATAGGTTTAAATTACATGTAAATTTCGTTCATAATGATCCCATGTCAGCCCCATTAAGTTCCTAGCTTGAAACTCCCAACTTTTAATTCGTAACCTACAATGCAACTAAAACATTTAAAACTGATATTTGAACTCTAAATGAAGCTTTTAAATGTTCATTAATGCTTGTCATGAAGTATCTTTGAGTTCCCTTGCATGAAGCTTTAGTTGGCTTGAATGAAGCTTGAGTCGTCATAAATGCATCTTGAGTGCATTAAATGCAAGTGGAGTTGTCATCAATGCATGTACTCTTTAAGGCAAACTCAAATGTCAAGTTCAAACACCCGATGCTATTATACTTAGCATGAACCCTTGAACCATGAATTCAAACCCTCCCTAACTATTCGATTTCAACCATAAGGAAAAGCTAGAAACAGATTGCCCTATCTGATCTAAAAATCATGAAACGGACAAACTTTTACGTTCCATCATCTCATGACTCGAAACACTCCACAAGTTGGTTGATCACTCCCCTCTTGAATAATTCTAAACATGTAATCTAAAGCAAGATTATAAAGGGTTGAGGCTCAAGGCTCTCCATGTGCATAAAAATGCTACATTTCATTCATCATTCAAATCTTACAAATCTGATTTACATTGGCTGATACATGGCCTATTTATAGGCTTAAATTACATGTAAATTTCGTTCATAATGATCCCATGACAGCCCAGTTAAGTCCCTAGCATGTAACCTACGAATTTAAAGTAAAAGCTTAAGTTACATCTACCACCATTTAATTTGTAACTTAAAATACAACTATTACAATTGAAACTGATATTTGAACTCTAAATTAAGCTTTTAAATCTTCATTAAAGCTTGACTTGATATTGCTTTGAGTTCCCTTGAATGAAGGTTTGAGTTGTCATAAATGCATCTAGAGTTGTCATCAATGCTACTACACTTTAAGCTTGAGTTGTCATAAATACGTCTTGAGTGCATTTAATGCAACTTGAGTTGTCATCAATGCATGTACTCTTTAAGCTTGAATTCCTTAAATGTATGGCTACATAATTCATATCATTCCCCCATTCTTCAAAATGATTCGTCCTCGAATCAAAAAGTATTGCTGCAAAAGAAGGTTATAGAGAAAAAATAAAATTGGACCTTACAAGCACTTCCTCACCTTTTACAACTCTCATTGTTCCACTCGTGTTTGCACTAAAAAATTCCTTCAAGATTGGCCTTTAATTTTAGAGAGTCAGCCCAAATATAGGTTAATATCTCTGTTATGAAGATCTAACAATTGGCCAAACTCAGAAATTCAATCACAAATGAAAACAGCAATCAACGGAGATAAGGTGTTGCAATTTACGAGCAGTCTGCGCACTGAATTGAATCCCAATATTTGAATATTTTTCGTTATGAATTTGACTATGAGCCCTTCTGATATTTCAATGATAACAAGATGATAAATATTTTCTCTTCAGGACAAATAAGAAAATTCGGACGTTAAGAAAGGGTTTGGACACAAAACAACATCATTAAATGCAGGAGTTACAAAAATGGGCAGTTTTGGCAGATTTGAATTTCAAACGATTTTAGAGATCAAGGATTGTGTAATATGACTTGTAACTGATTTTTTATGACATATAACTGATATAATAACACATTCCAATCATATATACACGAATTTTAAGGATCAAACTCAGAAAACCTCAAGAATTTGCAAGAAGAACGCAAGATGAACAAACCGGTGCTCTTGAATGCAAAGCTTTGTTTTTTTTTCTTTTTTTTCAAGATCAGAATGTGATCTTTAAGATAGAAACAAGATCAGAACGAAAAGATGAGGACAAATTCATGCTTGGACAAAAACGAAAAGATAGGACAGAATTGAAAACAAGAAGAATTGAAAAAGATAGATTGGATAAAACCTGTTCTAGAGATCGGCCACAAAAATGCAACCAATGCTCTGATAACAAATGATAAGGCAAATTTAAATGTCATGTTCAAACACCCTATACTATTATACTTAGCATGAACCCTTGAAGCATGAATTCAAACCCTCCCTAACTATTCGATTTCAACCATAAGGAAAGGCTAGAAACAGATTGCCCTATGTGATCTAAAAATCATGAAACGGACAAACTTTTACGTTCCATCATCTCATGACTCGAAACACTCCACAAGTTGGTTGATCACTCCCCTCTTGAATGTTTCTAAACATGTAATCTAAAGCAAGATTACAAAGGGTGAGGCTCAAGGCTCTCAATGTGCATAAAAATGCTACATTTCATTCAATTTTTTGAATCTGTCAACTCTTACAAACCTTATTTACATTGGCTGAGACATGGCCTATTTATAGGTTTAAATTACATTTAAATTTCGTTCATAATGATCCCATGTCAGCCCCATTAAGTTCCTAGCTTGAAACTCCCAAAATTAAAGCAAAAACATAAGTTACATTCAGCCACCATTTAATTCGTAACCTACAATGCAACTAAAACATTTAAAACTGATATTTGAACTCTAAATGAAGCTTTTAAATGTTCATTAATGCTTGTCATGAAGTATCTTTGAGTTCCTTTGCATGAAGCTTTAGTTGGCTTGAATGAAGCTTGAGTCGTCATAAATGCATCTTGAGTGCCTTAAATGCAACTGGAGTTGTCATCAATGCATGTACTCTTTAAGCTTGAATTCCTTAAATGCATGGCTACATAATTCATATCAAAATCAGAACAAGTTCTCTTATTTCAAAGTGAAGATGAGAGCTAATTTGGAAAGTTGCATCACTTTTGCAAACTTTCCTTATTTGGACCACTTTCCATATTTGTTATCGAACATTCCATATTTGTTCCCAAACTTTCCATATATGGTTCCAACGACTTTATGATGTATTTAGACATGTTTTAGGCCATTTACATTCAGCTTATTAGCTAGGAAAGAATTAGGAAAGATATTATTCTCTAGGAAAGATTTTCCCCAAAATCTGCCAAATCCATATAAGGCAAGTTTTGGCAGATTTTATTCTCTTCTTTATTCCGAATTTGCTTGTTATTTTTAGGGTTTCTTTGCCTATTTAAAGGCCTCATTTTTAACCCTGAACATTAAGAATTAATATGATAGAAATAGTTTTGTTTTGCTTATTGCTTGGTTGATTTTACCTTGCATTTTGTAGCCTTGTTCTAGGTTGCATGTTTTAGAAACATTCAAGCATAAGTTGATCTATTGTGTTTGTGGATTGTTTCGATCTTGAAATAAGAACAAGTTCTCTTATTTCAAGGTATTAGATCATTGGAATAATCTTTCTCTTCTTTGTTTCCAAGGGTTTTACCTTATTGTTCATTGGGGTTTTAGGATTTGCATTTAGGGGTTCTTTGTGTTTCAAAGGGTTTCTATTTCAATTTCTTAGGGTTTCATATCAGAAAAGCTTGTTTCAAAGTTTTTGCTTCACTCTTCGGACCATATTGATATCAAAGACCTCAGGTTTCTCACTTGTCAAAGTTGTCCTCATGATTTGGTCCATCCTAAAGATCCAAATGGAGGAACCTCTTTGATACGAAAACCCTTTCGAAATGCTTTAAGAACCCTTAAACTTAACTAAGGACCCAAAAAGATCACAACCAAAGAATCCACATATGCCATTTGAAAACAACCCCAATGAAAGGCTAGAAAACAGATTGTCTTGTGTGATCTAAAAATCATGAAATGGACCCAAACAATTACGTTCCATCATCTCATGACTCGAAACACTCCACAAGTTGGTTGATCACTCCCCTCTTGAATGTTTCTAAACATGTAATCTAAAGCAAGATTACAAAGGGTTGAGGCTCAAGGCTCTCCATGTTCATAAAAATGCTACATTTCATTCATCATTCAAATCTGATTTACAATAGCTAAAACAAAGCCTGTTTATAGGCATAAAATACATGTAAATTTCGTTCATAATGCTCCCATAACAGCCCCATGATGTCCCTAGCTTGTAACCCCTGAAATTAAAGCTAAAACATGAGTTACAATCTGCCACTATTACTTTGTAACTTAAAATGCATCTAAAACAATTGAAACTGATACATGATGCTTAAAAGTAGCTTTTAAATGCCATTAATGCTTGTCTTGAAGTGTATTGAAGTTATCTTGAATGAAGCTTTAAGTTGCCTTGAATGAAGCTTGGGTTGTCATAAATGCATCTAGAGTTGTCATCAATGCTACTACACTTCAAGTTTGAGTTGTCATAAATACGTCTTGAGTGCATTTAATGCAACCTGAGTTGTCATCAACGCATGTACTCTTTAAGCTTGAATTCCCTAAATGCATGGCTACATAATTCATATCAAAACTGGATTCCCAATGAAGAGGTTCCTCCAATTGGATCTTTAGGATGGACCAAATCATGAGCACAACTTTGACAACTGGGAAACCTTAGGTATTTGAATTTATTTTGGTTTAGAGAGTGAAACAAGTACTTTGAAACAAGCTTTCAATTACAAACAAATTTTTGGAGCGGTTTGGATCCTCTTTTCGAAATTTTGGTCCAAAAGAGGATTCCAAAAGAAGAGGTTCCTCCATTTGGATATTTGGGATGGAGCTGATAAGGATCATGGAAGCACTCCAAATCCAATACATGTTCCAACCGGCCCAATCACAAGATCCAAAGCTAAGAAGATCCAACAAGCTTTTATTACTCATGTGCAAGAATGGATAGGCTCGGATCAAGCTTTATTTTCAAGTGAGCAGCCCAATTCAGATGAAGACTTGACTTATGACAGTTTGAAGATCAATGTATGCAACTTGTAAATCCATAAGGAAAATATCTACAATGATAACCTTGTGCAAGTGTCAACTATGCCTTGAATGGAAGAATGCAACAACTAAGCAAATCAGATTCACTTTTATTTGTATTTTAGTCAAACTTTCCTTATTTGTAACCGTGGGCATTAAGGGCTCTAGTTTCCTTTTCTGTTTTTGCCAATTGTAACCGAATGCTTTAATGTTTGTTTCCTTTTATGTTTTTGCTTTTCTTTTCTGATTTGAAGGCTTATAAAGTCATGGGAACACTATGTAAAACGCAGATTATTCATGAGATAAAAATACAAAAACTCTTTGAGAGCTTTTTCTTTGAAATTGATGTGAGCTGAGCTTACCATTTCATCTTGTCATTCCTTGTGTTTAGGGTGCCTGTAGAATCGAGTCATTAGGATTGATCATTCTAATTTGGTGGATTGATTCGAATCTAGAACAAGAAATCCAATTCTTGTCTTTAGATCATTGATCATAAGGATAATCATCTTCTAGCCTTTTTCCTTGGGTTGTTTCAAATGGCATATGTGGGTTCTTTGGTTGTGATCTTTTTGGGTCCTTAGTTAAGTTTAAGGGTTCTTAAAGCATTTCAAAAGGTTTCGACCAAAGCTCTGATACCAACTGATAAGGCAAACCCAAATTGCAAGTCCAAAGACCCTATGCTATTATGCTTAGCATGAACCTTTGAAGCAAGAACTCAAACCCTCCCTAACTAATCGGTTTCAACCAAGAGATTTAAGGCTAGATGAGATTACCTCTTAGATCAATGACCTAGAGACAAGAATGAGATTCCTTGTTCTAGATTGAATCACTCCACAACTAAGTTGATCAATTCCTAGTTGAATGACTCGGCAGCAACCCTAAACACAAGAATTGCAAGAAGTTGAAAACTCAATGTGGTTTTCAAAAGAAACTCTCAATGAGTGACTTGATTTTCATTCAAACATAATCTGTGTTTTACATAGTGTTCCCACGACTTTTTAAGCCTTCAAATCAGAAAAGAAAAGAAAAAACATAAAAGGAAACAAACATTAAAGCATTCGGTTACAATTGGCAAAAACAGAAAAGGAAACTAGAGCCCTTAATACCCACGGTTACAAATAAGGAAAGTTTAACTAAAATACAAATAAAAGTGAATCTGATTTGCTTAGTTGTTGCATTCTTCCATTCAAGGCATAGTTGACACTTGCACAAGGTTATCATTGTAGATATTTTCCTTATGGATTTACAAGTTGCATACATTGATCTTCAAAGTGTCATAAGCCAAGTCTTCATCTGAATTGGGCTGCTCACTTGGAAATAAAGCTTGATCCGAGCCTATCCATTCTTGCACATGAGTAATAAAAGCTTGTTGGATCTTCTTAGCTTTGGATCTTGTGATTGGGCCCGTTGGAACATGTATTGGATTTGGAGTGCTTCCATGATCCTTATCAGGACCAAATCACGAGAATAACTTTGACAAGTAGAAAACCTTAGGTCTTTGGTATCAATATGGCCCGAGAAGTGAAACAAGTACTTTTAAACAAGAATTTCAATTACAAACAGGTTTTTGGAGTGGTTCGGATCCTCATTCGATATTTTGTTCCAATGAGGATTCCAAAAGAAGAGGTTCCTCCATTTATATCTTTAGGATGGGCCAAATCATGAGGACAACTTTGACAAGTGGGAAACCTTAGGTCTTTTGTATCAATATGGTCTTTAGAGTGAAACAAGTACTTTGAAACAAGCTTTCAATAACAAACAAGTTTTTGGAGTGGTTCGGATCCTCTTTCAATATTTTGGTCCAAACAGGATTCTCAAAGAAGATGTTCCTCCTTTTGGATCTTTAGAATAGACCAATTCATGAGCACATCATTGACAAGAGGGAAACCTTAGGTCTTTGGATTCATTTTGGTCTAGAGAGTGAAACAAGTACTTTGGAACAAGCTTTCAATTACAAACAAGTTTTTGGAGTGGTTCGGATCGTCTTTCGAAATTTTGGTCCAAAGAGGATTCCCAAAGAAGAGTGATATGAATTATGTAGCCATGCTTTTAGGGAATTCAAGCTTAAAGAGTACGTGCATTGATGACAACTCAGGTTGCATTAAATGCACTAAAGACGTATTTATGACAACTCAAGCTTGAAGTGTAGTAGCATTGATGACAACTCTAGATGCATTTATGACAACCCAAGCTTCATTCAAGGCAACTTAAAGCTTCATTCAAGATAACTTCAATACACTTCAAGACAAGCATTAATGGCATTTAAAAGCTACTTTTTAGCATCATGTATCAGTTTCAATTGTTTTAGATGCATTGTAAGTTACAAAGTAATAGTGGCAGATTGTAACTCATGTTTTAGCATTAATTTCGGGGGTTACAAGCTAGGGACATCATGGGGCTGTTATGGGAGCATTTTGAACGAAATTTACATGTATTTTATGCCTATAAATAGGCTCTGTTTTAGCTATTGTAAATCAGATTTGAATGATGAATGAAATGTAGCATTTTTATGCACATGGAGAGCCTTGAGCCTCAACCCTTTGTAATCTTGCTTTAGATTACATGTTTAGAAACATTCAAGAGGGGAGTGATCAACCAACTTGTGGAGTGTTTCGAGTCATGAGATGATGGAACGTAATTGTTTGGGTCCATTTCATGATTTTTAGATCACACAAGACAATCTGTTTTCTAGCCTTTCCTTGGGGTTGTTTTCAAATGGCATATGTGGGTTCTTTGGTTGTGATCTTTTTGGGTTCTTAGTTAAGTTTAAGGGTTCTTAAAGCATTTCGAAAGGGTTTTCGTATCATTTGGTATCAGAGCATCGGTTACGATTTTGTGGCGATCTCTAGAACAGGTTTTATCCAATCTATCCTTTTCTATTCTTGTTGTTTTCAATTCTGTCCTATCTTTTTCGTTTTTGCCCAAGCATGAATTTGTCTTCATCTTTTCATTCTGATCTTATTTCTATCTTAAAGATCACTTTCTAATCTAAAAAAAAAGACTTTGCTTTCAAGACCACCAGTTTGTTCATCTTTCGTTCTTCTTGCAAATTCTTGAGGTTTTCTGAGTTTGATCTTTGAAATTCGTGTATTTCTGATTGTAATGTGTTATTATGTCAGTTATATATCATAAACCATCAGTTACACCTTCCTTTGCACGAATTTAAAGTCCCAAAAACGGCTAAATTAAAAGTGTTTCAAAAACTGTCCACTTTTGTAACTGCCGTATTTAATGCTGCTGTTTTGTGTCGAAATCCTTTCATAACGTCTGAATTTTCTTGTGTGTCCTGAAGAGAAAATATTTATCATCTTGTTATCATTCGAATATTAGAAGGGCTCATAGACAAATTCGTAACGAAAAATATTCAAATATTGGGATTCATTTCAGTGCGCAGATTGCTCTTAAATTGCAACACCTTATCTCCGTTGATTGGTGTTTTCATTTCTGATTGAATTTTTGAGTTTGGCCAATTTTAAGCTCTTCATAACAGAGATATTAACCTATATATGGGCTGCTTCTCTAAAAGTAAAGGTCAATCTTGAAGGAATTTTGAGTGCCAACACGAGTGGAACAAAGAGAGTTGTAAAAAGTGAGGGAGTGCTTGTAAGGTCCAATTTTTGTGTTTTCTCTCTAACTTTCTTTTGCAGCCACACTTTTTGATTCGAGGACGAATCATTTTGAAGAATGGGGGAATGATATGAATTATGTAGCCATGCATTTAGGGAATTCAAGCTTAAAGAGTACATGCATTGATGACAACTCAGGTTGCATTAAATGCACTCAAGATTGATTCTATGTTTAAATTTTGTTTTTAGAAAGTTTTTTGGTATCAGAGCCTTGGTCGAAATCCTTTGGCCATACTCTAGGATTGATTCTATGTTTAAATTTTGTTGAAATTGTATTTTGTTCTTCAATTCTGGAATTCTGCCATATCTGTTCAAATCTGTCCATTCAAATCTTTTTCTTCATATTTTCATATTTTTTTTCCCATCTTGAAGATCAAGTTTAGATCTTGAAATTCAAAAAAAAAAAAAAGAAAAAAAAGAGAGATAGAACAATTGCATATGAGAGCACCAAATCTGTCCAACTAGTGTTCTTGTGAAAGTTCTTGCAAAAATATGAGTTTGATCCTTATATTTCGTGTAGATCTGATTCATAAGTGTTATTCCATCAGTTACATGTGTTTTATCCATCAGTTATAACTCATAATACATGCTCCTTTAGAACTGAAACGTTTTAAATTCAAAATTTTTTGTAACTGCCCAATTTCGTAACTGCCGCATTTAATGCATCTGATGACATTTCAAACTCTATTCTAACTTCCGAATTTGTTTGTTTTGTCTGAAGAGAAAAGTTTTATCTCACTGTTAGCTTTTCAAGTTCAGAAGGTCACTTAGTCCAAATCGTAAAGGAAACCATTCAAATTTGGAAATCCAATTCTGTGCGCAGGTTTAATCTAATTTTGAACGCATTCAGTTTTGTGAGTTAGTGTTTTCGTTTTTGAAAGAATTTTTGAATTTGGCCTTTTGTATGCTCTTTTTTATCATCTTAATAAGCTACATATAGGCTGCCACTTGAAAATTCATTCTTGAACTCCACGAATTTGAAACTTCTTAAACTGCCACTTTTCTTGACTTCTTTACTTAATAATCCTGTTTTTGCTATACATTTTGTTTTTCTTGTTCTGATTTGTATCTTTTCATAAATTTAGTTTGTTTAATACTGATTGCTTGATATTTTTGGTACTTTAAACACAATTTTCTTCCATTTGATCACGAGATCCCTATTTGACATTTTGGCCTACCTTGAGTGCTTAAACACGAGTGTCCTTGAGTGACATATAGTGAGGGAGTGTTGTGAGGTCCAAAATACTTGTTACTTTGTGAGGAACAATATGACACAAGAGGGAAATCATTCTGGGGAGATTAGTGATGCTAGGTGGAGGGAGGCACAAACTGGGGCGTTTGCTAGGCTTACTCAAACTTTAGAAGATCTTAATGAGCGCATGGGTAGATTAGAGCTAGCTAACAACCAGCAAAGGGATGAGAATCTAGATGTAGGGGTTGAAAATGAAGAGGATGACAATGTTACTTTGTTGGCTGGAGTAAACCCTAGGAGAGAACATGGAGGGGGCCGAGGAAGGGGTAGAGGTAGAGGAAGAGAATTAGGACCACCTAGGAGACATATGAGAGAGTTACAAGTTGGAAGAGTAGAAGAGAGAAATTCAGGGGGTGTTAAACTCAAAATTCCACCATTCCATGGGAGGTCTAATCCGGAGGAGTACTTGCAATATGAGGACAAAATAGAGCATGTCTTTGATTGCAACAACTTTAGTGAGGAGAGAAAAATGAAGCTTGTCGTGGCTGAGTTTTGTGATTATGCTAGTATTTGGTGGACTCATCTTTAGGAGTGAATGGAGGAGAAACTATGAGCAACCAATTGAAACTTGGGAGGAGCTTAAGGTATTGATGAGGAAGAGATATATTCCAAAGCATTATCATAGGGAAATCAGGAACAAATTGTTTTCATTGCAACAAGGATCAAAGAGTGTTGATGAATACTATAGGGAGATGGATGTCTTAATGACTAGATCTAATGTTGCTATGAGTGAGGATGACACTAAGTCAAGGTTTTTGGGAGGCATGAATAAAGAGTTGGCTCATAGAGTGGATATGTATCACTATTTTGACATGGAGGAACTCTTGCATATTGCCGAGAAAATTGAGAAACAAATGGCTTGGGAGAAAGACAATTTCTAGAGGTTCACTTCTAAATCCACTTTTCCATCATCCAATACTTGGAAAAAGGGAGTTAGTAGTTCCAAAGGAGACTTCAAGCCTAGAACATCATTTGAGGCTTCCAAGAAGGATAAGGGAGAGTCTTCTAGGGGTAAGGAGAAGGAGGGTGAAACAAAAGTTGTTAAGGAGAGAAATAGAGACATAAAATGTTGGAAATGTCAAGGAATTGGTCACATAAGCCACGATTGTCCTAATAAGAGGACCATGATTATTAGAAATGGGGAGGTAGTCACTGATGGGGAGGAAAGTGACAATGATGAGGAAAATGAAGAAGAGGATGAGGAGTATGAGGAAGAAGTTGAGGATGGTAACCAATTAGCTCTTGTTCCTAGAAGAGTTTTGAGTTCACATGTGAAAGAAGATTGTGTAGATGATCAAAGAGAAAATTTGTTCCATACAAGGTATTTAGTGAATGGCAGACCATGTAGTGTTGTGATTGATGGAGGCAGTTGTACAAATGTGGTGAGCTTATTTCTGGTCAAGAGGTTACAATTTACCAACTCAAGCACACCCTTCACCATACAAGCTTCAATGGCTTAATGATTGTGGAGAAATGAAGGTAGTATCTCAAGCTCTTATTTCCTTTAATCTTGGTAAATATAAAGATGAGATATTATTTGATGTTGTACCAATGCATGCTGGAGATATTTTACTTGGCCGTCCTTGGCAATTTGATAGGAAAGTCATGCATGATGGGTTCTTGAATAGGTATACTTTCACTAAGGATAGTAGGAAAATTACTCTTGTACCTTTATCTTCAAAAGAAGTTTGTAATTATCAATTGAAACTTGAGAAAAAAAGAATTGAGTTTATGAAGAAAAAGAAATGAGAGAAAAGCAAGAGTTGAGTGAAAAGAAAGTGGTGAGTGAACAATTAGAGAATAAATTGAGAGAAAAAGAGAAAAGAGATGCAAAACAGAACAAAAGCAAGCAAGTGAGTCTATTTGCAAGAGTTGGGGAAGTGAGGAGAGCTTTGCTTATCCAAAAACCAATCTTTGTTCTTTTGTACAAAGGCGGGTATTTGGCTACTAACCCTAACCAAACTTTGTCTTTGCCAAGTGTGTTTTCTTCTCTTTTGCAGGAATTCAAGGACATGTTTCCGGAAGATGTACCCGAGGGATTGCCACCAATCAGAGGCATTGAGCATCAAATTGACTTCATTCCCGAGGCTTGAATTCCAAATAGGCTAGCTTATAGAGCAAATCCAACCGAAACAAAGGAAATTCAAAAGCAAGTGGAAGAGCTTCTTGCAAAGGGCTATGTACGTGAGAGTTTGAGTCCTTGTTCAGTTCCGGTAATCTTGGTGCCTAAAAAGGATGGAACATGGAGAATGTGTGTGGATTGCCGAGCCATCAATAAAATCACTGTAAAGTATCGTCACCCTATTCCTAGGTTAGATGATATGCTTGATGAGTTGTATGGATCTTGTCTTTTCACTAAAATAGACCTTAAATCTGGATATCATCAAATTAGAATGCAAGTAGGTGATGAATGGAAAACAGCCTTTAAAACTAAATTTGGTTTATATGAATGGCTTGTTATGCCTTTTGGCTTGACTAATGCACCTAGTACTTTCATGAGATTGATGAATCATGTTTTAAGGGAATTTTTGGGTAAATTTGTGGTTGTTTACTTTGATGACATACTGATTTATTCAAGGAGTTTGATTGATCATGTGGAGCATGTTAGGTTGGTTCTAATTACACTTAGAAAAGAGAAGCTATATGCTAATTTTAAAAAGTGTAGTTTTTGCATGGATAGAGTTAACTTTCTAGGATTCATTGTGAGTAAGGATGGAGTTGAAGTAGATGAGGAGAAAGTTAAAGCTATTAAAGAATGGCCACAACCTAAAAATGCTAGTGAAATTCGGAGTTTTCATGGTCCTGCTAGTTTTTATAGAAGATTCATTAAAGATTTTAGCACAATAGCAGCACCATTGAATGAGCTTGTTAAAAAGCATGTAACTTTTGTGTGGGGGGAAATGCGAGAAAAGGCTTTCAATGAATTAAAAGAGAAGTTAACCAATGCACCATTGCTTGTCTTGCCTAACTTTGAAAAAAAACTTGTAAGATTTGAAAATGTAATGAAATGTTGCCTTGTGAGCAAATGGAGAGCCTTGAGCCTCACCCCTTTGTAGTCTTGCCTTAGATTACATGTTTAGAGTCATTCAAGTGGAAATGATCATCCTACTTGTGGAGTGTGACGACCCGTCATTTTTAAATAAATTAAATTCAGAGAAAACAGCGGAAGTCTTTTAATTTACGAAAAATTGGCGTGGTTTTGTTTGAAAATTGGCATGCCGAAAACCTGTTTACAACCTAATTTCAAATCTAATCAAAATCTCATGGACTTTAAGTCCAAATCAGGAGTTCAAATGTTTCGTCACATAAAAATCACATCAAAAGCTCTTATGAGCTATATACAACATCAAAGTGTTCAAAAATTTATAAAAGTGTTACACAAACTTTACAAAGACAAGTCCATCTCGAGGCCAGCATTCCTCGATCACGCAGCACCACCTCCTCCTCCTCGACCTCTAGCCAAGGCATTACCTGAAATTGGTTGTAATATCATGAGCTAACAAACTAAGCCCAGTGAGAATAATAAGCATAAAAAGTAAATATAGACCTCAAACTCGCATTCCGATTTGTGTCCAATTAAACCGACACAATCCTTCCTAGAATTCTCCAAGTCTAGGTCATTCTAAGTCATAGTTTTCAAATGATGAAACTAATTAGCACACTTAGGCTAATTGTTCATCCTTTAACTTGTTATAACATAAAGTAAGAAAAGTAAATGACTTTGCAAAAAAAAAAAATATAACATCTCGACTCTCTTTCTCATCTATCATATGCATAAAAGTAATGAGTACATCCATAGGATATGCATTTGCCATTTATGCATGTAATGAAGGTAATGTGGATTTTTACAAACTATCCACCCTTATCCTTATGCATGAAGGTAATGTGGGAATCCACTCATCCACCATTCAACCTTATGCATGATGAAGGTAATGTGGGAATCCACTCATCCATCATTCACCTTATGCATGAAGGTAACGTGGGAATCCACTCATCCACCGTTCCTTTCATTCTTTTCATTCTTTTCTTTTTCTCTTTTCAATGATGCGAGATGTTGTAGTATAATAAATAATGGTGCAAAATGTTATGCATATGCTTGCATATGCTTGTACAATTAAATAAAGTAAAGTAAATGATAAAGTAATTAAGATACACATAAGGTAAATGGGCATAAGTAAAGACATAAAGTAAATGACAAAAAGTAAAATAACTCGAGAAACTCGAATGAACGATATGACGATCGAACTCCGATATTAGTAATAAGATTAGAATCATAATTTAAACGATTAACCTATGTCCTCCGGATTCTATACTTCCAAAAGACCCGAGGTTCTATTAACCGTTTTAAATTACAAGTTGGATCATTTTGACTTCAAAATAATCCAACCTTAGTTTCATAACGAAACTAAGTTAGAATCTTCTAAGATTCAAAGTCTTTCTCGAAAATTTCTAAGTTCTCACTTAAAGGATTAACTCTTAATCCTAAGGGCACTAACTCACAACCCTCTAATCTTAGGTTCGGATTCTAATCTTAGTTCAAACTCTCAAACCATCACACTAGTTTGCTTTCCATATTTAATTTAAATGCTAACTATTCTCACCTTATTAATAAGATGATTTAGCTCCTAAGTTCGAAGGAGCGATCAACCACGAAGTTCAAAAACACCTACAAACGAATTACATCGTAACAATCAATAACGAAACCAACTATCATTCAAACAATTACTAAACATACAAAGCAACGAAAACCCAATAAAACCCACAAAGAGGCCCACGGCCTTATCATCAAAAACAAGTCTCGGGTTTGGTTTTTCGGCTTTTTGGCAATTCAAATACGTTTTGAGTTGGTTTTAATCAAATTCGATAATCCCGATTTCAATGGGTATCGATGAATAGTTTTTTTGAACATTAATCCCTTTCCCGAATTGAATTTAAACAAACATTCATTCATTAATTTCTAACCCATTTTCAATCCCAAAAGGGTAAATTTCAAACGGAAAGGGTTTTACTGAAACTCGGTTTTAGGGTTATGGAATAGTTTCCAAAAACATTTAAAACTACTTCCGAATTGACAAACACCGAGTTTCACGGCAAGAAATCGAAAGAAAACAAGCAAAACTCCATTAAAACACTATTTGGAGTTAGGGTTTGAAACTTGACTTACCGAGATCTTCTCGGTTCTCGAGAGAAACGGTCGAAGGCTAGGTGGGAAAGACTCGACGACCGATATCTTTCCAATGGACCCGGAATCACGTCGATCGGGCAAGAAACGAACAAAACACAATTTTTCTCTTTTGCTTCTTGGTGCTCTCGGCAAGGAGGAGAGAAAAGATGAAGAATTGTGTGGTCAAAGTTGGTCAAGGCTTCATTTAAAGAGAAGATCAAATAGTGAATTTTAGATATTTGAAATTTTGGGAAATTACAACTTTGCCCTTTTGTGATTTTTGGCTTAAAAACGAATCCCGAACATCTCAAACTATCCCAATGGTGATTAATAATTATTAATTGGCCCGTTAATAATTATTAACACCATTAAAACGTATTTAAATAAATAAAGCCATTAAAATGAATTAAAATGAAATAAATTGCAAATTTCTAATTTAATAATAAATAAATGAACTTAATTACTTGAATTAAAATAAAATAAATAAATAAATAAATAAAATTTTATCACAAAATAACGGGACGTTACATGGAGTGTCTCGAATCTTGGGCTTGGAAACTTGTCCTAGATCAATGATCATCTTTCCTAAGCAATCTCTTTTTAGCCATTCTTCGGTTGTGATCTTTTTGGGTCCTTAGTTAAGTTTAAGGGTTCTTAAAGCATTTCGAAAGGGTTTTCGTATCAAGTTTGGACAAAAATATCGAAAGACGATCCGAACCACTCCAAAAACTTGTTTGTAATTGAAAAGCTTGTTCCACTCTTCGGACCATATTGATACCAAAGACATAAGGTTTCCCACCTGTCAAAGTTGTCCTCATGATTTGGTCCATCCTAAAGATCCAAATGGAGGAAGATCTTCTTTGGGAATCCACTTTCGACCAAAATTTCGAAAGACGATCCGAACCACTCCAAAAACTTTTTTGAATTGAAAACCTTGTTTCAAAGTACTTGTTTCACTCTTTGGACCATATTGATATCAATGACCTAATTTTCCACTTGTCAAAGTTTTCCTCATGATTTGGTCCATCCTAAAGATCCAAATGGAGGAACCTCTTCTTTGGGAATCCTCTTTGGACCAAAATTTCGAAATAGGATCCGAACGACTCCAAAAACTTGTTTGTAATTGAAAAGCTTGTTTCAAAGTTTTTGCTTCAATCTTCGGACCATATTGATACCAAAGACCTAAGGTTTCCCACTTGTCAAAGTTGTGCTCATGATTTGGTCCATCCTAAAGATCCAAATGGAGGAACCTCACCTCTTTCCTGTACCAAAATATCGAAAGAGGATCCGAACCACTCCAAAAACATGTTTATAATTGAAAAGCTTGTTTCAAACTACTTGTTTCACTCTTCGGACCATATTGATACCAAAGACCTAAAGATTTCCCACTTGTCAAAATTGTCCTCATGATTTAGTCCTTCCTAAAGATAAAAATGGAGGAACCTCTTCTTTAGGAATTGCCATTGGACCAAAATATCGAAAGAGGATCGGAAGCACACTTCAAAAACATGTTTGTCAGTTAAAAATTATTTCAAAGTACTTGTTTCACTCTCTAGACCAAATTGAATCCGAAGACCTAAGGTTTTCCACTTGTCAAAGTTGTGCTCATGATTTGGTCCATCATAAAGATCCAAATGGAGGAACCTTTTCTTTTGGGAATTCTTTTTGGACCAAAATATTGAAAGAGGATCCGAACCACTCCAAAATCTTGTGTGTAATTGAAAGCTTGTTTCAAAGTACTTGTTTCACTCTTCGGACCATATTGATACCAAAAATTAAGGTTTCCCACTTGTCAAAGTTGTAATCTTGATTTGGCCCATCCTAAAGATCCAAATGGAGGAACCTCTTATTTGGGAATCTTGTTTGGACCAAAATATCGAAAGAGGATCTGAACCACTCCAAAATATTGTTTGTAATTGAAAGCTTGTTTCAAAGTACTTGTTTCACTCTTCGGACCATATTGATACCAAAAACTTAAGGTTTCCCACTTGTCAAAGTTGTCCTCATGATTTTGCCCATCCTAAAGATCCAAATGTAGGAACCTCTTCTTTGGGAATCCTGTTTGGACCAAAATATCGAAAGAGGATCTGAACCACTCCAAAAACTTGTTTGTAATTGAAAAGCTTGTTTCAAAGTACTTGTTTCACTCTTCGGGCCATATTGATACCAAAGACCAAAGGTTTCTGATAAGGCAACCTTGCGTTCAAGTCCAAAAACCCATTACAATCGTTTGCAAGAACCTTTGAAGCATGAAAATGGCACAAAACCTCCTTAACTAATCGGATCAACCCAAGAGTTCCAAATGATAAGACAAACTCAAATTGCAAGTCCAAAGACCCTATGCTATTATGCTTAGCATGAACCTTTGAAGCAAGAACTCAAACCCTCCCTAACTATTCGGAAACACCCCCTAAGAATGGCTAAAAACAGATTGCTTAGGAAAGATGATCATTGATCTAGGACAAGTTTCCAAGCCCAAGATTCGAGACACTCCACAAGTAGGATGATCATTTCTACTTGAATGACTCTAACATGTAATCTAAGGCAAGACTACAAAGGGGTGAGGCTCAAGGCTCTCCATTTGCTCAAAAGGCAACATTTCATTACATTTTCAAATCTGATTTACAATAGCTAAAACAAAGCCTATTTATAGGCAAAAAAATACATGTAAATTTCGTTCATAATGATCCTCTATCAGCCCAATTAAGTCCCTTGCATGTAACCTACGAATTTAATGCAAAAACTTAAGTTACATTCAGTCACCATTTTAATTTGTAACTTAAAATGAATTATTACATTTGAAACTGATATTTAACTCTAATTGAAGCTTGTAAATGGTCATTAATGCTTGTCTTGGAGTTGCCTTAAGTTCCCTTGAATGAAGCTTGAGTTGTCTTGAATGAAGCTTGGGTTATCATCAATGCATCTTGAGTTGTAGTTAATGCATCTTAACTTGACTTGTAATAAATGAACTTGGGTTGCCATTAATGCAATTGAAGTGCATTTAATGCAAGTGTTCTTGAAGCTTGAATTCCTCAAATGCAAGGCTACATAATTCATATCAGTTTCCCACTTGTCAAAGTTGTCCTCATGATTTGGTCCATCCTAAAGATCCAAATGGAGGAACCTCTTCTTTGGGAATCCTGTTTGAACCAAAATATCGAAAGAGGATCCGAACCACTCCAAAAACATGTTTGTCATTAAAAAGCTTGTTTCAAAGTACTTGTTTCACTCTTCGGACCATATTGATACCAAAAACCTAAGGTTTTCTACTTGTCAAAGTTGTTCTCATAATTTTGTCCATCTTAAAGATCCAAATGGAGGAACCTCTTCTTTGGGAATCGTCTTTGGACCAAAATTTCGATAGAGGATCCGAACCATTCCAAAAACTTGTTTGTATCTAAAAAGCATGTTTCAAAGTAATTCTTTCACTCTCTAACCCAAATTGAATTCGAAGACCTAAGGTTTCCCACTTGTGAGAGTTGTGCTCATGATTTTGTCCATCCTAAAGATCCAAATGGAGGAACGTCTTCTTTGAGAATCCTGTTTGGACCAAAATATCGAAAGAGGATCCGAACCATTCCAAAAACTTGTTTGTAATTGAAAGCTTGTTTCAAAATACTTGTATCACACTTCGGACCATAATGATACCAAAGACCTAAGGTTTCCCACTTGTCAATGATGTGCTCATGATTTGGTCTATCCTAAAGATCCAAAAGGAGGAACCTCTTCTTTGGTATTCCTGTTTGGACCAAAATATCGAAAGAGGATCCGAACCACTCCAAAAACTTGTTTGTAATTGAAAGCTTGTTTCCAAGTGCTTGTTTCACACTTTGGACCATATTGATACCAAAAACTTAAGGTTTCCCACTTGTCAAAGTTGTTCTCATGATATGGCCCATCCTAAAGATCCAAATGGAGGAACCTCTTATTTGGGAATCCTGTTTGGACAAAAATATCGAAAGAGGATCCAAACCACTCCAAAAATTTGTTTGTAATTGAAAGCTTGTTTCAAAATAATTGTTTCACTCTTCGGACCATATTGATACCAAAGACCTAAGGTTTCCCACTTGTCAAAGTTCTCCTCATGATTTGGTCCATCCTAAAGATCCAAATGGAGGAACCTCTTCTTTGGGAATCCTTTTTGGACCAAAATATTGAAAGAGGATCCGAACCACTCCAAAAACTTGTTTGTAATTGAAAGCTTGTTTCAAAGTACTTGTTTCACTCTTCGGACCATATTGATACCATAAACTTAAGGTTTCCAAATTGTCAAAGTTGTAATCATGATTTGACCCATCCTAAAGATCCAAATGGAGGAACCTCTTATTTGGGAATTCTGTTTGGACCAAAATATCGAAAGAGGATCCGAACCACTCCAAAATCTTGTTTGTAATTGAAAGCTTGTTTCAAAGTACTTGTTTCACTCTTCGGACCATATTGATACCAAAAACTTAAAGTTTCCCACTTGTCAAAGTTGTCCTCATGATTTGGCCCATCCTAAAGATCCAAATGTAGGAACCTTTTCTTTGGGAATCCTCTTTGGACCAAAATATTGAAAGAGGATCCGAACCACTCCAAAAACTTGTTTGTAATTGAAAGCTTGTTTGAAAGTACTTGTTTCACTCTTCGGACCATATTGATACCATAAACTTAAGGTTTCCAACTTGTCAAAGTTGTAATCATGATTTGACCCATCCTAAAGATCCAAATGGAGGAACCTCTTATTTGGGAATCCTGTTTGGACCAAAATATCGAAAGAGGATCCGAACCACTCCAAAATCGTGTTTGTAATTGAAAGCTTGTTTCAAAGTACTTGTTTCACTATTCGGACCATATTGATACCAAAAACTTAACGTTTCCCACTTGTCAAAGTTGTCCTCATGATTTGGCCCATCCTAAAGATCCAAATGTAAGAACCTCTTCTTTGGGAATCGTGTTGGACCAAAATATCGAAAGAGGATCTGAACCACTCCAAAAACTTGTTTGTAATTGAAAAGCTTGTTTTAAAGTACTTGTTTCACTCTTCGGGCCATATTGATACCAAAGACCAAAGGTTTCCCACTTGTCAAAGTTGTCTTCATGATTTGGTCCATCCTAAAGATCCAAATGGAGGAACCTCTTCTTTGGGAATTCTGTTTGAACCAAAATATCGAAAGAGGATCCGAACCACTCCAAAAACATGTTTGTCATTAAAAAGCTTGTTTCAAAGTGCTTGTTTTACTCTTCGGACCATATTGATACCCAAAACCTAAGGTTTTCTACTTGTCAAAGTTGTTCTCATGATTTTGTCCATCCTAAAGATCTAAATGGAGGAACCTCTTCTTTGGGATTCGTCTTTGGACAAAAATTTCGAAAGAGGATCCGAACCATTCCAAAAACTTGTTTGTATCTAAAAAGCTTGTTTCAAAGTAATTGTTTCACTCTCTAAACCAAATTGAATTCGAAGACCTAAGGTTTCCCACTTGTGAGGGATGTGCTCATGATTTTGTCCATCCTAAAGATCCAAATGGAGGAACGTCTTCTTTGAGAATCCTATTTGGACCAAAATATCGAAAGAGGATCCGAACCACTCCAAAAACTTGTTTGTAATTGGAAGCTTGTTTCAAAATACTTGTTTCACTCTTCGGACCATATTGATACCAAAGACCTAAGGTTTCCCACTTGTGAATGATGTGCTCATGATTTGGTCTATCCTAAAGATCCAAAAGGAGGAACCTCTTCTTTGGTTATCCTGTTTGGACCAAAATATCGAAAGAGGATCCGAACCACTCCAAAAACTTGTTTGTAATTGAAAGCTTGTTTCCAAGTGCTTGTTTCACTCTTTGGACCATATTGATACCAAAAACTTAAGGTTTCCCACTTGTCAAAGTTGTGCTCATGATTTGGCCCATCCTAAAGATCCAAATGGAGGAACCTCTTATTTGGGAATCCGGTTTGGAAAAAAATATCGAAAGAAGATCCAAACCACTCCAAAAATTTGTTTGTAATTGAAAGCTTGTTTCAAAATAATTGTTTCACTCTTCGGACCATATTGATATCAAATACCTAAGGTTTCCCACTTGTCAAAGTTATCCTCATGATTTGGTCCATCCTAAAGATCTAAATGGAGGAATCTCTTCTTTGGGAATTCTCTTGGGACCAAAATTTGAAAGACGATCCGAACCACTCCAAAAAGTTGTTTGTAATTGAAAGATTGTTTCAAAGTACTTGTTTCACTCTCTAGACCAAAGACCTAAGGTTTCCCACTTGTCAATGATGTGCTCATGATTTGGTCTATCCTAAAGATCCAAAAGGAGGAACCTCTTCTTTGGTAATCCTGTTTGGACCAAAATATCGAAAGAGGATCCGAACCACTCCAAAAACTTGTTTGTAATTGAAAGTTTGTTTATAAGTACTTGTTTCACTCTTCGACCATATTGATACAAAAAACTTAAGGTTTCCCACTTGTCCAAGTTGTTCTAATGATTTGGCCCATCCTAAAGATCCAAATGGAGGAACCTATTATTTGGGAATCCTGTTTGGACCAAAATATTGAAAGAGGATCCGAACCACTCCAAAAACTTGTTTGTAATTGAAATCTTGTTTCAAAGTACTTGTTTCACTCTTCGAACCATATTGATACCAAAAACTTAAGGTTTCCCACTTGTCAATGTTGTCCTCATGATTTCCATCCTAAAGATCCAAATGTAGGAACCTCTTCTGTGGGAATCCTGTTTGGACCAAAATATCGAAAGAGGATCTGAACCACTCCAAAAACTTGTTTGTAATTGAATAGCTTGTTTCAAAGTACTTGTTTCACTCTTCGGGCCATAATGATAACAAAGACCAAAGGTTACCCACTTGTCAAAGTTGTCCTCATGATTTGGTCCATTCCAAATATCCAAATGGAGGAACCACTTCTTTGGGAATCCCGTTTGAACCAAAATATCGAAAGAGGATTCAAACCACTCCAAAAACATGTTTGTCATTAAAAAGCTTGTTTCAAAATACTTGTTTCACTCTTCGGACCATATTGATACCAGAAACCTAATGTTTTCTACTTGTCAAAGTTGTGCTCATAATTTGGTCCATCCTAAAGATCCAAATGGAGGAACCTCTTCTTTGGGAATACTGTTTGGACAAAAATATCGAAAGAGGATCCGAACCACTCAAAAAACTTGCTTATAATTGAAAAGCTTTTTTCAAAGTACTTGTTTTACTCTTCGGACCATATTGATACCAAAGACCTAAGGCTTCCCACTTGTCAATGTTTTCCTCGTGATTTAGTCCATCCTAAAGATCCAAATGGAGGAACCTCATCTTTGGGATTCCTCTTTGGACCATAATATTGAAAGAGGATCCGAACCACTACAAAAACTTGTTTGTAATTGAAAAGCTTGTTTCAAAGTACTTGTTTCACTCTTCGGACCATATTGATACCAAAGACCTAAGGTTTCCCACTTGTCAAAGTTGTCTTCATGATTAAGTCCATCCTGAAGATCCAAATAGAGGAAATCCTTTTTGGATCAAAATATCGAAAGAGGATCCGAACCACTTCAAAAACTTGTTTGTAATTTAAAACCTTGTTTCAAAGTTCTTGTTTTACTCTTCGGACCATATTGATACCAAAGACCTAATGTTTCCCACTTGTCAAAGTTGTCCTCATGATCTGTTCCATCCTAAAGATCCAATTGGTGGAACCTCTTCTTTGGGAATCCAGTTTGGACCAAAATTTCGAAAGAGGATCCGAACCACTTCAAAAACATGTTTATAATTGAAAGCTTATTTCAAAGTACTTGTTTCACTCTCTAGACCAAATTGAATCCAAAGACCTAAGGTTTTCCACTTGTCAAAGTTGTGTTAATGATTTGGTCCATCCTAAAGATCCAAATGGAGGAACCTCTTCTTTTGGGAATCCTGTTGGGACAAAAATATCGAAAGAGGATCCGAACCACTCCAAAAACTTGTTTGTAATTGAAAAGTTTGTTTCAAAGTACTCGTTTCACTCTTCGGACCATATTCATATCAAAGACCAAAGGTTTACCACTTGTCAAAATTGTCCTCATGATTTTGTCCATCATAAAGATCCAAATGAAGGAACTCTTCTTTGGGAATCCTCTTTGGACCAAAATATCAAAAGAGGATTTGAACCACTCCAAAAACTTGTTTGTAATTGAAAAGCTTGTTTCAAAAAACTTGTTTCACTCTTCGGACCATATTGGTACGAAAGACCTACGGTTTCCCACTTGTCAAAGTTTTCCTCGTGATTTGGTCCATCCTAAAGATCCAAATGGAGGAATTTTTTTTTGGAATACTCTTTGGAACAAAATATCGAAAGAGGATCCTAACCACTCCAAAAACTTGACTTTAGCAGGTACAGTTGGATCTTCCCATTGAAAGCCAAGAGTGACTCTCTCATAATTTTTCAGCAGGCCCAAATAAAAGCCCAACCCAAACCCTAGGTCATTCAATACCACACATATAAACAAAAAAAAAACCCTACTTTCAGTCTCTCCCCTCTCAGCCGCCTCCCCCCCTTCTCTCTCTCTCCCCCCTAACTTTTTTTTTTCCATTTCTGTTTTTGTTTAATCTGATAATAATCTGCTGCAAGGGTTCAAATTTCGCTGGTGTCGGCGACATTTTGATGACATCGCCGACATTCCGACGATATTTGGCCGATTTCGGCGACTTTCCGGAAGAACGACTCTTCCCCCCCCGATCGGTATCGAAGGTTCCATTTTTTCCGATATATCGCCGACAATGTCGGCGACATTGCCGACATTTTAAACCCTGGCAACATCCAACATTAATTTCAACAGAGACTCGAGTGGTATGCACGCCCATGATCTGAATTGATGTTGAACCAATACAATCCACAAGTGCACTGATGACACCTCCGTGCAATGATTTTCTGATGTTCTTAAACTCCGACCTTTATCACATCAAAAGAACAATCTAATGATTGGAACTAAAAAAAAGAGTTTTAGCTCTTTTGGTTGACTTTTAGCCCTTTCGATAGGGCGACTATCACCATGTGTCCTAAAGTGTCGTCCATTTTTTGGTAATGGGTATACTCGAGATGAAAGTTTGG
This sequence comes from Gynostemma pentaphyllum, assembly GCA_028015215.1. NCBI lineage: Eukaryota > Viridiplantae > Streptophyta > Magnoliopsida > Cucurbitales > Cucurbitaceae > Gynostemma > Gynostemma pentaphyllum. The sequence goes on along the minus strand of CM051345.1, from coordinate 22,361,300 downwards.
AATTTGACCTCCACCACGAATAAGAGTATTCGGGTTGGATAGGCAATAGAGATGGAAACTCCTATCGTAGGGCGCAGCCAATTTTTTCGTTCTTGGCCTCTAACTTACACATCATCTTTCCTACCTAAATTGTCACCCTTTTTTCCGTTCTTTGAATGACGCTAGTGTAGGGCGCTTTGTAAGAGCTCGGGTACATATTCACCGCGCCATGCTGATGCACGATTACTAGCGATTCCAACTTCATGTTCCCGAGTTGCGAGGGCAGTGAGTAGATACCTCAGGTGGTGGAGAATAGCCATCAGGTCAGATTTACAAAAACTTTAGCACTTCAGGCAAAAAATTACAAAAACTTTCCCATGTCACCAATTAATCATTGACAACAGTAGCAACAAATAACGATCTCACTTTAAGAGTAAAAACATTAAAATTGCATCTTACCTCTGTTAATTCCTCCTCATGTTTAGGAATAAATGCAATATCCACCTTGCCGGTTCTAAAATCCTGTAACAAAACATTAGTGATCGTAGTTAGCATTTTTTCTTGCTACACCTATCAGAACACTTCTAATTGGTGCATTTGGGATTTTTGGATGAATTATGAATCTTAAGATGCCATCAAACTTCAAACTACAAATATTACAAATAAAATTACATAAGCAGTTTGGGATAATAAATCTTACTAAACAACAAATCTAATACACAAAGTGACGTTTATCGCAACACCTTATAGATTTGTATCTTGAGGAAGATTCAACTTACAAAAGAAATTACATTTAACATCAATTACCTTTAATAATAGTATCATTCAGAGCCCCTTTCATTCGCCCAATTGCCTTTTCTCTTGTTGGAGAGCCCAATCAATAAGCTACAATAACACACCAAGGAATTAAACTAGTTAGCTGACTTTTCTAAACACATGAATTTGGAGATCATTGCTCATATAATTTCATATAAAACTTCAAGATTAAGTATAATTAATTCCAAAAAAATGTATTTTGGACCAGCCCACCCAATTAAATTGTAGAAAAAAGATAATCAGTAAGAACCCACCTTTAGTTGTTGAAGAAAGAATACGGACAATGAATGAGCTTGAAATCCATAGCTGAATTTTGAGTCCATGATCAAGTAGGCTTACAATTTCATCATTGCATCCTATGACCACTTTCCCTTTACTGTTAGAACAACATTTGATCTTCTTGTCTCTCAATTCCTGGGGCGCTAGTTTCTCTTCGAAGAACTCAAATTAATTAAAACTATATCATTGATTAGGTTCAAGACAGAGAAAATATTGTAATGAAATTAGGTTAAAAAAAAGATATAGTACGGAACCTGATGGTATTACTGGTCCTCAGACGGGTCCAATGAGGAATAGGCCCGTTTTACCTCATCTTCTTCGCCAACTTCTTCTTGATTTTGAAGGTCTTGTGAGAGGGCTCAGCAAATTAAACAAGGAAAAACAAAATCATAACCTCTAAATTTCAATCGACGATTATGAAAGAAATATGAATTCAATGAGTGATTACCATTTTCGAGCTTCAAGATCGGCCGCGAGGTCTTCTAATGATGAGAATCCGATGAAAACCCTTATTTCACAACCGGTAAAATAACATTCATAAACAATTACTAGAAAACTCAAAACCAAAACCCAAACTCTTTCTGGAATATTATTAAGGTTTAAAAAGGTTTCAATTTCTTAAATTTGCAGAAATCGAATTGAAATTAGGGCTAAGATGAAAACTGAGACACATTGAGTTGAAGGGAGAAATACCTTGATGAGAATCAATATGTAGCATTTCATTTTCCAGCAGAGCCTGGATCTCACGTCATTTATACCGTCCTAATCACTTTTAATAAATGTCAGCAGCCTCGATCAAATATATAATATAACAGAGGAAGAAATGTACAAGAACGCAAATATATTCTTCCACCACGAGATAAAATTAGTAAATTGTACCGGTTAAAATAATGTAGTTATTGCAAAGGAAACAAAATACATACAATAAAAATAGGAAATGTTACACAAGGAAAAAATTAACTTACAATCAAAACTCTCAACCTAACCCAATATCATTAAAAAAAAGTGACGAAACTACTTGGTGTTTGATGTCCAGAGAGAAAACTTAAGATGCACACTCTTCCAAACCTCATAAAATTACCTAAATCCTCCATATAAATAATTTAATTCTTCAATAACCAAGTTTCTTATAAAATAGCAGCAACAGCATTTCACAAGATATATCAAACTAGTTGGGAAATTCTTTTATTTTGTTTTGGACCCTAAACTTTTTAAAAGTTTTGAAAGTTAGATTTTGTATTAAAAATTTAACCCAGATTCTAAATTGACAAAACAATAACCATGAATATTATTTTAACTAAATAATAATAAATTTATTTTAAAATTATATAAAAAAAAACGGGATGTTACATTATTCCTAAATGACATTCCTCTTTACACTTACAGTTTACTCATGGACATCACCCCTTGAAGAATACCAGAACTCCCACCCAGTACTAGAAAGAAAGCAAACAATAAGCCTGCACAATCCTGTAAAGCCGAGAAAACTGACAAGGTGATAGTTTGCTTCCCCACGGGTGAAAGTTATTGAAAAATAATTACCGGCAAGATAAAGGTGCCAATCGTGACTTATCAATGAAGAGCATTTGTTATGTTCTTTTCCATCAAAAACTTTAACACCTCGAATCCAATTTAAAAAAAATCTGTTCCATCCTTGCTTTCTGAGAAAAGCTCCTCATTCAGGTTCAAATTGAACTTTCCACAAGTAACATCAACATTCTTAACAATTATACCTGCTTCTCTATGCAAATAAAAAAAATGTAAGGCGTCTTCCCGATAACTTGCATGGTAAATCAAGATAAAAGAAAGAATATTATTGGGCATAAAGAAACTACAGTCAAAAACAAAACAAAAATAGGAATATACCAAACAATTCAACATGCACATGCACATGCAAATACTAATGAATTGATTAAACTACAATGTAACCAGGATAAAGACCAAACCTGTGTTAAAGCCGAACCAACACCACATGAATAAAAGAAAGAAAGAAAAAAGGTAACCTGTCATGACCAAATTCAACTATAGAGAGAATTCTTCATAACTAAAAGGGGCAGAAGATTTCTCCATCGTGGCAATAGATGAATGGACAGTACATATACATCCTCGACTCCTTAGGTTGGATGACTCTTCATTACTAACTCGTGGTTCACCAAAATGCATAAATACAGGTAATATCTGTTACTTGACAAACAGATGTGTTCCATCATTTTTAGAAATATCAACGTTCAAAGTCCTTCACTTAAATGGTAACTTTGTGAGTCTGCAGAGTTCCTTGATCCAATCCCACGGACAAAAAAAAATTGTGAAAGTAATGAAAAACAAAAACCCAACTAAATTGGAGACAAAAAAAATATATCAATCTACAAACATTCTCCAACCAACTATATTTGTATCTTTAAAAATGACGTGTTTCACCCCAAAAAAAATCACCAATCACATCACAAACATCATGCCGAAAACTTTGCATACCTTTAGAACAAAATCTGCTACTGAAAGAGTGCACACACATAAACATACTAAAAGAAATATCACATGGCCAAGGTCATCTACTAGAATATTTTCATGTTTGAGATCCCTAAGCATTATGCCGTTTGCATGGAGGTGTGAAACTGTTTTCAGGAGCATATATACGAGCAAGATCTTTGGTGTGTAAAAACAAAATTAAGACATTCAAAGGCATATTCCACAATTAATCCAGAATTCCATTAACTTGATAAGGAAAAGGTACCTAAAATGCCCGTGGTGGAAAAGCTGAAAGAAGAGATGACCACCATTTCTGCATGTTAAAAAAATAACCATAAGTTACATATCTAACATTTCTTCCCAGCTATTCATATAATATAGGGATGGTATGCTTGCAGTGAGCTAGAGTCTAATTTCTTAAATCAATATTCATCAAAACATAGTTTAATTCCATGAAAATGCTATGAAAGAAGAATATTTACATAGAGGACCCAATAAGGTGGAAAAACTTACTTGAACTGAGTATCTTAGCTGGACAATAAAGCCTAAACGAATGGTCACTATATGCCTCTCAGCTTTCATGTACTCGGCATAAATCTTCTCCATTATCTTGTCCTTCCTCATGACCTTCATTGCATATAGACCTGATAAACCAAAGCAAATGCACCACGCCCAACAACCTTCGAACTTCAAAATCATCAATCCCTACACTCTCCACTTTCATTTGGAAAAGGTAGCCTAGTTAGTCAAAGATAATAGTTGGTGCAATGTCAAATGTTTATTCACCAAAAACAAATTAGAGTTACCTATGCAAGATACCATGGCCATGGAAGAAGACAACACCCTTGCAAAGTTCGTACATCAAACTCTATTTTTTTTTCAAATTTCTTAACAAAACATTAAAAATGAAAAGAAAAAAATTAGCAATTTTGTAGATGTAAAAGAAACACAGATGTGCAATTATTCAAAGGAAAAAAACAGTACTTATATGTGTACCTTGACGGTATCGTGAGGAAAAAAAGGAGGAGGGGGAGAGAGAGAGAGAGAGAGCAACAACATAGCATTTTGCTACTCACACGACTTTTTTCAAAAAAAAATCTCCAATATAGACTTTAGTCTTCTTCGGAGAGAATTATACTCGATGTGGAAGAGAATTTATCTAGATGTTATCCCGTCTGATTCCTATAATCATTAAAGCGTTTTCATGAGAAGTAGACTTGGGCAAGTAAAAGAAAATTCCCGCGTAGCTACACACATCAAGAACAATATTTCTTGTACAAGTAATATCGAGGCGTGTATAAATCCAATAGGCTATATATCGAAGCAACTATAAGTTAAGTGGACTATATATGGAAGTATCTGATGCTCAAGTAGACAATGTATCGAGGCCTGTGTTAACCAAGTGTCATATATATATTGAGGCAACTGATAATCCAATGGATTATATATTCCAAGTGGACTATATATATTAAGGCAACTGAAAATCCAATGGATTATATATCAAGGAATCTGGTTGTCGAATGAACAATATATCAAGGCATCTATTAGTTTACTAGAATATATATCAAGCCATCCATTTGTCTTGTGGATTCTATATTGAGTCGTCTAATAGTATTGATGACTATATATCTAGGCAACATAAGCGAGTGGACTATGTATCGAGGCATCATATAGTCGAGTGGACTATATCAAGGCATCCATTAGATTGATGGGCTATGAATCAAGGCATCTATTAGTCATGTTTAATGTATATCGAGGCATTTATTAGACATGTTTACTATATATATCAAGGCATCTATTAGTCTAGTGGATTATATCTCGAGGAATCTAATTAGTCCAACAGACTATATCAATGCATCGAGACAAATGAACTGTATATCAAGGCATCTAATATTCTACTTGACCATAGATCGAGGAATCCATTCATCAAAAGAATTATATGAGTCAGTCATCAAATTCGTCATGTGTGAAGAATTTATTAGTCTAGTGGTTTAAATATCAAGTCACTTATTCGTCCAATATAAACTATTTCAAGGCAACTAACAGTCCAATCGATTATATATCAAGGCATCTAATAATCCAATAGACATTATACCAAGATATTTGATAGTCCAGAATAAAAAATAATCTTTTGGTAATTATGCTCCCTATCATTGCATCCAATTGGAAAGCATTCATCAATGAAACTGCTCGTCTCTCATTTAAAAAAAATGCCTCGATATATAGTCTACTAGATGCCTCCTATGTAGTCCAGAATAATAAATGTCTTGATATAAAATCTTTTGGTAATTATGCTCTCTCTTTCATTGAACCCAATTGGAAAGCATTTATCTAATCTTGTTTGGCCTCTTTTGGGCTCTTTCATTCATCTATGAAATGGCTTGTTTCTCATAAAAAAAAAAATGCCTCGATATATACTTTACTAGACTAGCGGATGCCTCCTCTATACATAGTCATTTGGACTAGCACATGCCTCGATGCAAAGTCCTCTAGACTAACGGATGCCTCGATGTATAGTCCTCTAGACTAACGGATGCCTAGATACATAGCCTACAAGACTACCGGATTTCTCGATATTTAGACAAAGCCTTGAAAAAAATCCATGGGATTTTCAGATGCATGGACTTATAGTCTATTGAACTATTAGATGCCTTGAACTATAGCTCATTGACAATCAAATACCTTGATATGATCAGATTCCCAGATTTATACTCCACTACACACTTAGATGACTCATGGATTCTTTGATATATTGTCTATTGGACTATCAAATGGCTCAATATATAGTTTACTCGACTAATGGATGTCTTGAAATAGTCTAATAGATGCCCAGATACATAGTCCGCATGACTACCAGATTCCTCAATATTTAGTCCACTTGAATGGAATATACGAAGCCTTGAAAAATAGTCCATTGGATTTTGAGATGCCTTAATATATATAGCTCATTGACTATCAAATACCTTGATATGATCATATGCCTAGGTTTATATCCACTAGACTCATAGATACTCATGGATTCTTTGGTATATAGTCCATTGGACTATCAGATGGCTCAATATATAGTTTACTAGACTATTGTAGGACTTGATATATAGTCTATTAGACTATCGGGTGCCTCGATATTTAGGCATCGTGAGTAATTGATGCCTCGATGATATAATCAACTTACTTAGTGGATGCCTTGATGTATCCTAATAGATGCCTAGATACATATAGCCTACTCGACTATTTTTCAAGGTTTGACTACCACATTCCTCAATATTTAGTCCACGTGAATGGAACATACAAAGCCTTGAAAAATAGTCCATGGGATTTTGAGATGCCTCGACTTATAGTCCATTCGACTATCAAATACCTTAATATGATGAGATGCCTAGGTTTATACTCCACAGGAAGGGACCTACAGGAAGAAGTTTACACGAGTCCTCTACCCGGTTGTGTAAGGGGGAGGAGAACAAGAGAGGTCCATTGGAATGGGAGCCAAACGACGACCCGAGATTATCTGATCGATCCGAAGAACCACTCCCATAATTCTGCTTCCCCTTCGGACTACCGAGATTCTTGCCTTTCAATTTCGAAGATCATCTATTATTATAAATAGACATTATGTAACGGATATTTAAACTCTCAAAGTTAGTTTAAAGATCTTACAAAGCCTCCTAACAATTAAGTTAGGATAGAAGAGACATTTTTCCAATGAAAAGATTTTGAACTTGACTTGCCTGTCCAGGTCCACCTCCATATCCACCATTTGGGTCCTGCAAGTAAAGGAAACAAAACAACAATTTAACAAGATAATTAAACTTTTCAATCTAGTATTAAGCATAGAATTGCCAAGCATATGTACCACATCGATATGAATATTCTGTATCTGACAAATCAACAAACCTTGATGATTGAAAAGACCATAAATCTGAAAGACAACTTGTAAAGACCAGGACTAAGCCTGCTTGGTGAAAATGCTAGTAGTAAAATAGATGAAAGTAATGTATCTCCACCTAAAGATATTTGTTGTAATTCAGAACCTCCGGGGAAGAGTGCTTGCTTTGTAGCTACTTCTACTAAACTAGTAGACAAAAATAAGTTTAAATCAACATACCAAAAAAAATCAAAGATACAGCCATCACATATAATAAACATGACACATACCAAAGATACAGCCACCACATATCTACAACGGTGCAGTGATGTGTAGCCCCCAACATAAATTAAGGAGCTTTATACCAAAGGGTGGGTCAATATCTGGACATAAAACAATGAGTCGTTTTAACTCTACTAGTAATTCTATAAAGCTTCGTAATGCTATCAGAACTATTGGAGAAAGAATTGGAAAGTAGGACTGACCTCGTGAGTATACTAGTTCATCGGCAATGTATATGCTCGAGCAAGTCCAAGATCGGCGGTTTAGAGCAACATGGTCTTTCGATCCATCACGAGACTGTGTGGTTTCAAACCCTTGTATATGTATAACATGGAGAAAAAAATCATTTAGTTTCCAATTACAATGGAATGGAGATAAAATCATAAAAGAGGAGGTTAGAGTAGATATGTGGTCTCTTGGCTAAAGTAGTAGACACAAATAAGTTTAAACTCTTGTATAATACGAATTAAAAAAAAAAAGATCAATAATACATATACCGAAGATAGAGCCCACATATCTACTCAAGTGGAGTAATGTGTAGCCCCCAACAGAACTTCAGGAGCTCTATATCTCAACATAAAACAATGAGTCGTTTTAACTCTACTAGTAATTCTTCTATAAAGCTTCGTAATGCTATCAGGACTACTGGAAAAACAATGGGAAAGTAGGACTCACCTCTTGAGCATACTTCCTGATAGGCAATGTATATGCTCGAGCAATTCCGAGATCGGCGATTTTTGATCCATCAGGAGATTGTGTGGTTTCAGATCCGTGTATATGTATAACAAGGAGAGAAATCATTTAGTTCCCAATTACAAGGAATAGAGATAAATCATAAAATAGGGAGGTTAGAGTTACCTATGCAAGAAACCATGGTCATGGCAGAAGGAAACATCCTTGCAAAGTTGGTACATCAAACTCGTTTTTTTTTAATTTTCTAACAAAACATTAAAAATGAAAAGAAAGAAATTAGCAATTTTGTGGATGTAAAAGAAACAGTGACGTGCAATTATTTAGAGGGAAAAAAGGAGTAGTTATATGGGTACCTTGACGGTCTCGTGAGGAATAAAACTTTTCACATGATTGATCAGAAAGTCCTCATGAACTTCTTGAGATCAGTATCCTTGTATTCAAACACCAAGTAAAGAACCCCTTTTAAGAGAGAATGTGCTTCGATGGACAAAAATGCTGGCAACTTGATCTTGTCCTTCACTATATCTTTTGTTGCACTTTGTCCCGATTCCCACTAAAAAGAGGCAGCATTTAAACAAAAAATGAATGAGCATTAGAAAAAAGATGGCGAAAAGGGTAACGTTGTTATACCACAGACCACTGTTCGATTCCAAAAAAATATAACCTTTCAGTACACATTTCAAATAATAGTATTCCCACACTCCACCAATCTGCGACATTGTCTTTTCCAAGAATTATTTCAGGTGACATAAATTCTACTGTTCCACACATTGAATTTGATCTTGTATTCTCTTCATACTGTTTGGCCCGGCCAAGATCAGTCAACACGACCTTTTTTTAAGGAACAAACTTTAGTGGAAGTATCTTGTTTGCATATGAGTTCAATAGTTAGAAAGAGTGCACACACATAAACATACTAAAAGAAATATCACATGGCCAAGGTCATCTACTAGAATATTTTCATGTTTGAGATCCCTAAGCATTATGCCGTTTGCATGGAGGTGTGAAACTGTTTTCAGGAGCATATATACGAGCAAGATCTTTGGTGTGTAAAAACAAAATTAAGACATTCAAAGGCATATTCCACAATTAATCTAGAATTCCATTAACTTGATAAGGAAAAGGTACCTAAAATGCCCGTGGTGGAAAAGCTGAAAGAAGAGATGACCACCATTTCTGCACGTTAAAAAAATAACCATAAGTTACATATCTAACATTTCTTCCCCGCTATTCATATAATATAGGGATGGGATGCTTGCAGTGAGCTAGAGTCTAATTTCTTAAATCAATATTCATCAAAACATAGTTTAATTCCATGAAAATGCTATGAAAGAAGAATATTTACATAGAGGACCCAATAAGGTGGAAAAACTTACTTGAACTGAGTATCTTAGTTGGACAATAAAGGCTAAACGGATGGTCAGTATATGCCTCTCAGCTTTCATGTACTCGGCATAATTCTTCTCCATTATCTTGTCCTTCCTCATGACCTTCATTGCATATAGACCTGATAAACCAAAGCAAATGCACCACGCCCAACAACCTTCAGAACTTCAAAATCATCAATCCCTACACTCTCCGCTTTCATTTGGAAAAGGTAGCCTAGTCAGTCAAAGATAATAGTTGGTGCAATGTCAAATGTTTATTCACCAAAAACAAATCAGTACACGTTGATAATGTCCAAACCCATCAATTTTCACTATCAACCCCTGGACAGACTTTGTATTTGCTTGAAACATCACCAGCCAAGCCACACGAGTTCTAAATAGATGCAACCCATCCCTTATGATTATATTTTTTCATAACTTTTATTTTATAGCAAAACACACTTTATTTTATAGCACCAAATTTTTCATCTAGCTTAAGACCTATAGATTCATCTAGGCACTCTCTTAAACGAGTGGACCAGATCCAATCTATCATGATTGATATAGAATCTAATCAAAAGTCCATTTATTGTAAACAACACTAAGAGATATATCGATGACATCAAGATTCAAATATAAAGAAATGTTTTAAGACTCTACTACTAATTCTATAAAGCTTCCTAATGCTATCTTACTGGGAAAACAATTGGAAAGTAGGACTGACCTCGTGAGTATATTTCTTCATCAGCATTCTTTATGCTTGAGCAAGTCAAAGATCGGCGATTCTGAGCAACATGGTCTTTGTAGCAACTTCTCCTAAACTAGTAGACAGAAATATATTCAAACTATAATATCATACGAATTAAAAAAAAAGATCAACAAATCATATCAAAGATACCGCCAACGAACCACATATCTACTTCAGGAGCACAAAACCAAAGGGTGGGTCAATATCCGGACATAAAACAATGAATCTTTTTAACCCTACTAGTTATTCTATAAACCTTCGTAATGCTATCAAAACTACTGGGAAAAGAATTGAATATAGGACTGACCTCGTGAGTATACTTCTTCATCGGCACTGTATATGCTCGAACAAGTCCAAGATCGGTGATTTAGAGCAACATGGTGTCTCGATCCATCGCGAGATTGTGTGGTTGTAGATCAGTATATATGTATAAGAAAAAGAGAAATCATTTAGTATCCAATTACAATGGAATGGAGATGAATCATAAAAGAGGAGGTTAGAGTAACCTATGCAAGATACCATGGCAATGGAAGAAGACAACACCCTTGCAAAGTTGGTACATCAAACTCTGTTTTTTTTTTTTCAAATTTCTTAACAAAACATTAAAAATGAAAAGAAAAAAATTAGCAATTTTGTAGATATAAAAGAAATACAGGCGTGCAATTATTCAAAGGAAAAAAAACAGTACTTATATGTGTACCTTGACGGTATCGTGAGGAATAAAAGGAGGGAGGGAGAGAGTAAGAGAGAGAGCAACAACATAGCATTTTGCTACTCACACGACTTTTTTCAAAAAAAAATCTCCAATATAGACTTTAGTCTTCTTCGGAGAGAATTATACTCGATGTGGAAGAGAATTATCTTGATGTTATCCCGTCTGATTCCTATAATCATTAAAGCGTTTTCATGAGAAGTGGACTTCAGAAAGTAAAAGAAAATTCCCGCGTAGCTACACACATCAAGAACAATATTTCTTGTACAAGTAATATCGAGGCGTGTATAAATCCAATAGGCTATATATCGAAGCAACTATAAGTTAAGTGGACTATATATGGAAGTATCTGATGCTCAAGTAGACAATGTATCGAGGCCTGTGTTAACCAAGTGGACTATATATATTGAGGCAACTGAAAATCCAATGGATTATATATTCCAAGTGGACTATATATATTGAGGCAACTAAAAATCCAATGGATTATATATCAAGGAATCTGGTTGTCGAATGAACAATATAACAAGGCATCTATTAGTTTACTAGAATATATATCAAGCCATCCATTTGTCTTGTGGATTCTATATTGAGTCGTCTAATAGTATTGATGACTATATATCGAGGCAACATGAGCGAGTGGACTATGTATCGAGGCATCATATAGTCGAGTGGACTATATCAAGGCATCCATTAGATCGATGGGCTATGAATCGAGGCATCTATTAGTCATTTTTAATGTATATCGAGGCATTTATTAGACATGTTTACTATATATATCATGGGTAAGCTTTTCTCTTTCTGTCAGACCTTGTCCTTGTTGTATTTCTAATCTTGTGTTTGTGTGTTAAGAAGTGATAGATGTGTGCCTTAAAAGATTATGATAAGCTTTTCTCGTTGTGTCAGACCTTGTCCTTGTTGTATTTCAAGTGAACTTTTTTTAATTGGTTAACCATTGTTTTACTATGATGGTTTTGAAATGGGTTTGCATAAATCTATAGATGTTGTCTTGCGTCTGTTTTCTTTTCTTTCCTCACTCTCTCCCTCTAATTTTTTTCTGATGTATCGTAGGTGAAAAAAAAAATCGTTCGGGAAGATATTTCTGGAGCTGATGATTTGACATTGGAGCAGATCCATCTTGTTGTTGGTACACTGGGCAAGGTAAGAGCATTGTTTTTGTTCAATGCGAATCAGTCCCTTTCAATTTATTATGAGAAACTTGTCTCATCTGACCTTTGATATACATTCTGTCAGAGAATATTATTGCATTCTTTTTTTAGGCTGATGTTGTCTGTGTTATTTGCTTAGCGGCTAGTGCTGTATTTCTGTTCTTTTTAAATTGTTGTCTTAGGTGATAGGCGGAGATTCCTTCTAAAAACCATTTTCCCAATTAAAGGGTTATAGTTAGTTTAGTAGATTGGTGCAATACTGGAAGTTACAGACTTCATTGTTGAAGTGGAGGCCTTTCTAAACTTGTGGGGAGAATATAACGAGTATAGTATCCAAATATAACATTGATAAGTCATTTATTAATCCAACATATTTTTCTAACAGTTCAATATTTAATCTATTTTGTAAAGTCGTCAGTATTTTTTTCCTATTCACCTTTTTATCTTGTGTTTTAATTTTGATGAATCTTACTTGTGGGTTTTTTTTTTCTCTGTTTGTTTGGAAGGTCTGGCCATATGAGGAGTCTGATGAATATGGTTTTGTGCAAAGTCTCTTCCATATGATGCGTTCACTTTTCTCTTGTGAATTTGATTCCCTTAGTTCTGGCAAAGGAGTCAAATTGCTAAAGGTTGGGTAAGGTCTTTTTTATGGTTTTCAGGAAGATGAAATGAACTTTAACTTATGAAGTATCTAAAAGCTGAGTGTTTTATTTCCTAACCTTCTTCTGTTTTGGTTCTCAGAATCAAAGAAACTCAGGACTTTACTTGATTGAGTTAAACTTTAAGCTCTTACTTGTACTTTCTAGTTACAAGGAAGTTTCTAAGATTGCCGGTACTTCATACACATTGTTTTCTGGCAGAAAAACCTGTTGCTTAGTTTTGAATACTTTCAATGGGAATGAGTTATTGGAATTTGACTTTCTGGCATGGTTTTTTCAGGTTTCCGATGCATCCTCTGGCCATAGTTCTCCTGTTAGGCTTGAACAACCCTCTTTAGATTTACTTGGAACTCTCCTTAATTCTAGAACAAATACCCTTGAAAGAGCAGCTGAAGAAAGATCAGTGCTACTAAATAAGGTTCAACCATACAAGAGCTCGACATACATTTTGCTGCATTTGATTTCCTCCCTTCACATTGATTATCTAGGTTTAATAAGTCATTTGCTCGCTTTGTGGTTTTTCAGATTCAACATATTCATGAACTGTCGAGACAAGAGCTGGAAGAAATTATCGTCATGTGTATGGGTCAAGATAGTGTCTCATTATCAGATGACATTCAGAGGAGGTGCTCTTTTTCTGATTATATTTTTTTTAATTTTGATGAATACTTGTATTAATTTGCTAAGAGTTTATGGATATGTTTAGGGTAATCGATAGCTAAATATGGAATGACTCTAACAGTCTTACAGAAGTATAAAGTACATATAGTTGTCTAGTTCTTTCATATTGTCGTATATGATTGGTTCTGGGCACCCTATCTATATAATTCTTCAGGAATGCTTCATTTAGTCTTCTAGACTGTTTTTATTTGGAGAGTAATTTTTTTCTCTATTGATTAATGCTATGTTGATTTTGTTTGCTTTTTTGTCATATTTTAATTTAATTTGATGTGCCTGCTTCAGTTTGTGAGAGGCAAGTAGTGATTAGAGAATCAACCGTTCATGTACAGTTTCCTAGAAGTTTAACATTTCATCTAATGTTCTGTATTTTCTTCAATAAAAGAACACGATGTAGCTCACGGTTAATAGTGGTCTTTCATTTGATCTTTGCAAATTCTATGGCGCATGAATTGTAGATGATGTAAGCTATTTTTTTGTTCAAAATGATTTTTTATTACACATCATGTATGCAATACAATACCAAGTTGCATGGTGTAATTGTACTTTGGTTTGTGGGTAAAACATCTTTTGCACTTGTACTGATTTGATTGAGTCAAACCTTAAAGTTCTAATTTTATCAAAACACTGAACTTGAATGAGTGGTACAATCAAACAGCTTTTGTCCGCTCAGGTTTTTTTTATAAATTATTTGCCTATTTTTTTAGAAAAAATATTTATTGTTTGATTATGTTATTGTAGTAGTTGGAGGATGTTGATTCTTGTGCTTATGTTTAATATTTTTTTGACTGATTATGACAATTTTGATTATAGGTTTGAACTTTTTTCCCTACTTGAATTTATGAATGGGGCTGAGTGTTTCCGTGGATGAGATTGTGTGTTTTGTGCGAAGTTTGAGATGTTTTTGTATCGGTTTTGGGTGTGGTTTGTTTTTAGCCAATTTTATAGTTCTATTTATACTCTCGAGAAGAGTACTAATTGCACCACTTATTCAAATCTAAGGTCCAATTTGATGTAGTTAAAATTTTAAAGTTAAAAACTGACTCACTTAGGTAAGGGGTAAAAAAATTATTTATTTACCTTAATATTTTAAAATTGTGTTGAGTTTGGTTTCTTCTGTCTTTTAATTTTATTTTCTTTCTACCCTTGATTATGTTAAATAGTTTTTTTGTTAGTAAAGAATTACAATTTCCCCTCCAAATGGAAGTATTAAGAATAGACAACTCCCAAATCTCTTCCCAAGATTTGGAAGTATTTACCCCCATCACACCCGGCTTATTTTTCTTGTAATGAACAATGGATATATTGCACTTCTTGATGTTGGCAGGTTATAAAAAAATATTTTCAGGACATGACCGCTCCTATAGTTAAACAATGATTACTTGTGTAAAAAAAGAGGTGGATTTTCTCATGTTGTGTTGTCTTTGATTATTATTATTATTATTATTATTATTTTTGCTTGGCAGCTCTATTATTCCTGATGGCAATAAAAATATTAAAACTAGTTCATATCATGCCGAGTCAGACGCAGCACAGGACATTGCTTCACAGTGTGGAAAGTTGATTTCTATCTTAGGAAAGGCTTGAGTTGCTTAGTGAGGTATATGCTTCTTTTTGTGTGTATATATTTATATTTGTTGATGGTTGTGGATGCTTGAACTGAATTGTGGGACAATAATTAATTTCATCAACTGTCTTTAGCCCTGCAATGTTTAGGATTTAAAAATTCATACATAATCAATAGCTAATGTAAACGACGTTTGAAGTCATCTTAAAAAATGTTTGAATAGATTTCTTGCACCTTTAATCACTGGTTTAATTCATGATTGTTTTCGATAATTTTCTTTCTACGATGGTTCTTCCCACTTAATCACTGTTGTCATTTTTGTTAAACACTTTTATATACTCATGGTTTAGATTTTTTTTACATCATGTTCCCATTGGTGCTCATGCATAAAGAGTTTGTTTTGATGTAGCAAAAAAAAAAACATGTAATTGGAGCATTGATTGTTGGAAATTCCAACAACGAAGAAAATGCTAGAAAGGCCATTGATGCAGCTAGGAGATTGAGAAAGCTTTTATCTAATGGAGATAAAACAGAGGATGGATTAATAATGATCGGAGCAGTTGCGGATTTCAATTCGACGGATATTCTGTTTTTTGTTTCAGAATCTGAAAATTCCTTGAGATTGGATTATGTTACTTCTGTTGTATATGAAAATAATCCAGAAAGATATATTTGGGAGAGTGGTTGTGTGCTTCAGTGCGAATTACCGATTAATTTACCGCTGTATATTCCTCTCAATAATCCATCAGATGTTGAGAAGAGGTTCATCCATGCCATTGAATCAGTTGTTTCCAAGTTGCGTGACCCACAGGTCGTATATCTAGCGGAAACATTACGTAAAAACTCCATAGAAGATCCCCTTCCGGTCACTCTACGTGGTTCACAAATGGATTTCCATGTCAATCTCTCAAATTTTAAGCTTTTGACTGAAGACAGCCAGAATGATAGGTCATTGCCATGTGCACACTTCTGTTCAAAAAGTAAAATTGAGTCCACAGTGTTTGCTTTGGAGAATGCAGATATTGTCCATGTAAGTGTTCTACTAAATAGCTCAGAGAAATCTCAAAAATCTGGTGCACCAGTCGTGGAGTACTTGCCAGCTGTGGACACAGCCAAACTTTTGGTTGTTGATTTCAGGGTAGAAGTTCTCTGTTATGTTCCCAAGTCTTTTCCATTGGCATATGCTGTTTCAACATTAGTTATTCCTGGTTTAGTTGATCAATTAAACTCACTGAAGAGTGCAATCTTACCCAAACTCTTAAAGCAACTACCTCAGCTAGTACCAAATCATTTTTGTCCTCCTGGAATTTTGCATCCGATAACTGTTATTTATGAACTCACTTATGGGGAGACTGAAATGAAGCAAGTTGAGCTGCGAAAAGCCCTACACTTAAGGTTGGGATTACCTTTTGATCGTCCTGTGCTAAGAATTGCCAATGCCTTGGATTTCTCTGGTAGGACGGACGGTTCGACTCAAAAGGGTCCCTTTTTTCTCAAAGATGTCCATACTGGCATTCCGAGCGGTGGTGTTTCAGGTGGCAACATGTCTCTGGTTCAAGGGTCGTATGAGTACTATCATTATCTTCAAGAGGGTTTTAATGACTCGGGCTGGGGTTGTGCCTACCGCTCCCGGCAAACTATCATTTCGTGGTTCGGGCTTCAGCATTACACATCCATAGACGTTCCCTCACATAGGGAAATACAAGAAGCACTGGTGGAGATTGGCGACGAAGATGCTTCATTTATTGGGTCACGTGAATGGATTGGCGCCATTGAATTGAGCTTTGTATTGGACAAATTACTCGGCGTGAGTTGCAAAATTATAAATGTCATGTCTGGGGCCGAACTTCCTGAAAAATGTAGAGAATTGGCCTCACACTTTGAGAACCAAGGAACTCCTATAATGATTGAAGGTGGCGTTCTTGCTTATACGCTCTTGGGAGTCGACTACGATGAAGCAAGCGGCGATTGTGCGTTTTTTATACTGGATCCTCATTATACAGGAACTGATGAAGTCAAGAAAATCGGAAGTGGAGGGTGGTGTGGATGGAAAAAAGCTGTTGATAGCAAAGGGAAGAATTTCTTCTTACATGATAAGTTTTATAATCTTCTACTTCCACAAAGGCCAAATATGGTTTAATTATGACTTTTAAAAAAAATGTTATACAAAAAAAAAAAAAAATGCTGCTGTAATGGTTCATGCTATGATTACTTATAATACCGTGTGATTCAGAATTGCTAATTTTGATCCCCTTATTTCTTGCATTGCAGTGTCCAACAACAATCAATCTTTTTTTTGGAGATCGGCCATTCTGGGGTGAGCGTGTAAATGATAGAAGAGTTGGTCCTCCACCCATCCCAGTCGAAGAGTTCTCACTCACCAAGTTGGTTGATGCTATAAAATTTATGCTAGATCCCAAGGTAATTTCAGTTATTAAAAAAAACTTTTATCTATTTATCTATTATTTTTTAAGAGACGATTTAATTGATAAATGAAAGGCGAGATTGTGTTGATTTTCCTTTTGTTGTCAAATTACGAGAATGTGAATTTCTACTTGTATAGTTGTATTTGTATTATGGACAAATTGATAACTTCTTATTTGCGTATTTGTATTGTGGACGATGACAAGCTGCAACGGACGTTCCCGTTTATGTCTCTTTGCCCCAATTGCTGTGTTTTGTGCCATTCTAATTTTGGAATTGGCCCTTCTCTTATTCTCTGTGGGGGAAATTGTTCTCTATGTTTAACTGGAATGGCCCCCAGCTTTTTGGTTTCCTCCAAGGTTTATTATGCGGAGTTTACCTTAAGAAGAAAGCCCGGGTCCTTTGGCGCAACGCGGTTCGTGTGATCACTTGGTTGATTTGGTGGGAAAGGAATAATCGGGTGTTCAATGACGTTTCTTTAGATGTTAATTTTTTATGGTAGCAGGCTATTAGGTTTACCTCCCTTTAGGCTCCTAATCATAAGGCTTTTTGTAATTATTCGCCGTCGGTTATTGCCCCCAACTGGAGGAATTTTTTGTAATCCTTGGGGTGCCCCTTTTCTTGTTTCCCTTTTCATTCATCAATGAAATGTGTCTTATCCAAAAAAATAAGTTTACAAGATATGTATAAGTTTGGCAGAATACTATGGTGAAAAAGAAAGAGAGAGCTTACACTTGAATTAAAACCTATAATTAATAAGGAAAAGACACGTTATGAAATTGATTATTATTCCTTGGGGTGCCCATGTTCTTGTTTCTCTTTTCATTCATCAATGAAATGTGTCTTATCCAAAAAAAATTATTATTCCAGGTTAAGGAGTCTGCCATCGATCTTGCCAAAGGCCGTGAAGAATGAGGATGGAGTAGAAGGAGCTTTCTTTAAGCATTTTCCTAGGCAAAAGCCAGAAGAGAAGTTAGAAACAGGCGAGTCAACCGTTCTCTCGCTACGTAGGTGTTTTGGCTGTTCTTGATTTTATGCAGTGGAAAATATCATCTTATACCTATCCTAATTGATACAGCTGCCATGCCCTTGTTGTGAAACATAAACAACTGCCAATGGCAGTGTGGAATGTAAGAGGTAAATGTTTATAATCTCTCTCTCCGGCTTCAGAATGACGAAGATCATTTCTTTTTGTTGCTATCAGTTTTCATTACAAGACATTAGCAGTTTAAACCCATCCCTTCCCGACCTTTAAGTGTAAATTTGTTGACCCTTTTATTGATTTGATTGTAAAGTAGATTTGTGCATGTTTGTTAGATGATTTATTATATTTTATTTTATGTTTTCTGAAAACAAGGTGTTTGATAAAATTGTGTTTCGTCGGCTGAGGCACATTCCATATCTCCCTCAAACTTCCTGACCGCCAACTCCTACTACTTGTTTGGCTTAAAAACTCATCTCCCGTTAAAGCCATAGACGTTTTATAAATCAAACAATATAATATCACGTAAAACTCACCTTATGAATCAGTATATATAAAAGGAAAAAAAACTTCAAATAAACTAATTACCCTTTCTTTTGACTAGTCTGACAGTAGCACAAAATGAGAATGTTGGGGAACAGTTTCAAAGAATACATGATGATATGAACCAAGGAAGCTTACATGATATGAATCATGGAACGTCACAAATATCTCAAGGATCAATCTCAAGATCAAAGTTCAAGACAAGCATAAAACATCCATTACAAGCCTACATGAGAAAAGTCAAGACAAGCTTTGAAGATCTGAGCATGGAGGCTATGGAAGAGGACTTGATGAACTTTAATCTATGGTAAATGCATTTGGAGGAAGGTTATTGAAGACTTGTTCAACCAGAAATGAAGATGAGAGCTAATTTGGAAAGTTGCATCACTTTTGCAAACTTTCCTTATTTGGACCACTTTCCATATTTGTTCCCGAACTTGTCATATATGATGTCCACGAATTTACAATGTATTTGGACATGTTTTAGGCCTTTATTTATCAGTTTTAATGCTTAGAATAGTTTAGGAATGATATAATATCTTCTAGGGCAAAACTTTCCTAAAATGCACCAAATGCACTTAAGGAAAGATTTGGCAGATTTTGAGCCTCCTTGTAATCCGAATTTCCTTGTTGTTTTTAGGGTTTCTTTGGCTATTTAAAGCCTCATTTGTAACCCTAAACATAAAGAATTAATATGATAGAAAATGGCTTTGTTTTGCTTATTGCTTGGTTGATTTTACCTTGCATTTTGTAGCCTTGTTCTAGGTTGCATGTTTTAGAAACATTCAAGCATGAATTGATCTATTGTGTTTGTGGATTGCTTCAATCTTGAAATAAGAACAAGTTCTCTTATTTCAAGATCATAGATCATTGGAATAATCTTTCTCTTCTTTGTTTCCAAGGGTTTTACCTTATTGTTTATCGGGGTTTTAGGATTTGCATCTAGGGGTTCTTTGTGCTTTCAAAGGGTTTCTATTTCAATTTCCTAGGGTTTCATATCATTTGGTATCAGAGCTTAGGCTCGAGGGAAGATTTCTATCTTGCTTGCTTTCTTGTTATTTTAATTTTTATTGTCTTGTTCTTCGTTCATCGAAAATTTCAGAAAAAAAAAAAAAAAAAAAAACTGTTCCAGAATTTTCTTCTTTAGCTACTGTTTTTGTTCTTTTTCGTATAGTTTCAATCCGAATCTTTGAAAATCATAAACTACAAAAGTATTTATCTTTGAGTCTTCATTATTTGGTATTCAGAAAAGTTTGTGAAAAAAAAAAGTGGAAGATTGAGAAAAAAATAGATCTTCGCAGACTGTCGGATTGTCCAGAAAATTAAAAAAAAAAAAAACTGTTCTTGCTTGATTTGTTGAAGTTTCTGGAAAAAAGTGGTTTGTGTTCGTATTTTTCTTGAAGAGTTCATCTTAAACTCATCATTTATGCATCTTGAATCCCAAATTATCAAGTTGAATGAGCCAAAGTTGTTTGTTTCCTAAAAAGCTAGAACTTACCATAAATAGCCAAAACTGTTTTTGGAAAGTATCAAATCTGTCCCATATTTGATTATATGCATCTTTTGCTTTAGGAAAGTCTTATTTTCTGATTCAAAACACTTTAGGGAAATCTTAACTCGAATTTTTCTCTTTTAGGAAAGTTTATTCTTGCTTGTTTTCTTTCTTATTCTTTCCTTGTTACAAAAATACACCATTTGAGAAATCTGTCCTTTTATTTCTCTAGCCACCCAAGCTGATTGTTTCTTATTTCTTTATTGATACTTTTTACAAATATCATTAGTATCTTATTTGTTTGATAGTTGCTAAAGTGTGCTAATAGTTCAAGGTTACATTTAGGCCCTAAAATCTGTTTTGAGTGCAAACACGAGAGAACAAACATCATCGAGTGTAAACACTTAGGGAGTGATTGAGAGGTCCTATTTTTTATTATTAACCTTTTTATTTGCAGCAATGTATCATGAAAGGTTTGATCAAATGAGAAGTAAGAGTTTTCGAGAGGTAGAACAGACCCGGAGCCAAAATAGAGAGGTTTATCATGGAGGGATGGAGCATAGAAGCTTAAGAGGTGATAAGCTCAAGTTAAATACTTTCTTTGGGAGTTCTAACCAAGAGGAATACTTGCAATGGGAGATAGAAACCGAGCATTTCTTTGATTACAACAATTATAGTGAGGAAAGAAAGGTAATGCTTGCTATTTCCAATTTCACTAATAATGCTCATGTTTGGTGGTCTCAATTGAAAGTGAAACTAAGGAGGGAGAGGAAACGACCAATAGAAACATGGTATGATCTTAAGTGCCATATGAGAAGGAGATTTGTTTCAAGACAACATCAAGAGCATCTTGTGCAAATGTTGGATAAGCTAATTCAAGGATGTAAAAGTGTGGATGAATACTACATGGAGATGAATTCTCAAAAAGAAAAGAGTGAAAAAGAAATTATTGAAATAAGTGAGCCAAAAGAAAGAGAGATGAGTGATGAAAAAGAAACTAGTGAGTCAAAAGAAAGAGAGATGAGAAAAAAAGAAAGAGAGTTTGAAAAGAAAGAGTGTAATGATAGTGAAAAGAAAGAGTGCTTTGAGATTACAAAGTGTGAGACATTTGAGTGTTGTGATAAAAAACAGAGTCAACTGGAGAGTGAGAGCTTGAAAGTTAGATTAAGTGAGGCTAGGAATGAAATCTACCAACCTACATTTGTACTTTTATACAAAGAGGTTTATTTTACACTTAACCCATCTTTGCCTAGTATGTTTGTTGAGTTTTTGCAGGAATTCAAAAGGTTGTTTCCTAATGAGATGCCTAGTAATTTGTCATCAATGAAAGGCATAAAACATCATGAAGACAACATTCAAGGGGCTGCCATACTCAATAAACCACAATCTCACATGATTCAATGCATGGAAAATCGGGTAAACACATCCATGATAAAGTATCCTAACCCTATTTTTGATGAAATGCATATTAATTGTTTGCTTGCTAAAATTGGTATCAATTCTGAATTTTTACAGCATGAAATGAATTTCATTGATAATTATACATCTTGTGCTAAGACTTACTTTCTTGATAATTTCCAAATTGAAAAAGTTGATTTGCTTACTAATTTTGATGATGTACATAATGTTTTACATGATTCTTGTTTAATTGATCAAATGATTTTGCATAATTATCACTCACTCGAAAAGAATGTTCGGTTTGTTTCATATAAGTCTAAGGATGATTGTAGTGTTAGATCTTTGTTAATGTTACCATATTATAAGAAGATTTATGAGATTGACTATGGTCCATGCATCTCTAAGTCTTCCTTGCTATTTCAAGTAACTAACAATCTTGTGAGCTTTGATGATGTTTGTCCTAAGATAGGTCATTTCAAGAAATTACAAAAACTAGATAAGACAATGGACACACAATTGCTAAGAAAAGAGAAGATATCAAGGAAGATAATGGTTTTTGACCCGGGAGGTGTTAACTTGAAAGGAGAAGGAAGGATACCCATGTTGCTGTTCTTGTTGAAAATAGATGATACACGAGGTACGTATGCTTTAGGTGCTTTTATTTCTGTTATTAACTTAAGTTTTTGCATTGTAGGTAATGTTTTAGATTCGAGGACGAATCCTTTTCAAGAGGGAGGGGATGATATGAATCATGGAACGTCACAAATATCTCAAGGATCAATCTCAAGATCAAAGTTCAAGACAAGCATAAAACATCCATTACAAGCCTACATGAGAAAAGTCAAGACAAGCTTTGAAGATCTGAGCATGGAGGCTATGGAAGAGGACTTGATGAACTTTAATCTATGGTAAATGCATTTGGAGGAAGGTTATTGAAGACTTGTTCAACCAGAAATGAAGATGAGAGCTAATTTGGAAAGTTGCATCACTTTTGCAAACTTTCCTTATTTGGACCACTTTCCATATTTGTTCCCGAACTTGTCATATATGATGTCCACGAATTTACAATGTATTTGGACATGTTTTAGGCCTTTATTTATCAGTTTTAATGCTTAGAATAGTTTAGGAATGATATAATATCTTCTAGGGCAAAACTTTCCTAAAATGCACCAAATGCACTTAAGGAAAGATTTGGCAGATTTTGAGCCTCCTTGTAATCCGAATTTCCTTGTTGTTTTTAGGGTTTCTTTGGCTATTTAAAGCCTCATTTGTAACCCTAAACATAAAGAATTAATATGATAGAAAATGGCTTTGTTTTGCTTATTGCTTGGTTGATTTTACCTTGCATTTTGTAGCCTTGTTCTAGGTTGCATGTTTTAGAAACATTCAAGCATGAATTGATCTATTGTGTTTGTGGATTGCTTCAATCTTGAAATAAGAACAAGTTCTCTTATTTCAAGATCATAGATCATTGGAATAATCTTTCTCTTCTTTGTTTCCAAGGGTTTTACCTTATTGTTTATCGGGGTTTTAGGATTTGCATCTAGGGGTTCTTTGTGCTTTCAAAGGGTTTCTATTTCAATTTCCTAGGGTTTCATATCATTACAAGTGGCGGAGTTGCATTCATTACAATCCAATTTCATGTCAACTCAAACTTCAAGCTTAGTTCAATAAATGAAATTCAAGTTCAAGATTAGTTCAATAAATGCAAGTCAAGTTCAAGCCTAGTCCATTGAATGCAAGTCAAGTTCGAACTCAAGTTCATTTAATGCAACCGAAGATCATTTAATGCATTCAATGCAACTCTAGGCTTCATGAAGACATCCACACATGGTGAAACGTTTTTTACCAAGCTTAAAGACACTTAAATATCAGATTTTAGGTGATTTAAACATGGAGGTTACAAGGATTTAAAGACTAGCTATGTGCATTAAGTTTACTAGCCGTTAGCATTAAATTAACTAGCTGTTTTTGCTTTAATTTTGTAACCTTTTGTTCTTTATGTCTTGAAACGTTTTTGGCTTTGTTTGTAGGCTATATAAAGCCATTCTAATATCATTTGTAATCAGATCATGAATGAATTAAAAATCCAAAGTCTCATTGAGAGCTTTTTCTTGAATTGTTGTGAGTTGTTCAACTTTTCATCTTGTCATTCCTTGTGTTTAGGGTGGCTGTAGAATCAAGCCATTAGGATTGATCATTCTAATTTGGTGGATTGATTCGAATCTAAAACAAGAAATCCAATTCTTATCTTTAGATCATTGATCATAAGGATAATCATTTTCTAGCCTTTTTCCTTGGGTTGTTTCAAATGACATATGTGGGTTCTTTGGTTGTGATCTTTTTGGGTCCTTAGTTAAGTTTAAGGGTTCTTAAAGCATTTCGAAGGGGTTTTCGTATCACCAAAGGTTTTCCACTAAGTTGTTCTCATGATTTGGTCCATCCTAAAGTTCCAAATGGAGGAACCTCTTCTTTGGGAATCCTGTTTGGACCAAAATATCGAAAGAGGATCCGAACAACTACAAAAACTTGTTTGTAATTGAAAAGCTTGTTTCAAATATTTGTTTCACTCTTCAGACCATATTGATACCAAAGAACTAAGGTTTCCCACTTGTGAAAGTTTTTGATATGAATCATAACACTTCACTTATTCATGGAAAGCTAGAAGATGGAGCTAATGTGGCAAATGATCAAGGGGAGCTAAATCTGCCAATTGGGCCAATAACAAGATTAAAGAAAAAGAAATTGAAGTTAGCTTTGATTCAACATGTCCAAACATATTTGAAGGAAACCAAAGAGGAAATCCTAGAAATGAAGGGTTTAACATACAATTTGCGGACAATTCAACTACAAAAAGATTCACAAGCTCAAAATTGTCCATTCGAAGACCTTTCCTAAAATCTGGGAAAATCCCTAACATTTAGGAAATGGATCCCTAAATTTTAGGCCATGTCACACTTTCCATTTCTAGATACTTTATGTTGAGAGCTTAAAGATGATGTAAAGAAATGGAAGATCCAAGTAGTGTAGGTTTGTTAAATATACAATTTAAATTTTCTAGAGTAGGTTTAATTTTTTTTTTGATGACTCATCATGGTGATGTCATGATGAGATCATCCTTATCAGCTTTTTATCTCATATTTTCGAATTTAGTGTCATATTAGAAGTAGGAGACTTTACTTTTTGCCTATTTAAAGGCATCCTTATTCATTAATAAAGGCAGCTTATCATTATTCAAGAAAAGTTGCTTATTTGCATGATTTGGCTTAGAAGACCATTCTCTTCTTCATCTTTTGTAATTTTTGCTTAGGATTGCATGTTTTAGAGCATTAAAAAAATTATGATCACATTGTTTTTGGAGTGTTCGAATCTTGGGGTAAGAAGTCATTCTTGTTTCAAGATCATAGATCATAAAGATAGCCTAATTCCTTAACTCTTTCCTTTTAGTTTTTACTACTGATTTTGTGGTGATATGAATCATGGAACCTCACAAAAGGCTCAAGGACCAATCACAAGTTCAAAGATCAAGAGTAGCATTGAACATCCATTTACAAGCCTACATTAGCAAAGTCAAGACAAGCTTCGAAGATCCGAGCATGGGGGCTAACAAAGAAGACTTGATGCACATTAATCAATGAAAAATGCATTTGGAAGAAGAGAATTTAAGACTTGTTCAATCAGAAATGAAGAGAAGAGCAAATTAGGAAAGTTGCATCGCTTTTGCAAACTTTCCTTATTTGGACCACTTTCCATATTTGTTCCCGAACTTGCCATATATGATGTCCACGAATTTACAATGTATTTGGACATGTTTTAGGCCTTTATTTATCAGTTTTAATTCTTAGAATAGTTTAGGAATGATATAATATCTTCTAGGGCAAAACTTTCCTAAAATGCACCAAATGCACTTAAGGAAAGATTTGGCAGATTTTGTGCCTCCTTGTAATCCGAATTTCCTTGTTATTTTTAGGGTTTCTTTGGCTATTTAAAGCCTCATTTGTAACCCTAAATATTAAGAATTCATATGATAGAAAATAGCTTTGTTTTGCTTATTGCTTGGTTGATTTTACCTTGCATTTTGTAGCCTTGTTCTAGGTTGCATGTTTTAGAAACATTCAAGCATAACTTGATCTATTGTGTTTGTGGATTCTTTCGATCTTGAAATAAGAACAAGTTCTCTTATTTCAAGATATTAGATCATTGGAATAATCTTCTTCTTCTTCGTTTCCAAGGGTTTTACCTTATTGTTCATTGGGGTTTTAGGATTTGCATCTAGGGGTTCTTTGTGCTTTCAAAGGGTTTCTACTTCAATTTCCTAGGGTTTCATATCATGTGGGTTCTTGTTTCTTCATCTAGGGTTCTTCTTTTGAAGGGTTCTTTGTAAGTTTCCAAGGGTTTTCATACCAGTTTTCTTTGTGATTTGGTCCATCCTAAAGATCCAAATGGAGGAACCTCGTCTTTGGGAATCCTCTTTGGACCAAAATATCGAAAGAGGATCTGAACCACTCCAAAAACTTGTTTGTAGTTGAAAAGCTTGTTTCAAAACACTTGTTTCACTCTCCGGACCATATTGATACCAAAGACCTAAGGTTTCCCACTTGTCAAAATCTTCCTCGTGATTTGGTCTATCCTAAATATCCAAATGGAGGAACCTCTTCTTTGGGAATCCTCTTTGGACCAAAATATCGAAAGAAGATTCGAAAGACTCCAAAAACTTGTTTGTAATTGAAAGCTTCTTTTCAAGTACTTGTTTCACTCTCTTGACCAAATTGAATCCGAAGACCAAAGGTTTTCCACTTCTCAAAATTGTTCTCATGATTTGGTTCATCCAAAAGATCCAAATGGAGGAACCTCGTCTTTTGGAATCCACTTTGGACCAAAATATCGAAAGAGGATCCGAACCACTCCAAAAACTTGTTTGTAATTAAAAACTTGTTTCAAAGTACTTGTTTCACTCTGCAGACTATATTGATACCAAAGACCTAAGGTTTCCTATTTGTCAATGTTTTCCTTGTGATTTGGTTCATCCTAAAGATCCAAATGGAGGAACCTCTTCTTTGGGAATCCTCTTTGGACCAAAATATCGAAAGAGGATCCGAACCACTATAAAAACTTGTTTGTAATTGAAAAGCTTGTTTCAAAGTACATGTGTCACTCTTCGGACCATATTGATACAGAATACCTAAGGTTTCCCACTTTTCAAAGTTTTCCTCGTTATTTGGTCCATCCTAAAGATCCAAATGGAGGAACCTCTTCTTCGGAATCCTCTTTGGACCAAAATTTCAAAAGAGGATCCGAACCACTCCAAAAACTTGTTTGTAATTTTAGCTTGTTTTAAAGTACTTGTTTCTCTCTTCGGACCATATTGATAACAAGACCTAAGGTTTCCCACTTGTCAAAGTTTTCCTCGTTATTTGGTCCATCCTAAAGATCCAAATGGAGGAACCTCTTCTTTGGGAATCCTCTTTGGACAAAAATTTCGAAAGAGGATCCGAACCACTCCAAAAACTTGTTTGTATTTGAAAAGCTTGTTTGAAAGTACTTATTTCACTCTCTAAACCAAATTGAATCCGAAGACCTAAGGTTTCCCACTTGTCAAAGTTGTGCTCATGATTTGGTCCATCCTAAAGATCCAAATGGAGGAACATCTTCTTTGGGAATCCTCTTTGGACCAAAATATCGAAAGAGGATCCGAACCACTCCAAAAACTTGTTTGTAATTGAAAAGCTTGTGATAGGAATCATGGAACATCACAAATAGCTCAAGAATCAATTTCAAGATCAAAGTTCAAGATAAGCATAAAAACATCCATTACAAGCCTACATGAGAAAAGTCAAAACAAGCTTTGAATATCCGAGCATGGAGGCTATGGAAGAGGACTTGATGAACTTCAATCTATGGAAAATGCATTTTGAAGAAGAGTATTGAAGACTTATTAAATCAGAATTGAAGAGAAGAGCTAATTAGGAAAGTTGCATCACTTTTGCAAACTTTCCTTATTTGGACCACTTTCCATATTTGTTCCCAAACTTTCCATATTTGTTCCCATACTTTCCATATATGGTTCCAAAAAATTTATCATGTATTTAGACATGTTGTAGGCCTTTTATGTTCAGTTTATATGTTTGGAAAGGATTAGGAAAGATATTATTCTCTAGAAAAGATTTTCCACAAAATCCGCCAATTTTATATAAGGCAAGTTTTGGGTAGATTTTGTGCTCCTTGGAATCCGAATTTGCTAGCTTTTTTTTAGGGTTTCTTTGCCTACTTAAAGGCCTGATTTGTAACCCTAAAGACTAAGAATTAATATGATAGAAAATAGCTTTGTTTTGCTTATTGCTTGGTTGATTTTACCTTGCATTTTGTAGCCTTGTTCTAGGTTGCATGTTTTAGAAACATTCAAGCATAACTTGATCTATTGTGTTTGTGGATTGTTTTGATCTTGAAATAAGAACAAGTTCTCTTATTTCAAGGTATTAGATCATTGGAATAATCTTTCTCTTCTTGTGTTCCAAGGGTTTTACCTTATTGTTCATCGGGGTTTTAGGATTTGCATCTAGGGGTTCTTTGTGCTTCAAAGGGTTTCTATTTAAATTCTAGGGTTTCATATCATTTGGTATCAGAGCTTAGGGTCAAGGGAAGATTTCTATCTTACTTGCTTTCTTGTTAGTTTATTTTTTGTTTTCTTGTTTCGTTCTTCGTTCATCGAAAATTCCAGAAAAAAAAAAGCTGTTCCAGAATTTCCTTATATGGCTACTGTTTTTGTTCTTTTTCGTATAGTTCCTTTCCGATTCTCAGAAAATCGTCAACTAGAAAAGTGTTTATATTTCTGTCGTGCTTATTTTTTATTCAGAAACATTTGTCGAAACAAAAGTGGAAGATTGAGAAAATATAGATCTTCGCAGACTGTCGGATTGTGCAGAAAATTGTTATAAAAAAAAAGTGTTCTTGCTATTTGCTTGAGTTTCTGGAAAAAATTGTTTAGTGTTCTTATTGTTCTTGAAGAGTTCATCTTAAACTCATCATTTATGCATCTTGAATCTGAAATTATCAAGTTGAATGAGTCAAAGTTGTTTGTTTCCTAAAAAGCATAAATAGCAAAAACTGTTTTAGGAAAGTTTCAAATCTGTCCCATATTCAAATATATGCATATCTTTCTTAAGGAAAGTCATATTTTCTGATCCAAATTGCTTTAGGGAAGTCTAATTTCGAATTTTTCTCTTTTAGGAAAGTTTATTCTTGCTTGTTTTCTTTCTTATTCTTTCCTTGTTACAAAAATACACCATTTGAAAAATCTGTCCTTTTATTTCTCTTGCCACCCAAGCTGATTGTTTCTTATTTCTTTATTGATACTTTTTACAAATATCATTAGTATCTTAGTTGTTTGATAGTTGCTAAAGTGTGCTAATTGTTCAAGGTTACATTTAAGCCCTAAAATCTGTTTTTTGAGTGCAAACACGAGAGAACGAACATCATCGATTGTAAACACTTAGGGAGTGATTGAGAGGTCCTATTTTTATTACTAACTTGTTTACTTGCAGCAATGTATCTTGAAATTGATCAAAAGAGGAGTAATAGATGTTGAGAGAGAGAACATACTCAGAGGGAAAATAGAGGTGTTCATCATGAAGGGATGGAGCATAGAAGCATAAGAGGTGATAAGCTCAAGTTACCTACTTTCCAAGGAAGATCAAATCCAGAGGTTTACTTAATATGGGAAAGAGAGGTGGAGCTTTGTTTTGAAGAACATCCATATAGTAATTCAAAGAAGGTACAACTTATAACCACTCAATTTTGTGATTATGCACTAACATGGTGGAAACAATTGGTGAACGATAGGAAAAGAAGAACTTTGGAGGATCCAATTGAAACTTGGTGTGAACTCAAATACATCATGAGGAAACGATTTGTACCAAGCCGATTTCAAAGAGACCTTGAGGAAATGTTCGAAGATCTTACACAAGGAAACATGAGCGTTTGTGAGTACTACAATGAGTTTAAATATCTCATGGCTAGGGCTAATATTGAGGAAGATGAAGAGATGACTATGGCATGGTTCTTGAGGAAATGTTCGAAGATCTTACACAAGGAAAAGCTTGTTTCAAAGTTTCACTCTTTGGACCATATTGATACCAAAAACCTAAGGTTTCCCACTTGTCAAAGTTGTCCTCATGATTTGGTCCATCCTAAAGATCCAAATAGAGGAAATCCTCTTTGGACCAAAATATCGAAAGATGATCCGAACCACTTCAAAAACTTGTTTGTAATTGAAAACCTTGTTTCAAAGTTCTTGTTTCACTCTTCAGAACATATTTATACCAAAGACCTAATGTTTCCCACTTGTCAAAGTTGTCCTCATGATCTGGTCCATCCTAAAGATCCAAATGGTGGAACCTCTTCTTTGGGAATCCAGTTTGGACCAAAATTTCGAAAGAGGATCCGAACCACTTCAAAAACATGTGATATGAATCATAACATTTCACTTACTCATGGAAAGCTAGAAGATGGAGCTAATGTTGCAAATGATCAAGGGGAGCTAAATCTGCCAATTGGGCCAATAACAAGATCAAAGAATAAGAAATTGAAGCTAGCTTTGATTCAACATGTCCAAACATATTTGAAGAAAATCAAAGAGGAAATCCTAGAAATGAAGGGTTTAACATACAACTTTTGGACAATTCAACTAGAAAAAGATTCACAAGCTCAAATTGTCCATTTGAAGACTTTTCCTGAAATTTAGGAAAATCCCTAAAATTTAGGAAATGGATCCCTAAATTTTAGGCCATGTCACACTTTCCATTTCTAGATACTTTATGTTGAGAGCTTTAAAATGATGTAAAGATATGGAAGATCCAAGTAGTGTAGGTTTATTAGATATGCAATTTAAATTTCCTAGAGTAGGTTTAATTTTTTTGATGACTCATCATGGTGATGTCATGATGAGATCATCCTTATCAGCTTTTTATCTCATATTTTCGAATTTAGTGTCATATTAGAAGTAGGAGACTTTACTTTTTGCCTATTTAGAGGCATCCTTATTCATTAATAAAGGCAGATTATCATTATTCAAGAAAACTTGCTTATTTGCATGTTTTGGCTTAGAAGACCATTCTCTTCTTCATCTTTTGTAATTCTTGCTTAGGATTGCATGTTTTAGAGCATTAAAACAATTCTGATCACATTGTTTTTGGAGTGTTCGAATCTTGGGGTAAGAAGTCATTCTTGTTTCAAGATTATAGATCATAAAGGTAGCCTAATTCCTTAACTCTTTCCTTTGAGTTTTTACTACTGATTTTGTGGGTTCTTGTTTCTTCATCTAGGGTTCTTCTTTTGAAGGGTTCTTGGTAAGTTTCCAAGGGTTTTCATATCATTTGGTATCTGAGCTTAGGCTCTAAGGGTAGGTATTGTCAATTTGGGGTTCTCTACACACTATAGGGGGTTTCAAATTACAACTTGTTCTTAGTTACAAAATTCTTGAAATCTGATTGTTCATGTGTGTTCTTCATGTTCTTCATGTGTTCTTGAGTGAAATATCCTATTTGAATACTTGAATTTGTTAGTACATTTGTTTGATAAAAGGGAGCAACTAAAATAACAAAACAAAACCCTAGTTGCTAAATTGTGTTTTGCATCAATCTAAATAAAGGGGGAAACCAACGAAATTTTGATTGTTCTTCTTTGTTTTTGATAAATCCAGATTAAAAAAAAAATGATTTGTGTTTTGAAGGACTTATCTTATCTTATCTTATCTTATCTAATCTTATCTCATCTCATCTCATCTCATCTTATCTAACCTTATCTTATCTCATCTCATCTCATCCTATCTTATCTAACCTCCTTATCTTATCTCATCTTATCTTATCTTATCTAACCTTATCTCATCTCATCTCATCTTATCTTATCTTATCCATAACCTTATCTCATCTTATCTTATCCAAATTTCGTGTTCTTTTTTTTCATTCCACTTCATTTTTCGTGCACTTTAAGATTAATTTGGTTTTAGGGTTGTTTGAATGCTTTATTTACGTGTTAACTAGCAAGATTGCAGCCAAGCATATTGAGTAAGTGAGAGCATTTTCAGCGAGTGTAAACACGAGTGAACTACATATCATTGAGTGCAAACACTTAGGGAGTGCTTGTCAGGTCCATTACATAATTTTTTTTTAGTACTAACTTTCTTGGCAGCGATGGAGAATGAAGAAGAGAAAATAATAGCACGTAATGAACCTAGAAGGGAAGAAAACCAATTGGACAGAATTGAACAAATGCTTGCAACTCTCTCGACACGTGTTCAAGTTCTGGAAACAAGGGAGCAAAATCCACCTAGAGTTGAACAAAACTTGTTGCAAAATGTTCTCTGAGAGCAACAAATCCGAGGAAATTTGAGGGCTCAACGGGCTAGGGACGAGGACATTCAGCAATATCTTGAGGATGAAGGTTATGAAGATGAAGAGGAGATTCCTAGGGTTCAACAAGGAAGAGGAAGAGGAAGAGGAAGAGAGGTAGCTCTTCCTAGAAGGGCTTATAGACATGAAAGATTGGAGGAGAGACAAACTAGTGGAATCAAACACAAAATTCCACCATTTGAAGGAAAGTCAGATCCTGAAGCCTACATACAATGGGAGAATCATATAGAAAATGTTTTTGATTGTGAAAGACATAGTGAAGAGAAAAAGGTACTTCTAGCCGTTTCTGAATTTACTAACTATGCTTCTATTTGGTGGTCTCAGTTGAAAATTAGTAGAAGGAGGGCCGACGAAGAGCAAATTACTTCATGGCGAGAGCTAAAGGCCATCATGAGAAAACGATTTATCCCACCATACTTCCATAGAGAGGTGGAACAAAGATTGCAAAAGTTGCAACAAGGAAGCAAAAGTGTGGAGGATTACTACAAAGAGATGGACATGCTTATGACTAGATCAAACACGGAGGAACATCCAGAAAAAACAATGGCAAGATTTGTGGGAGGATTGCAAAAGAATATAGCTAATCAAGTAGACATGTACCAATACTTTGATATGGACGAGTTGTTGCATAATGCCATTAAAATAGAAAGGAAAATCCAAGAAGCTAGGACAACAAGGTATTCTTCAAAACCTTTTACAAATCCTTCTTCTTCATCTAATTCTTCTTTTACAAATTCTTGGAGAAAGGAAAGTAAGGAAGACTACAAAAGCAAAGAAAAGGTGGTCACGGCCAAGGATAGGGCAGAGAGTTCTTTTAAGGGGAAAGTTAAAATTGAGTAAGCTAAGGAGAGAACTAGAGACCTAAAGTGTTGGAAATGTCAAGGAGTGGGTCATATTAGCAAAGATTGTCCAAATAAAAGGGCTATGATAATGATGAATGGAGAGTTAGTTACAGATGGGGAAGAGAGTAATTCGGAGGAGGAAGACATGGACCTTGAGGAAGAAAGTGATGGTAGTATTGAGGATGGTAACAAGATTACCTTGGTTACCAGAAGACTACTAAAAGCACAAGTTAGCGAGAGTATGGATGATCAAAGAGAGAACTTATTCCACACTAGGTGTATTATTCAAGGATTGGGATGTAGTATGGTTATTGATAATGGTAGTTTCACAAATGTTGTTAGTTCTCTCTTAGTGCAAAGATTAGGGCTGATCACTTAACCTCACCCTCAACCATACAATTTACAATGGCTAAGCAATTGTGGAGAGCTTAAGGTGCATAAGAAGGTACTTATTTCTTTTACTCTTGGAAAGTACAAAGATGATGTTGAATGTGATGTAATACCCATGCATGCCGGAGATATACTATTAGGTAGACCTTGGATGTTTGATAGGAGAGTTATATATGATGGCTACCTAAATAGATACACATTTACCAAAGATGGGAGGAAGATTACACTTGTACCTTTATCTTCTACGGAAGTATACAATGATCAATGTAAACTTGAAAAAAGAAGAAAAGAAAGTGAGGCAAAAGAAAAGGAGAGAAAAGAAAAAGAAAAAGAAAAAAATGAGAAGAATGAAAAGAGTGAAAAGAAAAAAGTGAGGCAAAAGAAAGAGAGTTGAGTGAAAAAAGAGAGGATGAGAGAAAAAAGAGTGTTAGCTTGTATGCAAAAGCTAGTGAGGTCAAGAGAGCTTTATTTACTAACAAAAACATCCTTATGTTTTTATGCAAAGGACCTTGCTTACTCACTAACGAACTTAACATCTCTTTGCCAAGTGTTTTTCTTGACTTATTGCAGGCATTCAAGGATGTGTTTCCGGATGAAATTCCAAATGAATTGCCTCCAATCCGAGGGATAGAGCATAAGATAGACTTCATACCACGGGCTTCCCTTCCAAATAGACCAGCCTATAGGACCAATCCTATTGAGGCAAAGGAGATTCAAGATCAGGTAAATGAATTGCTTGCAAAAGGGTATGTTAGAGAAAGCTTAAGTCCATGATCGGTTCCGGTTTTGCTTGTCCCTAAAAAGGATGGTACATGGAGGATGTGTGTCGATTGTAGGGCCATAAACAAGATCACTATTAAGTATAGACATCCTATCCCTAGGTTAGATGATATGCTTGATGAACTTAATGTTTGTAATCTATTTACAAAAATTGATCTAAAATCAGGATATCACCAAATTCGCATGGAAATAGGAGATGAATGGAAACAGCATTTTAAACTAAATTTGGCTTATATGAATGGTTAGTAATGCCTTTTGGACTCACTAATGCACCTAGCACTTTTATGAGGCTTATGAACCATGTACTTAGGGCTTATTTAGGCAAGTTTGTTGTTGTGTATTTTGATGATATTCTAGTCTACTCTAAATCTTTGAATGAACATGTCACACATGTCGGGCTTGTCTTAGAAACACTTAGGAAAGAAAGGTTATATGCTAATCTTAAAAAGTGTTCTTTTTGCATGAAAAGAGTCAAGTTCCTAGGATTCAAAGTGTCAAATGAGGGAGTGGAAGTAGATGATGAAAAGATAAATGCAATTAGGGAATGGCCAACACCAACAAATGTGAGTGAGATTAGGAGCTTCCACGGCCTTGTTGGGTTTTATAGAAGGTTCATTAGGGACTTTAGTACCATTGCTTCACCCTTGAATGAACTAGTGAAAAAGAATGTGCCCTTTGCATGGGGAATAGCCCAAGAGAATGCTTTTCAAACTTTGAAGGATAAATTATGCAATGCACCTTTACTTGCTTTACCTAACTTTGAACTAACATTTGAAATTGAGTGTGATGCAAGTGGAATAGGAATTGGGGCTGTTTTAATGCAAAGTGGAAAACCATGTATGTTCTTTAGTGAGAAGTTGAGTGGAGCAGCCTTGAACTACTCAACTTATGACAAAGAGTTATATGCCTTGGTAAGGGCTCTACAAACTTGGCAACACTACCTTTGGCCAAAAGAGTTTGTCATTCACACCGATCATGAGAGCTTACAACACCTCAAAGGGCAAGACAAACTCAACAAAAGACATGCAAAGTGGGTGGAATTCATAGAAACATTCCCATATGTCATCAAGTACAAAAAAGGTAAAGACAATATCGTGGCTGATGCACTTTCAAGAAGGTACACTCTCTGATATGAACTATGTAACCCTTGCATTTGATGTGAAAAAGTTATTTTTGACAACCCAAGCTCCATTCAAGGAAACTCAAGCTTCATTCAAGGGAACCCAAAGCAACTTAAAGACAAGCATTAATGGACATTTAAAAGCTTCATTTAGACTTCAATTATCATTTACAAATGTGTTATAGGCTTGTAGGTTACAAAGTTAATTGTGGTTGATTGTAATTTGAAATTTCTTTTAAAAATTGTAAGTTACATTCTAGGGACTTAATGGGGCTGATATGGGATCATTATGAACGAAATTTACATGTATTTTATGCCTATAAATAGGCTTTGTTTTAGCCATTGTAATCAGATTTGAAAATGTAATGAAATGTCGCCTTTTGTGCAAATGGAGAGCCTTGAGCCTCACGCCTTTGTAGTCTTGCCTTAGATTACATGTTTAGAGTCATTCAAGTTGAAATGATCATCCAACTTGTGGAGTGTCTCGAATCTTGGGCTTGGAAACTTGTCCTAGGTCAATGATCATCTTTCCTAAGCAATCTGTTTTTAGCCATTCTTAGGGGGTGTTTCCGAATAGTTAGGGAGGGTTTGAGTTCTTGCTTCAAAGGTTCATGCTAAGCATAATAGCATCGGGTCTTTGAACTTGCAATTCGGGTTTGTCTTATCATTTGGAACTCTTGGGTTGATCCGATTAGTTAAGGAGGTTTTGTGCCATTTTCATGCTTCAAAGGTTCTTGCAAATGATTGTAATGGGTTTTTGGACTTGAACGCAAGGTTGCCTTATCATTTGGTATCAGAGCATCGGTTACGGTTTTGTGGTCGATCTCTAAAACAGGTTCTATCCAATCTATCATTTTCTATTCTTGTTGTTTTCATTTCTGTCCAATCTTTTCGTTTCTGTCCAAATAACTTCTTTTCTTCATCTTTTCATTCTGATCTTGTTCCCATCATGAAGTTCACGTTCTGATCTTGAAAATCAAAAAAAGAAAGAAAGAAAGCCTAGAATCCGAGAGCACGATTTACTAGTTGTCTAGTGTTCTTCCTTGCTAATCTTTGAAAATTCTGAGTTTGATTCATATGTGTCGTATGAATCTGAGTTTCTCCTGTTCTTACATCAATTTAGATCCACAAATTAAGCCTTCATTGAATTCAGATTCATTACTTTCCATAATTAAAGCTTCCATATTTATTCCTCTGTGTAGCTATCCAAACCGCGTGATATTGAACGACTTAGCTCGGAAATCCTTCATAGGAAAGTTAATTTAATCAGTTATGTTTCTTTCTCAAGAAGGAAACTTTTGGAAATTCGATCTGTAACCAACTCATTTTCTGAAAGTTAACACAGTGCGCAATCTGCTCCTAAATTTCAGGATCTTGTCTGTTGCTGATATACTAGCTGTCTAAAACGTGTGAAACTCATTGAATTAGCTTACCTTATAAGAAAGGAAAAGTTTATTCATCTAGTTATCTATCCGAAGTTAGAAGGGTGCATAAGCAAATACATTCAGAAACAATTTCAAATTCTAGAAATTAAAACAGTGCGCAGATTACTCCAAAATTTCAGCATCTTGTCTCTTGCTGATTGGCGTTTTCATTTGTGATTGAATTTATGAATTTGGAAAATTGTAAGCTCTTTATATCTGATTGATTGAGATGGATCTCGGCTCGTTTTATAAAATTCATATCCAATCTCCACAAATTTGAATTTGAGTGAAAACACGAGTGAAATAATATTTTGAGAGTTCTAAAAGTGAGTGAGTGCTTGTGAGGTCCAATTATTATTTTTTCTCTAACTTTCTTTTGCAGCAAAACTTTTGATTCGAGGACGAATCTTTTGAAGAAAGGGAGAATGATATGAACTATGTAACCCTTGCATTTGATGTGAAAAAGTTATTTTTGACAACCCAAGCTCCATTCAAGGAAACTCAAGCTTCATTCAAGGGAACCCAAAGCAACTTAAAGACAAGCATTAATGGACATTTAAAAGCTTCATTTAGACTTCAATTATCATTTACAAATGTGTTATAGGCTTGTAGGTTACAAAGTTAATTGTGGTTGATTGTAATTTGAAATTTCTTTTAAAAATTGTAAGTTACATTCTAGGGACTTAATGGGGCTGATATGGGATCATTATGAACGAAATTTACATGTATTTTATGCCTATAAATAGGCTTTGTTTTAGCCATTGTAATCAGATTTGAAAATGTAATGAAATGTTGCCTTTTGTGCAAATGGAGAGCCTTGAGCCTCACCCCTTTGTAGTCTTGCCTTAGATTACATGTTTAGAGTCATTCAAGTTGAAATGATCATCCAACTTGTGGAGTGTCTCGAATCTTGGGCTTGGAAACTTGTCCTAGGTCAATGATCATCTTTCCTAAGCAATCTGTTTTTAGCCATTCTTAGGGGGTGTTTCCGAATAGTTAGGGAGGGTTTGAGTTCTTGCTTCAAAGGTTCATGCTAAGCATAATAGCATCGGGTCTTTGAACTTGCAATTCGGGTTTGTCTTATCATTTGGAACTCTTGGGTTGATCCGATTAGTTAAGGAGGTTTTGTGCCATTTTCATGCTTCAAAGGTTCTTGCAAATGATTGTAATGGGTTTTTGGACTTGAACGCAAGGTTGCCTTATCACTCTCTTTAACTCTTTGCATGCTAGATTTTTAGGTTTTGAGCATATCAAGCCACTTTATCACATTGATGACACTTTTGGGGAAATTTACAATTCTTGTGAACAAGGGGCTGTTTTAGAAGATTACATACTTCATGATGGATATCTCTTTAGAAAGAGTAAACTGTGTATTCCTTCATGTTTCATTAGAGACTCATTGGCTAGAGAAGCACATGGGGGATGCTTAATGGGACACTTTGGGGTAGCTAAGACATATGACATGTTGCATGAACATTTTATTGGCCTAAAATGAAACATGATGTTATTAAAGTGTGTGCACATTGCATAGCATGTAAGGCAGCCAAGTCTAGGCTTCAACCCAATGGATTATATACTCCTTTACCGGTTCCAATGGCACCTTGGTTAGACATATCCATGGATTTTGTATTAGGATTGCCTAGGACTAAGAGGGGAAGAGATAGCATCCTTGTTGTAGTTGATAGGTTTAGTAAAATGGCACATTTCATTGCATGTCACAAAACGGATTGATATGAATCAGGGAGCCTCGCAAACAAAAGTTCAAGAGCCAACAATAAGATAATCTTGTAAATCGATGTGTGGACAAAGAATATTGAAGAAGAATCTTTAAGACATCAAGATACTCAGTAAAGAAGCAAACTTTGAAGAAGAAATGTGCTAAAAATAATTTTAGGAATGTTTTCGGTGATTTTGGAAACTTTCTTTATTTGGACCACTTTCCATATTTGTCTTCTACTTTCCTTATATGGTGTCAACGAATTTACAATGTATTTAGTCATGTTTTAGGCCTTTATTTATCAGTATTAATGCTTAGAATATTTTAGGAATCATATAATATCTTCTAAGGCAAAACTTTCCTAAAATGCACAAAACGCACTTAAGGAAAGTATTTGGCAGATTTTATTCTCATTTATTTCGAATTTTGTAGCTTATTTTAGGGTTTCTTTTGCCTATTTAAAGGCTTATTTGTAACCCTAATGGGAGGATTAAAAATGTAATGAAAAGTTGCCTTTGGAGCAATTGGAGAGCCTTGAGCCTCACCCCTTTGTAGTCTTGTCTTAGATTACTTGTTTAGAGTCATTCAAGTGGAGATGATCGTGCTACTTGTGGAGTGTCTCGGATCATGAAATGATGGAATGTAATGTTTGTCCATTTCATGATTTTTAGATCAACATAAGGTAATCTGTTTTCTAGCCTTTCCTTGGGTTGCTTCGAATGGCATATGTGGGTTTTATGGTTTGATCTTTTGGGGTCCTTAGTTAAGTTTAAGGGTTTTAAGAGCAATTCCATAGGGTTTTCGTATCACGGATAATGCTAAGCATATAGCAGATTTGTTCTTTAAAGAAGTAGTTAGATTGCATGGCATTCCAAAAACCATTGTGAGTGATAGAGATGTAAAATTCTTAAGTCACTTTTGGAGAGTTTTATGGGGGAAATTGGGTACTAAACTTCTTTACTCTACTACATGTCATCCTCAAACTGAT
This sequence comes from Gynostemma pentaphyllum, assembly GCA_028015215.1. Classification (NCBI taxonomy): domain Eukaryota; kingdom Viridiplantae; phylum Streptophyta; class Magnoliopsida; order Cucurbitales; family Cucurbitaceae; genus Gynostemma; species Gynostemma pentaphyllum. The sequence continues at coordinate 22,321,520 of CM051345.1, read as the reverse complement.
GGACAAACCGAGGTGGTTAATAGAACAATGGTCACTATGCTTAGAACAATCATTGATAAAAATCATGAAACATGGGAGAATTGTTTACCATTAATTGAATTTGCATACAATAGGGCTGTCCATAGCACTACTAGATGCACTCCTTTTGAACTTGTTTATGGTTTCAATCCAACTACTACTCTTGATTTATTACCTATGCCTCCTAACAATATTGTGAGTTTTGATGCAAGTTCTAAAGTCGAGATGATGCATAAGCTGCATAAAGAGGTCAAAGAGAATTGAGAAGCAAAACTCCAAAATTGCTTCTAGGGTGAATAAGGGAAGAACTAGAGTTGTCTTCGAACCCGGAGATTGGGTTTGGGTACATATGAGGAAAGAAAGGTTTCCAAATCAGAGGAAAAACAAGCTTGATGCAAGAGGCGATGAGCCATTTCAAGTGCTTGAGAGAATCAATGACAATGCATACAAAATTGACTTGCCAGGTGAGTATTCGGTTAGTGCAACTTTTAATGTGACTGATTTGACTCCTTTTGATGTAGGTGATGAATCAGATTCGAGGACGAATCCTTTTCAACAGGGAGGGGATGATATGAATCATAACATTTCACTTACTCATGGAAAGCTAGAAGATGAAGCTAATGTAGCAAATGATCAAGGGGAGCTAAATCTGCCAATTGGGCCAATAACAAGATCAAAGAATAAGAAATTGAAGCTAGCTTTGATTCAGTCCAAACATATTTGAAGAAAATCAAAGAGGAAATCCTAGAAATGAAGGGTTTAACATACAACTTTTGGACAATTCAACTACAAAAAGATTCACAAGCTCAAAATTGTCCATTTGAAGACTTTTCCTGAAATTTAGGAAAATCCCTAAAATTTAGGAAATGGATCCCTAAATTTTAGGCCATGTCACACTTTCCATTTCTAGATACTTTATGTTGAGAGCTTTAAAATGATGTAAAGATATGGAAGATCCAAGTAGTGTAGGTTTATTAGATATGCAATTTAAATTTCCTAGAGTAGGTTTAATTTTTTTGATGACTCATCATGGTGATGTCATGATGAGATCATCCTTATCAGCTTTTTATCTCATATTTTCGAATTTAGTGTCATATTAGAAGTAGGAGACTTTACTTTTTGCCTATTTAGAGGCATCCCGATTCATTAATAAAGGCAGATTATCATTATTCAAGAAAACTTGCTTATTTGCATGATTTGGCTTAGAAGAACATTCTCTTCTTCATCTTTTGTAATTCTTGCTTAGGATTGCATGTTTTAGAGCATTAAAACAATTCTGATCACATTGTTTTTGGAGTGGTCGAATCTTGGGGTAAGAAGTCATTCTTGTTTCAAGATCATAGATCATAAAGGTAGCCTAATTCCTTAACTCTTTCCTTTGAGTTTTTACTACTGATTTTGTGGGTTCTTGTTTCTTCATCTAGGGTTCTTCTTTTGAAGGGTTCTTGGTAAGTTTCCAAGGGTTTTCATATCAACATGTTTATAATTGAAAGCTTATTTCAAAGTACTTGTTTCACTCTCTAGACCAAATTGAATCCAAGACCTAAGATTTTCCACTTGTCAAAGTTGTGCTAATGATTTGGTCCATCCTAAAGATCCAAATCGAGGAACCTCTTCTTTTGGGAATCCTGTTGGGTCAAAAATATCGAAAGAGGATCCGAACCACTCATAAAATTTGTTTGTAATTGTAAAGCTAGTTTCAAAGTACTTGTTTCACTCTTCGGACCATATTGATACCAAAGACCTAAGGTTTCCCACTTGTCAAAGTTTTCCTCGTGATTTGGTCCATCCTAAAGATCCAAATGGAGATACCTCCTCTTTGGGAAAACTCTTTGGACCAAAATATTGAAAGAGGATCCGAACCACTCCAAAAACTTGTTTGTAGTTGAAAAGCTTGTTTCAAAACACTTGTTTCACTCTCCGGACCAAATTGAATCCGAAGACCAAAGGTTTTCCACTTCTCAAAATTGTTCTCATGATTTGGTTCATCCTAAAGTTCCAAATGGAGGTACCACTTCTTTGGGAATCCTGTTTGGACCAAAATATCGAAAGAGGATCCGAACAACTACAAAAACTTGTTTGTAATTAAAAAGCTTGTTTCAAATATTTGTTTCACTCTTCAGACCATATTGATACCAAAGACCTAATGTTAACCACTTGTCAAAGTTGTCCTCGTGATTTGGTCCATCCTCAAGATCAAAATGGAGGAACCGCTTCTTTGGGAATCCTCTTTGGACAAAAATATCGAAAGAGGATCCGAACCACTCCAAAAACTTGCTTGTAATTGAAAGCTTGTATCAAAGCACTTGTTTCACTTTCTAGAACAAAATGAATCCGTAGACATAAGTTTCCCACTTGTCAAAGTTTTCCTCGTAATTTGGTCCATCTCACCAAATGGACGAACCTCTTCTTTGGAAATCCTTTTTGGACCAAAATATCAAAAGAGGATCTGAACCACTCCAAAAAGTTGTTTGTAATTGAAAAGCTTGTTTCAAAGTACTTGTTTCACTCTTCGGACCATATTGATACCAAAGACCTAAGGTTTCCCACTTGTCAAAATTTTCCTCGTGATTTGGTCCATCCTAAAGATCCATATGGAGGAACCTCCTCTTTGGGAAAACTCTTTGGACCAAAATATCTAAAGAGGATCCGAACTACTCCAAAAACTTGTTTGTAGTTGAAAACTTGTTTCAAAACACTTGTTTCACTCTCCGAACCAAATTGAATCCGAAGACCAAAGGTTTTCCACTTCTCAAAATTGTTCTCATGATTTGGTTCATCCTAAAGTTCCAAATGGAGGTACCACTTCTTTGGGAATCCTGTTTGGACCAAAATATCGAAAGTGGATCCGAACAACTACAAAAACTTGTTTGTAATTGAAAAGCTTGTGATATGAATTATATAGCCATGCATTTAAGGAATTCAAGCTTAAAGAGTACATACATTGATGACAACTCAAGTTGCATTAAATGCACTCAAGATGTATTTATGACAACTCAAGCTTCAAGTGTAGTAGCATTGATGACAACTCTAGATGCATTTATGACAACTCAAAGCTTCATTCAAGGGAACTCAAAGCAATATCTAGACAAGCTTTAATGAAGATTTAAAAGCTTAATTTAGAGTTCAAATATCAGTTTCAATTGTAATAGTTGTATTTTAAGTTACAAATTAAATGGTGGCAGATGTAACTTAAGTTTTTGCTTTAAATTCGTAGGTTACATGCTAGGGACTTAATTGGGCAATTATGGGAGCATTATGAACGAAATTGCATTGTATTTTAAGCCTATAAATAGGCCATGTATCAGCTAATGTAAAGGAGACCGGTGAGATTTGAAAATGTAATGAAATGTTGCCTTTTGAGCAAATGGAGAGCCTTGAGCCTCACCCCTTTGTAGTCTTTCCGTAGACTACATGTTTAGAGTCATTCAAGTGGAAATGATCATCCTACTTGTATAGTCTCTAATCTTGGGCTTGAAAACTTGTCCTAGATCAATGATCATCTTTCCTAAGCAATCTGTTTTTAGCCATTCTTAGGAGGTGTTTCCGAATAGTTAGGGAGGGTTTGAGTTCTTGCTTCAAAGGTTCATGCTAAGCATAATAGCATCGGGTCTTTGGACTTGCAATTCGGGTTTGTCTTATCATTTGGAACTCTTGGGTTGATCCGATTAGTTAAGGAGGTTTTGTGCCATTTTCATGCTTCAAAGGTTCTTGCAAACTATTGTAATGGGTTTTTGGACTTGAACGCAAGGTTGCCTTATCAGCTTGTTTCAAATATTTGTTTTACTCTTCAGACCATATTGATACCAAAGACCTAAGGTTTCCCACTTGTCAAAGTTTTCCTCGTGATTTGGTCCATCCTAAAGATCCAAATGGAGGAACCTCGTCTTTGGGAATCCTCTTTAGGCCAAAATATCGAAAGAGGATCCGAACCACTCCAAAGACTTGTTTGTAATTAAAAGCTTATTTCAAAGTACTTGTTTCACTCTGAGGACGATATTGATACCAAAGACCTAAGGTTTCCTACTTGTGAATGTTTTCCTCGTGATTTGGTCTATCCTAAAGATCCAAATGGAGGAACCTCTTCTTTGGGCATCCTCTTTGGACCAAAATATCGAAAGAGGATCCGAACCACTCCAAAAACTTGCTTGTAATTGAAATCTTGTATCAAAGCACTTGTTTCACTTTCTAGAACAAAATGAATCCGAAGACATAAGGTTCCCACTTGTCAAAGTTTTCCTCGTAATTTGGTCCATCCTAAAGATCCAAATGGACGAACCTCTTCTTTAGGAATCCTCTTTGGACCAAAATATCAAAAGAGGATCCGAACCACTCCAAAAACTTGTTTGTAATTGAAAAGCTTGTTTCAAAGTACTTGTTTCACTCTTCGGACCATATTGATACCAAAGACCTAAGGTTTCCCACATGTCAAAGTTTTCCTCGTGATTTGGTCCATCCTAAAGATCCAAATGGAGGAACCTCCTCTTTGGGAAAACACTTTGGACCAAAATATCGAAAGAGGATCCGAACCACTCCAAAAACTTGTTTGTAGTTGAAAAGCTTGTTTCAAAACACTTGTTTCACTCTCCGGACCAAATTGAATCAGGTTTTCCACTTCTCAAAATTGTTCTCATGATTTGGTTCATCCTAAAGTTCCAAATGGAGGTACCACTTCTTTGGGAATCCTGTTTGGACCAAAATATCGAAAGTGGATCCGAACAACTACCAAAACTTGTATGTAATTGAAAAGCTTGTTTCAAATATTTGTTTCACTCTTCAGACCATATTGATACAAAAGACCTAAGGTTTCCCACTTGTCAAAGTTTTCCTCGTGATTTGGTCCATCCTAAAGATCCAAATGGAGGAACCTCGTCTTTGGGAATCCTTTTTGGACCAAAATATCGAAAGAGGATCCGAACCACTCCAAAAACTTGTTTGTAATTAAAAGCTTATTGCAAAGTATTTGTTTCACTCTAAGGACGATATTGATACCAAAGACCTAAGGTTTCCTACTTGTGAATGTTTTCCTCATGATTTGGTCTATCCTAAAGATCCAAATGGAGGAACCTCTTCTTTGGGAATCCTCTTTGGACCAAAATATCAAAAGAGGATCCGAACCACTCCAAAAACTTGTTTGTAATTGAAAACTTGTTTCAAAGTACTTCTTTCACTCCTCGGACCATATTGCTACCAAAGACCTAAAGTTTCCCTCTTGTCAAAGTTGTTCTTGTGATTTGGTCCATCCTAAAGATCCAAATGGAGGAACCTCTTCTTTGGACCAAAATATTGAAAGAGGATCCGAACCACTCCAAAAACTTGTTTGTAATTGAAAAGCTTGTTTCAAAGTATCACTCTTCGAACCATATTGATACCAAAAACCTAAGGTTTCCCACTTGTCAAAGTTGTCCTCATGATTTGGTCCATCCTGAAGATCCAAATAGAGGAAATCATCTTTGGCTCAAAATATCGAAAGAGGATCCGAACCACTTCAAAAACTTGTTTGAAATTGAAAACCTTGTTTCAAAGTTCTTGTTTCACTCTTCAGACAATATTGATACCAAAGACCTAATGTTTCCTACTTGTCAAAGTTGTCCTCATGATCTGGTCCATCCTAAAGATCCAAATGGTGGAACCTCTTCTTTGGGAATCCAGTTTGGACCAAAATTTCGAAAGAGGATCTGAACCACTTCAAAAACATATTTATAATTGAAAGCTTATTTCAAAGTACTTGTTTCACTCTCTAGGCCAAATTGAATCCGAAGACCTAAGATTTTCCACTTGTCAAAGTTGTGCTAATGATTTGGTCCATCCTAAAGATCTAAATGGAGGAACCTCTTCTTTTGGGAATCCTGTTGGGCCAAAAATATCGAAAGAGGATCTGAACCACTCCAAAAACTTGTTTGTAATTGTAAAGCTTGTTTCAAAGTACTTGTTTCACTCTTCGGACCATATTGATACCGAAGACCTAAGGTTTCCCACTTGTCAAAGTTTTCCTCGTTATTTGGTCCATCCTAAAGATCCAAATGGAGGAACCTCCTCTTTGGGAAAACTCTTTGGACCAAAATATCGAAAGACGATCCGAACCACTCCAAAAACTTGTTTGTAGTTGAAAAGCTTGTTTCAAAACACTTGCTTCACTCTCCGGACCAAATTGAATCCGAAGACCAAAGGTTTTCCACTTCTCAAAATTGTTCTCATGATTTGGTTCATCCTAAAGTTCCAAATGGAGGTACCACTTCTTTGGGAATCCTGTTTGGACCAAAATATCGAAAGAGGATCCGAACAACTACCAAAACTTGTTTGTAATTGAAAAGCTTGTTTCAAATATTTGTTTCACTCTTCAGACCATATTGATACCAAAGACCTAATGTTTCCCACTTGTCAAAGTTGTCCTCGTGATTTGGTCCATCCTCAAGATCCAAATGGAGGAACCGCTTCTTTGGGAATCCTCTTTGGACCAAAATATCGAAAGATGATCCGAACCACTCCAAATACTTGCTTGTAATTGAAAGCTTGTTTCAAAGTACTTGTTTCACTTTCTAGAACAAAATGATTCCGAAGACATAAGGTTTCCCACTTGTCAAAGTTTTCCTCATGATTTTGTCCATCCTAAAGATCCAAATGGACGAACCTCTTCTTTGGGATTCCTCTTTGAACCAAAATATCAAAAGAGGATCCGAACCACTCCAAAAACTTGTTTGTAATTGAAAAGCTCGTTTCAAAGTACTTGTTTCACTCTTCGGACCATATGGGTTTAATTATGGGTTATAAATTAGTGAATTAATATTTATTTAAATTCAATTCGGGAAAGGGCATAATGTTCAAAAACCTTAATTATTGATACCCATTGAAATCGGGAATATCGAATTTGCTTAAAACCAACTCGAAACACATTTAAATTGCCTAAAAGCCGGAAAACCAATTCCGAAGCCCATTTTTCATCGTTTTGTACGTTTAGTTGTTGTTTGATCATTAGTAGGTAATTTATTGATTATGTGATATAATTCAATTGTAGGTGTTTTCGAACCGTTCGTTTGATCGCTCTCTCGGATTTAGGAGCGAAGTCATCTCTCTTTAAGGTGAGAATAGTTAGGATTTAAAGTAACCTTAGAAAGCGAATAAGTATAATGATTTGTATAAATTGGAAACTAAGACTAAGACTCGATTATAAGAATAGAGGGAAGTGAGTTAGTGCCCTTAGGATTAGGAGTTAATCCTTTAAGTGAGAACTAGGAGTTCTCGAGGAAAACCTTGAATCTTAGAAGATTCTAAGTTAGATTCGTTTAAGCTTAGGTTGGATCATTGGAAGTTAAAAGATCCAAACTTTTATATAGAACGGTTAATAGAACCTCGGATTATATTGGAAGTTTAGAATCCTTGAAGGTATAGGTTAATCGTTTAAGTTATGATTTACTTTTATTATTGGTAGCGGAGTTCGATTGACATATCGTTCGTCCAGGAGTTTCCTATTTATTTACTTTATGTCTTTTACTTTATGCCCCTTTACTTTATGTTTGTTTCAGTTACTTTATTATTCGCACTTTACTTTATTTACTTTTTGCAAGCATGTGCAAGCATAACCATTACATCTTGCACCATAACATCTTGCACCATATTATCTTACATCATTGAAATGGAAGAGAAGGGAGGCGAGAGACAAAAAAGGTGAATGTGGATCCGACGGGAGTCTCCATGATACGAAAACCCTTTCGAAAATGCTTTAAGAACCCTTAAACTTAACTAAGGACCCAAAAAGATCACAACCAAAGAACCCACATATGCCATTTGAAACAACCCAAGGAAAAAGGCTAGAAGATGATTATCCTTATGATCAATGATCTAAAGAGAAGAATTGGATTTCTTGTTCTAGATTCGAATCAATCCACCAAATTAGAATGATCAATCCTAATGGCTCGATTCTACAGCCACCCTAAGCACAAGGAATGACAAGATGAAAAGTTGCACAACTCACAACAATTCAAAGAAAAAGCTCTCAATGAGACTTTGTATTTTTTACTTCCATAATAAACTTATTAAAATGAATGAATAAGGCCAAAAGACAGCCAGCCATAATAAAGTCTGAAATAAAGACAATTAACTATCCTATTGAATTATTAAAGTGTAACCGATATGTGGGGAGTTACAAATCTAATCTTTGAGCCTTTGTAACTGAAATATCTTGATCACATGTATTGATGGGAGTCTTAAATGAAGCCTTAAGATGTCATGAATAAGTCTTGAGTTGCATTGATGTCCTTGAGTTTGAACTTGACTTGCATTTAATGAACTAGGCTTGAACTTGACTTCCATTTATTGAACTAATTTTGAACTTTGATGTTGCATTTATTGAACTTAGCTTGTAGCTTGAGCTTGTCATAAACTTGGAAAGTAATGAATGCAATTCCGGCAATGATCAACATTAAGGCTCCTTGATTCATATCATTCCCTCCTTCTTGAAAAGGATTCGTCCTCGAATCCAAATCTTCATGCCCTACAACAAAAGATCCAAAATCAGAAACTTTAAATATTGAATTCGAAAAATACTCACCTTGTAACGCGATGGTATGAACTTCTGCATGTATTCTTCCAAGGACTTGATATGGTCCATCCCCCCTTGGATGCAATTTAGTCCTTTTTTGTAATCTTTTCTTTCGGAAATGCATCCAAATCCATGCTCTCGGATGTAACTTAAGCGGTTTCCTTCTCAAGTTCATTTTAGAGGTAAATCTGAAACTTTTTTCCTCGAACATTTTTTTCACATCCATAAGCATTAATGTGATGAAAACATTCTTAAAATGGGCTGAATCACTCACAAAGATGTTAGATCTCAAAAGCAACAACTCAAAGGGAGTAATAGCATAAAGACCATAAATAAGTTTATTTGAAAAACAAACATTTTTATGATTTATTCTCCTATTACATGTATTATCCACAAAAGGTAAACAATTCTCCCAAGTTTCCACTTTAGATTTAGTTTCCCTAAACTTGGCTCCTAAGATCACATTTATCAACTTTTGAGTTTCCCATTCTAGCAAAACAGATTGGTATACATTGTAACTTCTCAAAGCAAAATCAACTACATAAGAAGAATATGCATTCCTTAATGAGTTCAACTTTTCAACATACTCAATAATTGTAATTTCAAGATGCTCATTAACAAGAACTTTCACATGCTCAAAAGTAGAAAGTATATTACTTACAAAAGTCTTTTTAGATTCGATATACTTTCTTGCATGGATGTATTTCCCTTCCGAACACCTCAAGCTCTTATTCGGCCATAAGTAATGCTTCCAAACCTGAAAAAGATATTCAAACACACTAGACAAATAATGGTTAAGGTCAGTTGCCAAAAAGTCTACATTGCACATAAGCACAATTTTAGGCTTTTGACTAAGAAAAACTTTCCTCACCTCACTCATTCTTACATGAAAGCTCACTAATTTGTCTTCTCTTTCTCTTTCCTCTAAGTATTCACACTTATCTTTTTCACTCTTCTCTTTTATCTCTTTCACTTCTTTTTCTCGAAACTCTCTTGTCACACATTCCTCTTTTATATCACTTTCATTTTTACAACTCAAAGCTCTCTTTTCTCTCTCACTCATTTCTTCACTCAATTCCTTTTCTTTCAATTCTTTTTCATTCAACTCTTTTTCTTTTAACTCAAACTCAACCCTCCTTTGTTCAAGCTTACATTGGTCAATGAAAACCTCTTTTGAAGACAAAGGCACCAAAGTAGTCTTCCTTCCATCTTTGGTAAAAGTATACCTATTAAGGTAGCCATCATAGGAAACTCTCCTATCATACTGCCATGGTCTCCCTAAAAGTATATCACCGGCATGCATTGGCACTACATCACAAACTACCTCATCCTTATACTTCCCAAGGCTAAAAGAAATGATAGCTTGCTTATGCACCTTCACCTCACCACTATTGTTTAACCATTGTAACTTGTAAGGTTTGGGATGTGGTTTAGTAGGCAATTTGAGTCTCTTCACCAGAATTGAGCTCACAATACTTGTACAACTTCCTCCATCAATCACAACCTGCATGGAGTCTCATTTACCAAACACCTAGTATGGAACAAGTTGTGTCTTTGGTCTTCTTCCAAATCATCCTTTATTTCAGAATTTAGAACTCTCCTACAGAAAAGTGCTATTCGATTGCCTTCCTCCCAACTACCATCACTCGCCACAGGATCCTCAATATTTTCTTCCATATTATCACCCTCTTCGGCTTCCTCAAGATATTCTTCCTCAATGTCACTCTCTTCCCAATCATTTACTACTTCTTCCTCAACATCAATTTCTAAATCATCTTCAATTATATCCCTATTTTTATGATTACTAGCCTTCACTAATCTACCCATACGCTCATTAAGCTCCTCTACATGTTGGGTAAGTCTAGCAAAAGTTCCTATTTGTGCCTCTCTCCACCTAGCTTCACTAATCTCTCCCTGATTATTTTCCCCTTGTGACATGTTTTCTGGACCTCACAACAATCCCTCACAAAATATCACTCAAGGAACTCTCGTGTTTAATCACTCAAGGTAGGCCAAAATATCAAGTAAGGCTATTGGATAAGTTGGAAGCAACTTGTGTTTAAAGTACTAAAAATCAAGCAATCAGTATTTAAACAATCTAAAATAATGAAAAGAAATAAAAATAAAACAAGGAAAACAGATTGGATAGGCAAAAATTAGATTGGAAAAGCAAAACAGATTTTTGAAAGCAAAGAACTCAAGAAAAAATGACAGTTACAAATTTCAAAATTCATGGAGTTCGAGAATGAATTTTCAATTGGCAGTCTATATGTAGCTTATTAAGATGATAATAAAGAGCATACAAAAGGCCAAATTCAAATATTCGTTCAGAATTGAAAACACTAACTCACAGAATTGAAGTTCTCGGAAAATAGGATAAACCCGCGCACAGAAATGATATTCCAGATTTGAACTGTTTCCGTTATGATTTTGACAACGTGCCCTTCTGAACTTAAAAAGCTAACGGTCAGATAAAACTTTTTTATTCAGGAACCAAAATCAAATTCGGACGTTAGCATAGAGTTTGAATAGGGAACAGAAGCATTAAATGCGACAGAATTGTATATTTCATAATGGAAAGTGAATCCTACGGGATGTCTTCATTACCTTCATGCATATTACCGATGGAATTATATCATGGAGAAAGAATTTTATATTTCATAATGGAAAGTAAAACAATAAGAGGAATTAAGATGTTATATTTTATGCAAAGTTTATTTACTTTTCTTATTTATGCATAACAAGTTAATGGAAGAGAATTTGACTACGAGTGTTAGTAATGTCATCCTTTGGAAAGTTTAGAATGAAATTACCTAGAGTTTGGAGAACTTTATGATTGATTATGTGATATGAATCATCCCAGCCCCAAATATCAAAGAATTGAAGATATTGAACTCCAAGGTTTCATTCGAGAAAAGATCAAGAATCCGAAGACTAAACGAGTGAAGATTGACTTTCTTGGGCATTTGCAAGGATATTGGGTTACATACTTTACTAATGAAGAAAATGAGTTTAAAACACTATTAAACTCATGGGATATTTGTTTTAAAGAGCTCCAAAGAAAACCATGCATGAATACATTCAAACGAGTGAAAATGACATCAAAAACGGCAACCGACACTTGTAGTTTTGTCTATTTTAATCCAGTTTCGAATTTTAGTATTTTTTTTGTGTGTTATACTTTAATTTTATTTATTATTATTATTATTGATGTAATAAGGAAGATTTGACTTTGTTTCCTTTGTTTTGCAAACTTGGAGACCAAGTTTAGAAGATTAGGAAAACTTTCCTAATTTGAATTAGGAAAGTCTAGTTTTTACCTTTTTATTATTAGGTCTTTATTTCCCTTCGTATTTTCGACCAAGCTAGGGTTTATTACGCTATTTAAAGCCTCTTTTGTAAGCTTTACAATCAGAATATCAATGAATGAAAAACCCTTTGTTTTGGTTTAAGCTTTTGCTTTGAAAAAAACCTATTTGTAATTCATGTTCTTGAATTGCATGTTTAGAGTCATTCATGTCCAATTGATCATTGTTCTTGTGGAGTGCCTCGACCTTAATTCAAGAAACATCTTTTTGAATTAGGGTATTGATCGATTAGGTTATCATCTACCCAACCTCGCCTAAAGGTTGATTCAAATTGTTAAGGGTTTTCAAGCTTTTCCGTTCAAGGGTTCATCATCCGGTTCTTGAATCCGTCAACGTTTGAGGGTTCGTATCATTTGGTATCAGAGCTTAGGCTCAAGGGAATGATTTATCAAAGGTAAATTCGTTTACTTCATCACCTACGTCTTCACCTTTTCTAATCCCCCATCGAAACCGCTTTCATTAAAAAAAAAAAGAATTTTCCAGAATTTTCCCGATTTTTTATTCATCTTGTAAACTGATTATTGATCTATTCCATTCATATTTTTTGGAAATTCTTTTTTTCAAACTGAATTCCATTCAACCCTCTACAAACCCTACGAAGACATCACATGCAAAAAAGGCCCGCAACGACTCCTACCATCACCCCCAACGTGTGAGTGTCAAGCAGTTTTTATTGAAAAATTCCAGAAAAGTGTTCCACATTATAAGTTACTTACAGACTTCGTCCCTTCATCTTTTTCAACGAAATTTTTTTCCAACCTGTTTATTTTTCCACCCTTTACAAAACTACAGAAGACTCTAAATTCAAAATCAGAGCTGAAATCTCCCAAACACTCGTTTCAAAGTACAAACACCAAGTATTTTTCTTTCAAAACCCTAATTTTTTTTTTGCAACCACAAAAATCTTCTATTATGCCAATACGTACTAGAGATATCAAGTGTACTAAATGTCGTGGAAGAGGGCATATTCAGGAGGTGTGCCCTAACAAGATAGATTTTGCTCTAGAAGGGGATGAAATTGAACAAGAAGAAAGAGAGAGATTGAAGAGGATGGAACATGACCAAGGGAAAAGAAGAGAGACAAGGGAGTCGGTGAAGAGAGATAGATTAGAGCAAGAAGAAAAAGAGAAAATAAAAAAGCAAGAAGAGTCGAGAAAATTAGAGCAAGCAAAACAAGCTATAGTAAGCAGAATGGAGAGGAAAAGGAAATTATTGGCCACACCACCCCTCTTTGCACTCGAGTATCATATGGGAAGTTTCCGTCTAAACCCTTTGCAAGAGTTTGTTTATGATTTTTTGCAGGAAAACAATGACAATAAAGATGCCACAAATGCTTTAACAATGGGCCAAATTTTCAAGAGAGACTCCACCATGATCAAACCTTTAGATTCGAGGACGAATCTTTTCGAAGTTGGAGAGAATGATATGAATCATCCCAGCCCCAAATGTCAAAGAATTGAAGATATTGAACTCCAAGGTTTCATTCGAGAAAAGATCAAGATTCTGAAGACTAAACGAGTGAAGATTGATTTTCTTGGGCATTTGCAAGGATATTGGGTTACATACTTTACTAATGAAGAAAATGAGTTTAAAACACTATTAAACTCATGGGATATTTGTTTTAAAGAGCTTCAAAGAAAACCACGCATGAATACATTCAAACGAGTGAAAATGACATCAAAAACGGCAACCGACACTTGTAGTTTTGTCTATTTTAATCCAATTTCGAATTTTAGTATTTTATTTGAGTGTTATTACTTTAGTTTTATTTATTATTATTATTATTGATGTAATAAGGAAGATTTGACTTTGTTTCCTTTGTTTTGCAAACTTGGAGACCAAGTTTAGAAGATTAGGAAAACTTTCTTAATTTGAATTAGGAAAGTCTAGTTTTTACCTTTTTATTATTAGGTCTTTATTTCCCTTCATATTTTCGACCAAGCTAGGGTTTATTAGGCTATTTAAAGCCTCTTTTGTAAGCTTTACAATCAGAATATCAATGAATGAAAAACCCTTTGTTTTGGTTTAAGCTTTTGCTTTGAAAAAAACCTATTTGTAATTCATGTTCGTGAATTGCATGTTTAGCGTCATTCAAGTCCAATTGATCATTGTTCTTGTGGAGTGCCTCGACCTTTATTCAAGAAATATCTTTTTGAATTAGGGTATTGATCGATTAGGTTATCATCTACCCAACCTCGCCTAAAGGTTGATTCAAATTGTTAAGGGTTTTCAAGCTTTTCCGTTCAAGGGTTCATCATCCTGGTTCTTGAATCCGTCAACGTTGAGGGTTCGTATCATTGTGTCAAATCAATTGGACACAAATCGGAATGCGAGTTTGAGGTCTATTTTTACTTTTTATTCTTATAATTCTCACTGGGCTTAAGTTGTTAGCTCATGATATTACAATAATTTCAGGTAATGCCCTGGCTAGAGGCCGTGGAAGGGGAGATGGTGCTGCGTGATCGAGGGATGCTGACCTCGAGATGGACTATGGATTGTAAAGTCTATGTATTTATTTTTGTGAACTTTAAAGACTTTTTGTGATTTTACATTTGTATTTGGCTCATAAGAGCATAATGTCTTTACTTTATGATTATGAGTATTGAACTCCTGAAATGGGACTTGATGTTCCTTATGTTTTATTAGATTTTGAAATTAGAATGTAAACAGGTTTTGGCTAACAAATTTTCAAACATAACCACGCCAATTTTTTTTTAAAAATAAAAGACTTCCGCTGTCAATTCTGATTTAAATTATTTAAAAGAGTCGGGTCGTCAAAGTTTCCCACTTGTCAAAGTTGTCCTCATGATTATATCCATCCTAAAGATCCAAATAAAGGAACCTCTTCTTTGGGAATCCTCTTTGGACCAAAATTTTGAAAGAGGATCCGAACTACTCCAAAAACTTGTTTGTTATTGAAAGCATGTTTAAAAGTACTTGTTTCACTCACAAGGCCAAATTGAATCTGAAGACCTAAGGTTTCCCACTTGTCAAAGTTGTGCTAATGATTTGGTCCATCCTAAAGATCCAAATGGAGGAATCTCTTCCTTGAGAATCCTGTTTCGACAAAAATATCAAAGAAGATCCGAACCACTCCAAAAATTTGTTTGTAATTGAAAACCTTTTTTCAAAGTACTTGTTGCTCTTCGGACCGAATTGATACCAAAGACCTAAGGTTTCCCACTTGTCAAAGTTGTCCTCATGATTTGGTCCATCCTAAAGATCCAAATGGAGGAACCTCTTCTTTGGGAATCCTCTTTGGACCAAAATTTCAAAAGAGCATCCGAACTACTCCAAAACTTGTTTGTTATTGAAAGCATGTTTCAAAGTACTTGTTTCACTCACAAGGCCAAATTGAATATGAAGACCTAAGGTTTCCCACTTGTCAAAGCTGTGCTCATGATTTGGTCCATCCTAAAGATCTGATAAGGATCATGGAAGCATTTCTAGCCCAATTCATGTTCCAACCGGCCCAATCACTAGATCCAAAGCAAGGAAGCTACAACAAGCTTATTTGGCACATTTGCAAGAATGGATCGTTTCTGCCCAAGCTTCCTTTGAAGATGTAAAACCCAATTTGGATGAAGATTTGACATCAAAAGTTCATCTTTGCAATGTTCAAGTGCTCAAAGGAGTTTGCATTGAAGATCCATGAGTTCTCCATGATTTATGCTAGTTGCATTTAATGTTGCTCTTTTAGCATTAAATGCAAGTCAAAGGTTATTGAAGACATCTAAAGCTTTCTTAATCACTTGAAGACAACACTTATGACAAGGAGACTTGTAAGACTTGACAGATTTGAATGATGAATGAAATGTAGCATTTTTATGCACATGGAGAGCCTTGAGCCTCAACCCTTTGTAATCTTGCTTTAGATTACATGTTTAGAAACATTCAAGAGGGGAGTGATCAACCAACTTGTGGAGTGTTTCGAGTCATGAGATGATGGAACGTAAAAGTTTGTCCGTTTCATGATTTTTAGATCACATAGGGCAATCTGTTTCTAGCCTTTCCTTATGGTTGAAATCGAATAGTTAGGGAGGGTTTGAATTCATGCTTCAAGGGTTCATGCTAAGTATAATAGCATCGGGTGTTTGAACTTGACATTTGAGTTTGCCTTATCAAGATCCAAACGGAGGAACCTCTTCATTGGGAATCCTCTTTGGACCAAAATATCGAAAGAAGACCCAAACCACTCGAAAAACTTGTTTGTAGTTGAAAAACTTGTTTCAAAGCACTTGTTTCACTCTCCGGACCATATGTATACCGAAGACCTAAG
Organism: Gynostemma pentaphyllum; assembly: GCA_028015215.1. Classification (NCBI taxonomy): domain Eukaryota; kingdom Viridiplantae; phylum Streptophyta; class Magnoliopsida; order Cucurbitales; family Cucurbitaceae; genus Gynostemma; species Gynostemma pentaphyllum. The sequence goes on along the minus strand of CM051345.1, from coordinate 22,305,316 downwards.
GTTTCCCACTTGTCAAAGTTTTCCTCGTGATTTGTTCCATCCTAAAGATCCAAATGGAGGAACCTCTTCTTTGGGAATCCTCTTTGGACAAAAATTTTGAAAGACGATCCGAACCAGATCAAAAACTTGTTTGTAATTGAAAGCTTGTTTCACTCTCTAAACCAAATTGAATCCGAAGACCTATGGTTTGCCACTTGTCAAAGTTGTGCTCATGATTTGGTCCATCCTAAAGATCCAAATGGAGGAACCTCTTCTTTTGGAATTCTGTTTGGACCAAAATATCGAAAGAGGATCCGAACAAATCCAAAAACTTGTTTGTCATTAAAAAGCTTGTTTCAAAGTACTTGTTTCACTCTTCGGACCAAATTGATACCAAAGACCTAAGGTTTCCCACTTGTAAAAATTTTCCTCGTGATTTGGTACATCCTAAAAATCCAAATGGAGGAGCCTCTTCTTTGGGAATACTCTTTGGACCAAAATATCGAAGAGAATCCGAACCACTCCAAAAACTTGTTTGTAGTTGAAAAACTTGTTTCAAAGCACTTGTTTCACTCTCCGAACCATATTGATACCAAAGACCTAAGGTTTCCCACTTGTCAAAGTTTTCCTCGTGATTTGGTCCATCATAAAGATCCAAATGGAGAACCTCTTCTTTGGGAATCCTCTTTGGACCAAAATATCGAAAGTGGATCCGAACCACTCCAAAAACTTGCTTGTAATTGAAAGCTTGTTTCAAAGTACTTGTTTCACTTTCTAGAACAAAATGAATCTGAAGACATAAGGTTTCCCACATGTCAAAGTTTTCCTCGTGATTTGGTCCAACCTAAAGATCCAAATGGAAGAACCACTTCCTTGGAAATACTCTTTGGACCAAAATATTGAAACAGGATCCGAACCACTCCAAAAACTTGTTTGTAGTTGAAAAGCTTGTTTCAAAGCACTTGTTTCACTCTCAGGACCATATTGATACCAAAGACCTCAGGTTTCCCACTTGTCAAAGTTTTCCTCGTGATTTGGTCTATCCTATAGATCCAAATAGAGGAACCTCTTCTTTGGGAATCCTCTTTCGAAGAAAATATCGAAAGAGGATCTGAATCACTACAAAAACTTGTTTGTAATTGAAAAGCTTGTTTCAAAGTACTTGTTTGACTCTTCGGACCATATTGATACCAAAGACCTAAGGTTTCCAACTTGTCAAAGTTTTCCTCTTGATTTGATCCATCCTAAAGATCCAAATGGGGGAACCTCTTCTTTGGGAATACTCTTTGGGCAAAAATATCGAAAGAGGATCCGAACCACTCCAAAAACTTGTTTGTAGTTGAAAAGCTTGTTCCAAAGCACTTGTTTCACTCTCAGTACAATATTGATACCAAAGACCTCGGGTTTCCAACTTGTCAAAGTTTTCCTCGTGATTTGGTCTATCCTAAAGATCCAAATGGAGGAACCTCTTCTTTGGGAATCCTCTTTGGACCAAAATATCGAAAGAGGATCCGAACCACTCCAAAAACTTGCTTGTAATTGAAAGATTGTTTCAAAGTACTTGTTTCAACTGTCTAGAACAAAATGAATCTGAAGACGTATGGTTTCCCGCTTGTCAAAGTTGTGCTCATGATTTGGTCCATCCTAAAGATCCAAATGGAGGAACCTCTTCTTTGGGAATCCTGTTTGGACCAAAATATCCAAAAAGGATCCGATCCGAACCGCTCCAAAAACTTCTTTGTAATTGAAAAGCTTGTTTTAAAGTACTTGTTTCACTCGTCGAACCATATTGATACCAAAGACCTAAGGTTTCCCACTTGTCAAAGTTTTCCTCGTGATTTGGTCCATCATAAAGATCCAAATGGGGAACCTCTTCTTTGGGAATCCTCTTTGGACCAATATATCGAAAGTGGATCCGAACCACTCCAAAAACTTGCTTGTAATTGAAAGCTTGTTTCAAAGTACTTGTTTCACTTTCTAGAACAAAATGAATCGAAGACATAAGGTTTCCCACTTGTCAAAGTTTTCCTCGTGATTTGGTCCATCCTAAAGATCCAAAAGGAAGAACCACTTCCTTGGAAATACTCTTTGGACCAAAATATCGAAAGAGGATCCGAACCACTCCAAAAAATTGTTTGTAGTTGAAAAGCTTGTTTCAAAGCACTTGTTTCACTCTCAGGACCATATTGATACCAAAGACCTCAGGTTTCCCACTTGTCAAAGTTTTCCTAGTGATTTGGTCCATCCTAAAGATCCAAATGGAGAAACCTCTTCTTTGGGAATCCTCTTTGGACCAAAATATCGAAAAAGGATCCGAACCACTCCAAAAACTTGCTTGTAATTGAAAGCTTGTTTCAAAGTACTTGTTTCACTTTCTAGAACAAAATGAATCTGAAGACATAAGGTTTCCCAGTTGTCAAAGTTTTCCTCGTGATTTGGTACATCCTAAAGATCCAAATGCAGGAACCTCCTCTTTGGGAAAACTCTTTGGACCAAAATATCGAAAGAGGATCCGAACCACTCCAAAAACTTGTTTGTAGTTGAAAAGCTTGTTCCAAAGCATTTGTTTCACTCTCAGTACCATATTGATACCAAACACCTCGGGTTTCCAACTTGTCAAAGTTTTCCTCGCGATTTGGTCCATCCTAAAGATCCAAATGGAGGAACCTCTTCTTTGGGAATCCTCTTTGGACCAAAATATCGAAAGTGGATCAGAACCACTCCAAAAACTTGCTTGTAATTGAAAGATTGTTTCAAAGTGCTTGTTTCATTGTCTAGAACAAAATGAATCTGAAGACGTAAGGTTTCCCACTTGTCAAAGTTGTGCTCATGATTTGGTCCATCCTAAAGATCCAAATGGAGGAACCTCTTCTTTGGGAATCCTGTTTGGACCAAAATATCAAAAGAGGATCCGATCCGAACCACTCCAAAAACTTCTTTGTAATTGAAAAGCTTGTTTCAAAGTACTTGTTTCACTCGTCGAACCATATTGATACCAAAGACCTAAGGTTTCCCTCTTGTCAAAGTTTTCCTCGTGATTTGGTCCATCCTAATAATCCAAATGGAGGAACCTCTTCTTTGGGAATCCTCTTTGGACCAAAATATCGAAAAAGGATCCGAACCTCTCCAAAAACTTGCTTGTAATTGAAAGCTTGTTTCAAAGTACTTGTTTCACTTCTAGAACAAAATGAATCCGAAGACACAAGGTTTCCCACTTGTCAAAGTTTTCCTCGTGATTTGGTCCATCCTAAAGATCCAAATGGAGGAACCTCCTCTTTGGGAAAACTCTTTGGACCAAAATATCGAAAGACGATCCGAACCACTCCAAAAACTTGTTTGTAGTTGAAAAGCTTGTTTCAAAGCATTGTTTCACTCTCAGGATCCTAATGTTACCAAAGACCTCAAGTTTCGCACTTGTCAAAGTTTTCCTCGTGATTTGGTCCATCCTATAGATACAAATGGATTAACCACTTCTTTGGGAATCCTCTCTGGACCAAAATATCGAAAAAGGATCCGAACCACTCCAAAAACTTGCTTGTAATTGAAAGCTTGTTTCAAAGTACTTGTTTCACTTTCTAGAACAAAATGAATCTGAAGACACAAGGTTTCCCACTTGTCAAAGTTTTCCTCGTGATTTGGTCCATCCTAAAGATCCAAATGGAGGAACCTCCTCTTTGGGAAAACTCTTTGGACCAAAATATCGAAAGACGATCCGAACCACTCCAAAAACTTGTTTGTAGTTGAAAAGCTTGTTTCAAAGCATTGTTTCACTCTCAGGACCCTATTGTTACCAAAGACCTCAGGTTTCCAACTTTTCAAAGTTTTCCTCGTGATTTGGTCCATCCTAAAGATCCAAATGGAGGAACCTCTTCTTTGGGAATCCTCTTTGGATGGAAATATCGAAAGAGGATCCGAACCACTCCAAAAACTTGTTTGTAATTTAAAAGCTTGTTTCAAAGTACTTGTTTCACTCTTCAGACCATATTTATACCAAAGACCTAAGGTTTCCAACTTGTCAAAGTTTTCCTCTTGATTTGGTCCATCCTTAAAATCCAAATGGAGGAACCTCTTCTTTGGGAATACTCTTTGGACCAAAATATCGAAAGAGGATCCGAACCACTCCAAAAACTTGTTTGTAGTTTAAAAGCTTGTTTCAAAGCACTTGTTTCACTCTCAGGACCATATTGATACCAAAGACTTCAGGTTTCCCACTTGTTAAAGTTTTCCTCGTGATTTGGTCCATCCTAAAGATCCAAATGGAGGAACCTCTTCTTTGGGAATCCTGTTTGGACCAAAATATCGAAAAAGGATCCGAACCACTCCAAAAACTTGTTTGTAATTGAAAAGTGATACGAACCCTCAAACGTTGACGGATTCATGAACCGGATGATGGACCCTTGAACAGAAAAGCTTGAAAACCCTTAACAATTTTAATCAACCTTTAGGCGAGGTTGGGAAGATGATGACCTAATCGATAAATCCCCTAATTCAAGAATAGGTTTCTTTTATTAAGGTCGAGGCACTCCACAAGAACAATGATCAATTGGACTTGAATGACTCTAAATACTCAATTCAAGAACATGAATTACAAAGACGTTTTTCAAAGCAAAAAGCCTAAACCAAAACAAAGGGATTTTGATTCATTGATATTCTGATTGTAAAGCTTACAAATGAGGCTTTAAATAGCCTAAGAAACCCTAGCTTGGTCGAAAATATCAAGGGAAATAAAGATCTAATGATAAAAAAGGCAAAAACTAGACTTTCCTAATTCAAATTAGGAAAGTTTTCCTAATCTTCTAAACTTGGGCTCCTAGTTTTAAAAACTAAGGAAACAAAGTAAATTCTTCCCTATTACATTAATAATAATAATAATAAATGAAAATAAATTAATAAAACTCAAATAAAATACTAAAATTCGAAATTGGATTAAAATAGACAAAACTACAAGTGTCGGTTGCCGTTTTTTATGTCATTTTCACTCGTTTGAATGTATTCATGCGTGGTTTTCTTTGGATGATACGAAAACCCTTTCGAAATGCTTTAAGAACCCTTAAACTTAACTAAGGACCCAAAAAGATCACAACCAAAGAACCCACATATGCCATTTGAAACAACCCAAGGAAAAAGGCTAGAAAATGATTATCCTTATGATCAATGATCTAAAGACAAGAATTGGATTTCTTGTTTTAGATTCGAATCAATCCACCAAATTAGAATGATCAATCCTAATGGCTCGATTCTACAGCCACCCTAAACACAAGGAATGACAAGATGAAAAGTTGAACAACTCACAACAATTCAAAGAAAAAAGCTCTCAATGAGAGTTTGGATTTTTAATTCAATCATAATCTGATTTGTTACAAGCATGTGTCATGGCTTTATAACCTTCAATAGCCACGAAATTAAGGTGATAAAATTGAATAAAAAAGGCCAAAAGACAGCCCAAAAAAAGTAATGGCAAAAATAAAGACAATTGACAAGCCTATTAAATTGTCAAAGTGTAACTGATTTCTTGGGAGTTACAAATCTGATTTGTAACTCTTTGTAACTGAAACATCTTCATCAAATGTATTGATTGGAGTCTTGAATGAAGCTTTAAGATGTCATGAATAAGTCTTGAGTTTCATTGATGTATTGAGTTGCATTAAATGAGCTTCGGTTGCAATAAATGAACTTGACTTGCATTTAGTGAACTAGGCTTGAACTTGACTTGCATTTAATGAACTAAGCTTAAACTTGACTTCCATTTATTGATGTAAGCTTGAACTTTGATGTTGTAATTATTGAACTTGCTTGTAGCTTGATCTTGGAAAGAAATGAATGCAATTCCGGCAATGATCAACTTTGAGGCTCCTTGATTCATATCATTCCCTCCTTCTTGAAAAGGATTCGTCCTCGAATCCAAATCTTCATGCCCGACAATAAAACATGTAAAATCAGCAACTTTAAAAATTGAATTCGAAAAATACTCACCTTGTAATAATGCAATGGTGTGGACTTTTGTATAGATTTTTCCAAGTACTTGATATGGTCCATCACCCCTTGGATGCAATTTAGTTCTTTTTTGAAGTCGTTCCTTCCGAAAATGCATCCAAATCCATGCTCTTGGATGAAATTTGAGTGGTTTCCTTCTCATTTTCTTTTTATAGGTAAATCTGAAACTTTTCTCCTCAAACATTTTCTTCACATCCATGTGCATTAATTTGATGAATACATTCATAAAATTGGCTGAATCACTCACAAAGACATTAGATCTCAAAGGCAGCAAGTCAAAGGGAGTAATAGCATAAAGACCATAAATAAGTTTATTTGAAAAACAAACTTTTTTATGATGTATTCTCCTATTACATGTATTACCCACAAAAGGCAAACAATTCTCCCAAGTTTCCACTTTAGATTTAGTTTCCCTAAACTTGGCTCCTAAGATCACATTTATCAATTCTTGAGTTTCCCATTCTAGCAAAACATTTTGGAATACATTGTAATTACTCAATGTAAAATCTACAACATAAGATGTATATGTATTCCTAAATGGTGCATGATTCGAGTTCAGCTTTTCAACATGGTCAAAACTAGAAATTCGAAGATGCTTATTAACAAGAACTTTCACAAACTCAAAACTAGAAAGTATATTACTCACAACATTCTCTTTAGATTCGATATACTTTCTTGCTTGTCCTTCCAAACACTTCAAACTTTTATTTGGCCACAAGTAATGCTTCCAAACCTGAAAAAGATATTCAAACACACTAGGGAAATAATGGTTAAGGTTAGTTGCCAAAAAGTCTACTTTGCACATAAGCACAAAATTAGGCTTTTGACTAAGAAAAACTTTCCTCACCTCACTCATTTTTACATGATAGCTCACTGATTTTCCTTTTCTCTCAATTTCCACTAAGTGTTCACATATTTCCTTTTCATTCTTCTCTTTTCTCTCATTGTTTTCACTCTTGCTTTTTACACTCAAAGCTTTCTTTTTTCTCTTACTCTTTTCTTCTCTCAATTCTCTTTCTTTTAATTCTTTTTCTTTCAACTCTTTTTCTTTTAACTCAAATTCAATCCTCCTTTGTTCAAGCTTACATTGGTCAATGAAAACCTCTTTTGAAGACAAAGGTACCAAAGTAGTCTTCCTTCCATCTTTGGTAAAAGTATACCTATTAAGGTAGCCATCATAGGAAACTCTCCTATCATACTGCCAAGGCCTTCCCAAAAGTATATCCCCGGCATGCATTGGGACTACATCACAAACTACCTCATCCTTATACTTTCCAAGGCTAAAAGAAATGATAGCTTGCTTATGCACCTTCACCTCCCCACTATCATTTAACCATTGTAACTTATAAGGTTTGGGATGTGGTCTAGTAGGCAAATTGAGTCTCTTGACCAGAATTGAGCTCACAACATTGGTACAACTTCCACCATCAATCACAACACTACATGGAGTCTCATTCACTAAACACCTAGTATGGAACAAGTTGTGTCTTTGGTCATCTTCAAATTTTTCCTTTATTTCAGAATTGAGAACTCTCCTACACAAGAGTGCTTGTTGAGTTCCTTCCCCCCAACTACCATCACTTGCCTCGGGTTCCTCAATAATTTCCTCCATATTATCACACTCTTCGGCTTCTTCAAGATATTCTTCCTCAAAGTCACTCTCTTCCCAATCTATGACTACTTCTCCATCAACATCACTTTCTAATTCATCTTCAATTATCTCCCTCATTTTCTGATTACTAGCTATCTCTAATCTACCCATGCGATCATTAAGCCCATCTACAATTTTAGTAAGTCTAGTAAAAACTCTCGTTTGGGCCTCCCTCCACCTAGCTTCACTAAACTCAACGTGATTATTTCCCCCTTGTGACATGTTTCTGGACCTCACAACACTCCCTCACAATATATCACTCAAGGAACTCTCGTGTTTAATCGCTCAAGGTAGGCTAAAATATCAAGTAAGGCTATTGGATAAGTTGGAAGCAACTTGTGTTTAAAGTACTAAAAATCAAGCAATCAGTATTTAAACAATCTAAAATAATGAAAAGAAACAAAAATAAAACAAGGAAAACAGATTGGATAGGCAAAAATCAGATTGGAAAAGCAAAACAGATTTTTGAAAGCAAAGAACTCAAGAAAAATGGCAGTTACAAATTTCACAATTCGTGGAGTTCGAGAATGAATTTTCAATTGGAAGGCCAAATTCAAAAATTCTTTCAGAATTGAAAACACTAACTCACAGAATTGAAGTTCCCGGAAAATAGGATAATCCTGCGCATAGAAATGATATTCCAGATTTCAACTGTTTCCGTTATGATTTTGACAACGTGCCCTTCTGAACTTAGAAAGATAACGGTCAGATAAAACTTTTCTCTTCAGACAACAAAAACAAATTCGGACGTTAGATCAGAGTTTGAATGGAAAACAGTAGCATTAAAATCGGCAGTTACAAAACGGGACAGTTTTGGAAAATGTAACTTATAGCCGTTTCTGAGATTTTAAATCAATGTGAAACTGATATATTTCAATGGTAAATGTTATAGAAACACAATTATATCAGTTATACACGAAATTATATGAATCAAACTCAGAAAAATGAAGAATTTTTCAAGAAGAACACAAGATGTACAGATTAGTGCTCTCGGATGCAATTGCTCTCCTCTTTCTTTCTTCTTTTTTTTTTTTTTTTTTTTGATTTTCAAGATCTAATCGTGATCTTTAAGATGGATATGAAATCAGAATAAAATGATGAAGAAAAATGGATGAAAAGGCAGAAATGAATTCGATGGACAGAATGTGTAGAATTGAAAAACAAGTGCATAAAAGTAAGATAGAATCAATTCTAGAGATCGGCCACTAAGATGCAACCTATGCTCTGATACCAAATGATACGAAAACCCTTTCGAAATGCTTTAAGAACCCTTAAACTTAACTAAGGACCCAAAAAGATCACAACCAAAGAACCCACATATGCCATTTGAAACAACCCAAGGAAAAAGGCTAGAAAATGATTATCCTTATGATCAATGATCTAAAGACAAGAATTGGATTTCTTGTTTTAGATTCGAATCAATCCACCAAATTAGAATGATCAATCCTAATGGCTCGATTCTACAGCCACCCTAAACACAAGGAATGACAAGATGAAAAGTTGAACAACTCACAACAATTCAAAGAAAAAAGCTCTCAATGAGAGTTTGGATTTTTAATTCAATCATAATCTGATTTGTTACAAGCATGTGTCATGGCTTTATAGCCTTCAATAGCCACGAAATTAAGGTGATAAAATTGAATAAAAAAGGCCAAAAGACAGCCCAAAAAAAGTAATGGCAAAAATAAAGACAATTGACAAGCCTATTAAATTGTCAAAGTGTAACTGATTTCTTGGGAGTTACAAATCTGATTTGTAACTCTTTGTAACTGAAACATCTTCATCAAATGTATTGATTGGAGTCTTGAATGAAGCTTTAAGATGTCATGAATAAGTCTTGAGTTTCATTGATGTATTGAGTTGCATTAAATGAGCTTCGGTTGCAATAAATGAACTTGACTTGCATTTAGTGAACTAGGCTTGAACTTGACTTGCATTTAATGAACTAAGCTTAAACTTGACTTCCATTTATTGATGTAAGCTTGAACTTTGATGTTGTAATTATTGAACTTGCTTGTAGCTTGATCTTGGAAAGAAATGAATGCAATTCCGGCAATGATCAACTTTGAGGCTCCTTGATTCATATCATTGGAGCTCTTTAAAAAAAATATCTCATGAGTTTAATAGTGTTTTAAACTCATTTTCTTCATTAGTAAAGTATGTAACCCAATATCCTTGCAAATGCCCAAGAAAGTCAATCTTCACTCGTTTAGTCTTCGGATTCTTGATCTTTTCTCGAATGAAACCTTGGAGTTCAATATCTTCAATTCTTTGACATTTGGGGCTGGGATGATTCATATAATTATTTTAGGGCCTCAATGTAACCTTGAACTATTAGCACACTTTAGCAACTATCAAACAACTAAGATACTAATGATATTTGTAAAAAGTATCAATAAAGAAATAAGAAACAATCAGCTTGGGTGGCTAGAGAAAATAAAAGGACAGATTTTTCAAATGGTGTATTTTTGTAACAAGGGAAGAATAAGAAAGAAAATAAGCAAGAATAAACTTTCCTAAAAGAGAAAAATTCGAAATTAGACTAAAATAGACAAAACTACAAGTGTCGGTTGCCGTTTTTGATGTCATTTTCACTCGTTTGAATGTATTCATGTGTGGTTTTCTTTGGAGCTCTTTAAAACAAATATCCCATGAGTTTAATAGTGTTTTAAACTCATTTTCTTCATTAGTAAAGTATGTAACCCAATATCCTTGCAAATGCCCAAGAAAGTCAATCTTCACTCGTTTAGTCTTCGGATTCTTGATCTTTTCTCGAATGAAACCTTGGAGTTCAATATCTTCAATTCTTTGACATTTGGGGCTGGGATGATTCATATCAAAAAGCTTGTTTCAAAGTACTTGTTTCAGTCTTCGGACCTTATTGATACCAAAGACCTAAGGTTTCCCACTTTTCAAAGTTGTCCTCGTGATTTGGTCCATCCTAAAGATCCAAATGGAGGAACCTCTTCTTTGGGAATCCTCTTTGAACGAAAATATCGAAAGAGGATCTGAACCACTCCAAAAACTTGTTTGTAATTGAAAAGCTTGTTTCAAAGTACTTGTTTCACTCTTTGGACCATATTGATACCAAAGACCTAAGGTTTCCCACTTGTCAAAGTTTTCCTCGTGATTTGATCCATCCTAAAGATCACAATGGAGGAACCTCTTTTTTGGGAATACTCTTTGGACCAAAATATCGAAAGAGGATCCGAACCACTCCAAAAACTTGTTTGTAGTTTAAAAGCTTGTTTCACTCTCAGGACCATATTGATACCAAAGACCTCAGATTTCCCACTTGTCAAAGTTTTCCTTGTGATTTGGTCCATCCTAAAGATCCAAATGGAGGAACCTCTTCTTTGGGAATCCTCTTTGGACAAAAATTTCAAAAGAGGATCCGAACCACTCCAAAAACTTGTTTGTAATTGAAAATCTTGTTTCAAAGTATTTGTTTCACTTTTCGGACCATATTGATACTAATACCTAAGGTTTCCCCCTTGTCAAAGTTTTCCTCGTGATTTGGTCCATCCTAAAGATCCAAATGGAGGAACATCTTCTTTGGGAATCCTCTTTGGACTAAAATTTCGAAAGAGGATCCGAACCACTCCAAAAACTTGTTTGTAATTGAAAAGCTTGTTTGAAAGTACTTATTTTACTCTCTAAACCAAATTGAATCCGAAGACCTAAGTTTTCCCACTTGTCAAAGTTACGCTCATGATTTGGTCCATCCTAAAGATCCAAATGGAGGAACCTTTTCTTTGGAAATACTCTTTGGACCAAAATATCGAAAGATGATCCGAACCACTCCAGTAACTTGTTTGTAGTTGAAAAGCTTGTTTCAAAGCACTTGTTTCACTCTCCGGACCATACTGATACCAAAGACCTAAGGTTTCCCACTTGTCAAAGTTTTCCTCGTGATTTGGTCCATCCTAAAGATCCAAATGAAGGAACATCTTCTTTGGGAATCCTGTTTGGACCAAAATATCGAAAGAGGATCCGAACCACTCCAAAAACTTGTTTGTAATTGAAAGCTTATTTCAAAGTACTTGTTTTACTCTCTAGACCAAATTGAATACGAAGACCTAAGGTTTCCCACTTGTCTAAGTTGTGCTCATGATTTGGTTCATCCTAAAGATCCAAATGGAGGAACCTCTTCTTTGGGAATCCTGTTTGGACCAAAATTTCGAAAGAGGATTTGAACCACTCCAAAAACGTTTTTGTAATTTAAAAGCTTGTTTAAAAGTACTTGTTTCACTCTTCGGACCATATTGATACCAAAGACCTAAGGTTTCCCACTTGTCAAAGTTTTCCTCGTGATTTGGTCCATCTAAAGATCCAAATGGAGGAACCTCTTCTTTGGGAATCCTCTTTGGACCAAAATATCGAAAGAGGATCCGAACCACTCCAAAAACTTGTTTGTAATTGAAAAGCTTGTTTCAAAGTACTTGTTTCACTCTTCGGACCATATTGATACCAAAGACCTAAGGTTTCCCACTTGTCAAAGTTTTCCTCGTGATTTGGTCCATCCTAAAGATCCAAATGGAGGAACCTCTTCTTTGGTAATACTCTTTGGACCAAATAAAATTGGAAGGGGATGAGAGTTTTGGCCAAGAACTCAAAAGCTTGAATCAATTTCCATGGAAGTACTATGAGAATTCGAAATCTAGGGCTTACCTTAGAGAGTTGGAAACGCTCCAAGAGTGGAATGGGTAGAAAGGTCTCGGCGAGAGCTTTCCAACGCATCTAAAATCACCCAAAACGGCCAAGAAACGAAGCCGGGTCGACACTTTCTTCCTCTTCTCTTTTTTTCCTCTTGTTGCTCGGGTTTGGAGAGAAAAATGAAGCAATTTTTGGTCAACTTTTGGGTCAAAGTTAATTTAAAGAGATGAAGTGAATAGTAAATAGATATTTAGAAATTTTAGAAATGACGGTTGTGTCATTTTATGACTTTTGACTTATGACTCGAAACCCGAAGCTCTTAAATAAATCTAAAGGTGATTAATAATTATTAATTGGCCTATTAATAATTATTAATGTCACAGAAACGAATTTAGAGCATTAAAACGATTAAAAAGAATTTCGGGCGAAATTAACTACTAAAATCGAAATTACAAAAATAATAATTAAACTAAATACTTAAATTGAAATAAATAAATAAATAAACAATATTAAAAAAAATAAAAAAAATTCACTTCAAAATAACGGGACGTTACAATAGTCCATCTCGAGGTCATCATCCATCGATCATACAGCACCAGCTCCTCTCCCACGACCTCTATCAAGAGCAATACCTGAAAATGTTTGTAATATCATGAGCTAACAACAAAGTCCAGTGAGAATAGACAGAATAAAAAGCAAAGATAGACCCCAAAGCCGCATCCTGATTTGTGTCCAATTTCAATTTGCTTATGCTTTACTAAAACTTCTAAAGTTTAGAAGAATGATTCCAAATCATACATTTCCTTCGGGATCATACATTTGATGCTTCATACTAAATTTACCAATTGACCAAAAGTTGACCATTTCTCTCTTGTTTTTCTTCTCAAAACCGAGAGCATCAAAGGGATTGGGGGGATTTTCGGGTTTCATTCATTTCTCGACGGATCGACTCGATTTTGGTTGCATCGGAAAGCCATCGAGTCTAGGATTCATTTCCACCTAACCATCGTGTTTGCCACCCGTGATCTAAGGACTTCTCGGTAAGTTAAACTTCAAACCCTAAGCTCCAAATAGTGTTTTAATGGAGTTTTCTCTTTGATTCTTCGATTTCTTGTCGGGAAAGTCGATGTTGGTAAATACGGGAGTTGTTTTAGGTGTTTTTGGAAACAATCCCATAACCCTAAAACTGAGTTTCATTCGAAACCCTTTCCGTTTGAAATTTACCTTTCGGGGTTTGATTATGGGTTATTTATTATTGATATATTGTTATTGTAATTCAATTCGGGAATTTACGTATTGTCCAACTAATTATCGATACCCATTGAAATCGGGAACGTCGAAATTGGTTGAAACCAACTCGAAACACATCTAAATTGCCTAAAAGATGGAAAACCAAATCCGAGACCCACTGTTCTTGGGGGGGGGGGGGAGAGCCTCATAGTGGGGTTTGTAGAGTTTTTCGTCGTTTTGTACGCTTAGATGTTGTTTGATCGTTATTTGGTAATTTATTGATTATTAGATATAATTCTAATTGTAGGTTGTTTTGGACTTTGCTTGATCGCTCTATCGGATTTGGGAGCGAAATCTTCTTTTACCAAGGTGAGAATAAATAGGATTTAAAGTAACTTTAGAAGCCGAATAAGTAGAATGATTTGTAGGATCGAAAGTCGATCTTTAGGTTTGAATCAAAAAGGATCTAAGAAAATGAGCTAACTTTTTAGATTTGGGAGTTAGTTTTGATCTTGAGTTGAGAGATTTCATAAGTGTGTCAAAGGAAACATTTAACTCTCAGAAATTCTAAGTTTAGGCTAGTTTCGATGCCTAAGGATGACTATTCGGAAGTTGAAGGTTTCAAGTTTAAAGAACTTAATAAGAAACTTGATTTGGAAACTTCAAGTACTAATTGGGAGAATTAGAATTCTCTTGGATTAGGGACTTTAAGATAAAGTTAGCAAGTAAGTTTCTGAAAACCGTCGATTCGATTTACTTATTGTTTTTCATTACCAGAAGTTGCTATCTTTTTTTTATATTTAAGAGTGAAATAATTGATTCAATTACCTTTTATGTTCTTTAGTTTACCTCGAAAGTTTACATTTATTTATTCGTACTTGAAAGCCTATTCAGATCATACCATATCATATTGCATAATCGAATTGGGAGGAATAATGAGGCATGCTAAGGACTGCGGGACTTAGTACTGTCTGGTATTATTCGTTTTATATTTTCATATATGTACACGAGGAATGCTAAAGGACTGCGGGACTTTGCATGATCGGAGGATGGATAATGAGATAATGATAGAACTATGCTAGTTCACATTATCTTGTTTTATTCATAATTACTGTGATACATATACGAAGATACAGGGGTGCATTGAACCTTGTATTTGATGAGTGAGATAATGAGGTAATGTATGGACTGCGGGACTTCGTTACCTGACATTATTCACTAGAGGTGGGAAGATACTAGTGTTGTATGGGTCGAGAGTCGGGTCTACCAGCACCCCGTAATAACTCAAGATAAACATCCTCAGCGATGTAAACTCCTCGCCCCTGAACAGGTGGCGGTATAACAGGAATCTCAGGTGGTGGTAGTGGAGGTGTAGGGTTTCGGGCTCCGCCTCTACCCCTAGTAGGAGCAGCTGCCCCTGCTCCAACTCGCCTAGCACCCCTTCTAGGAGGCATACTGCATCATAGTCAATATAACTTGATAAGTTACTAGTAAAAGAGAATTCACTACTCCTTTACCAAATCATAATAAATAGCTGAGTTTAAAAGATAAAGGTCTAGGAATACCTGTGTGACGACCCGACTCTTTTAATTTCATTTAAATATAAAACACAGCGGGAGTCTTTATATTTTAAGAAAATTGGCGTGGTTATGTTTGAAAATTGGCTAGCCAAAAATCTGTTACATTTTAATTTCAGAATTTAAAATACACAAGGAACATTAAGTTCATGATACGAAAACCCTTTCGAAATGCTTTAAGAACCCTTAAACTTAACTAAGGACCCAAAAACATCACAACCAAAGAACCCACATATGCCATTTGAAACAACCCAAGGAAAAAGGTTAGAAAATGATTATCCTTATGGTCAATGATCTAAAGACAAGAATTGGATTTCTTGTTCTAGATTCGAATCAATCCACCAAATTAGAATGATCAATCCTAATGGCTCGATTCTACAGCCACCCTAAACACAAGGAATGACAAGATGAAAAGTTGCACAACTCACAACAATTCAAAGAAAAAGCTCTCAATGAGACTTTGTTGTTTTTTAACTTCAATAATCTAATTTGAATACAATTTGATTCATGGCTTTATAAGCCTTACAAAACAAAGGGAAAAACGAAATTGACATAAAAGAAAGGAAATAAAACAGCTAGAACCTTAAAGTCTTACAAAAGTAACCGAAAATGGTCTTAACTATGCACACTTGTAACTGAAATTAGAAGAGTTACAAATCTGATTTGGAAGGCTTTGTAACTGAAAATCCTTGACTACATGTGTTTATGAGAGTCTTAAATGAAGCCTTAGGATGTCATGAATAAGTCTTGAGTAGCATTGATGTCTTGAGTTGCATTAAATAAGCTTCAGTTGCATTAAATGAACTTGACTTGCATTTAATGAACTAGGCTTGAACTTGACTTGCATTTAATGATCTCAGCTTGAACTCTACTTCCATTTATTGATGTAATCTTGAACTTTGATGTTGCATATATTGAACTTAGCTTGTAGCTTGAGCTTGTCATGAACTTGGAAACTAGTGAATGCAATTCCGATAATGATCAATATTAAGGCTCCTTGATTCATATCAGTTCCTTTCCAGGAGTTCAAAAGAGTTATAATCATAAAAGTAAAGACGAAAAGCTCTTAAGAGCTGTATACAAATGTACAAATCCCAAAATGTATAAAATTCACAAAAAACTAAGTCCATGGACTTTTACTAACACGTAGTCCATCTCGAGGTCATCATCCATCGATCATGTAGCACCATCTCCTCTCCTACGACCTCTAGCCAGGGCATTACCTGATATGAAACCCTAGGAAATTGAAGTAGAAACCCTTTGAAAGCACAAAGAACCCCTAGATGCAAATCCTAAAACCCCGATGAACAATAAGGTAAAACCCATGGAATACAAGAAGAAGAAGATTATTCCAATGATCTAATATCTTGAAATAAGAGAACTTGTTCTTATTTCAAGATCGAAACAATTCACAAACATACTAGATCAAATTATGCTTGAATGTTTCTAAAACATGCAACCTAGAACAAGGCTACAAAACTAAGCAATTTCAGCAAAGAAAAAAAGCAATATTATTATCATATGAATTCTTAGTCTTTAGGGTTACAAATGAGGCCTTTAAATAGGCAAAGAAACCCTAAAAATAAGCTAGCAAATTCGGATTCCAAGGAGCACAAAATCTGCCCAAAACTTGCCTTATGTGAAATTGGCAGATTTTGTGGAAAATCTTTTCTAGAGAATAATATCTTTCCTAATCCTTTCCAAACATATAAAATGAATATAAAAGACCTAAAACATGTCTAAATACATCATAAATTCGTTGGAACCATTTTGGGAACAAATATGGAAACTTTGGAAACAAATATGGAAAGTGGTCCAAATAAGGAAAGTTTGCAAAAGTGATGCAACTTTCCTAATTAGCTCTTCTCTTCAATTCCGATTGAACAAGTCTTCAATACTCTTCCTCCAAATGTATTTTCCATAGATTGAAGTTCATCACGTCCTCTTCCATAGCCTCCATGATCGGATCTTCGAAGCTTGTCTTGACTTTGCTAATGTAGGCCTGTAAATGGATGTCAATGCTTCTCTTGAACTTTAATGTTGTGATTTGTCCTTGGGCTTTTTGTGACGTTCCATGATTCATATCATCCCCTCCCTCTTGAAAAGGATTCGTCCTCGAATCTATAACATTACCCTTCTTTCTCCTTTCAAGTTAACACCTCCCGGGTCAAATATTGTTGGTTTCCTTCCCTTTAAATCAGCAAAACATTCGAGCTTATCAAAGACCACAAAACTGACAATATGGTTGCTGGATAGTGGTAACACATCTAATAGAATATATGGACCATAGTCAATCTCGTAAATTTTCTCATACTCAACACTACTCACAAGATGATCACATGGTGAATGTAACACATTAATCAAAGCATATGAACCATAATCAAACTCAAATAGGTCTAATGTGTTGGGGTAAATTAGAAAATATGAAAACTCCATGCTCTCCCTAAATGCATCATATGTCTTATCAAAGATAATTCGTGTAGCACAAAACATATGTTTATCATTAGAATGAAATTGAAGTCGTAAAATATCATAGTTGAGATCAAATTTAGCAAACAAACAAGAACTATGCACATCATCACAAGTAAATGGATAGGCTAGCTTAACATGTTTTGCAAGTGATAAGCTGTCAAACAAGTAAAGATCATCCAAAAGAATTTTGCTAGAAAAGAATGCATGTTTATCATAAAAATATAATTGGTTTGGATGATTTCTAGTCTTAAAATCAGAATTAGAAAACAAGAAATAATCATTTAAACAAACCGATGCAAAAGGATTAAAAGTAAGAAACTTCCTTTTCTGGCCTTGGATCCCGTTGGCAACATCTTTTTCCATGAAGTATGGTGGTGCCTTAAGTATTTCAGCCCCTTGAAATGCATCTACTTTGTGCTCCATTCCAATTGAAAATTGATCAATGTAATTCTGCAAAACATTAGCTAAAACACTAGAAAAGCAAAGGTTAAGTTCATAAGTTAGAAAGAAAGAATCTTTGCACACAAGTACAAAGTGGGTTTTATTTGAAAACATTGTTTTCCTAGCCTCACTTTCTACAAAACTCACAATGTTCTCACCATTCCTCTCATTCATTTTTGACTCACAACTCTCTTTCTTTTCAATTTCTCTTTCATTCTTTTCAAACACTCTTTCTTTTGAACTCAAATCTCTTTCTTTTGACTCACTCATGTCACTCATTTCTTTGTTAGCACTCATCTCTCTTTCTTTTGGCTCACTTATTTCAATAATTTCTTTTTCACACTTTTCTTTTTGAAAACTCATCTCTCTTTCTTTTGGCTCACTC
This sequence comes from Gynostemma pentaphyllum, assembly GCA_028015215.1. Classification (NCBI taxonomy): domain Eukaryota; kingdom Viridiplantae; phylum Streptophyta; class Magnoliopsida; order Cucurbitales; family Cucurbitaceae; genus Gynostemma; species Gynostemma pentaphyllum. Next base: position 22,286,931 of record CM051345.1, on the reverse strand, counting down.
TCTTTTTGACAATTCTCATTCTTTTCAAATGTAGAACACTTTTTTAACTCACATGCATCATAAGTTTCCCTCATATGAATATTTGATTGGAAGTGGTCTTGTGAAGCAAATGTTACCTTTTTCTTAATCAAGCCATTGGCAGCCACATCCTTTCTCTTTAATGCACTCTTTAATTGATTTTCTTGAGAAGGAATCAGATTGGAAAGATGTTTAGTAGAATACCTTTTTGCAGCCCTTCTTTCAAGTCTCTTTTCCACCGTAATTGCATAGTAAACCATGTGTTCCAATTCTACATATGTTTTTCCTTCAACACAATAAGCAATCTCCTCTTTTAAACCCTTTAAGACCCGTGTCATTGTAGACTCATTATCTTCAAAAAAGACAGCCCTTGCCATGAGAACTTCAAACTCCTTGTGATAAGCTTCAACACTCCTTTCACCTTGTGTAAGATCTAGAAATTCTTTCACAATAGCTCTCTGACTTTGGCTCGGTACAAACCTCTTCCTCATGTGATATTTAAGTTCATACCAAGTATCAATATGTGGTTGTCGATCTCTCCTTAGTTTTTCCTTCAATTGAGACCACCAAACATAAGCATAATTAGTGAATTTTGCACTAGCAAGAAATACCTTTCTTTCCTCACTATAGTTGTTGTAATCAAAGATATGCTCAATTTGACTTTCCTATTGCAAGTACTCTTCTGGATCTACACTCCCATGAAAAGTATATAAGTTGAGCTTATGTGCTCGAAAGCTCCTATGCACCATCCTTTCATAATAAGCCTCTCCATTTTCCCTCCAAGTATGCTCTACATCTCGACATCCATTGCTCCTCCTTTCATCATATTTTTCATGATACATTGCTGCAAGTAAATAAGTTAGTAATGTAAAAAATAGGACCTTTCAAATCACTCCCTAAGTGTTTACACTCAAAGATGTTAATTCACTCGTGTTTGCACTCAAAACAGATTTTACACCCTAAATGTAACCTTGAACTTTTAGCACACTTTAGCAACTATCAAGCAACAAAGATACTAATGAAATTTGTAAAAAATAACAATCGAGAAAAAAAGAACAAGCAATTTGGTTGGTTAAGAAAAATAGGACAGATTTAGCAAATGGTGTATTTTGTAACAAGGAAAGAATAAGAAAGAAAAATAAGCAAGAATAAACTTTCCTAAAAGAGAAAAAATTCGAAATTAGACTTCCCTAAAGCAATTTGGATCAGAAAATATGACTTTCCTTAAGCAAGATATGCATATATTTGAATATGGGACAGATTTGAAACTTTCCTAAAACAGTTTTGCTATTGATGGTAAGTTCTAGGTTTTTAGGAAACAAACAACTTTGGCTCATTCAACTTGATAATTTCGGATTCAAGATGCATAAATGATGAGTTTAAGATGAACTCTACAAGAACAATAAGAACACTAAACACTTTTTTCCAGAAACTCAAGCAAATAGCAAGAACACTTTTTTTTTATAACAATTTTCTGCACAATCCGACAGTCTGCGAAGATCTATTTTTTTTCTCAATCTTCCACTTTTTTTTTGACAAACTTTTCTGAATAACAAATAATCACGACTCAAATATAATCACTTTTATAGTTTATGACTTTCTAAGATTCGGATTGAAACTATACGAAAAAGAACAAAAACAGTAGCTAAAGAAGGAAATTCTGGAACAGTTTTTTTTGTGTATTTTTTTTTTTTTTTTGAAATTTTTGATGAACGAAGAACAAGACAAGAAAAATTAAAATAACAAGAAAGCAAGTAAGATAGAAATCTTCCCTTGAGCCTAAGCTCTGACACCAAATGATATGAAACCCTAGGAAATTGAAGTAGAAACCCTTTGAAAGCCCAAAGAACCCCTAGATGCAAATCCTAAAACCCCGATGAACAATAAGGTAAAACCCATGGAATACAAGAAGAAGAAGATTATTCCAATGATCTAATATCTTGAAATAAGAGAACTTGTTCTTATTTCAAGATCGAAACAATTCACAAACATACTAGATCAAATTATGCTTGAATGTTTCTAAAACATGCAACCTAAAACAAGGCTACAAAACTAAGCAATTTCAACAAAGAAAAAAAGCAATATTATTATCATATGAATTCTTAGTCTTTAGGGTTACAAATGAGGCCTTTAAATAGGCAAAGAAACCCTAAAAATAAGCTAGCAAATTCGGATTCCAAGGAGCACAAAATCTGCCCAAAACTTGCCTTATGTGAAATTGGCAGATTTTGTGGAAAATCTTTTCTAGAGAATAATATTTTTCCTAATCCTTTCCAAACATATAAAATGAATATAAAAGACCTGAAAAATGTCTAAATACATCATAAATTCGTTGGAACCATTTTGGGAACAAATATGGAAACTTTGGAAACAAATATGGAAAGTGGTCCAAATAAGGAAAGTTTGCAAAAGTGATGCAACTTTCCTAATTAGCTCTTCTCTTCAATTCCAATTGAACAAGTCTTCAATACTCTTCCTCCAAATGTATTTTCCATAGATTGAAGTTCATCACGTCCTCTTCCATAGCCTCCATGATCGGATCTTTGAAGCTTGTCTGGACTTTGCTAATGTAGGCCTGTAAATGGATGTCAATGCTTCTCTTGAACTTTAATGTTGTGATTTGTCCTTGGGCTTTTTGTGACGTTCCATGATTCATATCATTACCTGAAAATGTTTGTAATATCATGAGCTAACAACAAAGCCCAGTAAGAATAAATAGGATTTAAAGTAACTTTAGAAACCGAATAAGTAGAACGGTTTGTAAAATCGGAGGTTAAGAATAGGATTCGAATCTAAGAGTAAAAGAAAGTGAGCTAGTGCCCTTAGGATTAGGAACTAGTTCTTTGAGTGAAAACTTTAGAGTTTCTCGAGGGAAACATTGAACTTTAGAAAGTTCTAAGTTAGAATCGTTCCGGAGATTAGTAATGGATCATTGGAAGTTAAAGGATCTAAACTTTTTGATAGAATGTTTAATGGAACTTGAAAATAGAACCTTGGATTTTATTTGGAAGTTTAGGATCCTTGAAAGAGTAGATTACTTATTTAAGATACGATCTTACTTTTATTTAATGTATCGGGAGTTCGATTTACTTATTGTTCTTCCGAAATTCCTATTTATTTACTTTATGCATAAGGACATCTTTGATCCATTTACTTTATGCATTTTACTTTATGACCTTTACTTTATGCTTGTTCGGCTACTTTAACATTCACATTTACTTTTATTTATTTTTGCAAGCATATGCAAGCATATGCATAACATCTTGCATCATTGAAATGAAAGGAAAGGAAAGTGAGAAACACAAAAGGTGAATGTGGATCCGACGGGAGTCCCCATTACCTTCATGCATAAAAGGTGAATGTGAATCCTACGGGATGTCTTCATTACCTTCATGCATTATCGGTGAAATTATATCATGGAGAATGAATTGTATATTTCATTATGGAAAGTAAGACAACAAGGAGAATTGAGATGTTATGTTTATGTAAAGTTTATTTACTTTTCTTATTTATGTTGTAACAAGTTATGGATGAGAATTAGATTACGTGTGCTAATTAATATCATCCTTTGGAGATTATAGATCATAGAATTACCTAGAGTTTAGAGAACTTTAGGAAGGAATATGTAAGACAAATTGGACACAAATCGGAATACCGGTTTGAGGTCTAACTTTACTTTTTATTCTTATTATTCTCACTGGGCTTTGTTGTTAGCTCATGATATTACAAACATTTTCAGGTAATGCCCTGGCTAGAGGTCGTAGGAGAGGAGATGGTGCTGCATGATCGATGGATGATGACCTCGAGATGGACTAGGTGTTAGTAAAAGTCCATGGACTTAGTTGTTTGTGAATTTTATACATTTTGGGATTTGTACATTTGTATATAGCTCTTAAGAGCTTTTCGTCTTTACTTTTATGATTATAACTCTTTTGAACTCCTGGATAGGAACTTAATGTTCCTTGTGTATTTTAAATTCTGAAATTAAAATGTAACAGGTTTTTGGCTAGCAATTTTCAAACATAACCACGCCAATTTTCTTAAAATATAAAGACTTCCGCTGTGTTTTATATTTAAGTGAAATTAAAAGAGTCGGGTCGTCACAACCTGGTGCTGCTGATCTCAGATGATGACTTGAGAATGGACTTAAAACAAAACATGAAAACAAACATGCATCGCATGTAGTCTACAGAACCCTAAGGCTCTGAGGGAGTATAGGTGATATGCACCTGCTGAGTTTGATGGTAGGTCTTTGGATGCATCTGTTGCAGAGTTATGGGTTGATAGGGTTGAGAGAGCCTTCGAGTTTATTGAGTGTCTGGACCGGCGGAAGGTCCATTGTGGCACGTATTCTCTTGTTGATGATGCCCTTTATTGGTGGAGGGGCCTTTTCAGATCCCTTTCTCTCACTATGGAGGTTACTTGGGAGGTATTTCGAGAGAAGTTTGATGAGAAGTATTACTCAGCTGATTTACGAGACCGATTAGAGGTGGAGTTTCAGACCCTAAAACAGGGTGATACGAAAACCCTTTCGAAATGCTTTAAGAACCCTTAAACTTAACTAAGGACCCAAGAAGATCACAACCAAAGAACCCACATATGCCATTTGAAACAACCCAAGGAAAAAGGCTAGAAAATGATTATCCTTATGATCAATGATCTAAAGACAAGAATTGAATTTCTTGCTCTAGATTCGAATCAATCCACCAATTTAGAATGATCAATCCTAAAGGCTTGATTCTACAGCCACCCTAAACACAAGGAATGACAAGATGAAAAGTTGCACAACTCACAACAATTCAAAGAAAAAGCTCTCAATGAGACTTTGTATTTTTACTTCCATAATAATCTTAATCTCTTATTACAATGGAAAGAAAGACATTATATAGCCTTCAAAAGACCATCAAAAACGAAATATACAAGCCATTAAAGTCTTAGACATGTAACTTACAAAAAATAATGACAATTGATAATGAAAATAAAAGTGTAACCTACATGGCTTTCCAAAAGTTGTAACCTACCATATTTTGTAACTTATCATCACTCTAAATGCTAGAATAATTAATACACCAAAGTTCTCTTTAAGTAAGTGTCTTGCAATTATGAAGAGAGTTGAGTTGCATTGAAAAAGCTTGAATTCCATTAAATGAGCTTCGGTTGCATTAAATGAACATGAGTTTGAACTTCACTTGCATTTAATGAACTAGGCTTGATCATGACTTCCATTTATTGATGTAATCTTGAACTTTGATGTTGCATTTATTGAACTTAGCTTGTAGCTTGAGCTTGTCATAAACTTGGAAAGTAATGAATGCAATTCCGACAATGATCAACATTAAGTCTCCTTGATTCATATCCATCACCCCGTGAATGCAATTTAGTTCTTTTTTGAAGTCGTTTCTTCCGGAAATACATCCAAATCCATGCTCTCGGATGAAACTTATGTCTTTTCCTTCTCTTGATCATTTTTAAGGAAAATGTGAAAAATTGCTCCTTGATCATTTGCTCCACATGATTGTCCATTAATTTGATGAATACATACATAAAATGAGCTGAATCACTCACAAACACATTAGATCTAAAAGGCAGCATCTTTAATGGAGTAATAGCATAAAGACCATAAATAAGTTTATTTGAAAAACAAATATTTTTATGATTTATTCTCCTATTACATGTATTATCCACAAAAGGCAAACAATTCTCCCAAGTTTCCACTTTAGATTTTGTTTCCCTAAACTTGTCTCCTAAGATGACATTTATCAACTCTTGAGTTTTCCATTCTTGCAAAACAGCTTGGTATATATTGTAACTTCTCCAAGAAAAATTAACAACAAAAGATGAATATGCATTGCGAAATGAGTTCAACTTTTCCACATACTCAAAAATTTCATTTTCAAGACGCTCATTGACAATAACTTTCATATGCTCAGAACTAGAAAGTATAGAACTTACAACATTCTCATTAGATTCGATATACTTTCTTTCTTTGATGTATTGTCCTTTCGAACACCTCAAGCTCTTATTCGGCCATAGGTAATGCTTCCAAACCTGAAAAATATTTTCAAACACACTAGGAAAATAATGCTTAAGGTTAGTTGCCAAAAAGTCTACTTTGCACATAAGCACAAAATTAGGCTTTTGACTAAGAAAAACTATCCTCACCTCACTCATTTTTACATGATAGCTCACTGATTTTCCTTTTCTCTCAATTTCCTCTAAGTGTTCACAAATTTCTTTTTCATTCTTCTCTTTTCTCTCATTGTTTTCACTCAAAACTTTCTCTTCTCTCTCACTCAATTTTTCACTCAAAACTTTCTCTTCTCTCTCACTCAATTTTTCACTCAATTCTTTTTCTTTCAATTCTTTTTCTTTCAACTCTTTTTCTTTTAACTCAAACTCAACCCTCCTTTGTTCAAGCTTACATTGGTCAATGAAAACCTCTTTTGAAGACAAAGGTACCAAAGTAGTCTTCCTTCCATCTTTGGTAAAAGTATACCTATTAAGGTAGCCATCATAGGAAACTCTCCTATCATACTGCCATGGTCTCCCTAAAAGTATATCACCGGCATGCATTGGCACTACATCACAAACTACCTCATCCTTATACTTCCCAAGGCTAAAAGAAATAATAGCTTGCTTATGCACCTTCACCTCACCACTATTGTTTAACCATTGTAAATTGTAAGGTTTGGGATGTGGTTTAGTAGGCAAATTGAGTCTCTTAACCAGAATTGAGCTCACAACATTTGTACAACTTCCCCCATCAATTACAACACTACATGGAGTCTCATTCACTAAACACCTAGTATGGAACAAGTTGTGTCTTTGGTCTTCTTCAAAATTCTCCTTTATTTCAGAATTGAGAACTCTCCTACACAAGAGTGCTACTCTATTTCCTTCCTCCCGACTATCATCACTCGCCTCGGGTTCCTCAATATTTTCCTCCATAGAATCACCCTCTTCGGCTTCCTCAAAATATTCTTCCTCAAAGTCACTCTCTTCCCAATCAGTTACTACTTCTTCCTCAACATCACTTTCTAATTCTCCTTCAAATTTATCCCTATTTTGTTGATTACTAGCCTTCACTAATCTACCCATACACTCATTAAGCTCCTCTAAAGTCTGAGTAAGTCTAGCAAAAGCTCCCTCTTGTTCCTCTCTCCACCTAGCTTCACTAATCTCACCCACATTATTTTCCCATTGTGACATGTTTTCTGGACCTTACAACACTCCCTCACAATATATCACTCAAGGAACTCTCGTGTTTAATCACTCAAGGTAGGCCAAAATGTCAAGTAAGTCTATTGGATAGGTTGGAAGCAACTTGTGTTTAAAGTACTAAAAATCAAGCAATCAGTATTTAAACAATCTAAAATAATGAAAAGAAACAAAAATAAAACAAGGAAAAACAGATTGGATAGGCAAAAATCAGATTGGAAAAGCAATACAGATTTTTGAAAGCAAAGAACTCAAGAAAAATGGCAGTTACAAATTTCAAAACTCGTGGAGTTCAAGAATGAATTTTCAATTGGCAGTCTATATGAAGCTTATTAAGATGATAATAAAGAGCATACAAAAGGCCAAATTCAAAAATTCTTTCAGAGTTGAAAACACTAACTCACAGAATTGAAGTTCCCGGAAAATAGGATAAACCTGCGCACAGAAATGATATTTCAGATTTGAACAGTTTGCGTTATGATTTTGATAAAGTGCCCTTCTGAACTTTGAAAGCTAACCAAAAGATAAAACTTTTCTCTTCAGACAAAAAAGACAAATTCGGATGTTAGATCAGAGTTTGAATGGAAAACAGTAGCATTAAATGCGGCAGTTACAAAACGGGACAGTTTTGGAAAATGTAACTTATTGCCGTTTCTGAGACTTCAAAATCAATGTGTAACTGATATATTTCAATGGTAAATGTTATAGAAACACAATTATATCAGATATACATGAAATTGTATGAATCAAACTCAGAAAATTGAAGAATTTTCAAGAAGAACACAAGATGTACAGATTAGTGCTCTCGGATGCAATTGCTCTCCTCTTTGCTTTTTTCTTTTTTTTGATTTTTCAAGATCTAAATGTGATCTTTAAGATGGAGATGAAATCAGAATAAAATGATGAAGAAAAATGGATGAAAAGGCAGAAATGAATTCGATGGACAGAAAGTGTAGAATTGAAAAAACAAGTGCATAAAAGTAAGATAGAATCAATTCTAGAGATCGGCCACTAAGATGCAACCTATGCTCTGATACCAAATGATACGAAAACCCTTTCGAAATGCTTTAAGAACCCTTAAACTTAACTAAGTACCCAAGAAGATCACAACCAAAGAACCCACATATGCCATTTGAAACAACCCAAGGAAAAAGGCTAGAAAATGATTATCCTTATGATCAATGATCTAAAGACAAGAATTGAATTTCTTGCTCTAGATTCGAATCAATCCACCAATTTAGAATGATCAATCCTAAAGGCTTGATTCTACAGCCACCCTAAACACAAGGAATGACAAGATGAAAAGTTGCACAACTCACAACAATTCAAAGAAAAAGCTCTCAATTAGACTTTCCAAAAGTTGTAACCTACCATATTTTGTAACTTATCATCACTCTAAATGCTAGAATAATTAATACACCAAAGTTCTCTTTAAGTAAGTGTCTTGCAATTATGAAGAGAGTTGAGTTGCATTGAAAAAGCTTGAATTCCATTAAATGAGCTTCGGTTGCATTAAATGAACTTGAGTTTGAACTTCACTTGCATTTAATGAACTAGGCTTGATCATGACTTCCATTTATTGATGTAATCTTGAACTTTGATGTTGCATTTATTGAACTTAGCTTGTAGCTTGAGCTTGTCATAAACTTGGAAAGTAATGAATGCAATTCCGGCAATGATCAACATTAAGTCTCTTTGATTCATATCACAGGGTGATAGATCAGTGATAGATCAGTGACGGAATATGAGCGAGAGTTTGATCGACTGTCTAGGTTTGCTTCTGGACAGATTGCTGACCCTCAGAGTAAGAAAAAGAGGTTTATGGTGGGATTGAGAGCCGAGATTAGGGGTCATCTACGCAACTTCCGTCCGACTACCTATGAGGAGGCTTTGGAGTTTGCACTTTCTTTGGATTTGGCATCTGATGAAAAGAAGGGCAAACTAGCTGCTACAGGATAGACTTTCTCTCGGAAGAGGAAGGCGGAGGATGATCATACTGGCCGAGTTACACAGCCTCCGTATAGACAGCATCAGTAGCAGCAGGCTCGGGGCGGAGTTCGGTTTGGACAACCTAGAGTACAGGGACAAGTTCGTCGATACTGCCATGATTGTGTCAGATATCATTCTGGGAGGTAGACCTTACCCTTGAAATGTTATGTTTGTGGTCAGGATGGACATCGATCTTATCATTGTAGGGCTTATCAGGCACAGCCACAGCAGTATGGTTACCATGGTCAGGGTGTTCAGCAGAGACCACAGCCAGCACCACCAGCTTTGTATGCTCCTTCGGTTAGGGGCAGAGGTCAGGACCGGGGTAGAGGACAGTACAGGGGTAGAGGTCAGGGTGGACAGGCTCAGCAGTATAGACTTCCACCTGTTGTTCCACCTCCACAGATCTTACCTCCACCACCACGTCCGATACCTCCTCCACCAGTTCAGCATCAGGCTCGTGTATTTGCCACCAGAGAGGAGGCCGAGGCTGCAGGTACTGTAGTGACTGGTACTTTGACAAAAACAAAAAGAAAATCGATTTTTTATTTGTTTATAAAACATAGAAAAATAGTTAAAAATGTGTATATTAAAAAGAATATAATAAGATGAGTGGTAAAATATATAAAAGTTTGTATATTTGATATATTATCGTTTCATATTTTTGTTTTATTTTTTATTTTTTTAAAACATAGAAAAAACTCTGTTTAAAAAAAACGGTAATATATCCATGGGAAATTTGCATAGATGACCTCGAAAATTGGGCCCTAATGAAAATTAACCTTACTTTTCAATTTTTATAAGTAAGACCTTATGCTGATGTCATCCAAGTGTGAAAAGTCCAAAAGACCATTGAGGCAGCTTTGTTAGCTCAATAACACACCACACTACTCTTTCTTTCTCTCTCTCTAAAGAAAAACTCACCACTCTCTCTCTCTTTAAACTATAATCTTGCTGAAGGAAGAAGAAGGTAAGATTTTACCCAAAAACTCACGACTCTCCTTATAAATTCTAAACATGCCATGGATTTAAATTCAATGGATGGTATCGCAAAAACGAATTGAATCGATATCTTTTGCGCGAAACAGAATCCGGATGAAGAAGTTAACATAGAAGTATTAATTTTTTGAAGAAATAAAAATCTGGAATTTTTTTTACTATCGCCTGTGATCTGACCGATCATAAGCAATGATCTCTCAAATCATAAGCAATGATCTGACCGATCATAGGCTATGATCGGTCAGATCATTGAGTAACAAAAGATTCGAAAAAAAGAATTTTACTCGTAACTTTTTTACAAAATTTAGATTGCCATGAATTTAGATTCAATGGATAGATATCGAAAAAACGTTCGGAATCGATATCTTATTTGCGCGAAACGGAGTTCGGATGAAAAAGTTATCGCCAAAATACTAATTTTTTTAAGAAAGAAAAATCTGAATTTTTTTATTGTCGCCTGTGATCTGACCGATCATAGCCTATGATCGGTCAGATCATAGGCAACGATCTAAACGATCATAGGTTATGATCGGTTAGATCATTGAGTAATAAAAGATCCAAAAAAATGAATTTTACCTGTAACTTTTTCTACAAAATTTGGATTGCAACGAATTTAGATTCAATAGATAGATATCGAAAAAAAAGTATGAAATCGACATTTTATTTGCGCGAAACGAAGTTCGGATGAAGAAATTAACGCCAAAATACTAAATTTTTTAAGACTAAAAAATATGAAAAATTTCTGGAGAAGAAGAAGAACGAACGAACGAACGAACAAAAAGATCTGACCGATCCATGACCGATCAAAGACCATGATCGGTCTGATCGGACCGATCACAGACCAAGATCGGTCCGTTCGAACCGACCGTTTTTTTTTCCCTCCAGAAATTTTCCAGATTTTTCAATCTTAAAAAAATTTAGTATTTTGGCGTTAACTTCTTCATCCGAACTCCGTTTCGCGCAAATAAGATATCGATTTCATTTTTTTTTCGATATCTATCTATTGAATCTAAATTCGTTGCAATCCAAATTTTGTAGAAAAAGTTACGAGTAAAATTCATTTTTTCGAATCGTTTGATACTCAATGATCTGACCGATCATAGCTTATGATCGTTCAGATCGTTGCCTATGATCTGACCGAGCATAGGCTATGATCGGTCAGATCATAGGCAACAATAAAAAATTTCATATTTTTCTTCTTAAAAAATTTAGTATTTTGACGTTAACTTTTTCATTCGAACTCCGTTTCGCGCAAATAAGATATCTATTTCATACGTTTTTTCGATATCTATCTATTGAATCTAAATTCATGACAATCTAAATTTTGTAGAAAAATTTACAAGTAAAATTCCTTTTTTTGAATATTTTGTTACTTAATGATCTGACCGATCATAGGCTATGATCACTACAAGAAAAAAGCCCTACGATAGCCTTGAAAAAACGCTATCGTAAGTATACGATAGCGTTTTACAAAATGCCGTGACAGCCCCTGCAATTAAAAGTCTTGAACTTTTTATAGCCTTTTGTCAAGGCTATGACGAACGCTATTATAAATACATATTATAGGAATTTTAAAGGGCTATGAAGGAACTTTTGATAGAGTTCTAAAAACGCTATTATAAAAAATATTATAGGATTTAAAAAAGGCTATGATAGGATTTTATAGCTTGCAAATTATGTTATAAAATCATTATCAATGCTTCAAAAAATGTAAACATTACTTTAAATGAAATATATCATATATATGAAATAGTTTGAAATAATTACTATCGTAAGTTTTCACAAATGCACCATTTTATCAATACATATATATTTTCTCTTCCCAACTATTTATCAATACAAATATATGTAAAAGAACTTAATCGAAGACAATAATAAAAAAGAAACTTAAAAAGCTTTTAATAGTACCACAATGATTAAAAAAGTACAATTCATTATTTATGGTAATTTCAACATCTGAACATTACACCTCAAATAAATTTAAGAATATCATTCAAGTTGAACAATAATAAAAAGTACTAAATTTATCGATTCATCATTTGTTACATGTACTACATTCGAAAACAAGTGGTGGAATCCAATTCTGTCTATTGACCTCTATAATCCATCGTAGTTAAGTAGTCTCTTCTTCATGAACCTATAAAATATAGCAAGCCATTATTAATCAATAAAAAAATATTTTAAAGAAAGTTAAAAATGATTATCTAGTACTAAGTCACTACTTAATAACCAAGAGTTTTGAGGTTCAAACCTCCCCTCTCATTCCCATTCATCCTTCTTCTCATATAAAATCAATAAAAAAAAAAGAATTCTAACACTGATACGAACCCTCAAGCGTTGACGGATTCAAGAACCGGATGATGGACCCTTGAACGGAAAAGCTTGAAAACCCTTAACAATTTGAATCAACCTTTAGGCGAGGTTGGGAAGATGATGACCTAATCGATCAATCCCTTAATTTAAGAATATGTTTCTTTAATTAAGGTTGAGGCACTCCACAAGAACAATGATCAATTGGACTTGAATGACTCTAAACATGCAATTCAAGAACATGAATTACAAAGAGGTTTTTCAAAGCAAAAGCTTAAACCAAAACAAAAGTATTTTCATTCAATGATATTCTCATTGTAAAGCTTACAAAAGAGGCTTTAAATAGCCTAATAAACCCTAGCTTGGTAGAAAATATGAAGGGAAATAAAGACCTAATAATAAAAAGGTAAAAACTAGACTTTCCTAATTCAAATTAGGAAAGTTTTCCTAATTCAAATTAGGAAAGTTTTCCTAATCTTTTAAACTTGGTCTCCAAGTTTGCAAAACTAAGGAAACAAAGTCAAATCTTCCCTATTACATCAATAATAATAATAATAAATAAAACTAAAGTAATAAAACTCAAATAAAATACTAAAATTCGAAATTGGATGAAAATAGACAAAACTACAAGTGTCAGTCGCCGTTTTTGATGTCATTTTCACTCGTTTGAATGTTTTCATGCGCGATTTTCTTTGGAGCTCTTTAAAACAAATATCCCATGAGTTTAAAAGTGTTTTAAACTCATTTTCTTCATTAGTCAAGTATGTAACCCAATATCCTTGCAAATGCCCAAGAAAGTCAATCTTCACTCGTTTAGTCTTCGGATTCTTGATCTTTTCTCGAATGAAATCGTGGAGTTCAATATCTTCAATTCTTTGACATTTGGGGCTGGAATGATTCATATCAAACACAATCCTTAAAACATTGCAACAAACCTTAATAAGCGTGGATAAATAACAAAAGAAGGTAAAATTTATAGGCAACCATATAAAATCAAAACTAAAGGAACCAATACCCCACCATATAAAAAGAAAAAAAAAAATACTTACAACCTGCAAATTTGTTGTAGCAAGCTGTAGAATTGGCAAAAAAAATATCACAATTTAATTTTATCCACCAGCATAATCTTGTCAATTTTTTAGAACATAAAATATATCAAGTACCTAACCTTGTTCAAAAAAATTTTAAAAAATAAATAAAAGTTTTCACAAAGTTGTAGTCACTGCATTACTAAATTTCTATATTATTTTTTAAAGTCTTAATCTTATTATTGTTAATCAATAAAGGGAGGACTATAAAAAAAGCTCATCAAGAATAAAGGCTACTAACATTCTAAAATTTATATTGAAAAATTACTCTTTAAAATAAATCATTAGTAAAAGGAAAGTTTAGGGATAATAATGAAATCCTCTTTGAGTCATCTTAGTAAAAAAAAACTAAAAAAAAAAACTAAAACCACTTGGTTACCTGAACATCAAAATGATGTAGCTTGATTGCATAATGAAGTCAAGTGAAAATGAAAGCTTGATTGCATAATCCTGAAAAAAAAAAGATGTAGCTTAAACTTCAAAAAAAATTTAGACCATGAAGAACTAACAAATTGATCTCTAATTAACTCTAAGATGCTGATAGTAGGAGATGAGAAAGCCTAAGAGAAGAAAATTTGTTAATCCAATGATTCTTTCATATATTATGTTGCTAAGGATTTCAAGGCTTTGCAATTCATATATGTAAGCCTAGCCTCTACAGAAGAATAAAATTTATGAACATATAATGAAGGACCATGGATTACATAACAAAACAAAAAGTAACGAAGAAGTTTACTGAAAAAGATAATTGGTTTGATAAAGAAGCAAAATTATAAGTTAAGCTATAATTACAAGTTCTTATAAAATAACAAAATTTTCATATCTGTACGGCGGTTATAATCAGACATCATAAATTTTACAATAGCCATAGAAATCCCAAATAACGTATAAGGTTGTTAATATGATGTATTGAGTTATTCTCTAACTGCACCAAGTTAACAATTTTACTAACTCTATCTCTTTGACTCTGCAATTTAAATTATCAGACCATTATTTTTTAAATTACAACATCCTTGAATCCTAATTTTTTGTCACTCCTTTAGCCAAAAATAAGTCCATAAGTAAATTAAATGCTCCAAAATCAAGAGCCAAATAGCTTAAGTAAATTAAATCTTCCATAGTGAAATTAAAAATAAATAAAAATCATTGCTAATATATATTCAATCATCTCAAGTACCTTAAGAGAATGAATATAACGGCCAACACCTAGGCAACAAACTATGCGACAAGAGCTTATTGTCCTATCACATCACAACATAAAGTATTTAAGTAAACTCACCTGGAGGAGGACATGCCAGTTTAATCTGCATATTTGTATTGAGAAGGAAGAGCATTAATTAAAAATCCAGTAGGAGAAACATGACAAACAAGACAGATATTATTTTATACCTTCGTCAAATTAGAAGAACTATAAAGTTCAAAAGATACACAAATGAAAACTATAAAACTAACTCTCTCAAACAGAGTTACACAAATGCATCCATAATCACTCTTACCCATCAACCGTTGCCCACACTTTGTAATCAAACTTGTATCTACATACATTAGTTCAATTACATACAGAATATATATCCATTTAACTGCTCATATACTAAACAATCATATATTTTTAGTGATTTTTTACTTTTCAGATAAATCTTCTTGTCATAGCACAAAACTTACTAACATCAAATTTAAGCTTTTGATAAAGAGCCGCACATAGAAGTCCAAATAGTACACAATGAAACAAAACAGTAATAAATAAAAAAATAAAAATAAATAGGCATGAGAAGAGAGTTGAAACTTAGCGCTAATGATATTGTGAACACAATTTTTCTTTGGATCCTCACTTTAACATATGGACAACTTTTAAGATGCTAGAACTACACCTGAAGGATTGAAATGGAACCAACTATACACATCTAAAAACAAAGGTGTTGAATAGAGAATTTATCTCTAAAATACTCCAACCACTACAACAAATGACAATTCCCATATTCTCTTTTCATTGCTTCACAGATCCAATAGTTCAAGTTCAGTGTGTGACTTGCAGGATTGAACACACTCAAAACATGTCTAGCATGAGTAACACATACAACTTATGTATTGTATCTGCCATGCTCCTAGTCCTAACAATGATTATATAATAGTGTTTGTCTTGTCTGAAGAAGAAATATATAACCAAACATTATATTATAATTAACATCAGCCGTGAGAATGGGATTTTCTAAAGATTTTGTATACTTGCCTCGTTCACAAGGCCTTTGTTGTTTGTATTCCATGATTCAAACAATAAAAAAAATACTAAAACAGAAGACAACAATCGTTTAAAAGGTCCCTTGCCCCTTTTTTTCACAATGTTCGTGTCAATCCTTACAACATATGTCACATGTGCTTCAAGCACTTAATCTGTCGTATAAGGCTAAAACAAACTTAATTCACTCCCTTTTTCTTTTCCTCTCTCCATCTCACTTTTTTAGCCTTCCGCCCCCTACCCATTTACTCAAATTTCATTCCAAACTTATCCAACTTGATCAAATTTTATCAAATAAACTCACTGATATTTTTCTTTTTAGGTTGAGCAAACAAAAAAACAAAGAAAAAAAAGATATCAGAGTAGTGACGTAATGCCTTTATGATTAAAGAGTAATTATTTATTGAATTAAGAACTTTTTTTGTGATCTATTATTTGAGATTAAAATTTTCATAATCAACACAGTAAAGGAAAAAAAAGGAAAGAGCATACCCTATTGAAGAGAAGTACTGAGTGGCCAGGCGAGGAGTCCCAACAATGGTACAAATATAATTAGTAGTTGAAAATCGAGGCCAAATAGAAGAAAAAAGTGTGCGAAGATTAGGAAGTCGGCTTCACAAAAAAGAAAAAAAAAAGAGCATTTAGGGTTGTGTCAAAGTGTAGAGCGGAGGTTATGAAAAAATAAATAAAACGAAAAAGAAAAAATAAGTCCACACAATTCTAAAAAAGTGCGCTAAAATGAAAAAAAAACGCGTGTTTTAACCTTTAATAGCGTTTTGTTAGAATCCTATTGTCTACGGCTATTATTTCTAATATTTGTTGTAGTGGATCGATCAGATCATAGGCAATAATAAAAAAAATTCCAGATTTTTTTTTCTTCAAAAAATTAATACTTTGGTGTTCACTTCTTCATCCGGATTCTGTTTCGCGTAAAAGATATCGATTCCATTCGGTTTTTCATTAGCATCCATTGAATCTAAATCCATGGCAAGTTTAGAATTAATAGAGAGAGTCGTGAGTTTTTGGAAAATAATTTAAATTTTGAAGTTTAGAGAGAGAAAAATAGATAGTGGGGTTAAGAAGAGTTCTATCAATACAAAGAAAAGAGTTTTTGGTCTTTTCACACTTTAGTGACATCAGCATAAGGTTTTATTTATGAAAATTGAAAAGTGAGGTCAAGTTTCATTAGGGCCCTCATTTCGAGGTCATATAGGCAAATTTCCCTATATCCATCTCTCTCACAATCGCTCCCCTGAAATCGTCCCCGCTCCATGCTTTCCTTCCGATCTAATTCACTCTCCCTCAACCTCTAATCACGATCTTCAATTGAGTGATAGAGAGAGAGATTTCTGAGAAATCGAGAGTCGATGGATGATTTTGGAGAGGTCAAGAAATTTGATTTTTATAAAACATAGAAAAATGCTCACTCGGTTGTAATATCTCCATCTCTCTCGCAATCGCAAAGCCTGAAATCGTCCCCGCTCCATGCTTTCCTTCCGATCTAATTCACTTTCCCTCTACCTTTGATCGCGATCTTCAACTTCAAATTGATTTTGAATCTAGTGATGAAGAATTATCTCGAGGCATCAAAGAGGATTTAACTAAATTTAAAAAACCCTAACTCGCCAATTTTGAATCTGGTGGTGTAGGTATAAATATAATCATATAAAAACTGTGTCAAATGTTGAAGGCTGTTTGCACATTGTGACCATATTACTACTTGTTTCTTTATCCGTTCTTGTGTGAAGGCTCCTTGATATTTGTATTTTGTTTATAGGTGCATCATGGAGGTGCTGGAACAAAAATAGTTTTTGCTCGTGCTCGAGCTTGGAGTATCTATCAATGGAGGAAATCGACGACGGAAGAAGTATCAGAATTCTACCTCCGAAGCTCGTTCTCCACAAAATTCAGCCGTCTCTTCAATGGCTCATCGGATCACCGTTTTTCTCGCCTTTGACTATCGTTTCCACTCTCAGATGCGTTCATCACTCGCCGCCGGTTGAAAATGTTTCGCCGGATTACGACAAGGAGAGGGAACATTTTATGTGTGGAAAGCCTGTTAGTGATATTTGGCTACTATAGACAATCTTAATACAAGTGGTATGTCCATTTTTCTTATTTGTGATTTATGTGCAAATAAGGAATAATCAATCAATCATGTTATTCTTACTTGTAAAGTAGAGTAGCAAAAAGATTCTAGTTTGGGTTTTCTATTCCTTTTTTGTTTTTAGTGAAAGTTGGGTTATTATTTGCTCGATGATTATGGACATGTGTGGGTATAAAAGTTTAATAAATCTCTTCATTTTTGGTGCTTGGAGGTTATGAAAAATGAGAAATGAGAGGAGTTGATCTAGAGAAAGGGATTTCAAAAACAAAAGATTATTTTTTGTAATTCTCTTCTTTAGGAACTGTTTTGCATAAGGTTTCAGTTTCTCATGTCTTAATTTAGAAGAGGAGGTTTACTTTTATCAAGCTATCATTCAACACCTTTGCCATTCACTATAAGAAATTTGACAATAGGTCACGATAAGAAATTTGGCATTTCTGTCATTACACACTTTACCCTGTGTAGAATCATTACATCATCAATATGTATGTAATTATTACTCATTTCTTTCTCAGATGTAAAACCATGAAGAATAAATGAGTGCAAGTTTGAGCTTGATCTGAACTTAACAAGTTTAAACTTCCATATTTTGAAAATGATATGTACTTGTAGAAAATGAATGCCATAATTACTAAAGAACAGTTTCCTTTCAATTTCTAGGTTCATGGTAAACCTCAACACATGATTTTCTTCTCTCTTTGTGAAGACTGTTACCTAGAGATGCTAGAGTTTCTGAAAATGGGCATCAACAATGGACGTATCACTTAATTAATATCTATTATATGATTCCCATTTGCAGGGGGATCTCAGGAACAAGGAAGACTTGGAGAAATTGTTTTCTAAAACAAGGTTTGTATTTGCAGAGCCGGTTGAAAATTGTTTTCAAATAATGAAAAACCTTATATAGGTGAGGCCTCCATAGTAATCAAACCCATAAAAAAAACATTGAAATTGCAGTAGTGAAGCTTCATGAGATGTTTCAAACCACTCTAATCTCCTGTTGTTTTTTTATTTTTATCTGCTTGATTATTCCTCTTCATCTTTTTATCTCGGATGCTGGCGTTATTGGTTTTCGATTGCTGAATAATTCTTGCTAGAGGACAAGATTTTATTAGTTAATTACAATGAACTCTTGATTTGGTCGTCTATTTTACCAGTTAAAATGTTGTGGTTATCACAAAAAGGTTACAACAACTTGTCCAAGAGTTAATTATGTCCTTTGTTTATATTGCAGGTTAAACTTTTGCTGAGAATTCATCATAGAAACTTGATAAGCCTTATTGGATATTGTTATGAAAACACGAATTTGGTTTTTATCTACGAGTACATTGATAATGGCAACTTAAAAGAACATCTATCAGGTTTCTGCTGTCGTTTCAATAAATTTGTTAGACAAATGATTCTATCTTTCCATGATTATAACATTTGGCTGATGAGAACTAATGGAAAGGTCAGGTAGAAAGGTTGAGATCCTTAGTTGGGAGGAAAGGATACAAATAGCGGCGGATGCAACACAAGGTTGGATGCAATTTCCTTTTACCATTGTTCAGATTGTTATGTTATTTACATTTTTATTTGCTTCTGACTTGAATGATATCAAAAAATGTAGGATTGGAGTATTTGCATCATGGTTGTAGACCACCATTGAGGTTTTTTTTTTAGAAAGCCTATATTTATATTTGTTTGTTGACGTTTCAATTTGGTTTGTTGATTAAAGTAGTGTAAATGTGTGAATTAAGAATAATGATTTAGTAGTTTTCCATTTTATTATAATATTCTTGAGACTAATATGAAATTTTAGATATAAAAAACAATTTTGTTAATAAAGAAACTAGCATTAGATATTGAACTCACCCTGATTTTACTTATTATTTTAAATATATGTGTACGCAATTTACAAATTTACTCTTTGCTTTTGTAGGTATTAAGTAAAGTTTTGAATTCATGCATTTTGATTAAAGTATTACCTCTTCTAATTATACATAATCTATTTTTAGAGGTTTGTCCCTATACTTTTAAACTCTTATGTGTCATACATATTACAAACTTATGGTTGTCATGGCCTTGTTACTTATTTATTTTATTTTTATGGCTATCCTGCTGTTATGGTAGCCATAACTTAGTCACTTATTTGTGTTTTGGTGGGTTACTAAAGATGCTAATTAATTGCAAGAGTATTCAGGTTGTTAATGGTGGTGTTGTTTTCTATTTGGAAATGTAGTTAAATTTAACAACGTGAAGTAATAATAAATATTTTATTTTTTTATTGTTCAAGTCTGTGTTGTTATTTTTTTTCCCTTGCTAGAATATCATATTATGATTTGGGTTTATGGAATATTCTAAACAACTTAGTAATTACAATGTTGATGAGTTCTATGGGTTGGCTAATTTTTTTACACAATGTTTGAAAGATGCATTTATATGTTATAAATCTGATGTTTTCATATTTTGCTTTACAAGTTGACAATCTTATAATTGAATATAAATCTGATTTTTTTGTTCCAACAAAATCTTTTGATACAAAGCTCTGTTGTGAACTTGGAGCCCGATTTCGCAAATGCATCTGATATGGCCTCACTGAAAGCACAATCAAATAGCGATGTTTAATAGATTTGTTTTCTAGTACTTCTCTTAGATTGGAGTTTTTGTTTGGATGGCTGTATTATATGATTTGTAAACATTTGTAAGTTTTTTTTTTAATATGATAGGCTCCTATTTTCTTGTTTATAGAATGTGATTCATGTAACCATTGAGTAAAATTTATTTTTTTCATTGTAATATTTAGTTAAATTTGACAGGTGTATTATAAATTTGATGTAAAATTAATTTAATAAAAATATTTTTTTTTCTCAAATTTTAGATAGGCGTCACCTATTCGAGTGTCACCTATTCGAAAAAATGACGGGTAAAAACCGTCACGTTTTCGAAATAGGTGACGCCAAAAAAGTGTAACGACCCGACTCCAATAAAGATTGGCCGCGAGTACTCTCAGCGGAAGCGCGGAAAATAAGAAATTTAAATTTCATTTAAACGTCTTGTAACGGAAAATAACAATTTATACGGAAAAAAAAAATTGCGTGGGTCCATTTAAAAATCGAATAACCCAAAACCTGTTTACATCAAAATCCCAAGCATAAAAGCAACAAATGAACGTTTTTAAAGAAAATAAAAAAAAAGAACTTTATACATGGTTTACAAAACGACTTTGACTAAAGATTTCATCTAAAGAATACATAAGACACTTCTTATGTAGCCCACACGACTCGAGCTCGAGATGCAGTCCACTAGTCCTCTTCCAAGCTCGACATCTAAGCTTCAACGCATACCATCTTCCCTGTCACGCTCTCGACCGCTGCAAAACCTGAAAGGTGATATGTAGCACCTTTGAGCATGGCGCTCAGTGAGAATAACAAGAAAATAAAGCAATTTATAATAGAAGATCATAAAATAAATTGAGGTCAAGAACTCGGATCTCTCGGTCTTCTCTCATTTTCTTTTCTTTTTCCAAAGAATCCACTTCCTATAGTAAACCCGACCACTAACTAGGAACTTTCCCTTACTTGGTTTAGACTAACCATAAATGGATCATTCTACTACCAAACCCCTCGAAATAGCTTAACTCCGTTCGCCTCTCACATTCCCATCCCGTGCCTTCCTATCTCGGAACCCATTACACTTTACATTACTACTCCATGAACATTAACGATATTAGGCTACCCACTTTACTTTCAACCCTCATTTCTCTTCAACCTGCTTCACTCCGCTCTTAATCTTAAGGCCAAGACAATCTACAACACTTAATGGCACGTTTGCAAGGAGCTCACACTACCATGAGTCTGATACGCTCATCCTATAATGAGCTATTAACACAAGTCCATAACTCGTTTCCCCCTAAACCCGCTCCTCTCAACTCATGCCCCTAAGGTCCAACTAACCTATAGTACTTGTTACTCGTTCCACACTATCTCTCACTCCACGGGTCTTTTACGCACATTCCGGAAACCATCTCCCAAAGGGAATTCCGAACTCAAAATATCATAGATTGAGCTATTAACATAAGCAAGGATGAGGGTGTAGTGGCTAAAATGCATAGAAATGTGCTATGGAATATAAACGTGCATGTTTAGCCAAATATGATCATTTCAACTCATAACCATGACAAATAAACATTAACCATATCATTTCCACTTTCATCACTGTCCCAATTCTCGCGTCTCACTACGCACATTTCACATGCCATCATAATTAACTCGAGCCGTAGCTCATTTCACAATCTTTCAAATATCGTTATGCATGTACATAAACAACCACAATTTCTCACTGGCCAACTTCCCATTTTACAATTCCCATTTTACAATTTCCATTTCACATTTCTCGCGTCTCACTACGCGTTTCTCACAAACTATTTCAACAACCACTGGCATCCGGGCCATTCATTACATAGCACTCCGGAGCTCCACAACATCATCGGCACGATAACCACGTGTAACGTCCAACACCCACACACCGTTATACGGGTTAATGACATCTCTGCCACGGTAACCACGTGTAACGTCCAACACCCATACACCGTTACACGGGTTACAACCCCATGGCCACATGACAATATAATGATATGTATGAGTGGAATGCTATGAAATGAAATGAAATTAGCATGCATCTTTTCATCAACAACATATAACGGAATATCGATTCAATGAGTACAGTTAGGTTATTTTCCCAAAAACGGTATATGGCTCAATCATTACTCACATAAGGCTCAAAATTCACATAGTTACATGGTTCAGATTCACACTTTTCTCCATTATCTCATTCGTAACCATCCTTCGAATCACAAACCGAACATAGGAAAAGTATGCATAACCATAGTCCCAAAGCAGCATATGACTCGTTCATTAACTCGACCATGCGTAAATGCAATTAACATAAGTAAGAGAAAAACACAAGTCATAAACAAGCGTAAAATAGTAGTCATTTTGTTCTATACACTCGACAATTATCAAGTTTAGCTCGTTCCTTCGCTATACTCATCCCCTCGTTATATTCCAACATCAAGGTTCCAGCTACCAACCCCAATATCTCAAACCCATACCATAATAGCAACAACTCAAATGGTATTCAACTTTCTCGCGCCATTACAAAACCCGCTCTAATTTCACCTTCGCTAGTAAGCTTTTGAGTCCCGGCTCGAAATTACTTTTTCCTACCATTACTATCCGTAATTAACCTCCAAATGTTCTTATTACATCATACAAAATTCAGTAAGAATAGTTAATTAACTCTGGAACCCGGTTTGAAATCAAAAGTCTCAAGACTAGTTAAAAGGAAAAGTGGTGATTTTTTGTCTCTTGGGTGCTTTTTGAGAAATCATTGATTAGAGTTCCTAACTTGTTTTTCTTATGTAAAAATATGTATTTAGGCACCCATAACAGCATTGAAAGATGTTAAGAGAAAGCCAAGAAAACTCCAAAATTAAGAAAACTAGTGGACTTCAAAGGAACAACATTGGAGGTTTAAGCTTGAGTTTCATACAGGGCTTCCTATGTTTGGTTTTAATCTTACCTCTCGGATTACTAGTCTTTACCATAATCTGAAAAGTTTATGGATTGCCTTTCCGAATTACAACTTATAAGTCTAATGATCTTGTCTTACAACCATGCTATTCTAGCAAGATAACATCTAATCTTGTCTCCACTTACCCCACTCTTGTTTTACTCACTTAACCCGCTATTGTTTTACTCTCCATACCCAAATTTAAACACTACCACATTTATCAATTCATCAAATAAAATCTAACATAAATATACTTTTATCCCTTTTTATTCCCACCTTCCTACAATAGAATTAGCTTGCATAACTTGCAGTTGTTTGATCCCTTACCTACACAAAACAAAATTTATATACCACACCTTATTTACCATTCATTAAACATTTATAACATATTAAACAACATCCCGGAACCCAAAAACAGCCTTACAACCCGAGCCTACAAAACAGCCCCTACAATCAACCAAAAACAGTGAGCATATTCGGGTAAGTGATGTAATTCAAAGTATATGTTTCAAATTTATTCCCAAGCTTGATCTTGAGGCTAATTTCTTCATTAATAAGTTTAAGCTAATTTAAATATGAAAGGAACAAATAACTATTTTACTATCTAAATTGGTAAAGCCTAAACATGAACATCCATGGAGGTTTTACAAATTTTCAAGAAAATAATTTATGTCTTTAATTAAATCACTTTTCAATTCAAAAGAAATCCATATCCCAACTTTAAGTTTTTTTTAGAAAAGATTTTTGTTATAGGAAATAACATTCTCTTTCTTTAAATTTAACATCCACCAACTCAAAACTATTAATATTCTCAAAAATCCCCAAATTAGAAAACTCTAGGTTTTAGGAAAGCTTACTTTTCTTCTTGTTTCCTTGAGAACACTTGCTCCAATCTTCCTAGAACGTAAAACCCTTCATTTATCCTCCATTTTCGAGTTGATTTCAAGCTAAAGGAAGCAAAAATTGACAGAAAAATCACCCCCTCTCACTCTCTGGAGCTGTTCGGCCATGGCAGACAAATGAAAGAAGAAATAGCTAGCAATTCTTGCTCCAATAATTCTAGAATCTCTTACCCATCAAAAGAAACTAGTTTTTCCTTTGAAATCAAGCCAAAAATAAAGAAAAAGAGAAGCAAAAATCGTGACCCCCCTATGGCTGTTGATGTTCGGCTGAAGCAAGGGAAAAAAAAGAATGTTAAAATCTCTTTTTTTTTTTATTTAATTAGAAGAGAAAAAAATGAGGAGATGACACCTCATTAAATGACTCATCATTTATTGTTTTCTAACCTTATGTTTCTTTAAAAACTTAATACTAACCCACTCAAAATTAGACCATTATCTTTCATTTATTTTTAATTTAAATTAACCACAAAATTACATTTAACCATAGTTAAATGTTAATTCGTCCAACTAACCATGGTTAGTTTCTTACCCAACGTTATCTAACTCATTTAAACCTAATTAATTATCTCAAAATAAATAACTAACTTGAAATTAAACCATAAAATATTATTTCAATCCGAAAATAATTAAATAAATTTATATTATAAATGAAATATCATTCAAAATAATTATACTATTAAAGCTTGTTTATTTTTAAAACCTCGGGCCATTACAAAAAGTGTCACCCCTTTCCCGAAATCTTGTAGTGCGAAATGATAATTCTTTCTATTTAAAAAATCAAACCTAAACTGAAACCGACCAAAACAAATTGAACTACATAGATCGATCCTTTGATTCAGCCACATGTCGAACCAAAATCGACTAAAACCAAACCATAACCTACATCCACATGTTGAACTTAAATTGGTTGAGTTTTTGGTTTTGCTAACATTAATACCTCATGGATCGATCCTTTGATTCAGCCACATAGATCGATAATTTGTTTTCTAGTACTTCTCGGGAAACTGGCGTGAAGCTTTCATCATCGGTGACGGTGTATTGGTCCACTCATAGGTGAGGAAGAGGCTATTTGGTTTGGTTTTTTCTTCCTCCAGTCAATGAGGAAAAGGAGATTATTGAAGCCTTTTATAGGTAGAATTTTGAAATCAAAGCAAGATAAGATTGCTTGCCTTCTGGCAAAGATTTACTTTGACAAGAGATTTTTTTACATCTTTTTGTAAAACGAAGGTGGATGCTTTTGAATCAGTCTTGATGACAAATCATTCGTTCATCAAGTCTCCTTGAAATTTCTGGACACATTGAACAATTGTCAGAATCTCTATCTATAGTTATTTTTGGGGGCAACAATAGTTTGTAGTGTTGGATGGTTTGTTTAGGGTTTACAAGTTACATGTTACATCATTTGCCTATTTTTCATTGTTTGTGAAAAAAAAAATTGTTTATCCATTATTGTATGTATTATCGACTCAAGCCATCCAATCCATCGAATAAGTTTAGATGAGAAATTAGTCATTGTCAGTTTTCCCATTTATTTTGTTCTGTTCTTCAATTTGATTATCGTAAATGAAAGCAGAAACTTTAAAAATACAAGTCGACTAGGGAAGAGCTCTCATTGGTATTGCATAAGTTCGTAGCATACTCTAAATATGACTGCTGAGAGTGAATTTTCTTCCATTCGTAACGCTTTTGTATTGATCCTTAACATCTGGGCAGAAAGGATGTGAGGATCTTCTATGGAAAGCGTATGATTAGGAAAACAATTGAAGTATATTTTTGTTTTCGAGGTTGGACTCGATCATACTAGTAAACTATTTGTGAACTATTTGTACCTCTCATCTCCGAGTCGTCAAAGTGGCTTGACTGTAACTTGGACTAATCCGAGATGAAGATATTTGAATTCAGCTAGGTGTTTGAGTATCAACTTCTCTGAAAACATATGAATTGCTTTCGTGTCAACTGTGACCAAAACATTTTACTACATTGTTTTGATGATGTCTCTTGTCATCAGATTGAAGCTGCTTTGATGGTAGATCAAAGTTGAATATACCTTTGGAATACTCCAGTTATGGAGTTCTTCTTCTACCTTTGCAATCTCCCTCTCGTCTTTGTTTTGAGAGATCATGATATCTGAATCTCCTTTGATATCTTCGATGTCGTGTTTTTTGACATCTTTCTGTCTTTCACTTTGAAATCAGCTTTAATACAAGCTTATTAAAGATGATTTTACTTGTTATTTGAAAAGAACCGTTATCTGAATCTCCTTTGATATCCTAAAGATAATTCTTAGTCTTT
This sequence comes from Gynostemma pentaphyllum, assembly GCA_028015215.1. Classification (NCBI taxonomy): domain Eukaryota; kingdom Viridiplantae; phylum Streptophyta; class Magnoliopsida; order Cucurbitales; family Cucurbitaceae; genus Gynostemma; species Gynostemma pentaphyllum. The sequence continues at coordinate 22,260,222 of CM051345.1, read as the reverse complement.
GCTTGTTGCAAATTTGTTTCTAATCTTTTGTCCCTTTTTTTTTTTGGATAGTTGACTTGGAAAGGTATGTAATCTAATCTGTTGAATATGAAACTGAATTTTAGAATATCAATTATGAAGATAATTCCAATTGCAAATTTCTGTTATACTCTCTATTCTTATTTTGTATTTGGAATTACTTCATGAATGTGCGATAAAAATTTGCATAATTTCTTGAAATTCTTACACAGTGATTCAAAGAGTGTTTTTGAATCTCTACCGGTTCAACTTTTCCTACTGGAATTCTTTGCAGCTACTAATGAGATGAGTTGATGCTTCTTCGTATTAATACATTTATTTTTAATTTTCAAATAGTTTTGTATTGGTTGATTGTATATTTTGAGTTGTTGTGACCTCAAATATTTATGGTAGATATTGAAGGGTATTTTCTCATCTGTGTCGGCCATGTTTATCATGAAAGTCTCAATAACCATTGTCATACACTTTAGTCCGTCATAAATCAAAATCTGAAAATAATTAAAAAAGGTTGCGTATTTTGTGGCAGTGTTTCTAAGCTCAAATCACCATTTGTGAAATTAGCCATCATACTGATTTTCTTAAATTACTAGTAGTAGTTGCATGATGATTTGTGTGTCGTTTTTTATAATTTTTTATGACTTAATTATAGATTCTAAAGTATAGAGTGCCTACTCTTATAATTAAATTATTCTTTAGGTTTAATTATAAATAGTTGGCATGTATTCTTGTAATTAGGTGGCATCGTGGGACTATTTGGTTGTAGGGGTTTACGATATACCTTTGTTTTGTGGCTTTTGGTTTGTTTTGCCTCTTTTATGTTGTAATTTATTTTAATTTATCTTTCATTTTTTAGGTGTCTTTAAAAAAAAGGGGTAAAATACCATTTTTATCCCTGAACTTTCACTCGAGTTTCGTTTTCGTCCCTGAACTTTCAAATATGATGTTTTTTGTCCCTGAACTTTCCAAATCGTTTCGTTTTCATCCTTCCGTTAATTTTTCTGTTAGTTAACCGTCAGTGATTGATGACGTGGCAATTTTAATGACGTGGCTTACTGACGTGGCTTCTTTTAATATTATTTTAATTTATCACGATTTTAATAATTTTCTAATATCTCTCCTCTCCCCATTTTTCTCTCTCCTCCATTAATTCCCTCTCTTTCTCTCTCCTCTTCATTTATCTCTTTTCCCCTCCACCTTCTTCTCCATTGAACCCACCTCCATTAAAGTATTCACTCACCCACCCACTCCTAAAAAATGGCCCTTCTGATTCTGATATCGATCTCCTTCGAATTCCTGGTGTCGCCATCTACGAACAAAATCGCCTCATTGTTTGTATCCTCACGGTGGAACCAAACAACTTTGGGCTATTTCTTCCTGAACATGGACAAAGACAAGTGGGGGTGGTCCAGTTTGTTCGAGGATGTATATCTACTATCCATTTATCTATTGCCACGATGGAGAAATCTTCTGCCCCTTTTAGTTGTGAAGAATTCTCTCTATAGTTGAATTTGGTCATGACATGTTACCTTTTTTCTTTCTTTCCTTTATTCCTGTGGTGTTGGTTCGGCTTTAACACAGGTTTGGTCTTTATCTGGTTACATTGTAGTTTAATCAATTCATTAACATGTGCATGTGCATGTTGAGTTGTTTGGTATATTCCTTTTTTTTTTGTCTGTAGTTCCTTTATGCCCAATAATATTCTTTCTTTTATCTTGATTTACCATGCAAGTTATCGGGAAGACGCCTTACATTTTTTTTATTTTCATAGAGAAGCAGGTATAATTGTTAAGAATGTTGATGTTACTTGTGGAGAGGTCAAACCTGAATGAGAAGCTTTTCTCAGAAAGCAAGGATGGAACATATTTTTTTTTAATTGGATTCGAGGTGTTAAAGTTTTTGATGGAAAAGAACATAACAAATGCTCTTCATTGACAAGTCACGATTGGCACCTTTATCTTGCCGGTAATTATTTTTCAATGACTTTCACTTGTGGGGGAGCAAACTATCACCTTGTCAGTTTTATTGGCTTTGCAGGATTGTGCAGGCTTATTGTTTGCTTTCCTTCTAGTACTGGGTGAGAGTTCTGGTATTCTTCAAGGGGTGATGTCCATGAGTAAACTGTAAGTGTAAAGAGGAATGTCATTTAGGAATAATGTAACATCCCGGTTTTTTTATATAATTTTAAAATAAATTTATTATTATTTAGTTAAAATAATATTAATTGTTATTGATTTGTTAATTTAGAATCTGGGTTAAATTTTTAATACAAAATCTAACTTTCAAAACTTTTAAAAAGTTTAGGGTCCAAAACAAAAAAAAGAATTTCCCAACTAGTTTGATATATCTTGTGAAATGCTGATGCTGCTATTTTATAAGACATTTGGTTATTGAAGAATTAAATTATTTATCTGGAGGATTTAGGTAATTTTATGAGGTTTGGAAGAGAGTGTGCATCTTAAGTTTTCTCTCTGGAGATCAAACACCAAGTAGTTTCGTCACTTTTTTTTAATGATATTTGGTTAGGTTGAGAGTTTTGATTGAAATTTAATTTTTTCCTTGTGTAACATTTCCTATTTTTATTGTATATATTTTGTTTCCTTTGCAATAACTACATTATTTTAACCTGTACAATTTACTAATTTTATCTCATGGTGGCAGAATATATTTGCCTTCTTGTACATTTCTTCCTCTGTTATATTATATATTTGATCGAGGCTGCAGACATTTATTAAAAGTGTTTAGGATGGTAAATGACGTGAGATCCAGCCTCTGCTGGCAAATGAAATGCTACATATTGATTCTCATGAAGGTATTTCTCCCTTCAACTCAATGTGTCTCAGTTTTCATCTTAGCCCTAATTTCAATTCAATTTCTGCAAATTTCAGAAATTGAAACCTTTTTAAACCTTAATATTCCAGAAAGTGTTTGGGTTTTGATTTTGAGTTTTCCAGTAATTGTTTATGAATGTTATTTTACCGGTTGTGAAATCAGAGTTTTCATCGGATTCTCATCGTTAGAAGACCTCGCGGCCGATCCTGAAGCTCGAAGATGGTAATCTGATATAAATCATGGAACCTCACAAAAAGCTCAAGGACCAATCACAAGTTCAAAGATCAAGAGAAGCATTGAACATCCATTTACAAGCCTACATTAGAAAAGTCAAGACAAGCTTTTGAAGATCCGAGCATGGAGGTGTACAAAGAGGACTTGATCAAATTTAATCTATGGTAAATGCATTTGGAGGAAGATTATTGAAGACTTGTTCAACCAGAAATGAAGATGAGAGCTAATTTGGAAAGTTGCATCACTTTTGCAAACTTTCCTTATTTTGACCACTTTCCATATTTGTTCCCGAACTTGCCATATTTATTCCCAAACTTTCCACATATGGTTCCAACGAATTTATTATGTATTAAGACATGTTTTATTCCATTTAAATTCAGTTTATAAGTTTGGAAAGAATTAGCAAAGATATTATTCCCTAAGAAAGATTTTCCCCAAAATCTGCCAAATCCATATAAGGCAAGTTTTTGGCAGATTTTATTCTCTCCTTTAATAGGAATTTACTAGGATATTTTTAGGGTTTCTTTTCCTATTTAAAGGCTCATTTGTAACCCTAAATACTAAGAATTAATATGATAGAAAATAGCTTTGTTTTGCTTATTGCTTGGTTGATTAACCTTGCATTTTGTAGCCTTGTTCTAGGTTGAATGTTTTAGAAACATTCAAGCATAACTTTAAACCTTAGGTCTTTGGTATCAATATGGTCCGAAGAGTTAAACGAGTACATTGAAACAAACTTTTCAATTACAAACAAGTTTTTGGAATGGTTCGTATCCTCTTTCGATATTTTGGTCCAAACAGGATTCCCAAAGAAGAGGTTCCTCCAATTGGATCTTTAGGATGGACCAAATCATGAGATCAACTTTGACAAGTGGGAAACCTTAGGTCTTTGGTATCACTATGGTGCGAAGAGTGAAATGATTACTTTGAAACAAGCTTTTCAATTACAAACAAGTTTTTGGAGTGGTTCGGATCCTCTTTCGATATTTGGGTCCAAAGAGGATAACCAAAGAAGAGGTTCCTCCATTTGGATCTTTAGGATGGACCAAATCATGAGCTCAACTTTGACAAGTGGGAAACCTTAGGTCTTCGGATTCGGATCCTCTTTCGAAATTTTGGTCCAAAGAGGATTGCCTAAGAAGAGGTTCCACCATTTGAATCTTTAGGATGGACCAAATCACAAGGAAAACTTTGACAAGTGGGAAACGTTAGGTCTTTGGTAACAATATGGTCCGAAGAGTGAAACAAGTACTTTGAAACAAGCGTTTCAATTACAAACAAGTTTTTGGGGTGGTTCGGATCGACTTTCGAAATTTTGGTCCAAAGAGGATTCCTAATGAAGAGGTTCCTCCATTTGGATCTTTACGATGGACCAAATCAAGAGAACAACTTTGACAAGTGGGAAACCTTAGGTCTTTGTTATCAATATGCTCCGAAGAGTGAAACAATTACTTTGAAACAAGCATGTCAATTACAAATAAGTTTTTATAGTGGTTCGGATCCTCTTTCGATATTTTGGTCCAAACAGGATTCCCAAAGAAGAGGTTCCTCCATTTGGATCTTTATGATGGACCAAATCATGAGGTAAACTTTGACAAGTGGGAAACATTCGGTCTTTGGTATCAATATTGTCCGAAGAGTGAAACAAGTACTTTGAAACATGCTTTTCAATTACATACAAGTTTTTGGAGTGGTTCTGATCCTCTATCGATATTTTGGACCAAAGAGGATTCCCAGAGAAGAGGTTCCTCCATTTGGATCTTTAGGATGGACCAAATCACGAGGAAAACTTTGAAATGTAGGAAACCTTAGGTCTTTGGTATCAATATGGTCCGAAGAGTTAAACGAGTACATTGAAACAAACTTTTCAATTACAAACAAGTTTTTTGAGTGGTTGGGATCCTCTTTTGATATTTTTGTCCAAAAAGAATTCCCAAAGAAGAGGTTTCTCCATTTGGATCTTAAGGATGGACCAAATCATGAGGACAACTTTGACAAGTGGGAAACCTTAGGTCTTTTGTATCAATATAGGCCGAAGAGTGAAACAAGTACTTTGAAACAAGCTTTTCAATTAGAAACATGTTTTTGGAGTGGTTCGGATCGTCTTTCGAAATTTTTCGTCCAAAGAGGATTCCCAAAGAAGAGGTTTCTCCCTTTGGATCGTTAGGACGGACCAAATCATGAGGACAACTTTGACAAGTGGGAAACCTTAAATCTTTGGTATCAATATTGTCCGAAGAGTGAAACAAGTACTTTGAAACAAGCATTTCAATTACAAACAAGTTTTTAGAGTGGTTCGGATCCACTTTCGATATTTTGATCCATACAGGATTCCCAAAGATGAGGTTCCTCCATTTGGATCTTTAGGATGGACCAAATCATGAGCACAACTTTGACAAGTGAGAAACCTTAGGTCTTTGGTATCAATATGGTACGAAGAGTAAAACAAGTAGTTTGAAACAAGCTTTTCAATTACAAACATGTTTTTGGAGTGGTTCGGATCGTCTTTCGAAATTTTGGTCCAAAGAGGATTCCCAAAGAAGAGGTTCCTCTATTTAGATCGTAAGGATGGACCAAATCACGAGGAAAACTTTGATAAGTGGGAAACCTTAGGTCTTCGGATTCAATTTGGTCCGAAGAGTGAAACAAGTACTTTGAAACAAACATTTCAATACAAACAAGTTTTTGGAGTAGTTCGGATCGTCTTTCGAAAATTTTGTCCAAAGAGGATTCCCAAAGATGGGTTCCTCCATTTGCATCTTTAGGATGGACCAAATAAGGAGGAAAACTTTGACAAGTGGGAAACCTTAGGTCTTTGGTATCAATATGGTCTAGAGAGTGAAACAAGTACTTTTTAACAAGCTTTTCAATTACAAAGAAGTTTTTGGAATGGTTCGGATCATCTTTCGAAATTTTGGTCCAAAGAGGATTCCCAAATAAGAGGTTCCTCCATTTGAATCTTGAGGATGGACCAAATCACGAGGACAACTTTGAAAAGTGTGAAACCTTAGGTCTTTGGTATCAATATGGTCCGAAGAGTTAAACGAGTACATTGAAACAAACTTTTCAATTACAAACAAGTTTTTGGAATGGTTCGTATCCTCTTTCGATATTTTGGTCCAAACAGGATTCCCAAAGAAGAGGTTCCTCCATTTGGATCTTTAGGATGGACCAAATCATGAGATGAACTTTGACAAGTGGGAAACCTAAGGTCTTTGGTATCACTATGGTGCGAAGAGTGAAATGATTACTTTGAAACAAGCTTTTCAATTACAAACAAGTTTTTGGAGTGGTTCGGATCCTCTTTCGATATTTTGGTCCATAGAGGATAACCAAAGAAGAGGTTCCTCCATTTGGATCTTTAGGATGGACCAAATCATGAGCTCAACTTTGACAAGTGGGAAACCTTAGGTCTTCGGATTCATTTTAGTCTAGAGAGTGAAACAAGTACTTTTTAACAAGCTTTCAATTACAAACGAGTTTTTGGAGTGGTTCGGATCCTCTTTCGAAATTTTGGTCCAAAGAGGATTCCCAAAGAAGAGGTTTTTCCCTTTGGATCGTTAGGACGGACCAAATCATGAGGACAACTTTGACAAGTGGGAAACCTTAAATCTTTGGTATCAATATTGTCCGAAGAGTGAAACAAGTACTTTGAAACAAGCATTTCAATTACAAACAAGTTTTTAGAGTGGTTCGGATCCACTTTCGATATTTTGATCCATACAGGATTCCCAAAGATGAGGTTCCTCCATTTGGATCTTTAGGATGGACCAAATCATGAGCACAACTTTGACAAGTGAGAAACCTTAGGTCTTTGGTATCAATATGGTACGAAGAGTAAAACAAGTAGTTTGAAACAAGCTTTTCAATTACAAACATGTTTTTGGAGTGGTTCGGATCGTCTTTCGAAATTTTGGTCCAAAGAGGATTCCCAAAGAAGAGGTTCCTCTATTTAGATCGTAAGGATGGACCAAATCACGAGGAAAACTTTGATAAGTGGGAAACCTTAGGTCTTGGATTCAATTTGGTCCGAAGAGTGAAACAAGTACTTTGAAACAAACATTTCAATACAAACAAGTTTTTGGAGTAGTTCGGATCGTCTTTCGAAAATTTTGTCCAAAGAGGATTCCCAAAGATGGGTTCCTCCATTTGCATCTTTAGGATGGACCAAATAAGGAGGAAAACTTTGACAAGTGGGAAACCTTAGGTCTTTGGTATCAATATGGTCTAGAGAGTGAAACAAGTACTTTTTAACAAGCTTTTCAATTACAAAGAAGTTTTTGGAATGGTTCGGATCATCTTTCGAAATTTTGGTCCAAAGAGTATTCCCAAATAAGAGGTTCCTCCATTTGAATCTTGAGGATGGACCAAATCACGAGGACAACTTTGAAAAGTGTGAAACCTTAGGTCTTTGGTATCAATATGGTCCGAAGAGTTAAACGAGTACATTGAAACAAACTTTTCAATTACAAACAAGTTTTTGGAATGGTTCGTATCCTCTTTCGATATTTTGGTCCAAACAGGATTCCCAAAGAAGAGGTTCCTCCATTTGGATCTTTAGGATGGACCAAATCATGAGATGAACTTTGACAAGTGGGAAACCTAAGGTCTTTGGTATCACTATGGTGCGAAGAGTGAAATGATTACTTTGAAACAAGCTTTTCAATTACAAACAAGTTTTTGGAGTGGTTCGGATCCTCTTTCGATATTTTGGTCCATAGAGGATAACCAAAGAAGAGGTTCCTCCATTTGGATCTTTAGGATGGACCAAATCATGAGCTCAACTTTGACAAGTGGGAAACCTTAGGTCTTCGGATTCATTTTGGTCTAGAGAGTGAAACAAGTACTTTTTAACATGCTTTCAATTACAAACAAGTTTTTGGAGTGGTTCGGATCCTCTTTCGAAATTTTGGTCCAAAGAGGATTCCCAAAGAAGAGGTTCCTCTATTTGGATCTTTAGGATGGAGCAAATCAAGAGGACAACTTTGACAAGTGGGAAACCTTAGGTCTTTTGTATCAATATGGTCCGAAGAGTGAAACAAGTACTTTGAAACAAGCTTTTCAATTAGAAACATGTTTTTGGAGTGGTTCGGATCGTCTTTCGAAATTTTGGTCCAAAGAGGATTCCCAAAGAAGAGGTTCCTCCATTTGGTTCTTTAGGACGGACCAAATCATGAGGACAACTTTGACAAGTGAGAAACCTTAGGTCTTTGGTATCAATATGGTACGAAGAGTAAAACATGTACTTTGAAACAAGCTTTTCAATTAGAAACATGTTTTTGGTGTGGTTCGGATCGTCTTTCGAAATTTTGCTCCAAAGAGGATTCCCAAACAAGAGGTTCCTCCATTTGGATCTTTAGGAAGGACCAAATCATGAGGACAACATTGACAAGTGGGAAAGCTTAGGTCTTTTGTATCAATATGGTCCGAAGAGTGAAACAAGTACTTTGAAACAAGCATTTCAATTACAAATAAGTTTTTACTGTGGTTCGGATCCTCTTTCGATATTTTGGTCCAAACAGGATTCCCAAAGAAGAGGTTCATCCATTTGGATCTTTAGGATGGACCAAATCATGAGCACAACTTTGACAAGTGGGAAACCATAGGTCTTCGGATTCAATTTTGTCTAGAGAGTGAAACAAGTACTTTGAAATAAGCTTTCAATTACAAACAAGTTTTTGCAGTGGTTCAGATCCTCTTTCGATATTTTAGTCCATATAGGATTCCCAAAGAAGATGATTACTATGGCATGGTTCTTAGATGGTTTAAACTATGAGATTTCTAGCCAAGTAAATGGGTATACATATGTGGAGTTGGAAGAAATGGTTCACTATGCCACCAAGGTAGAAAAGAGACTCAAAAGAAGAGTGGATACACGGTATGCTTCTAAAACTATTTCCAATACTACTTTTTCTTATCAAATTGGTGCAAATAGTACTTTAATGGATAAGAATGGGGCTGCCTTTGGATTGATGGAGGAAAATACAAGATTGACCATTTTTGAGGAGCTTAAAATGATTAGAATGGAATCTTTAAAAGCAGAGGAAGTTTACAAAGCTAGCATGGAAGAGATTAGAGAGGGAATTCTAAAGTCAATGTATGCTTATAAAGAGGGCATTGAAGTGCCAAATGAAGTATTAGAGCCAAAACCACTTGTTGACCAAGTTTCTATAGTTCGTGCTAATATTTGTATGGAGGAAACTTATGAGGTAAATAAGTGTTCTAATTTCGAAAATCATGAAAATTGTGAAAAAGAGAGTGAGCTAAAAGAAAGAGAGATGAGTGATGAAAAAGAAACGAGTGATCCAAAAGAAAGAGAAATGAGTGATAAAAAAGAAATGAGTGATAAAAAAGAAATGAGTGAGCAAAAAGAAAGAGAGATGAGTGATAAAAAAGAAGAGTGTGAAAAAGAAATTTGTGCTCAAAAGAAAAAGACTTGTGAGTTTGAAAAGAATGAAAGAGAGAATGGAAAGAAAGAGTGTTTTGAGATTACAAAGTGTGAGGCATTCTAGTGTAGTGAGAAAAAAGAGAGAAAAATAGAGAGTGAGAGCTTGAAAGTTAGATCAAGTGAGGCTAGGAATGAAATCTACCAACCTATATTTGTACTCTTGTACAAAGAGGTTTGTTTTACACTTAACACATCTTTGCCTAGTATGTTTGTTGAGTTTTTGCAGGAATTCAAAAGATTGTTCCCTAATGAGATGCCTAGCAATCTGTCATTAATGCAAGGCATAAAATATCATGAAGACAATATTCAAAGGGCTGCCATACTCAATAAACCACCATCTCACATGACTCAATGCATAGAAAATAGGGTAAACACATCCATAGTAAAGTATCCTAACCCTATTCTTTATAATATGCATAACACTTGTTTGTTTGTTAAAAATGATCTCAACTATGAATTTCTACAACATCAAATGAATTTCATTGATAATTATGCATGTTGTACTAAGACTTACTTGCTTAATAATTCCCAAATTAAAAGAGCTACTTCTGATCATGTGCTTAATGTTTTCAATAATAATTGTTTGATTGATTCAATGGTTACATATGATTGTCACTTGATTGAGAAGAATGTAGGATTTGTGTATGGACACACATATGAGTGGGTTGAATGTACTTTTGCATCATTGTTTGTGATACCATGTTATGAGAAAATTTATGAAATTGACTGATAAGGCAACCTTGCGTTCAAGTCCAAAAACCCATTACAATCGTTTGCAAGAACCTTTGAAGCATGAAAATGGCACAAAACCTCCTTAACTAATCGGATCAACCCAAGAGTTCCAAATGATAAGACAAACCCGAATTGCAAGTCCAAAGACCCGATGCTATTATACTTAGCATGAACCTTTGAAGCAAGAACTCAAACCCTCCCTAACTATTCGGAAACACCCCCTAAGAATGGCTAAAAACAGATTGCTTAGGAAAGATGATCATTGATCTAGGACAAGTTTCCAAGCCCAAGATTCGAGACACTCCACAAGTAGGATGATCATTTCCACTTGAATGACTCTAAACATGTAATCTAAAGCAAGATTACAAAGGGTTGAGGCTCAAGGCTCTCCATGTGCACAAAAGGCAACATTTCATTACATTTTCAAATCTCCCTTACAATGTCTAAAACAAAGCCTATTTATAGGCATAAAATACATGTAAATTTCGTTCATAATGATCCTCTATCAGCCCAATTAAGTCCTAGCATGTAACCTACGAATTTAATGCAAAAACTTAAGTTACATTCAGCCACCATTTTAATTTGTAACTTAAAATGAATTATTACATTTGAAACTGATATTTAACTCTAATTGAAGCTTGTAAATGGTCATTAATGCTTGTCTTGGAGTTGCCTTAAGTTCCCTTGAATGAAGCTTGAGTTGTCTTGAATGAAGCTTGGGTTATCATCAATGCATCTTGAGTTGTAGTTAATGCATCTTAACTTGACTTGTAATAAATGAACTTGGGTTGCCATTAATGCAATTGAAGTGCATTTAATGCAAGTGTTCTTGAAGCTTGAATTCCTCAAATGCAAGGCTACATAATTCATATCATTGACTATGGTCCTTTGGGTTCTAATATGTTATCTAATAGTGTAGCTAGATCTCTTGTTATTTGTTATGATACAGAATTTAAGAAGAAGCTACAAATACTTCAATACCTAAGAGGGACCATGCAATTAAATGACAAAGAGGGAGATGCATGGAAGTTCAAGGTTTTTGATCCGGGAGGAGTTAAACAATTCAAGGCACTAGAAAGATATCAAGATGCTTACAAATCTGATTTCCAAGGTAAGTATGCTTTAGGTGCTTTTATTTATGTTACTAACTTGAGTTATTGCGATATAGGTAATGTTTTAGATTCGAGGACGAATCCTTTTCAAGAGGGAGAGGATGATATGAATCATGGAACCTCACAAAAAGTTCAAGGACCAATCACAAGTTCAAAGATCAAGAGAAGCATTGAACATCCATTTACAAGCCTACATTAGCAAAGTCAAGACAAGCTTCGAAGATCTGAGCATGGAGGCTAACAAAGAAGACTTGATGCACATTAATCAATAGAAAATGCAATTGGAAGAAGAGAATTGAAGACTTGTTCAATCAGAAATGAAGAGAAGAGCAAATTAGGAAAGTTGCAAATGGATGTTCTTGTTGAAAATAGATGAAACACAAGGTACGTATGCTTTTAGATGCTTTTATTTATGTTTTTAACTTAACTTTTTGCGATGTAGGTAATGTTTTAGATTCGAGGACGAATCCTTTTCAAGAGGGAGGGAATGATATGAATCATGGAACGTCACAAATAGCTCAAGGACCAATTCACAAGATCAAATATCAAGAGAAGCATTGAACATCAATTTACAAGCCTATATTAGCAAAGTCAAGACAAGCTTTGAAGATCCAATCATGGAGGCTAACAAAGAGGACTTGATGAACTTCATTCTATGCCAAATGCATTTTGAAGAAGAGTATTGAAGACTTGTTCAATCAGAAATGAAGAGAAGAGCTAATTAGGAAAGTTGCACCACTTTTGCAAACCTTCCTTATTTGGATCACTTTCCATATTTGTTCCCGAACTTGCCATATATGATGTCCACGAATTTACAATGTATTTGGACATGTTTTAGGCCTTTATTTATCAGTTTTAATGCTTAGAATAGTTTAGGAATGATATAATATCTTCTAGGGCAAAACTTTCCTAGGGTTTCATATCAACAACTTTGACAAGTGGTTCCTTAGGTCTTTGGTATCAATATGGTCCGAAGAGTGAAACAAGTACTTTGAAACATGCTTTTCAATTACAAACAAGTTTGATATGAAACCCCTAGGAAATTGAAATAGAAACACTTTGAAAGCACAAAGAACCCCTAGATGCAAATCCTAAAACCCCGATGAACAATAAGGTAAAACCCATGGAATACAAGAAGAAGAAGATTATTCCAATGATCTAATACCTTGAAATAAGAGAACTTGTTCTTATTTCAAGATCGAAACAATCCACAAACACAATAGATCAAGTTATGCTTGAATGTTTCCAAAACATGCAACCTAGAACAAGGCTACAAAATGCAAGGTAAAATCAACCAAGCAATAAGCAAAACAAAGCTATTTTCTATCATATAAATTCTTAGTATTTAGGGTTACAAATGAGGCTTAAATAGCCAAATAAACCCTAAAAACAACAAGGAAATTCGGATTACAAGGAGGAACAAAATCTGCCAAATCTTTCCTTAAGTGCATTTGGTGCATTTTAGGAAAGTTTTGCCCTAGAAGATACTATATCATTCCTAAACTATTCTAAGCATCAAAACTGATAAATAAAGACCTAAAACATGTCCAAATACATTTTAAATTCGTGGACATCATATATGACAAGTTCGGGAACAAATATGGAAAGTGGTCCAAATAAGGAAAGTTTGCAAAAGTGATGCAACTTTCCAAATTAGCTCTCATCTTCATTTCTGGTTGAACAAGTCTTCAATAACCTTCCTCCAAATGCATTTACCATAGATTAAAGTTGATCAAGTCCTCTTTGTACGCCACCATGCTTGGATCTTCAAAGCTATGCTTAACTTTGCTAATGTAGGCTTGTAAATGGATGTTCAATGCTTCTCTTGATATTTGATCTTGTGATTAGTCCTTAAACTATTTGTGATGTTCCATGATTCATATCATCCCCTCCCTCTTGAAAAGGATTCGTCCTCAACTCTAAAACATTACATACATCGCCAAAACTTAAGTTAAAAACATAAATAAAAGCATCTAAAGCATACGTACCTCGTGTTTCAACTATTTTCAACAAGAACAGCAATATGTGTATCATTCCTTCTCCTTTCAATATTTTGGTCTAAACAGGATTCCCAAAGAAGAGGTTCCTCCATTCATTTGGATCTTTAGGATGGACCAAATCACGAGGATAACTTTGACAAGTGGGAAACCTTAAGTCTTTGGTATCAATATGGTCCGAAGAATGAAACAAGTACTTTGAAAGAAGCTTTTCAATTACAAACAAGTTTTTGGAGTGGTTCGGATCATCTTTCGAAATTTTGGTCCAAACAGGATTCCCAAAAAAAGAGGTTCCTCCATTTTGATTTTTAGGATGGACCAAATCATGAGCACAACTTTGACAAGTAGGAAACATTAGGTCTTCGGATTCAATTTAGTTTAGAGAGTGAAACAAGTACTTTGAAACAAGCTTTCAATTACAAACAAGTTTTTGGAGTGGTTCGGATCATCTTTCAAAATTTTTGTCCAAAAAGGATTCCCAAAGAAGAGGTTCCTCCATTTGCATCTTTAGGATGGACCAAATCGCGAGGAAAACTTTGAAAAGTGGGAAACCTTAGGTCTTTGGTATCAATATGGTCCGAAGAGTGAAACACGTACTTTGAAACAAGCTTTTCAACTACAAATAAGTTTTTGGAGTGGTTCGGATCCTCTTTCGATATTTTTGTCCAAAGAGGATTCCCAAAGAAGAGGTTCCTCCATTTGGATCATTAGGATGGACCAAATAACGAGGAAAAGTTTGACAAGTGGGAAACCTTTGGTCTTCGGTATCAATATGGTGTGAAGAGTGAAACGAGTACTTTAAAACAAGCATTTCAATTACAAATAAGTTTTTATAGTGGTTCGGATCCTCTTTCGATATTTTGGTACAAACAGGATTCCCAAAGAAGAGGTTCCTCCATTTGGATCTTTAGGATGGACCAAATCATGAGCACAACTTTGACAAGTGGGAAACCTTAGGTCTTTGTTATGAATATGGTCTAGAGAGTAAAACAAGTACTTTGAAATAAGCTTTTAATTGCAAACATGTTTTTGGAGTGGTTCGGATCCACTTTCGATATTTTGGTCCAAAGAGGATTCCCAGAGAAGAGGTTCCTCCAATTGGATCTTTAGAATGGACCAAATCATGAGGACAACTTTGACAAGTGGGAAACCGTAAGTCTTTGGAATCAATATGGTCCGAATAGTGAAACAAGTACTTTAAAACAAGCTTTTCAATTACAAATATGTTTTTGGAGTGGTTCAGATCCTCTTTCGATATTTTGGTCCAAAGAGGATTCCCAAAAAAGAGGTTCCTCCATTTGGATCTTTTGGATGGACGAAATCATGAGTGTCATTGACAAGTGGGAAACCTTAGGTCCTAGAATTCAATTTTGTTTAGAGAGTGAAACAAGTACTTTGAAACAAGCTTTTCAATTACAAACAAGTTTTTTGAGTGGTTCGGATAATCTTTCGAAAGTTTGGTCCGAAGAGTATTCCCAAAGAAGAGGTTCCTCCATTTAGATCTTTAGGATGGACCAAATCATGAGGAGAACTTTGAAAAGTGGGAAACCTAAGGTCTTTGGTATCAATATGTTTCGAAGAGTGAAACAAGTATTTCGAAACAAGCTTTTCAATTACAAACAAGTTTTTGTAGTGGTTCAGATCCCCTTCCGATATTTTGGTCCAAAGAGGATTCCCAAAGCAGAGGTTCCTCCATTTGGATCATTAGGATGGACCAAATCACGAGGAAAACTTTGACAAGTGGGAAACCTTAGGTCTTTGGTATCAATATGGTCCAAAGAGTGAAACAAGTACTTTGAAACAAACTTTTCAATTACAAACAAGTTTTTTTAGTGGTTCGGGCCTCTCAAAATATTTTGGTCCAAGAGGATTCCGAAAGAAGAGGTTCCTCCATTTGGATCTTTAGGATGGACCAAATCATGAGCACAATTTTGACAAGTGGGAAACCTTAGGTCTTCAGATTCAATTTGGTTTAGAGAGTGAAACAATTACATTGAAACAAGCTTTTCAATTACAAACATGTTTTTGGAGTGGTTCAGATCCTCTTTCGATATTTTTGTCCAAATAGGATTCCTAAAGAAGGGGTTCCTCCATTGGATCTTTAGGATATATCAAATCATGAGCACAACTTTGACAAGTGGAAACCTTAGGTCTTCGTATTCAATTTCCTCTAGAGAGTGAAACAAGTACTTTTAAACAAGCTTTCAATTACAAACAAGTTTTTGGAGTGGTTCGGATCGTCTTTCGAAATTTTGGTCCAAAGAGGATTCCTAAAGAAGAGGCTCCTCCATTTGCATCTTTAGGATGGTCCAAATCGCGAGGAAAACTTTGACAAGTGGGAAACCTTAGGTCTTTGGTATCAATATGGTCCGAAGAGTGAAACACGTACTTTGAAACAAGCTTTTCAACTACAAATAAGTTTTTGGAGTGGTTCGGATCCTCTTTCGATATTTTTGTCGAAAGAGGATTCCCAAAGAAGAGGTCCCTCCATTTGGATCATTAGGATGGACCAAATCACGAGGAAAAGTTTGACAAGTGGGAAACCTTTGGTCTTTGGTATCAATATGGTCTGAAGAGTAAAACGAGTACTTTGAAACAAGCATTTCAATTACAAATAAGTTTTTATAGTGGTTCGGATCGTCTTTCGATATTTTGGTACAAACAGGATTCCCAAAGAAGAGGTTCCTCCATTTGGATCTTTAGGATGGACCAAATCATGAGCACAACTTTGACAAGTGGGAAACCTTAGGTCTTTGTTATGAATATGGTCTAGAGAGTAAAAGAAGTACTTTGAAATAAGCTTTTAATTACAAACATGTTTTTGGAGTGGTTCGGATCCACTTTCGATATTTTGGTCCAAAGAGGATTCCCAGAGAAGAGGTTCCTCCATTTGGATCTTTAGAATGGACCAAATCATGAGGACAACTTTGACAAGTGGGAAACCGTAGGTCTTTGGAATCAATATGGTCTGAAGAGTGAAACAAGTACTTCGAAACAAGCTTTTCAATTACAAACATGTTTTTGGAGTGGTTCGGATCCTCTTTCAATATTTTGGTCCAAAGAGGATTCCCAAAAGAGAGGTTCCTCCATTTGGATCTTTTGGATGGACCAAATCATGAGCACAACATTGACAAGTGGGAAACCTTAGGTCCTCGAATTCAATTTTGTTTAGAAAGTGAAACAAGTACTCTGAAACAAGCTTTTCAATTACAAACAAGTTTTTGGAGTGGTTCAGATCCTCTTTCGATATTTTGATCTAAAGAGGATTCCCAAAGAAGAGGTTCCTCGATTTAGGAAATTTAGGATGGACCAAATCATGAGGACAACTATGACAAGTGGGAAACCTTAGGTCTTTGGTATCAATATGGTTCGAAGAGTGAAAAAAGTACTTTGAAACAAGCTTTTCAATTACAAACAAGTTTTTTTAGTGGTTCGGATCCTTTCGATATTTTGGTCCAAAGAGGATTCCCAAAAAAGAGGTTCCTCCATTTGGATCTTTAGGATGGATCAAATCATGAGCACAACTTTGACAAGTGGGATAGCTTAGGTCTTTGGTATCAATATGTTCCGAAGAGTGAAACAAGTACTTTGAAACAAGTTTTTCATTTACAAACATGTTTTTGGAGTGGTTCGGATGCTCTTTAGATATTTTGGTTCAAAGAGGATTCTCAAAGAAGAGTTTCCTCCATTTGGATCTTTATGATGGACCAAATCATGAGGACAACTTTGACAAGTGGGAAACCTTAGGTCTTTGGTATCAATATGGTCCGAAGAGTGAAACAAGTACATTGAAACAAGCTTTTCAATTACAAACATGTTTTTGGCGTCGTTCGGATAATCTTTTGAAATTTTGGTCCAAAGAGGATTCCCTAAGAAGTGGTTCTTCCATTTGGATCTTTAGGATAGACCAAATCATGAGGACAACTTTGACAAGTGGGAAACCTTACGTCTTTTGTGTCAATATGGTCCGAAGAGTGAATCATTTACTTTCAAACAAGCTTTTCAATTACAAACAAGTTTTTGGAGTGGTTCGGATCCTCTTTCGATATTTTGATCTAAAGAGGATTCCCAAAGAAGAAGTTCCTCCATTTAGGAAATTTAGGATAAACCAAATCATGAGGACAACTTTGACAAGTGGGAAACCTTAGGTCTTTGGTATCAATATGGTCCCAAGAGTGAAAAAAGTACTTTTAAATAAGCTTTTCAATTACAAACATGTTTTTATAGTGGTTCGGATCCTCTTTCGATATTTTGGTCCAAAGAGGATTCCCAAAGAAAAGGTTCATCCATTTGGATATTTAGGATGGACCAAATCATGAGCCCAACTTTGACAAGTGGGAAATTTTTGGTCTTTGGTATCAATGTGGTTTGAAGAGTGAAATGAGTACTTTGAAACAAGCATTTCAATTACAAATAAGTTTTTATAGTGGTTCGGATCCTCTTTCGATATTTTGGTCCAAACAGGATTCACAAAGAAGAGGTTCCTCCATTTGGATCTCTTGGATGGACCAAATCATGAGCACAACTTTGACAAGTGGGAAACCTTAAGTAAGTATGAATATGGTCTAAAGAGTAAACAAGTATTTTGAAATAAGCTTTCAATTACAAACATGTTTTTGGAGTGGTTCGGATCCACTTTCGATATGTTGGTCCAAAGAGGATTTGATATGAAACCCTAGAAAATTGAAATAGAAACTCTTTGAAAACACAAAGAACCCCTAGATTCAAATCCTAAAACCCCGATGAACAATAAGGTAAAACCCTTGGAACACAAGAAGAGAAAGATTATTCCAATGATCTATGATCTTGAAATAAGAGAACTTGTTCTTATTTCAAGATTGAAACAATCCACAAACACAATAGATCAATTCATGCTTGAATGTTTCTAAAACATGCAACCTAGAACAAGGCTACAAAATGCAATGTAAAATCAACCAAGCAATAAGCAAAACAAAGCTATTTTCTATCACAATAATTCTTAATATTTAGGGTTACAAATGATGCTTTAAATAGCCAAAGAAACCCAAAAAACAACAAGGAAATTCGGAGTACAAGAAGACACAAAATCTGCCAAATCTTTCCTTAAGTGCATTTGGTGCATTTTAGGAAAGTTTTGCCCTAGAAGATATTATATCATTCTTAAACTATTCTAAGCATTAAAACTAATAAATAAAGGCCTAAAACATGTCCAAATACATTGTAAATTCGTAGACATCATATATGGCAAGTTCGGGAACAAATATGGAAAGTGGTCCAAATAAGGAAAGTTTGCAAAAGTGGTGCAACTTTCCTAATTAGCTCTTCTCTTCATTTCTGATTGAACAAGTCTTCTATACTCTTCTTCAAAATGCATTTGGCATAGATTGAAGTTCATCAAGTCCTCTTTGTTAGCCTCCATGCTTGGATTTTCAAAGTTTGTCTTGACTTTGTTAATGTAGGCTTGTAAATGGATGTTCAATGCTTCTCTTCTTATTTGATCTTGTGATTGGTCCTTGAGCTATTTGTGACGTTCCATGATTCATATCATCCCCTCCCTCTTGAAAAGGATTCGTCCTCAAATCTAAAACATTACCTACCTCGCAAAAACTTAAGTTAAAAACATAAATAAAAGCATCTAAAGCATACGTACCTCGTGTATCATCTATTTTCAACAAGAACAACAACATGTGAATCCTTCCTTCTCCTTTCAAGTTAACACCTCCCGGGTCAAAAACCATTATCTTCCTTGATATCTTCTCTTTTCTTAGCAATTGTGTGTCCATTGTCTTATATAGTTTTTGTAATTTCTTGAAATGACCTATCTTAGGACAAACATCATCAAAGCTCACCAGATTGTTAGTTACTTGAAATAGCAAGGAAGACTTAGAGATGCATGGACCATAGTCTATCTCATAAATCTTCTTATAATATGGTAACACTAGCAAAGATCCAACACTACAATCATCCTTAGACTTATAAGAAACAAATCGAACATTCTTTTCAAGTGAGTGATAATCATGCAAAATGATTTTATCAATCAAACAATAATCATGTGAATCATTAAGCACATCACAAAAATTAGCAAGTAAATCAACTCTTTCAATTTGGGAATTATCAAGCAAGTAAGTCTTAGCACAAGATGTATAATTATCAATGAAATTCATTTCATGTTGTAAAAATTCAGAATTGATACCAATTTTAGCAAGCAAACAATTAATATGCATTTCATCAAAAATAGGGTTAGGATACTTTACCATGGATGTGTTTACCCGATTTTCCATGCATTGAATCATGTGAGATTGTGGTTTATTGAGTATGGCAGCCCCTTGAATATTGTCTTCATGATGTTTTATGCCTTTCATTGATGACAAATTACTAGGCATCTCATTAGGAAACAACCTTTTGAATTCCTGCAAAAACTCAACAAACATACTAGGCAAAGATGGGTTAAGTGTAAAACAAACCTCTTTGTATAAAAGTACAAATGTAGGTTGGTAGATTTCATTCCTAGCCTCACTTAATCTAACTTTCAAGCTCTCACTCTCCAGTTGACTCTCTTTTTGCTCACAACACTCAAATGTCTCACACTTTATAATCTCAAAGCACTCTTTCTTTTCACTCTCATTACACTCTTTCTTTTCAAACTCTCTTTCTTTTGACTCAGTAGTTTCTTTTTCATCACTCATCTCTCTTTCTTTTGGCTCACTTATTTCAATAATTTCTTTTTCACTCTTTTCTTTTTGAGAATTCATCTCTCTTTCTTTTGGCTCACTTATTTCAATAATTTCTTTTTCCACTCTTTTCTTTTTGAGAATTCATCTCTCTTTCTTTTTGCTCAATCCTTTTTTCACGATTCTCATGCTTTTCAAATATTGAACACTTTTGTAGCTCACATGCATCATAAGTTTCCACCACACAAGCATTAGCACGAATATCCTCTTTTATCTCCTCCATGCTAGCATTGAAAACTTCTTTTGATTTTAAAAGTTCTCTTTCAATCATCTTGACCTTCTCTAAAATCAAATTTGTATTTTCCTCTACCAAGTCATAGGCAGCCCCATTCTTATCCATTAATGTACCATTTTCACCCATTTGATAAGAAGAAGTATTATTGGAAATAGGTTTAGAAGCATACTGTGTATCTCTTCTTCTTTTGAGTCTATTTCTACCTTGGTTGCATAGTAAACCATTTCTTCCAACTTCACATATGTATACCCATTAACTTGGCCAGCAATCTCATAGTTTAATCCATCTAAGAACCATGCCATAGTCATCTCTTCATCTTCCTCAATATTAGCCCTAGCCATGAGATATTTAAACTCATTGTAGTACTCACAAAAGCTCATGTTTCCTTGTGTAAGATCTTCGAACATTTCCTCAAGGTCTCTTTGAAATCGGCTTGGTACAAATCGTTTCCTCATGATGTATTTGAGTTCACACCAAGTTTCAATTGGATCCTCCAAAGTTCTTCTTTTCCTATCGTTCACCAATTGTTTCCACCATGTTAGTGCATAATCACAAAATTGAGTGGTTATAAGTTGTACCTTCTTTGAATTACTACATGGATGTTCTTCAAAACAAAGCTCCACCTCTCTTTCCCATATCAAGTAAACCTCTGTATTTGATCTTCCTGGGAAAGTAGGTAACTTGAGCTTATCACCTCTTATGCTTCTATGCTCCATCCCTTCATGATAAACACCTCTATTTTCCCTCCGAGTATGTTCTCTCTCTCGACATCTATTACTCCTCCTTTGATCAATTTCATGATACATTGCTGCAAGTAAACAAGTTAGTAATAAAAATTGGGCCTCTCAATCACTCCCTAAGTGTTTACACTCGATGATGTCAATCCACTCGTGTTTGCACTCAAAACAAATTTTAGACCCTAAATGTAACCTTGAACTATTAGCACACTTTAGCAACTATCAAAAAACTAAGATACTAATGATATTTGAAAAAGTATCAATAAAGAAATAAGAAACAATCAGCTTGGGTGGCTAGAGAAATAAAAGGACAGATTTTTCAAATGGTGTATTTTTGTAACAAGGAAAGAATAAGAAAGAAAACAAGCAAGAATAAATTATACGAAAACCCTATGGAATTGTTCTTAAAACCCTTCAACTTAACTAAGGAAAAGATCAAACCATAAAACCCACATATGCCATTCGAAGCAACCCAAGGAAAGGCTAGAAAACAGATTACCTTATGTTGATCTAAAAATCATGAAACGGACAAACATTACATTCCATCATTTCATGATCCGAGGCACTCCACAAGTAGCACAATCATCTCCACTTGAATGACTCTAAACAAGTAATCTAAGACAAGACTACACAGGGGTGAGGCTCAAGGATCTCCAATTGCTCCAAAGGCAACTTTTCATTACATTTTCAATCCTCCCATTAGGGTTACAAATAAGCCTTTAAATAGGCAAAAGAAACCCTAAAATAAGCTACAAAATTCAAAATAAATGAGAATAAAATCTGCCAAATACTTTCCTTAAGTGCATTTGGTGCATTTTAGGAAAGTTTTGCCCTAGAAGATATTATATGATTCCTAAAATATTCTAAGCATTAATACTGATAAATAAAGGCCAAAAACATGACTAAATACATTGTAAATTTGTTGACAACATATAAGGAAAGTAGAAGACAAATATGGAAAGTGGTCCAAATAAGGAAAGTTTCCAAAATCGCCAAGAAACTTGTCAAATGAGAGCAAACGGAGGAGAAGCTTGTCAATCAATAAGATAATTTTGTAAATCAATGTTTGTAATTGAAAAGCTTGTTTAAGACCTAACGTTTCCCACTTTTCAAAGTTGTCCTCATGATTTGGACCATCCTAAAGATGCAACTGGAGGAACCTCTTCTTTGGGAATCCTCTTTGGACCAAAATTTCGAAGGAGGACCGAACGACTCAAAAACTTGTTTGTAATTGAAAAGCTTGTTTGAAAGTACTAGTTTCACTCTCTAAACCAAATTGAATCCGAAGACCTAAGGTTTCCCACTTGTCAAAGTTATGCTCATGATTTGGTCCATCCCAAAGATCTAAATGGGGGAACCTCTTCTATGAGAATTCTCTTTGGACCAAAATATCAAAAGAGGATCCGAACCACTATAAAAACTTGTTTGTAATTGAAAAGCTTGTTTCAAAGTACTCGTTTCACTCTTTTGACCATATTGAAACCAAAGACTAAAGGTTTACCATTTGTCAAAGTTTTCCTTGTGATTTGGTCCATCCTAATGATCCAAATGGAGGAACCTCTTCTTTGGAAATCCTCTTTGGACGAAAATATCGAAAGAGGATTCAAACCACTATAAAAACTTGTTAGTATTTGAAAAGCTTGTTTCAAAGTACTTGTTTTACTCTTCGGTCCATATTGAAATCAAAGACCTAAGGTTTCCCACTTGTCAAAGTTTTCCTCATCATTTGTTCCATCCTAAATTTCCTAAATGGAGGAACCTCTTCTTTGGGAATCCTCTTCAGACCAAAATATCGAAAGAGGATCCGAACCACTCCAAAAACATGTTTCTAATTGAAAAGCTTGTTTCAAAGTACTTGTTTCACTTTTCAGACCATATTGAAACCAAAGACCTAAGGTTTCCCACTTGTCAAAGTTGTCCTCATGGTTTGGTCCATCCTAAATTTCCTAATTGGAGGAACCTCTTCCTTGGGAATCCTGTTCACACCAAAATATCGAAAGAGGATCCGTACCACTCCAAAAACATGTTTGTAATTGAAAAGCATGTTTCAAAGTACTTGTATTACTCTTCGGACCATATTGATACCAAAGACCTAATGTTTCCCACTTGTCAAAGTTGTCCTTATGATTAGGTCCATCCTAAAGATCCAAATGGAGGAACCTCTTCTCTGGGAATCCTCTTTGGACCAAATAACGAAAGTGGATCCGAACCACTCCAAAAACATGTTTGTAATTGAAAGCTTATTTCAAAGTATTTGTTTTACTCTCTAGACCATATTCATACCAAAGTCCTAACGTTTCCCACTTGTCAAAGTTGTGCTCATGATTTGGTCCATCCTAAAGATCCAAATGGAGGAACCTCTTCTTTGGGAATCCTGTTTGGACCAAAATATAGAAAGAGGATCCGAACCACTATAAAAATTTATTTGTAATTAAAATGCTTGTTTCAACGTACTCGTTTCACTCTTCAGACCATATTGATACCAAAGACCAAAGATTTCCCACTTGTCAAAGTTGTGCTCATGATTTGGTCCATCCTAAAGATCCAAATGGAGGAACCTCTTCTTCGGGAATCCTCTTTGGACCAAAATATCGAAAGAGCATCCGAACCACAATAAAAACTTGTTTAGAATTGAAAAGGTTATTTCAAAGTACTTCTTTCACTCTTCGGACCATATTGATACCAAAGACCAAATATTTCCTACTTGTCAAAGTTGTCCTCATGATTTTGTCCATCCTAAATTTTCTAAATCGAGGAACCTCTTCTTTGGGAATCCTCTTTAGATTAAAATATCGATAGAGGATCTGAACCACTCCAAAAACTTGTTTGTAATTGAAAAGCTTGTTTCAAAGTACTTGTTTCACTCTTTGGACCATATTGATACCAAAGACCTAAGGTTTCTCACTTGTCACAGTTTTCCTCGGGATTTGGACCATCCTAAAGATGCAAATGGAGAAACCTCTTCTTTGGGAATTTACTTTGGACCAAAATTTCGAAAGAGGATCCGAACCACTCAAAAACTTGTTTGAAATTGAAAAGCTTGTTTGATATGAAACCCTAGATAATTGAAATAGAAACCCTTTGAAACACAAAGAACCCCTAGATGCAAATCCTAAAACCCCAATAAACAATAAGGTAAAACCTTTGGAAACAAAGAAAAAGAAGATTATTCCAATGATCTAATACCTTGAAATAAGAGAACTTGTTCTTATTTCAAGATCGAAACAATCCACAAACACAATAGATCAAGTTATGCTTGAATGTTTCTAAAACATGCTACCTAGAACAAGGCTACAAAATGCAAGGTAAAATCAACCAAGCAATAAGCAAAACAAAGCTATTTTCTATCATATTAGTTCTTCATGTTTAGGGTTACAAATGATGCCTTTAAATAGGCAAAGAAACCCTAAAAAAACAAGCAAATTCGGAATAAAGAAGAGAATAAAATCTGCCCAAAACTTGCCTTATATGGATTTGGTAGATTTTGGGGAAAATCTTTCCTAGAGAATAATATCTTTCCTAATTCTTTCCTAGCCAATAAACTGAATGTAAATGGCCTCAAACATGTCTAAATACATCATAAATTTGTTGGAACCATATATGGAAAGTTTGGGAACAAATATGGAAAGTTTGCAAAAGTGATGCAACTTTCCTAATTAGCATTTCTCTTTAATTCTGATTGAACAAGTCTTCAATACTCTTCCTTGAAATGCATTTGCTATAGATTGAAGTTTTTCAAGTCTTCTTCCTTAGCCTCCATGCTCGGGTCTTCAAAGCTTGTCTTTACTTTACTCATGTAGGCTTGACAATGCATGTTCAAGACTTGTTGTAGCTTCATGGCTCTTGATCTTGTGATTGGTCTTTGAGCTTGTTGTGAGGTCCCATGATTCATATCATCCCCTCCCTCTTGAAAATGATTCGTCCTAGAATCTAAAAAACCTACATCGCAATAACTCAAGTTAGTAACATAAATAAAAGCACCTAAAGCATACTTACCTTGGAAATCAGATTTGTAAGCATCTTGATATCTTTCTAGTGCCTTGAATTTTCTAACTCCTCCCGGATCAAAAACCTTGAACTTCCATGCATCTCCCTCTTTGACATTTAATTGCATACCCTTGGTCCCACTTAGGTATTGAAGTATTTGTAGCTTCTTCTTAAATTCTGTCTCATAAAAAATAACAAGAGATCTAGCTACACTATTAGATAACATATTAGAACCCAAAGGACCATAGTCAATTTCATAAATTTTCTCATAACATGGTAACACAAACAACTCATACGTGTGTCCGTACTGAAATCCTACATTCTTCTCAATCAAATGACAAGAATGTGTAACCATTGAATCATTCAAACAAGAATTATGTAAAACATTAAGCACATGATCAGAAGTAGTAAAAGTCTCAACAACTCTTTTAATTTGGGAAATATTAAGCAAGTAAGTCTTAGCACAACATGCATAATTATCAATGAAATTCATTTCATGTTGTAAAAATTCAGAATTGATACCAATTTTAGCAAACAAACAATTAATATGCATTTCATAAAAAATAGGGTTAGGATACTTTACCATGGATGTGTTTACCCGATTTTCCAAGCATTGAATCATGTGAGATGGTGGTTTATTGAGTATGGCAGCTCCTTGAATGTTGTCTTCATGATGTTTTATGCCTTTCATTGATGACAAATTACTAGGCATGTCATTAGGGAACAACCTTTTGAATTCGTGCAAAAACTCAACAAACATACTAGGCAAAGATGGGTTAAGTGTAAAACAAACCTCTTTGTACAAAAGTACAAATGTAGGTTGGTAGATTTCATTCCTAGCCTCACTTGATCTAACTTTCAAGCTCTCACTCTCTATTTCACTCTCTTTTTGCTCACTAAACTCAAATGTCTCACACTTTATAATCTCAAAGCACTCGTTCTTTTCACTCTCATTACACTCTTTCTTTTCAAACTCACAACTCTCTTTGTTTTGAGCACTCATTTCTTTTTTATCACTCATATCTCTTTCTTTTAACTCACTAATTTCTTTTGCACTCATCTCTCTTTCTTTCGGCTCACTCTTTTTGTCATAGTGTTCATTACTTTCAAACATAGAACTCTTTTGTAGCTCACAAGTTTCCTCCACAAAAACATTAGCACGAATATCCTCTTTTATCTCCTCCATGCTAGCATTGAAAACTTCCTTTGATTTTAAAAGTTGTCTTTCAATCATCTTGACCTTCTCTAAAATCAAATTTGCATTTTCCTCTACCAAGCCATAGGCAGCCTCATTCTTATCCATTAATGTATCATTTTCACCCATTTGAGAAGAAGAAGAAGAAGAAGAAGAAGAAGTATTGGAAATAGGTTTAGAAGCATACCGTGTATCTCTTTTTCTTTTGAGTCTATTTTCTACCTTGGTGGCATAGTAAACCATTTCTTCCAACTTCACATTTGTATACCCATGAACTTGGCCAGCAATCTCATAATTTAATCCATCAAAGAACCATGCCATAGTCATCTCTTCATCTTCCTCAATATTAGCCCTAGCCATGAGATATTTAAACTCATTGTAGTACTCACAAACGCTCATGTTTCCTTGTGTAAGATCTTCAAACATTTCCTCAAGGTCTCTTTGAAATCGGCTTGGTACAAATCGTTTCCTCATGATGTATTTGAGTTCACACCAAGTTTCAATTGGATCCTCCAAAGTTCTTCTTTTCCTATCGTTCACTAATTGTTTCCACCATGTTAGTGCATAATCACAAAATTGAGTGGTTATAAGTTGTACCTTCTTTGAATCACTACATGGATGTTCTTCAAAACAAAGCTCCACCTCTCTTTCCCATGTCAAGTAAACTTCTGGATTTGATCTTCCTTGAAAAGTAGGTAACTTGAGCTTTTCACCTCTTAAGCTTCTATGCTCCATCCCTTCATGATAAACACCTCTATTTTCCCTCCGAGTATGTTCTATCTCTCGACATCTATTACTCCTCCTTTGATCAATTTCATGATACATTGCTGCAAGTAAACAAGTTAGTAATAAAAATAGGACCTCTCAATCACTCCCTAAGTGTTTACACTCGATGATGTTCGTTCTCTCGTGTTTGCACTCAAAAACAGATTTTAGGGCCTAAATGTAACCTTGAACTATTAGCATACTTTAGCAACTATCAAACAACTAAGATACTAATGATATTTGTAAAAAGTATCAATAAAGAAATAAGAAACAATCACCTTGGGTGGCTAGAGAAATAAAAGGACAGATTTTTCAAATCGTATATTTTTGTAAATAGGAAAGAATAACAAGAAAATAAGCAAGAATAAACTTTCCTTAAAGAGAAAAATTCGAGTTAAGACTTCCCTAAAGCACTTTGGATCAGAAAATAATACTTTCCTAAAGCAAAAGATGCATATATTCAAATATGGGCAGATTTGAAACTTTCCAAAAACAGTTTTGGGCTATTTATGGTAACTTCTATCTTTTAAGGAAATAAACAATTCTAGCACAAATACTTTCAATTTTTGGATTCAAGATGCATAAATGATGAGTTTAAGATGAACTCTTCAAGAAAAATGAGAACACTAACCATTTTTTTCAGAAATTCAAACAAATCAAGCAAGAACACTTTTTTTTTTTTCTAAACAATTTTCTGCATCGGCAGTCTACGAAGATCTATTTTTTTCTAAACCTTCCAAATTTTTTTTGACAAACATTTCTCAATACCAAATAAACTAAACAAAAAGATAAAGACTTTTGTAGTTGATGATTTTCTGAGAATCGGAATAAAAATATACGAAAAGGAACAAAATCAGTAGGCTAAATAAGGAAATTCTGGAACTACAATTTTTTTTTGTTTTTCTGGAATTTTCGATGAACGAAGAAAAAGACAAGAAAAATTAAAACAACAAGAAAGCAAGTAAGATAGAAATCTACCCTTGAGCCTAAGCTCTGATACCGAATGATATGAAACCCTAGAAAATTGAAATAGAAACCCTTTGAAACACAAAGAACCCCTAGATGCAAATACTAAAACCCCAATAAACAATAAGGTAAAACCCTTGGAAACAAAGAAAAAGAAGATTATTCCAATGATCTAATACCTTGAAATAAGAGAACTTGTTCTTATTTCAAGATCGAAACAATCCACAAACACAATAGATCAAGTTATGCTTGAATGTTTCTAAAACATGCAACCTAGAACAAGGCTACAAAATGCATGGTAAAATCAACCAAGCAATAAGCAAAACAAAGCTATTTTCTATCATATTAATTCTTCATGTTTAGGGTTACAAATGAGGCCTTTAAATAGGCAAAGAAACCCTAAAAAAACAAGCAAATTCGGAATAAAGAAGAGAATAAAATCTGCCCAAAACTTGCCTTATATGGATTTGGCAGATTTTGGGGAATATCTTTCCTAGAGAATAATATCTTTCCTAATTTTTTCCTAGCCAATAAACTGAATGTAAATGGCCTAAAATATGTCTAAATACATCATAAATTCGTTGGAACCATATATGGAAAGTTTGGGAACAAATGTGGAAAGTGGTCCAAATATGGAAAGTTTGCAAAAGTGATGCAACTTTCCTAATTAGCACTTCTCTTCAATTCTGATTGAACAAGTCTTCAATACTCTTCCTTGAAATGCATTTGCTATAGATTGAAGTTTTTCAAGTCTTCTTCCTTAGCCTCCATGCTCGGGTCTTCAAAGCTTGTCTTTACTTTACTCATGTAGGCTTGACAATGCATGTTCAAGACTTGTTGTAGCTTCATAGCTCTTGATCTTGTGATTGGTCTTTGAACTTGTTGTGAGGTCCCATGATTCATATCATTGTTTGAAAGTACTTGTTTCACTCTCTAAACCAAATTGAATCTGAAGACCTAAGGTTTCCCACTTGTCAAAGTTCTGCTCATGATTTGGTCCATCCTAAAGATCCAAATGGAGGAACCTCTTCTATGAGAATCCTCTTTGGACCAAAATATCGAAAGACGATCCGAACCACTCCAAAAACTTGTTTGTAATTGAAAGCTTGTTTCAAAGCACTTGTTTCACTCCCTAGACGAAATTGATACCAAAGACCTAATGTTTCCCACTGGTCAAAGTTGTCCTTATGATTTGGTCCATCCTAAAGATCCAAATGGAGGAACCTCTTCTCTGGGAATCCTCTTTGGACCAAAATATCGAAAGTGGATCCAAACCACTACAAAAACATGTTTGTAGTTGAAAAGCTCGTTTCAATGTAATTGTTTCACCCTCTAGACCATATTCATACCAAAGACCTAAGGTTTCCCACTTGTCAAAGTTGTGCTCATGATTTGGTCCATCCTAAAGATCCAAATGGAGGAACCTCTTCTTTGGGAATCTTGTTTGGACCAAAATATAGAAAGAGGATCCGAACCACTATAAAAATTTATTTGTAATTAAAATGCTTGTTTCAAAGAACTCGTTTCACTCTTCAGACCATATTTATACCAAAGACCAATGGTTTCCCACTTGTCAAAGTTGTGCTCATGATTTGGTCTATCCTAAAGATCTAAATGGAGGAACCTCTTCTTTGGGAATCCACTTTGGACCAAAATATCGAAAGAGGATCCGAAGCACTATAAAAACTTGTTTAGAATTGAAAAGGTTATTTCAAAGTACTTTTTTCACTCTGCGGACCATATTGATACCAAAGACCTAAGGTTTCCCACATGTCAAAGTTGTCCTCATGATTTGGTGCATCCTAAATTTCCTAAATGGAGGAACCTCTTCTTTGGGAATCCTCTTTAGATCAAAATATCGAAAGAGGATCCGAACCACTCCAAAAACATGTTTGTAATTGAAAAGCTTTTTTCAAAGTACATGTTTCACTCTTCGGACCATATTGACACCAAAGACCTAAGGTTTCGCACTTCTCAAAGTTGTCCTCATGATTTGGTCCATCCTAAAGATCCAAATGGAGGAACCTCTTCTTTGGGAATCCTCTTTGGATCAAAATATCGAAAGAGGATCCAAACCACTCCAAACACTTTTTTGCAATTGAAAAGCTTGTTTCAAAGTACATGTTTCACTCTTCGAACCATATTGACACCAAAGACCTAAGGCTTCCCACTTGTCAAAGTTGTCCTCAGGATTTGGTCCATCCTAAAGATCTAAATGGAGGAACCTCTTCTTTGGGAATGCTCTTTGGACCAAAATTTCGAAAGATTATCCGAACCACTCCAAAAAGATGTTTGTAATTGAAAAGCTTGTTTAAGACCTAAGGTTTCCCACTTGTCAAAGTTGTACTCATGATTTGGACCATCCTAAAGATGCAAATGGAGGAACCTCTTCTTTGGGAATCCTCTTTGGACCAAAATTTCGAAAGAGGACCGAATGACTCAAAAACTTGTTTGTAATTGAAAAGCTTGTTTGAAAGTACTTGTTTCACTCTCTAAACAAAATTGAATCCGAAGACCTAATGTTTACCACTTGTCAAAGTTGTTCTCTTGATTTGGTCCATCCTAAAGATCTAAATGGAGGAACCTCTTCTAAGGGAATTCTCTTGGGACCAAAATTTCGAAAGACGATCCGAACCATTCCAAAAACTTGTTTGTAATTGAAAGCTTGTTTCAAAGTACTTGTTTCACTCTCTAGACGAAATTGAATTCGAAGACCTAAGGTTTCCCACTTGTCAAATTTGTGCTCATGATTTGGTCCATCCTAAAGATCCAAATGGAGGAACCCCTTCTTTGGGAATCCTCTTTGGACCAAAATATCGAAAGAGGATCTGAACCACTCCAAAATACTGTTTGTAATTGAAAAGCTTGTTTCAATGTAATTGTTTCTCTCTCTAAACAAAATTGAATCTGAAGACCTAATGTTTCCCACTTGTCAAAGTTATGTTCATGACATCCTAAAGAACCAAATGGAGGAACCTCTTCTTTGGGAATCCTCTTTGGACCAAAATATCGAAAGAGGACCCGATCCACTATAAAAACTTGTTTGTAATTGAAAAGCTTGTTTCAAAGTACTTGTTTCACTCTTCAGACCATATTGGGACCAAAGACCAAAGGTTTACCACTTGTCTAAGTTTTCCTCGTGATTTGGTCCATCCTAATGATCCAAGTGGAGGAACCTCTTCTTTGGGAATCCTCTTTGGACTAAAATATCGAAAGAGGATCCAAACCACTATAAAAACTTGTTTGTATTTGAAAAGCTTGTTTCAAAGTATTTGTTTCACTCTTCGGTCCATATTGAAACCAATGACCTAAGGTTTCCCACTTGTCAAAGTTTTCCTCATCATTTGGTCCATCCTAAATTTCCTAAATGGAGAAACCTCTTCTTTGGGAATCCTCTTCAGACCAAAATATCGAAAGAGGATCCGAACCACTCCAAAAACTTGTTTGTAATTGAAAAGCTTGTTTCATAGTACTTGTTTCACTCTTCGGACCATATTTAAACCAAAGACCTAAGGTTTCCCACTTGTCAAAGTTGTCCTCATGGTTTGGTCAATCCTAAATTTCCTAAATGGAGGAACCTCTTCTTTGGGAATCCTCTTCACACTAAAATATAGAAAGAGGATCCGAACCACTCCAAAAACATGTTTGTAATTGAAAAGCATGTTTCAAAGTACTTGTTTCACTCTTCGGACCATATTGATACCAAAGACCTAATGTTTCCCATTTGTCAAAGTTGTCCTTATGATTTGGTCCATCGTAAAGATCCAAATGGAGGAACCTCTTCTCTGGGAATCCTTTTTGGACCAAAATATCAAAAGTAAATCCGAACCACTCCAAAAACATGTTTGTAATTGAAAGCTTATTTCAAAGTATTTGTTTTACTCTCTAGACCATATTCATACCAAAGACCTAAGGTTTCCCACTTGTCAAAGTTGTGCTCATGATTTGGTCCATCCTAAAGATCCAAATGGAGGAACCCTCTTCTTTGGGAATCTTGTTTGGACCAAAATATAGAAAGAGTATCTGAACCACTATAAAAATTTATTTGTAATTAAAATGCTTGTTTCAAAGTACTCATATCACTCTTCAAACCATATTGATACCGAAGACCAAAGGTTTCCCACTTGTCAAATTTGTGCTCATGATTTGGTCTATCCTAAAGATCCAAATGGAGGAACCTCTTCTTTGGGAATCCACTTTTGACCAAAATATCAAAAGAGGATCCGAACCACTATAAAAACTTGTTTAGAATTGAAAAGGTTATTTCAAAGTACTTTTTTCACTCTTCGGACCATATTGATACCAAAGACCTAAGGTTTCCCACTTGTCAAATTTGTCCTCATGATTTGGTCCATCCTAAATTTCCTAAATGGAGGAACCTCTTCTTTGGGAATCCTCTTTAGATCAAAATATCGAAAGAGGATCCGAACCACTCCAAAAACATGTTTGTAATTGAAAAGCATTTTTCAAAGTACATGTTTCACTCTTCGGACCATATGGACACCAAAGACCTAAGGTTTCCCACTTGTCAAAGTTGTCCTTATGATTTGGTCCATCTTAAAGATCCAAATGGAGGAACCTCTTCTTTGGGAATCCTCTTTGGATTAAAATATCGAAAGAGGATCCAAACCACTCCAAACACTTTTTTGTAATTGAAAAGCTTGTTTCAAAGTACATGTTTCACTCTTCGGACCATATTGACACCAAAAACCTAAGGCTTCCCACTTGACAAAGTTGTCCTCAGGATTTGGTCCATCCTAAAGATCTAAATTGAGGAACCTCTTCTTTGGGAATCCTCTTTGGACCAAAATTTCGAAAGATTATTCGGACCACTCCAAAAAGATGTTTGTAATTGAAAAGCTTGTTTAAGACCTAAGGTTTCCCACTTGTCCAAGTTGTACTCATGATTTGGACCATCCTAAAGATGCAAATGGAGGAACCTCTTCTTTGGGAATCCTCTCTGGACCAAAATTTCGAAAGAGGACCGAACGACTCAAAAACTTGTTTGTAATTGAAAAGCTTGTTTGAAAGTACTTGTTTCACTCTCTAAACCAAATTGAATCCGAAGACCTAATGTTTCCCAATTGTCAAAGTTGTTCTCATGATTTGGTCCATCCTAAAGATCTAAATGGATGAACCTCTTCTATGGGAATTCTCTTGGGACCAAAATTTCGAAAGTCGATCCGAACCACTCCAAAAACTTGTTTGTAATTGAAAGCTTGTTTCAAAGTACTTGTTTCACTTTCTAGACCAAATTGAATTTGAAGACCTAAGGTTTCCCACTTGTCAAATTTGTGCTCATGATTTGGTCCATCCTAAAGATCCAAATGGAGGAACCCCTTCTTTGGGAATCCTCTTTGGACCAAAATATCGAAAGAGGATCTGATATGAAACCCTAGAAAATTGAAATAGAAACCGTTTGAAACACAAAGAACCCTTAGATGCAAATCCTAAAACCCCAATGAACAATAAGGTAAATCCCTTGGAAACAAATAAGAAGAAGATTATTCCAATGATCTAATGCCTTAAAATAAGAGAACTTGTTCTTATTTCAAGATCGAAACAATCCACAAACACAATAGATCAAGTTATGCTTGAATGTCTCTAAAACATGCAACCTATAACAAGGCTACAAAATGCAAGGTAAAATCAACCAAGCAATAAGCAAAACAAAGCTATTTTCTATCATATTAATTCTTGGTATTTAGGGTTACAAATGAGGCCTTTAAATAGGCAAAGAAACCCTAAAAATAAGCTAGGAAATTCGGATTACAAGGAGCACAAAATCTGCCCAAAACTTGCCTTATGTGAAATTGGCAGATTTTGTGGAAAATCTTTTCTAGAGAATAATATCTTTCCTAATCCTTTCCAAACATATAAAATGAATATAAAAGACCTAAAACATGTCTAAATACATCATAAATTCGTTGGAACCATTTTGGGAACAAATATGGAAACTTTGGGAACAAATATGGAATGTGGTCCAAATAAGGAAAGTTTGCAAAAGTGATGCAACTTTCCTAATTAGCTCTTCTCTTCAATTCCGATTGAACAAGTCTTCAATACACTTCCTCCAAATGTATTTGCCATAGATTGAAGTTCATCACATCCTCTTCCATAGCCTCCATGATCAGATCTTCGAAGCTTGTCTTGACTTTGCTAATGTAGGCCTGTAAATGGATGTCAATGCTTCTCTTGAACTTTAATGTTGTGATTTGTCCTTGGGCATTTTGTGACGTTCCATGATTCATATCAGGATCTGAACCACTCCAAAAACATGTTTGTAATTGAAAAGCTTGTTTCAATGTAATTGTTTCACTCTCTAAACAAAATTGAATCTGAAGACCTAAGGTTTCCCACTTGTCAAAGTTGAGCTCATGACATCCTAAAGAACCAAATGGAGGAACCTCTTCTTTGGGAATCCTCTTTGGACCAAAATATCGAAAGAGGATCCAATCCACTATAAAAACTTGTTTGTAATTGAAAAGCTTGTTTCAAAGTACTTGTTTCACTCTTCGGACCATATTGATACCAAAGACCAAAGGTTTACCATTTGTCAAAGTTTTCCTCGTGATTTGGTCCATCCTAATGATCCAAATGGAGGAACCTCTTCTTTGGGAATCCTCTTTGGACCAAAATATCGAATAAGGATCCAAACCACTATAAAAAGTTGTTTGTAATTGAAAAACTTGTTTCAAAGTACTTGTTTCACTCTTCGGTCCATATTGAAACCAAAGACCTAAGGTTTCCCACTTGTCAAAGTTTTTCTCAACATTTGGTCCATCCTTAATTTCGTAAATGGAGAAACCTCTTCTTTGGGAATCATGTTCAGACCAAAATATCGAAAGAGGATCCGAACCACTCCAAAAACTTGTTTAGAATTGAAAAGCTTGTTTCAAAGTACTTGTTTCACTCTTCAAACCATATTTAAACCAAAGACCTAAGGTTTCCCACTTGTCAAAGTTGTCCTCATGGTTTGGTCAATCCTAAATTTCCTAAATGGAGGAATCTCTTAATTGGGAATCCTCTTCACACCAAAATATCGAAAGAGGATCTGAACCACTCCAAAAACATATTTGTAATTGCAAAGCATGGTTCAAAGTACTTGTTTCACTCTTCGGACCATATTGATACCAAAGACCTAATGTTTCCCACTTGTCAAAGTTGTCCTTATGATTTGGTCCATCCTAAAGATCCAAATGGAGGAACCTCTTCTCTGAGAATCCTCTTTGGACCAAAATATCGAAAGTGGATCCGAACCACTCCAAAAACATGTTTGTAATTGAAAGCTTATTTCAAAGTATTTGTTTTACTCTCTAGACCATATTCATACCAAAGACCTAAGGTTTCCCACTTGTCAAAGTTGTGCTCATGATTTGGTTCATCCTAAATATCCAAATGGACTTTTGCAAAAAAAAAAATATCCAAATGGAGGAACCTCTTCTTTGGGAATCTTTATTGGACCATAATATAGAAAGAGGATCCGAACCACTATAAAAATTTATTTGTAATTAAAATGCTTGTTTCAAAGTACTCGTTTCACTCTTCAGACCAAATTGATAACAAATACCAAAGGTTTCCCACTTGTCAAACTTGTGCTCATGATTTGGTCTATCCTAAAGATCCAAATGGAGGAACCTCTTCTTTGGGAATCCTTTTTGGACAAAAATATCGAAAGAGGATCCGAACCACTATAAAAACTTGTTTAGAATTGAAAAGGTTATTTCAAAGTACTTTTTTCACTCTTCGGACCATATTGATTCCAAAGACCTAAGGTTTCCCACTTGTCAAAGTTGTCCTCATGATTTGGTCCATCCTAAATTTCCTAAATGGAGGAACCTCTTCTTTAGGAATCCTCTTTAGATCAAAATATCGAAAGAGGATCCGAACCACTCCAAAAACTTGTTTGTAATTGAAAAGCTTGTTTCAAAGTACATGTTTCACTCTTCGGACCATATTGACACCAAAGACCTAATGTTTCCCACTTGTCAAAGTTGTCCTCATGATTTGGTCCATCCTAAAGATCCAAATTGAGGAACCTCTTCTTTGGGAATCCTCTTTGGACCAAAATTTCGAAAGATTATCTGAACCACTCCAAAAATATGTTTGTAATCAAAGGGCTTGTTTCAATGTAGTTGTTTCACTCTTCGGACCATATTGATACCAAAGACCTAAGGTTTCCCACTTGTCAAAGTTGGCCTCATGATTTGGTCCATCCTAAAGATCCAAATGGAGGAACCCCTTCTTTGGGAATCCTCTTTTGACCAATTTATCGAAAGAGGATCCGAACCACTCCAAAAACTTGTTTGTAATTGAAAAGCTTGTTTCAAAGTACTTGTTTCACTCTTTGGACCATATTGATACCAAAGACCTAAGGTTTCTCACTTGTCACAATTTTCCTCGCGATTTGGACCATCCAAAAGATGCAAATGAAGGAACCTCTTCTTTGGGAATTCTCTTTGGACCAAAATTTCGAAAGAGGATCCTAACCACTCAAAAACTTGTTTGAAATTGAAAAGCTTGTATTAAAAGTACTTGTTTCACTCTTCGGACCATATTGATACCAAAGACCAAAGGTTTCCCACTTGTCAAAGTTGTGCTCCTGATTTGGTCCATCCTAAAGATCCAAATGGAGGAACCTCTTCTATGGGAATCCTTTTTGGACCAAAATATCGAAAGACGATCCGAACCACTCCAAAAACTTGTTTCAAAGTACTTCTTTCACTCTCTAGACGAAATTGAATCCGAAGACCTAAGGTTTCCCACTTGTCAAAATTGTGCTCATGAATTGGTCCATTCTAAAGATCCAAATGGAGGAACCCCTTATTTGAAAATCCTCTTTGGACCAAAATATCGAAAGAGGATCTGAACCACTCCAAAAACATGTTTGTAATTGAAAAGCATGTTTCAATGTAATTGTTTCACTCTCTAAACCAAATTGAATCTGAAGACCTAAGGTTTCCCACTTGTCGAAGTTGTGCTTATGATTTGGTCCATCCTAAAGATCCAAATGGAGGAACCTCTTTTTTGGGAATCCTCTCTGGACCAAAATATCGAGAGAGGATCCGAACCACTATAAAAACATGTTTGTAATTGAAAAGCTTGTTTCCAAGTACATGTTTCACTCTTCGGACCATATTGATACCAAAGACCTAGGGTTTCCCACTTGTCAAAGTTGTGCTCGTTATTTGGTCCATCCTAATGATCCACATGGAGGAACCTCTTCTTTGGGAATCCTCTTTGGACCAAAATATAGAAAGAGGATCCGAACCACTATAAAAATTTGTTTGTAATTGAAAAGCTTGTTTCAAAGTACTCGTTTCACTCTTCGGACCATATTGAAACCAAAGACCTAAGGTTTCTCACTTGTCAAAGTTGTCCTCATGATTTGGTCCATCCTAAATTTCCTAAATGGAGGAATCTCTTCTTTGGGAATCCTCTTTGTACCAAAATATAGAAAGAGGATCCGAACCACTATAAAAACTTGTTTGTAATTGAAAAGCTTGTTTCAAAGTACTTGGTTCACTCTTCGGACCATATTGATACCAAAGACTTAAGGTTTCCCACTTGTAAAAGTTTTCCTCGTGACTTGGTTCATCCTAATGATCCAAATGGAGGAACCTCTTCTTTGGGAATCCTCATTGGACCAAAATATCGAAAGAGGATCCGAATCACTATAAAAACTTGTTTGTATTTGAAAAGCTTGTTTCAAAGTACTTGTTTCACTCTTCGGACCATATTGAAACCAAAGACCTAAGGTTTCCCACTTGTCAAAGTTATCCTTATGATTTGGTCCATCCTAAATTTCCTAAATGGAGGAACCTCTTCTTTGGGAATCCTCTTCAGACCAAAATATCGAAAGAGGATCCGAACCACTCCAAAAACATGTTTGTAATTGAAAAGCTTGTTTCAAAGTACTTGTTTCACTCTTCGGACCATATTGATACCAAAAACCTAAGGTTTCCCACTTGTCAAAGTTTTCCTCATGATTTGGTCCATCCTAAAGATCCAAATGGAGGAATGATATGAAACCCTAGGAAATTGAAATAGAAACCCTTTGAAAGCACAAAGAACCCCTAGATGCAAATCCTAAAACCCCGATGAACAATAAGGTAAAACCCTTGGAAACCAAGAAGAAGAAGATTATTCCAATGATCTTATACCTTGAAATAATAGAACTTGTTCTTATTTCAAGATCGAAACAATCCACAAACACAATAGATCAAGTTATGTTTGAATGTTTCTAAAACATGCAACCTAGAACAAGGCTACAAAATGCAAGGTAAAATCAACCAAGCAATAAGCAATGCAAAGCTATTTTCTATCATATTAATTCTTAATATTTAGGGTTACAAATGAGCCTTTAAATAGGAAAAGAAACCCTAAAAATAACAAGGAATTTCGGATTACAAGGAGGCACAAAATCTGCCAAATCTTTCCTTAAGTGCATTTGGTGCATTTTAGGAAAGTTTTGCCCTAGAAGATATTATATCATTCCTAAACTATTCTAAGCATTAAAACTGATAAATAAAGGCCTAAAACATGTCCAAATACATTGTAAATTCGTGGACATCATATACGGCAAGTTCGGGAACAAATATGGAAAGTGGTCCAAATAAGGAAAGTTTGCAAAAGTGATGCAACTTTCCTAATTTGCTCCTCTCATCATTTCTGATTGAACAAGTCATCAGTACTCTTCTTCAACATGTATTTTCCATAGATTAAAGTTCATCAAGTCTTCTTCCTTAGCCTCCATGCTCGGATCTTCAAAGCTTGTCTTGACTTTTCTCATGTAGGCTTGTAATGGATGTTTTATGTTTGTCTTGAACTTTGATCTTGAGATTGATCCTTGAGATATTTGTGATGTTCCATGATTCATATCATCCCCTCCATCTTGAAAAGGATTCGTCCTCGAATCTAAAAAATTACCTACATCACAATAACTCAAGTTAGTAAAATAAATAAAAGCACATAAAGCATACTTACCTTGGAAATCAGATTTGTAAGCATCTTGATATCTTTCTAGTGCCTTGAATTGCCTAAGTCCTCCTGGATCAAAAATCTTGAATTTCCATGCATCTCCCTCTTTGACATTTAATTGCATACCCTTGGTCCCACTTAGGTATTGAAGTATTTGTAGCTTCTTCTTAAATTCTGTCTCATAAAAAATAACAAGAGATCTAGCTACACTATTAGATAACATATTAGAACCCAAAGGACCATAGTCAATTTCATAAATTTTCTCATAACATGGTAACACAAACAACTCATATGTGTGTCCATACTGAAATCCTACATTCTTCTCAATCAAATGACAAGAATGTGTAAACATTGAATCATTCAAACAAGAATTATGTAAAACATTAAGCACATGATCAGAAGTAGTAAAAGTCTCAACAACTCTTTTAATTTGGGAATTATTAAGCAAGCAAGTCTTAGCACAACATGCATAATTTTCAATGAAATTCATTCGATGGTGCAAAAATTCAGAGTTGAGATCATTTTTATCAAACGAACAAGTGTTATGCATATTACAAAAGAGGCTTTGAAGCACATAAGATCAACTTATATACTTTTCATGGGAGTGTAGATCCAGAAGAGTACTTGCAGTGGGAAAGTCAAATTGAGCATATCTTTGATTACAACAACTATAGTGAGGAAAGAAAGGTATTTATTGCTAGTGCAAAATTCACTAATTATGCTTATGTTTGGTGGTCTCAATTGAAGGAAAAACTAAGGAGAGATCGAAAACCACATATTGATACCTGGTATGAACTTAAATATCACATGAGGAAGAGGTTTGTGCCGAGCCAAAGTCAGAAAGCTATTGTGAAAGATTTTCTAGATCTTACACAAGGTGAAAGGAGTGTTGAAGCTTATCACAAGGAGTTTGAAGTTCTCATGGCAAGGGCTGTCTTTTTTGAAGATAATGAGTCTACAATGACACAGTTCTTAAAAGGTTTAAACGAGGAGATTGCGTGTTGTGTTCAAGGAAAAACATATGTGGAGTTGGAACACATGGTTTATTATGCAACCACGGTGGAAAAGAGACTCGAAAGAAGGGCTGCAAAAAGGTATTCTACTAAACATCTTTCCAATCTGATTCCTTCTCAAGAAAATCAATTAAAGAGTGCATTAAAGAGAAAGGATGTGGCTGCCAATGGCTTGATTAAGAAAAAGGTAACATTTGCTTCACAAGACCACTTCCAATCAAATATTCATATGAGGGAAACTTATGATGCATGTGAGTTAAAAAAGTGTTATACATTTGATAAGAATGAGAATTGTCAAAAAGAGAGTGAGCCAAAAGAAAGAGAGATGAGTTTTCAAAAAGAAAAGTGTGAAAAAGAAATTATTGAAATAAGTGAGCCAAAAGAAAGAGAGATGAGTGCTCAAAAAGAAATGAGTGACATGAGTGGGTCAAAAGAAAGTGATTTGGGTTCAAAAGAAAGAGTGTTTGAAAAGAATGAAAGAGAAATTGAAAAGAAAGAGAGTTGTGAGTCAAAAATGAATGAGAGGAATGGTGAGAACATTGTGAGTTTTGTAGAAAGTGAGGCTAGGAAAACAATGTTTTCAAATAAAACCCACTTTGTACTTGTGTGCAAAGATTCTTTCTCTTTAACTTATGAACTTAACCTTTGCTTTTCTAGTGTTTTAGCTAATGTTTTGCAGAATTACATTGATCAATTTTCAATTGGAATGGAGCACAAAATAGATGCATTTCAAGGGGCTGAAATACTTAAGGCACCACCATACTTCATGGAAAAAGATGTTGCCTACGGGATCCAAGGCCAGAAAAGGAAGTTTCTTACTTTTAATCCTTTTGCATCGGTTTGTTTAAATGATTATTTCTTGTTTTCCAATTCTGATTTTAAGACTAGAAATCATCCAAACCAATTATATTTTTATGATAAACATGCATTCTTTTCTAGCAAAATTCTTTTGGATGATCTTTACTTGTTTGACAGCTTATCACTTGCAAAACATGTTAAGCTAGCCTATCCATTTACTTGTGATGATGTGCATAGTTCTTGTTTGTTTGCTAAATTTGATCTCAACTATGATATTTTACCACTTCAATTTCATTCTAATTATAAACATATGTTTTGTGCTACACGAGTTATCTTAGATAAGACATATGATGCATTTTGGGAGAGCATAAAGTTTTCATATTTTCTAATTTACCCCAACACATTAGACCTATTTGAGTTTGATTATAATTCATATGCTTTGATTAATTTGTTACCTTCACCATATGATCATCTTGTGAGTATTGTTGAGTATGAGAAAATTTACGAGATTGACTATGGTCCATATATTCTATTAGATGTGTTACCACTATCCACCAACCATATTGTCAGTTTTGTGGTCTTTGATAAGCTCGGTTGTTTTGCTAATTTAAAGGGAAGGAAACCAACAATATTTGACCCGGGAGGTGTTAACTTGAAAGGAGAAGGAAGGATACACATATTGCTAGTCTTGTTGAAAATAGTTGAAACACGAGGTACGTATGCTTTAGATGCTTTTATTTATGTTTTTAACTTAAGTTTTGGCGATGTAGGTAATGTTTTAGATTCGTGGACGAATCCTTTTCAAGAGGGAGGGGATGATATGAATCATGGAACATCACAAATAGCTCAAGGACTAATCACAAGATCAAATATCAAGAGAAGCATTGAACATCCATTTACAAGCCTACATTAGCAAAGTTAAGAATAGCTTTGAAGATCCAAGCATGGTGGCGTACAAAGAGGACTTGATCAACTTTAATCTATGGTAAATGCATTTGGAGGAAGGTTATTGAAGACTTGTTCAACCAGAAATGAAAATGAGAGCTAATTTGGAAAGTTGCATCACTTTTGCAAACTTTCCTTATTTGGACCACTTTCCATATTTGTTCTCGAACTTGTCATATATGATGTCCACGAATTTAAAATGTATTTGGACATGTTTTAGGTCTTTATTTATCAGTTTTGATGCTTAGAATAGTTTAGGAATGATATAATATCTTCTAGGGCAAAACTTTCCTAAACTGCACCAAATGCACTTAAGGAAAGATTTGGCAGATTTTGTACCTCCTTGTAATCCGAATTTCCTTGTTGTTTTTAGGGTTTCTTTGGCTATCTAAAGCCTCATTTGTAACCCTAAATACTAAGAATTTATATGATAGAAAATAGCTTTGTTTTGCTTATTGCTTGGTTGATTTTACCTTGCATTTTGTAGCCTTGTTCTAGGTTGCATGTTTTAGAAACATTCAAGCATAACTTGATCTATTGTGTTTGTGGATTGTTTCGATCTTGAAATAAGAACAAGTTCTCTTATTTCAAGGTATTAGATCATTGGAATAATCTTCTTTTTCTTGGTTTCCAAGGGTTTTACCTTATTGTTCATCGGGGTTTTAGGATTTGCATCTAGGGGTTCTTTGTGCTTTCAAAGGGTTTCTATTTCAATTTTCTAGGGTTTCATATCATTTGGTATCAGAGCTTAGGCTCAAGGGAAGATTT
Source organism: Gynostemma pentaphyllum (assembly GCA_028015215.1). Classification (NCBI taxonomy): domain Eukaryota; kingdom Viridiplantae; phylum Streptophyta; class Magnoliopsida; order Cucurbitales; family Cucurbitaceae; genus Gynostemma; species Gynostemma pentaphyllum. Next base: position 22,217,753 of record CM051345.1, on the reverse strand, counting down.
CTATCTTACTTGCTTTCTTGTTATTTTCAATTTTATTCTTGTTTTGTTCGTTGTTCATCGAAAATTCCAGAAAAAAAAAAAATCATAGTTCCAGAATTTCCATATTTAGTTACTGTTTTTGTTATTTTTAGTATAGTTGTAATCCGAATCTCAGAAAGTCATAAACTAAAAAAGTCTTTACCTTTCTGTCGTGAGTATTTATTATTCATAAAAGTGTTTTAAAAAAAAAGTGGAAGATTGAGAAAAATATAGATCTTCGCAGACTGTCGGATTGTGCAGAAAATTGAAAAAAAAAGTGTTTTTTTGCTTGATTTGTTTGAGTTTCTGAAAAACGTGGTTAGTGTTCTTATTGTTCTTGAAGATTTCATCTTAAACTCATCATTTATGCATCTTGAATCCAAAAATTGCAAAGGATTTGTGCTAGAATTGTTTATTTCCTAAAAAGCTAGAACTTACCATAAATAGCCAAAACAGTTTTAGGAAAGTATCAATTCTGTCTTATATTCGAATATATGCATATCTTGCTCAATTAAAGTGATATTTTCTGATTCAAACTACTTTAGGAAGGTCTTAATTCGAACTTTTCTCTTATAGGAAAGTTTATTCTCGCTATTTCTTGCTTATTCTTTCCTTGTCACAATTATACACCATTTGCAAAATCTGTCTTTCTTTTTTTTATTTATCCACCCAAGCTGATTGTTTCTTATTTCTTTATTCATACTTTTTACAAATATCATTAGTATCTTAGTTGTTTGATAGTTGCTAAAGTGTGCTAATAGTTCAAGGTTACATTTAGGCCCTAAAATTTGTTTTTGAGTGCAAACACGAGAGAACGAACATCATCGAGTGTAAACACTTAGGGAGTGATTGAGAGGTCCTATTTTTATTACTAACTTGTTTACTTGCAGCAATGTATCATGAAATTGATCAAAGGAGGAGTAATAGATCTCGAGAGAGAGAACATACTCGGAGGGAAAATAGAGGTGTTTATCATGAAGGGATGGAGCATAGAAGCATAAGAGGTGATAAGCTCAAGTTACCTACTTTCCAAGGAAGTTCAAATCCAGAGGTTTACTTGATATGGGAAAGAGAGGTGGAGCTTTGTTTTGAAGAATATCAATGAATGAAAATCCTTTTGTTTTGGTTTGAGCTTTTGCTTTGAAAAACCTCTTTGTAATTCATGTTCTTGAATTGCATGTTTAGAGTCATTCAAGTCCAATTGATCATTGTTCTTGTGGAGTGCCTCAACCTTAATTAAAGAAACCTATTCTTGAATTAGGGGATTGATCGATTAGGTCATCATCTTCCCAACCTCGCCTAAAGGTTGATTCAAATCGTTAAGAGTTTTCAAGCTTTTCTGTTCAAGGGTCCATCATCCAGTTCTTGAATCCGTCAATGCTTGAGGGTTCACATCATTTGGTATCAGAGCTTGCTCTGGGAGAGATTTATCAAAGGTAAATTCGTTTACTTCATCACCTACGTCTTCACTTTTTCTAATCCCCCATCAAAACCGCTTTCATTAAAAAAAGAAAAAAAAAACAGAAATTTCCAGATTTTTGTTCCAACTTGTACATCACCTACTGACCTCGTCCCTTCACCTTTTCCTACGAAATTTTTTTCCAATCTGTTTATTTTTCGATCCTCTACAAAATTACAAAATACATCAAATCCAAAATCAGAACTTAAGTCACCTAAAAACTCGTTTCAAAGTTCGTATACCAAGCAGTTTTTTTTCTTCATCTTTCAAAACCCTAATTTTTTTGGAACCACAAAATTCTTCCATTATGACAATACATACTAGAGATATCAAGTGTAATAAATGTCGTGGAAGGGGGCATATTCGGGAGGTGTGCTGATAAGGATCATGGAAGCACTCCAAGTCCAATACATGTTCCAACCGGCCCAATCACAAGATCCAAAGCTAAGAAGATCCAACAAGCTTTTATTACTCATGTGCAAGAATGGATAGGCTCGGATCAAGCTTTATTTCCAAATGAGCAGCCCAATTCGGATGAAGACTTGACTTATGACACTTTGAAGATCAATGTATGCTACTTGCAAATCCATAAGGAAAATATCTACAAAGATAACCTTGTGCAAGTGTCAACTATGCCTTGAATGGAAGAATGCAACAACTAAGCAAATCAGATTCGCTTTTATTTGTATTTTAGTCAAACTTTCCTTATTTGTGACCGTGGTCATTAAGGGCTCTAGTTTCCTTTTCTGTTTTTGCCAATTGTAACCGAATGCTTTAATGTTTGTTTCCTTTTATATTTTTGCTTTTATTTTGCTGTTTGAAGGCTTATATAGCCATGGGAACACTTTGTAAAACTGAGATTATGTTTGAATGAAAATCAAGTAACTCATTGAGAGTTTCTTTTGAAAACCACATTGAGTTTTCAATTTCTTTGCAATTCTTGTGTTTAGGGTTGCTGCCGAGTCATTCAACTAGGGATTGATCAACTTAGTTGTGGAGTGATTCAATCTAGAACAAGAAATCTCATTCTTGTCTCTAGGTCATTGATCTAAGAGGTAATCTCATCTAGCCTTAAATCTCTTGGTTGAAACCGATTAGTTAGGGAGGGTTTGAGTTCTTGCTTCAAAGGTTCATGCTAAGCATAATAGCATAGGGTCTTTGGACTTGCAATTTGGGTTTGCCTTATCAGTTGGTATCAGAGCTTTGGTCGAAACCTTGGCCAAACTCTAGATTTGATTCTATCCTTTACTTTCCTTGCAATTTGCTTGTTTGTTTCAAATCTGCCCTATCTTTTCATTTTCTGTCCAAACCATCACTTTTCTTTTCTTTTCATTCTGATCTTGTTTCCATATTGTAGATCACATTCTGATTTTGAAAAAAATCAAAAAAAAAAAAAAAAGTGAGAAAGAGAGCTTTGCATCCGAGAGCACTATATTGTTCATCTTGTGTTCTTCATTGCTTTGCTTTGAAAATTCTGAGTTTGATCCATAGAAAACGAAAAATTCTGAGTTTTGAATGTTATTTGTCAATCTAGATCCACAAATTACTCTTCATTTGAATTCAAATCCGTGGAAATTAAAATTCTGCTTATACTTACCATTTTTGAATCTGCCGCATTTAATGCTCTGTCTTACTGTCTAAAACGCGTGAAATATTTCGAACTAGCTTTCACAATCTGAATAGGAAAGTTAATTTAATCAGTTATCTTTCATTTTCAAGAACGACATTTAAGGAAATTCGATCCTTAAACAACTCAAATTTTCAAAATCAAAACAGTGTGCAGACAGCTCCTAAAATTCCGGATCTTGTCTTTTAAGATTGGCATCTTCAATTCTCATCATTAATTCGAATTTTTGCCAATTTTACACTCTTAATAACTGATTGATTGAGCTATATATGAGTTGTCATCATAAAATCCATTTCCAATAATTCCGAATTTGACTTACCATATTTGGCTTTTTCCTAGTTTTTCCTTGTCTTAAATTCTGTTTTTCCTACCTTTTTGCTTTCTTTTCTGATTTCTTATTCTATTATTGTTTCTTTTCATAATTAGTTGTATTTTTCTAATTGAATTACTATTGTAGCTTTCTAAACACAATTTTTGCTTGAAAAGTGAGTTTATATCCGAGAGCACCTACTTTCAAATTGGCCTACCTTGAGTGTTAAACCCGAGTGTTTCCTTGAGTGACATATAGTGAGGGAGTGTTGTAAGATCCTTAATACTTGTTACTTTGTGAGGAACATCATGACACAAGAGGGAAACAATGGGGGTGAGATTAGTGAAGCTAGGTGGAGAGAGGAACAAGCGAGAGCTTTTGCTAGACTTACTCAAACTTTAGAGGATCTTAATGAGTGTATGGGTAGATTAGTGAAGGCTAGTAATCAGCAAAATAGGGATAAATTTGAAGGAGAATTAGAAAGTGATGTTGAGGAAGAAGTAGTAACTGATTGGGAAGAGAGTGACTTTGAGGAAGAATATTTTGAGGAAGCCGAAGAGGGTGATTCTATGGAGGAAAATATTGAGGAACCCGAGGCGAGTGATGATAGTCGGGAGGAAGGAAATAGGGTAGCACTCTTGTGTAGGAGAGTTCTCAATTCTGAAATAAAGGAGAATTTTGAAGATGACCAAAGACACAACTTGTTCCATACTAGGTGTTTAGTGAATGAGACCCCATGTAGTGTTGTGATTGATGGTGGAAGTTGTACAAATGTTGTGAGCTCAATTCTGGTCAAGAGACTCAATTTGCTTACTAAACCACATCCCAAACCTTATAAGTTACAATGGTTAAATGATAGAGGGGAGTTGAAGGTGCATAATCAAGCTATCATTTCTTTTAGCCTTGGAAAGTATAAAGATGAGGTAGTTTGTGATGTAGTCCCAATGCATGCCGGGGATATACTTTTGGGAAGGCCTTGGCAGTTTGATAGGAGAGTGACCTATGATGGCTACCTAAATAGGTACACTTTTACCAAGGATGGGAGGAAGACTACTTTAGTCCCTTTATCTTCAAAAGAGGTGTTCAATGATCAATGTAAGCTTGAGCAAAGGAGATTTGAGTTTGAGTTAAAAGAAAAAGAGTTGAAAGAAAAAGAATTACAAGAGAAAGAATTGAGTGAAAAATTGAGTGAGAGAGAAAAGAAAGCTTTGAGTGGAAAAAGCAAGAGTGAAAACAATGAGAGAAAAGAGAATAAAAAAGAAATGTGTGAACACTTAGAGGAAATAGAGAGAAAAGACAAATTAGTGAGCTTTCATGTAAGAATGAGTGAGGTGAGGAAATTTTTTCTTAGTCAAAAGCCTAATTTTGTGCTTATGTGCAAAGTAGACTTTTTGGCAACTAACCTTAACCATTATTTGTCTAGTGTGTTTGAATATCTTTTTCAGGTTTGGAAGCGTTTCTTATGGCCGAATAAGAGCTTGAGGTGTTCGGAAGGGCAATACATCCAAGCAAGAAAGTATATTGAAACTAATGAGGTAATCGAAACATTTCTCTATGGAACACACTATCATCAAGGTAAAGATAATGTTTTAAGTACTCTACTTTCTAGTTTTGAGTATATGAAAGTTCTTGTTAATGAGCCTCTTGAAAACGAAAATTTTGAGTATGTGGAAAAGTTGAACTCATTTAGGAATGCATATTCATCTTATGTTGTTAATTTTTCTTTGAGAAGTTACAATGTATACCGTGCTGTTTTGCTTGAATGGGGAACTCAAGAGATAATAAATGAGACTTTAGGAGCAATGCTTAGGGAAACTAACTTTAAAGTGGAAACTTCGGAGAATTGTTTTCCTTATGTTGAGAATACATTTAATAGGACCATACATCATAAAAAAATTTGCTTTTTAAATAAACTTGTTTATGGTCTTTATGCTATTACTCCCATTGAGTTGCTGCCTTTGAGAACTAATATTTTTGTGAGTGATTTAGCCCATTTTAAATATGTTTTCAATAAGTTAATACACGTGGACTTGAAGAAAAAGATTTCGATGGAAGTTTTAACAATTACTTCAAAAATGATCAAGAGAAGGAAAACCCTTAAGTTTCATCAAAGAGCATGGATTTGGATGCATTTCCGGAAGAAAAGATTACAAAAAAGGACTAAGTTGCATCCAAGGGGTAATGGCCCATATCAAGTCCTTGGAAAAATCTATGCAAAACTCCACACCATTGTGTTAAAAGGTAAGTATTTTTGGAATTCTATTTTTAATGTTGCTGATTTGAGACCTTTTGATTTAGGGGATGATGACCTTGATTCGAGGACGAATCTTCTTGAAGAAGGGGAAGATGATAAGGATCATGGAAGCACTCCAAGTCCAATACATGTTCCAACCGGCCCAATCACAAGATCCAAAGCTAAGAAGATCCAACAAGCTTTATTACTCATGTGCAAGTATGGATAGGCTCAGATCAAGCTTTATTTCCAAATGAGCAGCCCAATTCGGATGAAGACTTGACTTATGACACTTTGAAGATCAATGTATGCTACTTGCAAATCCATAAGGAAAATATCTACAAAGATAACCTTGTGCAAGTGTCAACTATGCCTTGAATGGAAGAATGCAACAACTAAGCAAATCAGATTCGCTTTTATTTGTATTTTAGTCAAACTTTCCTTATTTGTGACCGTGGTCATTAAGGGCTCTAGTTTCCTTTTCTGTTTTTGCCAATTGTAACTGAATGCTTTAATGTTTGTTTCCTTTTATGTTTTTTCTTTTATTTTGCTGTTTGAAGGCTTATATAGCCATGGGAACACTTTGTAAAACTGAGATTATGTTTGAATGAAAATCAAGTAACTCATTGAGAGTTTCTTTTGAAAACCACATTGAGTTTTCAATTTCTTTGCAATTCTTGTGTTTAGGGTTGCTGCCGAGTCATTCAATTAGGGATTGATCAACTTAGTTGTGGAGTGATTCAATCTAGAACAAGAAATCTCATTCTTGTCTCTAGGTCATTGATCTAAGAGGTAATCTCATCTAGCCTTAAATATCTTGGTTGAAACCGATTAGTTAGGGAGGGTTTGAGTTCTTGCTTCAAAGGTTCATGCTAAGCATAATAGCATAGGGTCTTTGGACTTGCAATTTGGGTTTGCCTTATCATGTGCCCTAACAAGGTAGATTTGGCTCTAGAAGGAGATGAAACTAAAGAAGAAGAAAGAGAGAGATTAAAGAGGATGGAACAAGAACAACAAAAAAGAAGAGATAAAAGGGAGTCGGTGAAGCGAGAGAGATTTGAGAGAGAAGAAAAGGAGAAAATAAAGAAGCAAGAAGAGTTGAGAAAATTAGAGCAAGAAAAGCAAGCTCTCGTTAGAAGAATTGAGAGGAAAAGGAAATTATTGGCCACACCACCTCTCTTTGCACTCGAGTATCATATGAGAAGTTTCAACCTAAACCCTTTGCAAGATTTTTTTAATGATTTTTTGCAGGAAATCAATGCCAATAATGGTGCCACAAATGCTTTAACAATTGGCGAACTTTTCAAGGGAGACTCCACCATGATCAAACCTTTAGATTCGAGGACGAATCTTTTCGAAGTTGGAGAGAATGATATGAATCATCCCAGCCCCAAATGTCAAAGAATTGAAAATATTGAAGTCCAAGGTTTCAATCAAGAGAAGGTCAAGAATCCGAAGACTAAACGAGTGAAGATTGACTTTCTTGGGCATTTGCAAGGATATTGGGTTACATACTTGACTAATGAAGAAAATGAGTTTAAAAAACTATTAAACTCATGGGATATTTGTTTCAAAGAGCTCCAAAGAAAATCGCGCATGAAAACATTCAAACGAGTGAAAATGACATAAAAAACGGCGACTGACACTTGTAGTTTTGTCTATTTTCATCCAATTTCGAATTTTAGTATTTTATTTGAGTTTTATTACTTTAGTTTTATTTATTATTATTATTATTATTGATATAATAGGGAAGATTTGACTTTGTTTCCTTAGTTTTGCAAACTTGGAGACCAAGTTTAAAAGATTAGGAAAACTTTCCTAATTTGAATTAGGAAAGTCTAATTTTTACCTTTTTATTATTAGGTCTTTATTTCCCTTCATATTTTCGACCAAGCTAGGGTTTATTAGGCTATTTAAAGCCTCTTTTGTAAGCTTTACAATCAGAATATCAATGAATGAAAATCCTTTCGTTTTGGTTTGAGCTTTTTCTTTGAAAAACCTCTTTGTAATTCATGTTCTTGAATTGCATGTTTAGAGTCATTCAAGTCCAATTGATCATTGTTCTTATGGAGTGCCTCAACCTTAATTAAAGAAACCTATTCTTGAATTAGGGGATTGATCGATTAGGTCATCATCTTCCCAACCTCGCCTAAAGGTTGATTCAAATCGTTAAGAGTTTTCAAGATTTTCCGTTCAAGCGTCCATCATCCGGTTCTTGAATCTGTCAACGTTTGAGGGTTCGCATCACAAGCTTTTCATTTACAAACATGTTTTTGGAGTGGTTCGGATCCTGTTTCGATATTTTGGTTCAAAGAGGATTCCCAAAGAAGAGGTTCCTCCATTTGGATCTTTAGGATGGACCAAATCATGAGGACAACTTTGACAAGTGGGAAACCTTAGGTCTTTGGTATCAATATGGTCCGAAGAGTGAAACAAGTACATTGGTACAAGCTTTTCAATTACAAACATGTTTTTAGAGTGGTTCAGATAATCTTTCAAAATTTTGGTCCAAAGAGGATTCCCTAAGAAGAGGTTCCTCCATTTGCATCTTTAGGATGGACCAAATCATGAGGACAACTTTGACAAGTGGGAAACCTTAGGTCTTTGGTGTCAATATGGTCTGAAGAGTGAAACACGTACTTTGAAACAAGCTTTTCAATTACAAACAAGTTTTTGGAGTGGTTCGGATCCTCTTTCGATATTTTGATCAAAAGAGGATTCCGAAAGAAGGGGTTTCTCCATTTAGGAAATTTAGGATGGACCAAATCATGAGGACAACTTTTACAAGTGGGAAACCTTAGGTCTTTGGTAACAATATGGTCCCAAGAGTGAAAAAAGTACTTTGAAATAAGCTTTTCAATTACAAACAAGTTTCTATAGTGGTTCAGATCCTCTTTCAATATTTTGGTCCAAAGAGGATTCCCAAAGAAGAGGTTCCTCCATTTGGATCTTTAGGATGGACCAAATCATGAGCACAACTTTGACAAGTGGGAATCCTTTGGTCTTTGGTATCAATATGGTCTGAAGAGTGAAACGAGTACTTTGAAACAAGAATTTCAATTACAAATAAGTTTTTATAGTGGTTCGGATCCTCTTTCTATATTTTGGTCCAAACAGGATTCCCAAAGAAGAGGTTCCTCCATTTGGATCTTTAGGATGGACCAAATCATGAGGAAAACTTTGACAAGTGGGAAACCTTAGGTTTTTGGTATTAATATGGTCCGAAGAGTGAAATAAGTACTTTGAAACAAGCTTTTCAATTACAAACATGTTTTTGGAGTGGTTCGGATCCTCTTTCGATATTTTGGTCTGAAGAGGATTCCCAAAGAAGAGGTTCCTCCATTTTTGAAATTTAGGATGGGCCAAATCATGAGGACAACTTTGACAAGTGGGAAACCTTAGGTCATTGGTATCAATATGGTCTGAAGAGTGAAACAAGTACTTTGAAACAAGCTTTTCAATTACAAACAAGTTTTTATAGTGGTTAGGATCCTCTTTCGATATTTTGGTCCAAACAGGATTCCCAAAGAAGAGGTTCTTCCATTTAGGAAATTTAGGATGGACCAAATCACGAGGACAACTTTGACAAGTGGGAAACCTTAGGTCTTTGGTTTCAATATGGTCCGAAGAGTGAAACGAGTACTTTGAACAAGCTTTTCAATTACAAACAAATTTTTATAGTGGTTCGGATCGTCTTTCGATATTTTGGTCCAAAGATGATTCCTAAAGAAGAGGTTCCTCCATGTGGATCATTAGGATGGACCGAATCATGAGCACAACTTTGACAAGTGGGAAACCTTAGGTCTTCAGATTCAATTTGGTTTAGAGAGTGAAACAATTACATTGAAACAAGCTTTTCAATTACAAACATGTTTTTTGAGTGGTTCAGATCCTCTTTCGATATTTTGGTCCAAAGAGGATTCCCAAAGAAGGGGTTCCTCCATCTGGATCTTTAGAATGGACCAAATCATGAGCACAATTTTGACAACTGGGAAACCTTAGGTCTTCGGATTCAATTTCATCCAGAGAGAGAAACAAGTACTTTGAAACAAGCTTTCAATTACAAACAAGTTTTTGGAGTGGTTCGGATCGTCTTTCGATATTTCGGTCCAAAGAGGATTCCCATAGAAGAGGTTCCTCCATTTGGATCTTTAGGATGGACGAAATCATGAGCACAACTTTGACAAGTGGGAAACCTTAGGTCTTCGGATTCAATTTGGTTTAAAGAGTGAAACAAGTACTTTCAAACAAGCTTTTCAATTTCAAACAAGTTTTTGAGTGGTTCGGATCCTCTTTCGAAATTTTGGTCCAAAGAGAATTTCCAATGAAGAGGTTCCTCCATTTGCATCTTTAGGATGGTCCAAATCGCGAGGAAAACTGTGACAAATGAGAAACCTTAGGTCTTTGGTATCAATATGGTCCAAAGAGTGAAACAAGTACTTTGAAACAAGCTTTTCAATTACAAACAAGTTTTTGGAGTGGTTCGGATCCTCTTTCAATAAATTGGTCCAAAGAGGTGATATGAATCATGGGACCTCACAACAAGCTCAAAGACCAATCACAAGATCAAGAGCAAAGAAGCTACAACAAGTCTTGAACATTCATTGTCAAGCCTACATGAGTAAAGTAAAGACAAGCTTTGAAGACCCGAGCATGGATGCTAAGGAAGAAGACTTGAAAAACTTCAATCTATGGCAAATGCATTTCAAGGAAGAGTATTGAAGACTTGTTCAATCAGAATTGAAGAGAAGTGCTAATTAGGAAAGTTACATCACTTTTGCAAACTTTCCATATTTGGAACACTTTCCATATTTGTTCCCAAACTTTCCATACATGGTTCCAACGAATTTATGATGTATTTAGACATATTTTAGGCCATTTATATTCATTTTATTAGTTTGGAAAGGATTAGGAAAGATATTATTCTCTAGGAAAGATTTTCCCCAAAATCTGCCAAATCCATATAAGGCAAGTTTTGGGCAGATTTTATTCTCTTCTTTATTCCGAATTTTTCTTGTTTTTTTTTGGGTTTCTTTGGCTATTTAAAGCCTCATTTGTAACCCTAAATATTAAGAATTATTATGATAGAAAATAGCTTTGTTTTGCTTATTGTTTGGTTGATTTTACCTTGCATTTTGTAGCCTTGTTCTAGGTTGCATATTTTAGAAACATTCAAGCATAACTTGATCTATTGTGTTTGTGGATTGTTTAGATCTTGAAATAAGAACAAGTTCTATTATTTCAAGATATTAGATCATTGGAATAATCTTCTTCTTCTTGTATTCCACGGGTTTTACCTTATTGTTCATCGGGGTTTTAGGATTTGCATCTAGGGGTTCTTTGTTCTTTCAAAGGGTTTCTATTTCAATTTCCTAGGGTTTCATATCAAGAGGATTCCCAAAGAAGTGGTTCCTCCATTTGGATCTTTAGGATGGACCAAATCATGAGGACAACTTTGACAAGTGGGAAACCTTCAGTCATTGGTATCAATATGGTCCGAAGAGTGAAACAAGTACATTGAAACAAGCCCTTTAATTACAAACATGTTTTTGGAGTGGTTCGGATAATCTTTCGAAATTTTGGTCCAAAAAAGATTCCCAAAGAAGAGGTTCCTCCATTTGGATCTTTAGGATGGACCAAAACATGAGGACAACTTTGACAAGTGGGAAACCATAGGTCTTTGGTGTCAATATGGTCCGAAGAGTGAAACATGTACTTTGAAACATGCTTTCCAATTACAAACAAGTTTTTGGAGTGGTTCGAATCCTCTTTCGATATTTTGATCTAAAGAGGATTCCCAAAGAAGAGGTTCCTCCATATAAGAAATTTAGGATGGACCAAATCATGAGGACAACTTTGACAAGTAGGAAACCTTAGGCCTTTGGTATCAATATGGTCCGAAGAGTGAAAAAAGAACTTTGAAATAAATATTTCAATTCTAAACAAGTTTTTATAGTGGTTCGGATGCTCTTTCGATATTTTGGTCCAAAGAGGATTCCCAAAGAAGAGGTTCCTCCATTTGGATCTTTAGGATAGACCAAATAATGAGCACAACTTTGACAAGTGGGAAACCTTTGGTCTTTGGAAACAATATGGTCTGAAGAGTGAAACGAGTACTTTGAAACAAGCATTTTAATTACAAATAAATTTTTATAGTGGTTCGGATCCTCTTTCAATATTTTGGTCCAAACAAGATTCCCAAAGAAGGGGTAACTCCATTTGGATCTTTAGGATGGACCAAATCATGAGCACAACTTTGACAAGTGGGAAACCTTAGGTCTTTGGTATGAATATGGTCTGAGAAGTAAAACAAATAATTTGAAATAAGCTTTCAATTACAAACATGTTTTTGGAGTGGTACGGATCCACTTTCGATATTTTGGTCCAAAGAGGATTCCCAGAGAAGAGGTTCCTCCATTTGGATCTTTAGGATGGACCAAATCATAAGGACAACTTTGACAAGGGGGAAACATTAGGTCTTTGGTGTCAATATGGTTCGAAGAGTGAAACAAGTACTTTGAAACATGCTTTTCA